>OZ024736.1:30948013-31585209 GCA_964016875.1 Fallopia convolvulus
CCTGCTTTTAAGAAGAGAGAGAAGATGAGAGATTTATTTACATTTATTTTTCATTTTCCATTTTCCTTTTTCTTTTTTGTAGTGGTGTGGAGGGACGGAGAGTGGCAAATTGACAATGGCGGCAATGCTTATCTTTTAGTCTCCAATCTCCATATACATTCACAAGCATAATAATTTTTTTTATTTTAAAATTATTTACATGAAAACAAAAAAAATGTTTCGGAGGTATGACATGCTAGGTATCTGTTCGGTGAGTTTTGAGCAAGAAAAGCTACTAAAAACTCATACTTCTCATTTATAAAAATTTGTCATTCTAATTTAATTTTTTTGTTTAAAAAAATCTATCAATTAAGATATTTTAACTCATTTTTTCCAATAATATACATACTAATTAAAAAATTTACAAAAATTACAATACAAGGTAAAAGATCTTAACAAAAGATTAAGTATATTTTAGTCAAATCAAACATTTTCTTAATTTTTGAGACAAAACTCTAAAATGACAAATTTATGTGAACGGAGGGAGTGCTTCATAATTTATTACTATATTCACCCAGAAATATATGTTATTTTAAAAACTAAAATATCACATAATTTAATTTAAATAACCTCAATCTTATTAACTTTTTATTATATATTTACATAATTATTTTTAATTAATAAGTATAATATCGAAAAAAGTGTGATAAAAATATGTCAAATGACAAATATTGTTGAACAAAAAATTAGACTAAAACGACAAGTATTTTTTAACAGAGGGAGTATTTTTAGAAGATATAAAAACGATTGATCTAATTATACATCAAGATTGGTTAAACGATTTTCCTATAATAGTATAATGTGTTTTAAGGGCATGTAATAAAAATATATATTGGGGAATTTTTTATAAATTTGATTTTGGAGGATTACTTACGATTTTTTATAGGGGTTATTATTTCCTTTTTATGGTTTAGTTTCTTAATCCAATAGTCTTATTATGTGTCCTTAGAACATATTATAGAAAAAATATTGGTTAAAACAAGTGCAGAGTTATGTGAGAGTTAGTAATAGGACCCTAATTAAAAAATTCAAGAATTAGTTCTTAATGTAATTTGATTTTTTTATTATAAAACTAAAAATATCAATGAAAGAATAAGTAAGGCATAATGGCTTAATGTTGAAAGTACGTACTACTACAAAAAAGAGGGTTATGTTACAATAATTTGCAAGTTCAATCGTCACAAAGGGACATGTTAATGAAGCTACTCTAGCAAAACTTAAATTACAGGTTCTCTAAGAACCATCATCTTTGTGGGATCGAATTCTTCGAGAAAAGTATTGTTGTAATAGGGCTGATATTGACATGTTTTAATGTCTTCCATGTGCCTCTAAAACGTGGAAAGGATAAGTGGAAGGTGCTCAACTTCTAAACATGGGAACTCGAATAGTAGTTGGTAATGGCAGGTCAACCTTATTTTGGCTTCATTGTTGGTTAACCGAGCAAGCTTTGATTAATCTTGCTATTAATCAAGTTTTGGTGGATCTCGAGGGTGCAGCTGTTGTAGAGATATGGTTAGACTCTATTGGGAGTTGGCTCAATTGTGAATCCTATGCTAGGATTTCAAAGGATCTAAGTCCATTATATAAGATAAAAGGATTACTCTTCCTATTGTCAATTAATTTTAGGATAAAATCTCATTGGACATATGTATTGAGCTTGGTGGATGTGGCTCATTAAGCTTGTCTCCACTATAACAAGCGGTATCAAAACTGACAGTTCATCGTGGGGCTAGTTATACAAGGTTGAGACGCGGAACCCACAATGCATTCCAATGTGTTAGCCTTTGAATCGTTGCGAGGTTGTCTCAGTTCCAAGAGTGAGCACATGGAGTTCTAGCGTGCAAGTCAAAGGCGACTGTAGGATCGTTAGTATGTCTAGGTTGTCGACCTCAACTAAGTCGTCAACCTATTATGTAAATGCAGCGGAAATGAACTACAAGAAAGACTTACTTGAACACGAAGTTTTTTATTGTGGAAACACTTGTTTGATCAACTCAATCAAGCAAGTGTAAAAACCACTCCCTTCAAGTTCTCGCTTGGAAGGATTAAAAGTCGTAGCTTGCTTTATTGATCTTTTGGATTAGTTACACGAACACCCTGGATCTAGACCTACTTCCCAAGCACTCTAGAACTCGTTGTGAACTGAATAACTACAACCCGCATTCAATCTAACAAAAGCCTACGTCTTTCTCTCGAACTCTCGTTTCTTTCTTAGCACAAAAAATGGAGTATGAGTTCGTGTTCTGTCTAACCTAAAACCTTAGATTAAATACACACAAACTAGGTCAGATAAGAGAGAATAATATCTTCCAATTCGGTTATGGCAAGATAATATTTCTCTTATCTTTACAAAATCATCCTAAGCATATAAAAGGATTACAATCAATAACGGCTTAGGATAAAGGCATAAACGGCTTACAATATAATCTGCATAAGATCTTACTAAAACAAGATTATACTATCCAAACTACCAAGATCTCACGCGTCTTCAAGATCTCTGAGATCTGCCTTCAACACACGTCGACGACCTGACTGACGTTGGTGACTCTTTTCCAAGACTCGAGGTCGTTCACGTGACAGACGTTTGGAACCATCAAAATCAAACCCTCCAGCTTTTCTAACAACGACTCTTGGTGGGATTAGTGTATAGTGGCTCGAGTTTGTGAGAGATTCACAAGTGAGGTGGAGATTGTTGGGAGTTGGCTCAATTGTGAATCCCACAATGGGAATTCAAAAGATCCAAGCCTAGATGTAGGATCGTTAATACTTCAATGTCGCTCACTTCTACAAAGTCGCCGACTTATGTATACTCAACGGAAAACATTTTAGCAAGAAAGACTTACTTGACACATGAATTTTTATAGTGGAAACACTTAGTTAACAAACTCAGTCAACTAAGTGAAAACCACTCCCTTCCAAGTTATCGTTTGGTCGGATTAAAAGAACTTGCTTTATTGATCTTTTGAGCATGCTTACAAGAACAACCCGAAGTTAACCCTACTCTCTATGGTATGTTAACACTGGTTTAAACCGAGTAAGATCGACCCACTCTCAATCACAAAACCTAGCTTAGACTTTCTCTTTCTTTTTCAAACTCTCTAACTAATGAAACTCGAAATAACGACTCGCTAAAAGACAAGGAATGAGGTTATTATATTTGATAGTGCAAACACTTGCTTCTCTATTTATATCTTTCTTACAACGAGGTTACAAGCCGACGAGGCTAACAAGCAATTGAGAATTACACCTTAGACCTCCTACGGGTTATCGAGATCTCGAGCTAACAATATTTGATATCTCCTATTTTCTAAGAGATTCTATCACCCAAGTGTAGCATGATTGATCTTGTGCCGAGGTGGATTCTGCGAGCGTGGTGTAGAGTCTTGTGAGATTGTGTAGCGAAGTCTCTAGTGCGAACGGGATCTCTATGTGACTTGAAGTCTTTTTTTCGACTCTTCTTGTCTGTAGCGAGGTCTTTTGACGATGTTTCTATCACGTCGATCTTTAACGAGCAAGATAGTTTTTGAGTGAAGATGTTTTTCGACCCCCTCTCCCTACGAGGTTCTCCTCTATTTATAGAGGAGTGGAAAGTCGAGTTTTGGCCAAGGTCCGATGTGGGATGTCCAAGATGGAGGCTCTTGATTGGTCCGGAGGTGAGGCAGATGGTGATTGGTTCGGGGGGGCGGCATCCTTGAGTGGTCCATGTGGGCGGGGATGTCAGTAGAGTCGGTGGCGGGGTTTAGACCTCGCTCTGAGGCTTCGGATGACCTCGCGAGGGTAGGAACTTTGTTTTAATAAATGGGGGATTTGAGTGTGGGACCCCGAATTATCCTTGGAAGTCCCGTCATGGTTATTTGTTTTTGGGTGCCCCAGGCCCACCTGCTATTTTACTATTTTGAGCATTATCACAACCCCATGGCCTGGGGGCCTTGCCTCGAGGGCCGCAGGGCATAAGTTCCCTGGGGCCACGGGGTACGGGGTGCTTTTAGAGGTTGGGAAGTTCTCCGCGAGGTGTAGAGTTTCCGAGGTTGGGAGGGCACTTTGCGAGGTGTACAATTTCCGGGGTTGGGAGGGCACTTTGCGAGGTGTAGAGTTTCCGGGGTTGGGAGGGCACTTTGCGAGGTGTTGAGTTTCCGGGGTTGGGAGGGCACTTTACGAGGTGTAGTGTTTGGGAGTTCTTCTTGTTCTGCACGGATGAAGCTTCCCGGGCTTGTTCGCCATACCCTGCTTAGTGGGCCGTCCAGGTGAGGGAGGCCCAATAATCCTTTCGGGAGCGGGGGAGGCCCAATAATCCTTTCGGGAGTGGGGGAGGCCCAAATCTGATCTTTATAGGGGCGTATTTCACACGCCTCTCCCCCATCTTCTCTCTCCAACATTTTTGCTCTTTCTCTCTCTTCGTCTTTTCGGTTTCCTGCGAGCGGTTTCTCCAGACAGTTTCCGACGATCCCTCGCCATTTGCCAGTTGCACCACCGCCCTTTCTTCACCGGCTTTTAACAAGTAAGTTCTCGACCCTCTTCTTCCTGTCTTTCGGTGTTTTTTGCCTTTGATTTTTCCTTGCTTGCTTTTTTTCTCCGCGTTCTGTAATGGCGACGGTGCGTCGCCTGGTGTTCCGCGCCGATGTCACGGTGGCGAAGCGGCGGTGGTAATGTTGTGTGTGTTTCTGGGCATTGCCCTTTGTCATTTTTCTCCGTTTCTTTGTTTCGTTTTGTACTTGGGTGGGTGATGGTGAATTCTGAGTGTTTCTGGTGGGCAGTGAGACGGTGGTGTTGAGGGTGGTTCTTGCCCTGGTGTGGTGTTCTTGTTTCCTCTTTGCTTTTCTTTTCCTCCGTTTTTCGCTTTGTCTTTCTTTTTCGCGTTGCGCTTCGGGGGGCGGTGGTTGTTTCCTGGTGTGTTTTGCTAGTGTTGCGGCGGCGGGACGGTGGTGGCAAGCGGTCACCACCGTCAGACCAATTCCACGCCCCTGAAGCCTTTGCCCGTTAGGTGACGGTTGAGTTCCTGCCTTTTTGTCCGCCATTTTTCGAAACTTGAGGTCCTTGGAAACCCAAACGCCATGATGTCCAATTGACGGGACGTTTGGGTTTCCACCGCTGGTTAGCATTCTTCTTTCTCTTTCTTCCTTTTGGCGCTTCAAATTCTCCTCCGCCGTCCTATCTTGTCAGAGTAGCTTCTAGAGTGCCACGTGGCCTTCTTCCCCCATGGCCTCGCGTTGTCTTTTCTTTCGGAGTTATGACCTCGCGCTTTTCTTCCCTTTGTTGTGATCTCGTGTTGCTTTTTACTTCGGGGTTATGACCTCGTGCTTTTCTTTCCTTTGTTGTCGTGACCTCGTGTCACTTTTTGCTTCGGGGTTATGACCTCGCACTTTTCATCCCTTTGTTGTGATCTCGTGTTGCTTTTTACTTCGGGGTTATGACCTCGTGCTTTTCTTTCCTTTGTTGTCGTGACCTCGTGTCACTTTTTGCTTCGGGGTTACGACCTCGCACTTTTCATCCCTTTGTTGTGATCTCGTGTCGCTTTTTGCTTCGGGGTTATGACCTCGCACTTTTCTTCCCTTTGTTGTGATCTCGTGTTGCTTTTTACTTCGGGGTTATGACCTCGCGCTTTTCTTCCCTTTGGTTATCTTGTCCGATGTCTTATCGCCTATCTCTTTTCCAGGTGCTAGCCTCCCACGGCCTGGACGTCGTTTTTTCATGCCTATGAGAGCTTCTGTGAGCCCCCCACCTGGTTTCGTGTTCAAAGTTCAAGAGGGTTTTTACGAGGAGGTCTTCGAGTCCGTGGGAAGCGTAGAACCTAGTGATTCCAAGAACACGGGGTCGCCTTCGCTGGTCTTTAGCGACCCTTATTCTAGCAACTCCGAGGTCTCCATTAACTCCCGACTTTGCGCGTCGTCGGGTGTTGAAATGGTCGAGTCTTCTGTCTCCGATGAGGTTGTTGCCGAGGTTGTAGCAACGTCGTCCGACTCCTACGAGCCCGCGGACTTTGAGGCGGCGTATATCAATGATGTCGTGTCCCGCGTCCCATCTGTTCTTGAGGAGAGGATCCCCATGTCCTCGGATTCCCACGAGGTTTTTATGTCTGGGGGAACGCCTACCGAGCTGAAGCCTGAGAATCTTGAGAAAATCGCCAAGGACTTCGCTTGGCCCGAGGGGGTCAAGCTAGCACTTCCGGAAGAGGGGGGCAACCCTTGGGCGTCTTTTAAGGTGCGCGGTTGTGCATTCGTTCAGTCTTCAAGCGGGCTTTAGGTTGCTTCTGGCCCAACACATCGTCGATTTTCTATGTGAGATGCAGATATGCCCTGCACAGTTGTTTCCCAACGCCTGGAGGTTGTTGTGCGCCTACACGGTTCGCAGTCGCGAGCTCGGGGATGGGCCGAATGTTAACGACATGTCGACGCTGTTCCTGTCAAGGAGGGACCCAAAGTCCTGCCTCATCAACCTTAGCTTGCCGGGCATCAAGAATACCGATAATGTTTCGAACGTCGGGCCATGGAAGAAGAATTGGTTCTTGGTTCGGGACGTCACCGGGAGGTATCTTAATTTCCCCACGGTGCCAGGCGATTTTGTTCGGCAAGTAGGTTCGCACACGGTCCCCCAACTCAAGGCGCTTAAGGCATGGTACGCCCCGGTGCGTCAGGCCCCGCACTAGAAGTATCTAGCACAGGACCGGCTTGAGCGGGCCGACCTGAGCCTTGTCCCTCCACCACGCGAGGGCAACGAGGGTATTTTATTCTTCTTTCTTTGTTACATATGTATTTTTGTTTGCCCTCCTTTGTCAGATAACGAGGTCAACAACCTCGCAATCCTAGTTTATTTCAACATCGTTTTTTTTCTTTTTTAGAAGCCTCGCTAATCTCAACTCGTTTCTTTGTCCTTTTTAACTTACTCTCATGTTTTTTCTTTGGCAGTGGATCTTTTGCACGCTCTTACCTCGAAGTCAAAGGGGAAGAAGCCCATGACTTCTAGTTCTACGGCCCCGGTTTCCCGGGGTCTAAAGGGGGTAGTTATTAAGGAGCCGAATCCGCAGGCGAGGCCTCTCCCAGCGCAGCCTAAAACCACACCCCCTTCGACGATTACGTCCGGGGAGAAGACTGCTGAGGGGGTTCCGCCCAAGGGAGACGTCGCGAAGACGTCCCAATGGGACGTTGCGAGGCCACCCAAAGGAGACGTCGCGAAGACGTCCAAAGGGGACATTGCGAGGACGTCCAAAGGGGAGAAAACCTCTGAGGTGGCCCTGCCGAAAGGGGACGTAGCAAGGACGTCGTCCCATTCCTCTCGAGGGTCCGACGACAGAGTCGGTCATAAGAGGAAAGGCGTGGAATCCCCGCCTGGGGAGAAGAAGAAGAAACATCGGGCGGACGACCAACGAGGTGCGTTGGGGAAAGATGTTATCCCCGCTTTTAACTTCGAGGGACGAGCTCTCGAGGCCGCTGGTCCCTCTCCTGCTATGTTTGATTGCCCAGGCCCGGTTAGGGGGGTCCAGTTGGAATGGGCCCGGGGGGATTGGAAGGAGGATGTTGCGTGGGCCAACAACCTCACCGAGGTTGCCCTTGATGACGAGGCCGCCCGATATTCGGCTATGGTAAGTTTTTCTTTTTTGAGTTTGTTTCTGCTTTGGGCTCCGTGCTCGCTGGCTTATTTTCTTTTTTCTTTTGATCACTTGGGAATTCGCAACATACCTTTTTTGATAATTTCAATCGTAGCCGTGTCGCACTCGCCCATGCGAGGATGGGAAAGATGGAGACGACGCTCAAGGCCCGCGTAGAGGAGTGCGAGAAGCAGGCGAAGGAGCATTTCGTGGCTAGGAAGCGGGTCAAAGCCGCGGAAGTTGCAGCAAGGGACGAGGCCAAGGCGGCGGCGAGGGCAAGGGAGGGAGAGGCCCGGCGAAGGAGGGAGAGTCCCGGGCGAAGGAAGGAGAGGCCCAGGCGAAGGAGCGAGAGGGCATGGCGAGGGACGTGGCCGAGGCTTTGCAGGGCGAGAATGAGGAGCTTCGGGGTAAGCTCTCTGCCGAGCACAAGTTTTGTAAGGAGAAAGAGGCGGAGCTCTTGAGGTCTGAGGAGGAGATCACCCGCCTTGAACGGCGTATCGTCGAGCTCAACAAGGAGGTTGAGGCCGCGAGTCCCAAGTACGTGGACTCGGAGGAGTATAAAGCGGAGCTGGTGGAGAGTCTGAGGAAGATGTTCCACCAGGACGTCCGTATGGGTGTTAAGGATGCGGTGGCCAAGTACGGGCACCTCGATCCTCGCATTGTCTTCTTCAACCCCAATTACGACGAGACTATGGAGGAGTTGGATGGGGAGGAACCCGATGGAGAATGCGAGTTCTTCCTTAATGAGGATGGGACCGTGTCAAGCACGGTGCCGGGCCTCGTTCAGGGAGGGCCGGAGGTCGCAGCTATAGGCCCTCAGCCTGCAGCGGATGTGCCAAGCTCCCAGCCCTCTACCGTTTCTGACCTCGTTCTTGAAGTTTTCGCGGGTTCTGCCGCCAATGCCCCAGAATCCGTCACGGACTCTGCCAATCCTACCGCCGAAACCCCGAAGAATTAAAAGATGCTCCTCTCATCTCTCTTCTTGTTTTTTTTGGTTGGTAGCCCTGCGGGGTCTGTAACGAAACATCTTGGCCCTTGCGTCCCTTGTTTTGGTGGCCCTACGGGGTCTGTAATTAAACATCTTGGCCCTTGCGACCCTTATTTTGGTGGCCCTACGGGGTCTGTAATTAAACATCTTGGCCCTTGTGGCCTTTTCTTTCCTATGATTGTTCGTTTGCTTTGTTATATGTGATATGTGTCTATCTAACCCCATGGGGCGATTGGCACAACTATTGTGGCACTCGGGCCACATTACGTGCACAATGCTGCCAAGGCCATCGCTCCTCTTCAACTCCATTCTACACTCTGCACCAGTTGGCATCTTGAGAAAAACGCACTTGGCGAAAATTTTATGTGTTTAAGCGAGAATCTTCAACCCCAAGCGGGGAGCAAGGGGTGGACTTAACGAGATTCTCCAACTCCAAGCGGGAAGCGAGGGGTGGACTTAACGAGATTCTCCAACCCCAAGCGGGAAGCGAGGGATGGATTTAACGAGATTCTCCAACCCCAAGCGGGAAGCGAGGGGTGGACTTAACGAGATTCTCCAACCCCAAGCGGGAAGCGAGGGATGGACTTCACGAGATTCTCCAACCTCAAGCGGGAAGCGAGGGATGGACTTAACGAGATTCTCCAACCCCAAGCGAGAAGCGAGGGATGGACTTAACGAGATTCTCCAACCCCAAGCGGGAAGCGAGGGATGGAATTAACGAGATTCTCCAACCCCAAGCGGGAAGCGAGGGGTGGACTTTACGAGATTCTCCAACCCCAAGCAGGAAGCGAGGGGTGGACTTAACAAGGTTCTCCAACCCCAAGCGGGAAGCGAGGGGTGGACTTAACGAGATTCTTCAACCCCAAGCGGGAAGTGAGGGATGGACTTAACGAGATTCTCCAACCCCAAGCGGGAAGCGAGGGATGGACTTAACGAGATTCTCCAACCCCAAGCGGGAAGCGAGGGATGGATTTAACGAGATTTTCCAACCCCAAGCGGGAAGCGAGGGGTGGACTTTACGAGATTCTCCAACCCCAAGCGGGAAGCGAGGGGTGGACTTAACGAGGTTCTCCAACCCCAAGCGGGAAGCGAGGGATGGATTTAATGAGATTTTCCAACCCCAAGCGGGAAGCGAGGGGTGGACTTTACGAGATTCTCCAACCCCAAGCGGGAAACGAGGGGTGGACTTAACGAGATTTCCATTTTTGAGAGAGTTTTGAAAAGCCTGCAATCCTTTATTCACAAAAATTGTAAGGAACAACGGAGTTTGGAGAATTTACATATAATATTTTTTGAGCCGCGCAACGTTCCATGTTTTGCTTAGGGTACGTCCCTCGCTGTCTTTGAGCATAAAAGCTCCGGGCGTGACTTCTTCCCCGAGGAGATATGGACCTTCCCAGTTAGGGTCCAATTTGCCACCCTCGGTACGTCTTAGAACGAGGTTTCCTGTGGCCAAAAGACGAGGTCTGACGTTCTTGTCGTGGTATACGACGACACGCCGTTTGTATTCTCTAGAGCGTAGGTCAGCCACCTCGCGAAGCTCGTCTCGAAATTGTAGCTCGACCTTAAGGTTGGACTTGTTTTCTTTCTCGTCGAAGTTGAACACTCTCGCCGATGGGACCAGGGTTTCTACGGGGACGAGCGCCTCCGCCCCGTAAGTTAGAGCGAAGGGTGTCTCGCCCGTTGCACGACGCGCGGTCGTGCGATATGTCCAGAGGACGAGCGGGAGTAATTCGGCCCAACGGTCTTGCGCCATGCCCAAGCTTTTCTTCAGGTCGGTCAGGATGCGGGCGTTGACATTGGGGGCCACGAAGGAGAATTTGAGGGCTATGCCTAGTTCAGAGCAAAAGGTTCGAGTCTCTTCGCAATCGAATTGGGGGCCATGATCAGTCATGATGGTCATGGGGACGCCGAAACGACAGACGAGGTTCTTCCATAGGAATTCACAGACCTTTTCCCCGGTGATCTTCGCCATGGCCTGCGGCTCGACCCACTTCGTGAAGTAGTCAACAATGACCAAGATGTACTGCACTTGGCCAACTGCTTTGGGAAAGGGCCCGAGGATGTCCATCCCCCACATCGCGAATGGGCATGGTGCGTGGATGGAGCGGAGACGGGAGGTCGGGGTGTGTTGGAGGTTCCCGTGCTTCTGGCACCCATCGCACCTTTGAACGTAAGCCTTCGCATCTTGTCGGAGAGTGGGCCAAAAGTACCCTAGATGGACGATCTTATGTGCCAAGGACCGCCACCCCGGGTGGACTCCACAAACTCCCTCGTGCGCCTCGTAGAGGACGTGGTCCGTGACCTCGGGTGGTATGCATAGCAAGTTGGGCTCAACGTAGCCTTGGCGGTAGAGCTGGTCACCGATGACGCAGTAGCGGGCTGCCTGCATTTTTAGCTTCCTGGCCAGCGCGGGGTCCTCTGGGAGGACACCGCTCTGTACATACCGCGTTATTGGGAACCTCCAGGACCTCGCAGTTTACACTTCGCGAGAGTTTCCTCTCTATCATCAGTCATCACGCGGTTCCCTACCTCCAAGGGGAGGGCGGATCCCAATCTAGTGAGGGCATCAGCCTTTGTATTCGAGGCTCGCGGGATGGACTCTACCGCAAAAGTCTCTAAGCACGGTACCAAGGCCTTTACCTTCTCTCGGTAGGCAGACAGGAATCCCGTCCTGGTGTCGTATTGGTCATTGAGTTGTCGCGCCACCAGCTCAGAATCTGTGTAGACCCTGATTTTGCGGGCTCCGCTAAGGAGTTCCATCTCGATCCCGACAATCATAGCCTCGTACTCAGCATCGTTGTTGTTGGCTTCGAAGGCGAAGTTGAGGGCATACTCTGTCTCGATTGAGGGGCCAGCGAGGAATACGCCGGCCCCGCCGCCGACATCACATCGTGAGCCGTCAACAAATACTTTCCATTCTTCTGAGCTTGTGTCGGTCTCGGGGAAGGTGACCTCTACCATTAAATCGGCGAGGGCCTGTCCCTTCATCGCGGTCCTCGGGAGGTAACTGATTTCGAACTCGGAGAGCTCGACAGCCCACTTCGTCATACGCCCGGAGAGGGCGGGCTGATGGAGGATTTGACGGAGTGGGAGGTCGGAGAGGACTTGGATGGGATGTGCATGGAAGTAAGGGCGTAGGCGCCTCGCGGCGGTCACTACTTCCAGCGCCATTTTCTCCGTCGGGGAGTATCGCTGCTCCACAGGTTGGAGCACGCGACTCACGAAGTACACTGGGTGCATGGCCTCTCTGGTGAGCACCGCGCTGACTGTCTCAGGGCTCACTGCTACGTACAGTTGCAGGTCTTCGCCTGCCAGCGGAGGTGACAAGGTGGGGAGCTTTGTAAGGAAGGTCTTCAACTTGGAGAAAGCAGTCTCGAGCCCCTTGTCCCAGACGAACTTGTCATTTTTCTTGAGGGCGGCGAAAAAGGGAAGAGATTTGTCCGCTAAACGGGAGCAAAACCTCCCCAGGTAATTTACAGCGCCATTGAGCCGCTGCACCTCGGTTCGTGACCTTGGAGACCTCATCGAGAGGATCGACTCGACCTTAGCGGGGTTGACGTCGATCCCGCGCTCGCTGATCATGAAGCCCAAGAACTTCCCCGATGATACGCCGAAGACGCACTTCTGGGGGTTTAGGCTGAGACGGTGATGCTTGAGGGTGGCGAAGACCTCGGCGAGGTCGGCCAGATGTTCCCTGGGGGTTTTGCTCCATACCACGATGTCATCGACGTAAGCCAACACATTTCTGCCCAGGTGGTTCTTGAAGACCCGGTCAATGAGGCGTTGGAAAGTGGCACCGGTGTTGTTAAGGCCAAATGGCATGACCTTGTAACAGTATGTTCCCCGCTGGGTGATGAAGGATGTCTCTTCCTCGTCACGCGAATTCATCGAGATTTGATTGTATCCCGAATAAGCGACGAGGAAGCTCAAGACCTCGTGCTCCGCAGTCGAATCGACGAGCTCGTCAATCGAGGGCAGAGGGTAGCTGTCTTTGGGACATGCCTTGTTGAGGTCCTTGAAGTCCACGCACATCCGCCACTTGCCGCTGGCCTTCTTGACTAAAACGACGTTGGACAGCCACCTCGGATATTGGACTTTGCGGATGAAATCCGTGGCTAGCAGCTTAGCCACTTCGTCGTTCGCGGCGCTCGCCCTTTCTTCGTTCATTTTTCTTCGTCGCTGCACCACAGGGCGAGTGGCGACATCGACGTTCAGGGAGTGCTGGGCCAATGTCCGAGGAACACCGTGGAGATCCTTCGCAGTCCAGGCGAACACGTCGCGGGACCCAGCGAGCAAGGCTTCTAGTGACACCGCTGTTGTCCCGGCGAGGCACTCCCCCAGGTAGATTTTCTCGGATTTGTTTTCGAAGGGGGAGGTCAACCTTCTTTCTGCCTCGGGGGTGGGGACTGTGAAATCCGGGACTTCGAGGTCTGCTTCGCCGGAGGTCTCTACCATGAACATTGGGCACTTTTGTTTTGCCGAGGTCATGTAGTAGACGCGGCCCTCTTCCTGGTTGCCCTTCACCTCCCCGACACCGTCATCGACGGGGAATTTCATCTTGAGGTGGTAGATGGAGACCACCGCCTGGAACTTCATCAAGGAGACCCTCCCGATGATTGCGTTGTAAGCCGAGGGCAGGTGTATCACCGTAAACTCCACCACCTCGGTTCTCGTTGTGGAGCCGGTGCCGAGTGTCATCCAAAGGTCTATGAGACCTACGACATCGACCTCGTTTCCCGAGAAGGAGGTGAGCTTCCCAGCGTAGGGCTTCAAGGACGTCGCGGAGATACCTAACTGCTCGAAGGCGCCAAAGTACATGATGTCTAC
Organism: Fallopia convolvulus; assembly: GCA_964016875.1. Classification (NCBI taxonomy): domain Eukaryota; kingdom Viridiplantae; phylum Streptophyta; class Magnoliopsida; order Caryophyllales; family Polygonaceae; genus Fallopia; species Fallopia convolvulus. The sequence continues at coordinate 30,961,453 of OZ024736.1, forward strand.
GGAGGAACCCGTGTCCACCAGTACTCGCTTCACTATTTTTGAGCCCAGTTGAGCGTGTATCACCGGAGTGGGGAATGTGGAGTCCCTCGGCGTCCTCAGAGGTGAAAGCCAAACCTACGTGGGACCGCGAGGTCTGCGTCACACTATACACCGAGGGCTCATGGTGGCTTGCCCTCGCGTATCTCTTTCTCTCCGCCTGGCTCGAACCCGCCAGGGACGGTCCGCCCGAGATGGTATTGATGTACCCATCGGGCGCCGCGGCCTGCCCAGAGTGCGTCTGCCTCGCGGGGGCGTGCTGCTCAACATTGTTGGGCCGAGGCTGGGTCGGCCCTTGCTGTACGAGGTTGGCTCCTGACGCGGGGTTGGCGCATCCTCTTTCGTTTGGGTTGTACGCGGGGCCACCTTTGCCTTTGTAACCCCGTGGCTTCCCGTCGAAACAGCTCCAGCCTCTACCGCCATTTCCGTAGTTATTGTAGCGGCTGTTGTTTCTATTGTCGTTGTTGTTGTTGTTTCTGTTGTTGCCTTTGTAGTCGGCGCGCCAGTCGTGAGTCTGCGTCATGTACGCATCCTTCGCGGCCGGTGCAACCATCTTTGCCTTTCCCTTAGCCTCGGTCACGATTTCCTTATCGATCCTCGGTCGCGAGCTCTGGTTGGCGGTGTCCTGGGCGTAAACTTGGGCCGTGATCCGAGCGCACAGGCTCTCGTACGTCGTCGGGTTTTTAAGAAAAATGCGATTCTTAAAAGCCCCTTGGCAAAGGTTGCCCATGAGGATGTCTCGCACCGATGACTCATCAATGTGTGCGATCTCCGCGACCACGGTGGTGAACCTTGTGAAGAAGGTATCCAGCATCTCGCTTTCCCCTTGTTAAATGTCGCGGAGGTCTCGCATGTTCTTCTTGCATTTCCTCGAGTCGTTGAAGTGTGCGACAAAGGATTCACACAACTGAGAGAACGAGGCCACCGATTCCACCTTGAGGCTGGTGAACCACGTCATTGCGGCTTTGTCCAAGGTGGTTGGGAAGATACGACAAAAAATGGCGTCGTTGTAGGAGTTAATGTTCATCTGGACGACGAAGTGTTTTATGTGGTCCTCGGGATCGGCCGTGCCGTCGTAGAGCCCCATGTGTGGCCAGTGGAAACCTTTGGGCATGGGCGCCTCTTGGATCTCGGTTACAAAGGGGTTACTGTACCCGATCTCGACGGATGGACGGCGTGAGTTCGATTTTGCCAAAGGATGTGCCGCACTCCCCGCTGTTTCGGACAACTCCGTGTCTCGCCTCTTTGAACGTCGCGAATGGGATCGCGAGATCTGCATCGGGTCCCGGGAAGGTCTCTTTGTGGTGGAACCGTTAGTTGACGTTGCCTGCCCCGGCACATACCCGAGGATGTACTCGGGTACGTACTCGGAGTGGGGTTGTCCCTGGGGGGAATCGGGACATACGCGGGGTTGTGACCCTGTTGGTACTGTCCGTAACCTGGGTAGGGATACGGATTCGGGGGGGGCGCCACCCTGTTCGTATCCCTGGAATGGGTATGGGTTTTGGGGAGCGTTGTACGTCCAACCCGGAGGAACCACAAAAGGGCACCCCGGGGACCCGCGACCATCCACTGCGGGGTTTCGTGCATGTTGTCGGGATGTTGGGGAAAGAAGTTGTTTGGACAAGCCATTTTGTGGAGTTTAAAGCCAAGGTTTGCACAAATCAGGAGACTGCTTAGGATGAAGAGTTTCCCACAGACGGCGCCAGTGATGAAACTCGAAATAACGACTCGCTAAAAGACAAGGAACGAGGTTATTATATTTGATAGTGCAAACACTTTCTTCTCTATTTATATCTTTCTTACAACGAGGTTACAAGCCGACGAGGCTAACAAGCAATTGAGAATTACACCTTAGACCTCCTACGGGTTATCGAGATCTCGAGCTAACAATATTCGAGATCTCCTATTTTCTAAGAGATTCTATCACCCAAGTGTAGCGTGATTGATCTTGTACCGAGGTGGATTCTGCGAGCGTGGTGTAGAGTCTTGTGAGATTGTGTAGCGAGGCTCTAGTGCGAACGGGATCTCTGTGTGACTTGAAGTCTTTTTGTGAACTCTTCTTGTCTATAGCGAGGTCTTTTGACGATTGTGTGGGCGGGGGTGTCAGTAGAGTCGGTGGCGGGGTTTAGACCTCGCTCTGAGGCTTCGGATGACCTCGCGAGGGTAGGAACTTTGTTTTAATAAATGGGGGATTTGAGTGTGGGACCCCGAATTATCCTTGGAAGTCCCGTCATGGTTATTTATTTTTGGGTGCCCCGGGCCCACCTACTATTTTACTATTTTGAGCATCATCACTAGCACCTCTAGTTTTTCTCTCCAAATAATGCAAATGGAGTTCATGCCTATTCTAACCTAATCTCTAGGTTTAAATATAATGAAACTAAGGTTTTAGAGAATATATTACTTCCAATTCAGTTACAGTAGATAATGTATTTCTAAACCTTACAATGTCATCCTAGGAATAAAATAAATATAATAATAAGATACTCATTAGGGCTTAAAATAAATATAATATTCGACACCTTATGTTATCTTAAGAAGATCATATCATCAACCAAAATATTTTGATCCCGTGCACAATCTCTTAAGCGTCTTCAAGATCTTGCATGTTCGCCTTCATTTCATGTCGAGAACATAACCTATGTCGGCGATGTCACAAATATTTTGTAGATTTTTGATGTTAGTCACTTTACTTGCATTTAGAAACATCAAAATCAAAGTTGAGCTTTCTAAAAAAACATTCATTTTTTATGGTGACAAACTCTTTGATTCATGTTAAAAACTTTCAAGGCCAAACATCGACAATATATATATATAATAAAATCAAATATTTACAACACTAAAAGTTATCCCTCAAAGATAAATAAATGCACTAATCTCCCCTATTCAATCCCCTCCAAATAAAATAGTATCCAAATAAGAGTATTTACTTTGAATTATATGCCGATGTTCTGAATGCCGAGTCACTTCTTGCTTCCATTTTGCTTAAATTAATTATCAACTAATATAAAAAATGACCCCGTCCAACGGACGAATAAAGTCATATAGTTTTTTTAAAAAGTTCTCCCTAAGTTGGATAACATGCATGACATTCAATATTAACTTTCCCCTTTTATCTACCCCAACCTTATTCCCCATTTTGACATCATCAAAAAGAAGAATAGTCACAAAAGGTAAAACCATAGAAGTCAACAATATTACAAAAGTCAAACCACAACAAAATAGATATAGTCTTAACCAAGCAAACGAGAGTAAGTTTGAAACACAGATAAAACTGAAAGAGAAATTTTTGTGAAAGGTAGATGTGCTAGGATAATAAAAAGGTAGATGGATGTTGACGACTCCAGCTAAGTTATTGACTCAGTCAGATCAGCAAGCACAACACTAACATCTCGAAGTTCAGCTTTGAATAATACGTATTTTGTTAAAAAAACAATTTGAAAATTGAAAAATATTAATTATTTTAAAGTTTTGTGACAATAGAATTATATGTAAAATAAACTCAAAGCAGATATAAATAAACTTATAATAGATAAAAAGTGAACTCGTAGTATATAAAAATTGAACTCACGCAATATAGAAAAATGAACTCCTAGCATACTTAGAATGAACTTCTAGTATATAAAAAATGAACTCTTGGTATATAAAAATTGAACTATCGTATTTACGATTTATAATACTCTGAAAAAAGAAGAAGCATAATATGAAAAAGCTAACAAAAATTCACGAACAGAATAAAAAACTAAAAAAAATCCTAATAATCCAATATAAATAAAGGAGGTAAATCAAATAATTGAGATTAGTCCTCACCATAATAAGAATATGTTCTCACCATAAGGAGTGTCCTCACTCGAACCAAATCCATATATATATAATATACATGCTTTTTAAAATGGGTATATAAAGACTTGGTAGAATAGATGGTATTAGTAGTGTTTTTGCAAGTTTTAAAATGTTTAATTTTAGTTTACATGTTTAAAATAGCTCTTAGTTTGGATTAGAGGATTTCAAATCGGATATTTTCGATTCGGTTTAAATTTGGACTTAAATCTAACAAAAGTAACAAGGATTTTTTAAAACGAATAATTCAGATATTCGGTTTCGGATATCCGATCCAATCCGATATCATTTATCGAATATCGGGCTAACAACAAATTAGAAACATGTCAAAAAAATTTAAGAAAAAAATACCGGATATCCGACATGCCAAGTCGGATCAAATATGTCCCTTTGCTAAACCCCTACTTTTTTTTGATTAGGTAAGGATTAGGAGTCACTCCGTTAAGGAGGACGTCCTAGTCTCCTAGAGCATCCTAACAGATGAGAACCTTAAGTTCTGGGTGATTCCGAATATCAGTAACAGAGAGACTGTGCTAAACCCCTACTTATTAAAGAGGGAGTTTGTCTTTGATGAGCTCCTCATATAACAGACTACATAATGATCTAAATTATAGAGTTTGCTAGAGTGCCTTGAGGCCCACCAACCAAGGCCATGCACGATGTTCTAACAAAGCCAATGGGCTCCAAAAACCAATGGGCTTAAACAAAATAGACGTTATATGATGGGGCTCTATATTAAATGAGAAGGCTACCATTGGGTTGGAAATTAGATTTAGTTTTAGATTGGCATTTGTATTGATTGAAGATTTTGATTTTTCAAGTTTCTAATCCTGCCAACCTGGATTATATACACAACGAAACCAAGTTTTCTTATTTCCATTGTATATTGAGTAATTCAATTAGTTTGATGATTAGTTTATATTTTTTTTGATTATATCTTCAATTATATGCTTTATTAAATCTCTAGTTTAAAGGTTAGAGTGATATCGATAGTCGATAATAGGATTTTACCTAACACTTGCAAGAATACGAGATGTATAATATTAGATCAGGATCGAATCACGAGAATTATGTCCGTTTTAATCAATTCTAAGAACTAATTACTAAGCCACATATAGTGAGTATGGTCTAATTCTAACTAAGTTAAAGCAAGTAAAACAAGTAAAATGATGAGAAGAAGTATATGAGATGAGAAACTTAAAGGTTAGGAGTCCCCACAACTTTAATCCATGGAATTCAAATCTCACTTCTTCTTAAATCGAGTTGGATATTTTATTGTGAAGGTTATTGTCTAACGTCATGAATTAACTTTTTTCAAAGCCTAAGTTAGTACCACTATCAAAGAACCCACTCCCGTGATGAAACAAAACCAATAGAAGCACTTTACGCCAATGTTATTAAAATCGCGATCCGGATCGTAGAATCGTACGATTCTACGATCCTAATCAAGTCAACCGATCCAGATCGTGGTCAAAATCGTTCTCGAGTAGGATCGGCCATAGGATCGGTAGAATCGGTTAGAATCGGTAGAAACGCGATTCTGACCCGATTTTAACGATCCTGCAAAATCACCTTAGAATTGGACTTTTACAAAGGTTAGCTAACTTTTGGGCCAGACCCATCAATTGCACCATCACGTTAAGCTATCTGTATCATTACCATTTGAACAAAACCCCTAATTCCAGCCTTCCAGATTTCCAAGTACGTATTTGGCTTGCGTTCCTACTTTTATACTTCCTATTTCCCAATTTAATCCACTGCTTTTTTGTTCTTCTAAATTTAATATTATATCTCTTATAATTTGTTTGAGAATGAGCGATTAATAAACTAGCGATGATTTAATTTCTAACACTTATCTTGATCTAGATTCTAGCATGCATGCATGATGCATGATATCATTCTGTTTTGATGATGATATGCATGAATCATGATACCATTTTGTTTGGATGATGATTTTCATGGTGAAATATGATCAGTTTTGGACTTCGATTTGTTCCAACTTCAAGTACATACATATTAGAATATTGCCATAGTGGTAATAAATAATAATTTTAACTTGTTTTTGCTTGTGATGACTTAATTAAATTAGCTAGTTAATTATATAGCAAGTATATTTTTGCATTAGTTATTCTTGATAATAATGTGCTTTTTAAAGGAGCAATTAATTAACAAGTTGTTGATGACTCATGAATCGTACATGTTCAATTTTTGAAGATTATCTATTAGGCTATTACTGACGATTTAATTTTTTCCTTGTTAATGGCTATTGCGCGCTAATAGGAATTTAGGAAATAGGAATTTAGTTAGGAAATTATGAAGCTTAATGGATTTTCTGATATGTGATAATTTAAGTATATTGCTTGTGTATACAATTTAACGTTACATTTGATACAATTTAGTAAATTTTCATTTTTTTACAATTTTTGTAGGATCGGTCGATTCTACGATCCGATTTTACGATTCGATTCTACCTCCCTCTTCCGATCCAAAGTAGAATCCCGATCCTGATAACCTTGCTTTACGCATGTAGAATATTATTTCTAGATGGTAAACTAAACTTGCCCTGTTTTCATGATGCATCAAATTTAATTCAAACACCTATAAGTCCTATGACAATTAAGCACAAGAGACCCAATCTAATTTCACTCCTAGTTTTTTCAAATAGAAACAACCACCTCTTCATGCGATTTCTCTATTTTCATTACTTACATAAACCACCACCTCTCGATGTGCAACCTAAGCAAAACTCTAACAAGTTTAAAGAAATTAGATTAATCCTCTATGATCAAATCGTATTATTTTCCAACTCAATTCAAGTAAAAGGTGTTGACTTTATTCCGCTTCACATTGTTAGGATCACCCAAACCGAAGAATAGAAAAGTTAGCCTAGCATGATGGAATTCAATCAATTCATGATCAAATTAATAAAAGAGAACAAGGAAGAAGAATAAGAACAATATTGAAAGCGTACCAAATTCTTACTTGAAAGTTGCAAAAAGATTCAAGACAGAGATCTCCAAAATGAAAGCAAAATAGAAGTAAAACCCTAAGAATTACTCATGTTCGACTTTGTCAAATGGATTGCCATCTTCGACAAGATCCTCTCATGCGTCACCGATGAGTTCCAATCCTACCTTCGCCAGATGTGTTTCGATTAGTCTACGTGCTCTTTTTCCCTCCCTCTACTACTCTGTGTGGAGTTGTTTCAAGCCATTGTAAAAAGCCATCTAGACCACCTCTCCGTCCATCCCTATACGTGCTGCTCAATGCCATCATCCTTGGCAACTGGCAAACCCATTCCTCATCACCATTGGGCTTCATCAGAATAAGCAAGAAGAAAAGTATGTCGTTGGGTGTTGGGAATGTTAGGGCTTAACAATTGACCAAAAGTCTATAACTTTTGATCTACACAATGAAATAAATAACTTGATTAAAAGTAAATGACTTTAAAATGGTATTTATAGAGGAACTCTTGATTAATCAATGTGATTAGCCAAAGTAAACCTCTACCTTTTAAGCTTCTCACTTGAAGAAGATTTGAAAGTGCTTAGCTTTTATTGATGCTTTTAATTCGAGTACAAATGACATCTCGGATTCAACCACTTCACGATCACAACAAGTCTTGACACACTCCTATCTTTGCAACCTTCTCTCAATCTAAAAATCCTAATAACTTCCTATCTCTTCTTCTCATCTCTTTTGACCGAAAATCTCACACGAATCAACAACTCTCTATTCAAAGGATACCCACCTCTTTAAATAGAGAAACCTAATCCTAATCAACTTAGAAGATATACTTTTTTTTCTTGTTTAATAACGTGGTTTATCAAATGTAAAATATTGTATCTATAAGGCTTCACAATATCATAAATATCCAACCTAATTTCTATCAAATAACTAAACTACCCAGTTTTTTAAAAAGCTCAAAACAAGTTATTCTATCACATCAACATGTCGTTGTCCTAGAATTTGAATAAATCTATTCAGGTTTGCTTCATCGTTTTTCTTTATCTTCTAGCTTGTTTTTTCTTATCTTTTTCAAAGATATTTTCTTAAAATCAACTTTATTACCATCACAGTTACTGACTCAAATATGATCACAATTTGATCGGATGAAAGTTTCACGATTATGCTACCTCTTAAGTCAACAACTTGTAAAATCTTCATAAACCACCCCTCGATATGCTCACAAACTCATTTGTCTATAAAATTCTCCAAGCATCTTCTTCCTTTTCTTTTATCAATGTCTCGAACACTTCATCTTGATTCTCTTAGCTTGGATATGTTCAAGATCACTCCTTCCATCTTCAATCTTCTTCATATTTCACTTTATATCATATTTGTTGTTCTTTACTCTGTTTAGAACCATCAAAATCTATAATCGGAGTTCAAAAGTGGACGACGTAAATTCTTCTTACACACCATTCACCACCAGAATTCCAACATTAGGATCACTATAATTTGAAATGGGGCAAGATGTAAGATTATTTAAAAGAGGATTTGTAGGGTACTCCTTCCAAAAAAATGTTTGCTTAAGTACCACCTATTTTACCAAATTTCAAATCACGCCTTTTGACATTTTTGCAATTAGTTTTTCTTTATTTTATGGTTTAGTTATTTAAATTTTGAATTATTAATGATAGTCATAAATGAATTGTTAAATTGAAAGAATTAAAATCAGAAAAAGAAAATTAAAAAAAGTAAAAGATATGATAAAATATACTAATTTGTTAAAGTTTCTGTCAAAGTGTACTAGAACTAGATTATATAAAGTCAACCTTGTATATTATATTGTAATACTTTATATTATCTTGTCACACACTTAGAAAGAAAAAGAATAAATCATACGTTATTAGATTTGTTACGAAATCTTATGTATATTTTTACAAGTAAAATGAGAAATATTACAGACTTTTAGAAAGTTATCAATCTTCTTTCTCGGAATTTAAGACGAACATATTCCTTCTTTTCCCGACTTTTTTGTGGAAAAAAAAAAGATGTGACGTACAAATACGATGGAGAATTTATTTATTTTTATGAAATTTCAAATGTCAATGTATATGAATTGTGAAATTAAAATGGACGGCGACATTTATTTAATGGTCAAGCCAACCGATATTGAATCAACGTACATCTTAACATCCGATTAGGACCGGTCTTAGAAGATTCAAACGCCGTGAAATTGAAAAACCCAAAAAAAAAAAAAAAATTTTACACACGACATTCTTCTAGTCAACACGAGTATGCTAATTATACTAAGAGCTGTTTATAGAATAGAACGCCCATTTTAGTTGAACTTGATTGAACATAGCATTATTTACAATAAGTAGTGCTATCAAGGATATAAATTCCTATAACCAAAAAAAAAGAAGAGTATATATAAATTCCATGTACTTAAATACATACTCATGTAAAGATGAAATCGATATGTATAAATTTGATTGAGATGACAAGGGGCAACTAGGTAGTTAAGCTTTCATTTGTAGGGTAACGTTACAAAATGCTCTACTAGGAAAATTTAATGTGCAACGAAAAAAATGAAGTCAGTTTAGGAGGGACCTTTTTGATACATCTCTCCGGGCCCCTTCCGTGTTTCTTATCGCTTTCTTTTCTATGGACTTTTGTATGTAGTAGGATCTCCTCATGGAGCTTACTTATCTCGTATTTTGTTAATGTTATAATTAAGGGAAAAAAATATATACATAGACTAATTTTAATATTTCATTCCATAAATATATCCTCACATACTATTTTTTTCTAACAGTAGCCCTTTGCAAATAATAAAAGATTTACGCTAATTTTTCAATAGTTTTCCGTATTTGCACTTCCTCTCTCGTCAAATTTTGTCATCAATTTGGTGTTTGAATAGTAGAAATTAGAATTTTAGTAGTGAAAATAATGAAATTCCATATTTGTAACAGAAAATTTGACGAAATTGTTGATTTGGGTGGTCTTTTACAAACGGAATTTTTTTATGGGTGGTTTTTTGCAAACAAAATATTTCTACGGGTGGTTTGCTGAAATTTCAATTTTTACAGATGGTTTTTTGCAAACGAAATGTTTTTACAGGCGGTTTGCTGAAATTTCAATTTCTACGGGTGGTTTTGTGCACAAACCCATATTTCGCGGGTGGTTTTGTAAAATTTACCGTAAATTTTATATAAGGTGATTTTGTGGCAGACGTGCGATGCATCGCTGGGGTTGGTGGTGGTGGCTGCCCAAGGAAAATTGATGTGTGTAAAATTGAAACACATGAACCGGTTCTGCTTTCTATTTTTTCTGCATAAACCTATTTTAATTTTCCATCTTTTTTCTATCTTTTTAAGTAAGAATTTTGGTACATACAAGTACAAAGTATATTTTTGAAAGAAAAATAAAATAAAAATGTGTATTATTGAATGAAAAGAGGATTATTTTGAAATTTTTCTCATTTTGTAATCGAAAAAAGAGAGAAAGAAGGGAACTGTGTTTGTTATTGATTGGATGCTTAACAAAGCTGTTAAGTCCTTAGCTCACTTTGTCGACTAGAATGATGAATAACTTACTTGTTTGATTGTTTGAACCACCCTCATCTGTATAGGACAGCGGCATAGGTGGACTTGTTAAGAGACCGACGTTTTCCCAACCTATTCATATGATCATATAGGATAGGCTGATTAGCCATGTATCTGGACTGGAGGCCCCCAATTGTACGGAGTGCTTTACATGAAATTTTTTATACTTTGCAAGTTGATCAGTGGACTTGTCCAGCTGATACAGCTTGGATTCGTACGTTGGGAATACTTGAATTGAATTGCAAGTCCAACGGATCAACCATGTGATTTGGTGATACAAAAAAAAATGCCATTTGGGTCAATTGCTGAATTTCAACAAGTCATTTAGTTTGGGCGCTATTTTCGCTGATCTTTTTCTCCGCCCCGGTCCAAAAAAATAATAAAAACTTTAGCCAGTACTCCGTATTGGTCCGGTTCGAATTCGGTAGAGTTGTAAAAAAACTCGATCTACTGGAGCCCATTCCAAGTCCGGCTTGCCCCGCCTGATTATTAAAGTTTAACAGCTTAAAATGTTGACGACTGACTATTCTGTATAAATAGCACGATGTGGGATCCAAAAGCATTCAGCGATATTCAAGAAACATTATTTTAGAAAAACCCCAATTCATTCATATCTCAGTTGAAGAACAATCAGAGAAAAAGAAGAGAAGATGGGAGAGGGAAGCAAAACTGATGGAGTTATTACTTGTAAAGGTAATTAATTCGATCTCTTAAATGGTTTGATAATCTGAATTAATGGTTATTAATACTTGATGATGATGATGATGATGATGTGATTTTACAGCGGTTGTTTGCTGGGGAGCTGGAGAGAAACTGAAAGTGGAGGAGATTGAGGTGGACGCGCCCAAATCTTCCGAAGTTCGAATCAAGATGATTTACGCAAGTGTTTGCCACACTGATATCTTGATTATGAATGGATATCCAGTAGTAAGTTGCTCTCTAACTAACTCTTTTATGATCAATTATTGCACTGGATTTAATTTATACAGTTTGATTGATGGGTCTGTGTCAAATCTCTTGTTCAATTCCTCTTGCAGCCTAATGCTTTCCCTAGAGTCATGGGGCATGAAGGTGTTGGGTGAGTACAAATTAATCACCCCTTGCTTTGTATCTTTCTGAATTTGGAAAATTGAGAATAGACTCTATCCTGCATCTGAAATCCAAACAGAATCAACCTAGTATATATACCCTTGGATTATTCATGCCGATTGGTTTTAGGATAGAAGCCCATGGGCTTTCTATCTTTCTGAATTTGGAAAATTTTGGTTATAGAGAGGTGGAGAGCGTGGGCGAAGGCGTAACGGAGCTCAAGAAAGGTGACATGGTGATAGCCACATACGTGTCAGAATGCAAGGACTGCGAAAACTGCAAGGCCACGATTCGGCCCACCAATCTGTGCCATAAATACCCGCTCTTAGCGGGAGGAGTGATGCCGGACGGGACGTCCAGGTTGCGGGTGTAGGGCAAGGACTTGTTTGGGTTCCTGGGGTCCACGTGGTCCCAATACGCGGTGGCCCACACCGCTTACGTGGTCAAGGTTGACCCGAGGCTGCCGTTGGCCCACGCAAGTTTCTTGTCGTGTGGGTTTTCGACGGGGCTTGGGGGAGCTTGGTTTGATGCTCAGGTTGACAAGGGTTCCACTGTCGCTGTTCTTGGCCTAGGCGCCGTTGGACTTGGGGTAAGCATATTCTTACACACATAAGCTTAAGGGTGTGTTTGGTTAGGGGATCATAGTTATAACCTTATAATTCAGTATTCTGATCTAATAATTGAATTCATACCAAACAAATAGGGATGTGCAGAGAGTAACAAATAATTACTCTTGGTGGGGCAAGACCAAGATTCAAGGATGATTATTCAATTCCCAATTTTTGATTGTCTCCAACAGTAGGGGAATTATTCGTCTGCAGTCTTCTGGGTTCATTGTGATTTGATATCAAATTAGTGAATGTGATTCGATTTTAATTCGAGCATAACTCGTTTTGGATTTGGGTCATTTGGATTTTTAATCAACTTAGACAATGATGAGGCCTCTACAGTATCCGAATCCAGATCAAATGGTCAATGAACTGGATTGTTAAGGATGATGAGTGTATATGAGCTTAATATTGTGACCCCTAGTTATAGCATTATATTCGCTCTTGAATAGTTGAATATAATTGAGTTGATTGATTGTACTACTTGTGCACGCAGGCTGTACAAGGAGCTAAGATTCAAGGCGCGTCCAGGATCATCGGCATTGACAAGAACCCATTGAAGCGCGAAAAAGGAGAGGCCTTTGGGATGACCGATTTCATAAACCCGGATGAAGGGTCAGGCAAGTCCATCTCACAGTTAGTCAAGGACTTGACCGGAGGATTAGGCGTCGACTACTCCTTTGAGTGCACTGGAGTCCCTGCATTGGTTACTGAAGCTCTTGAGGCAACAAAAGTGGTAAAATAAATACCTTCTTCTTTTTTTTAACAGAGTTTCTTGTCCTACGAAGATGCATGATTAAGCTCAGTCCATTATAAATGTGGTTTTTTAGGTAGAGATGATGATTTTGGGTTTTTCGATTGCAGGGACGAGGGGTGACAGTGGGAATCGGTGCAGGAGGACAGCAGACGACGGAGGTGGATACACTAAGCCTTATATTCGGAAGAACACTCAAGGGATCAATCTTTGGAGGGATTAAGATTCATTCTCACTTCCCACAGATAATTGACAAGTGTTTAAGCAAGGTGTCTTTTCAATCAACTTATTATACTTTTAACAACAGTATTACTTTGTTTGGCTTATCTATCCGAAGCTTACATTAATTCTCTCTCTCTGGTGTACTTTACTGAAAAAAACACAGGAAATTCAACTGGATCACCTCCTGACTCATGAAATTACGTTCGACGAGATGGAAACTGCATTGGAGCTACTAAAGAAACCAGACTGTGTCAAGATTCTCATCAAGATGTGAAGATGTAACTCTTAAAACTTCCATCTCACAAGATCCTCATTCGACGATGTTCTTTAGTAACAATCTATGAATAAGATGTTGTATTTCCTACAAAATAAAAAGATCACAAAGCAGTTTTCCCTTTCTCATTGTAAGGATGTCGAGTGAAAAGTTGTTCCATCTCTTAAGAGTATGTTATGACGCACATGTTGTGATCATGTAACCTGTAGACTAAGATGTCATTGTTGATCTTTGGTTAGAAGCAAACTGTGTATGCAATTGATATAATAATGCTGGATAAAATGCACATACAATGTTAAATTGACACAGATAAAAAGTTGAAGAGCCAATCAAACTAATCACAACCAGTAAAGCATCATTGGAACTCAGAAAATTCCTCTGTATCAAATTATGTGGATTTAATTTATTTATAAGTTGACGGAAATCAACAATTGCGTTTGTAGTCCAACGGTTAGGATAATTGCCTTCCAAGCAATAGACCCGGGTTCGACTCCCGGCAAACGCAATCCACCCACATTTTTTATAAATCTTTTCTATGACATTCTTTATTTATTTAATGTTTTGAGTTGAATACTTGAGTAAATAATGACATTGTTCCTGAAGATGGTCCAATTTGGCATTAAGGGACAATTTCAGTAAGATTCAACTACAGTATATAGCCAAACTTTAAGAAAAGTACAAACTCCTCTAAGCCATCTTCATTCAATACTACTCCCTATGTCCCCAAAAATTTGTTCATAAAGCAAAAATGCACAATATTTAAGACACATCTAATCAATGAATAGGATTGGTAGAGATACAGCTGGTTTGCATACAAAGGAAAAGGGGCAATTCTTATGCTTTAATTACAACCAATAGAAACACTTCTCAATTTTATGGGAACCAATCACAAATCAGTACACATTTTTACAAGGATTGCTGACTTCGCAGATTCTTCTTTAAAAGACACCAAAAAAGTCAGCATTTACTAAGCCACTGTTAAACATACAGAATTTACACAAAGCTACTGAAATATTCTCTGCATCATTGCTTCTCATTGATGGCTTCAACATTTGATCTTAATGAAGACCCTCCACCTGTTGGTGAAGCCCCACCTCACCATCAACCTTTTCTCTTTGATTTAAATGAGCCAACAGTGGACACATCAGAGGTGGTAGGGCAACACACACCAGGGACAGGGAATCTCATGCCAGCATCTTCACATCCCCAGCCATCAAAGTCAAAGCTCAGCTCTGAGAAACGGTTTCACATTCTGTTGAGGCTTATGCAAGTTCACACATCAACAGGTCAACTGTATAGGAGACATATGCAAGGAGTAGTATCAGAGTTTGGTGTTTCAACAAGGACATCATCAAGGATATGGAACACAACCAAGGCACAAATGGATGCAGGGCAGAGGCCAAATATAAGCAACAAATATCACAACAGTGGAAGAAAGAGGCAAGAGGTGAGTCAGGAAGCAATCACAACAATTTCCATGGGAGACAGGACATGCCTAAGAGATTTAGCAGCCAAACTAGGAGTGTCAAAGAGTGCAACACATAGACTCATTAAAAGGGGACAAATCAGACCTCACACAAATGCACTGAAGCCAGGATTAACAGAAGCAAACAAAAAAACAAGGCTGGAATGGATTCTAAGGCTACTACAAGGGGGCACACCAGAGACAAAGAAGCAATATTATGCAATGTATGACTTTGTTCACATTGATGTGAAATGGTTCCAACTAAGCAAAAAGACTCAAAGATGTTATCTAGCACAACATGAAAGAGGACAATACAGAGTTGCTGCTTCAAGCAAATTCATACCCAAAGTCATGTTTACAACAACAGTAGCAAGACTAGGGTATGACGCACAAGGAGAATGCACATTTGATGGTAAAATAGGAATATTTCCATTTACTTATCAAGAAGCAGCAAAGAGGAAATCTAAGAACAGAGAAAAGGGGACAATGGTTACATAGGTAATTGAATAAGTCAATAAGAGAGTGACAAGGGAAATGCTCATAAATCAGGTTGTGCCAGCAATCAAGGCCAAATGGCCTACACAACAAGGAGCACATCAAGTGATATTCATTCAGCAGGACAATGCAAAACCACACATATCACAAGAAGATGCAGAGTGGCAACAGGTATATCAACAAGATGGTTTTACTTTCATCCTAATACAACAACCACCAAACAGTCCTGACCTCAACATCTTAGACTTAGGATTTTTCAAAAGCATTCAATCATTAATGCACAAAAAGATGCCAAAGAATGTTGATGCAATGATGGAAGCAGTAAATCAAGTATTTTATGAGCTTGATCCTAAGACACTAGGCAATGTGTGGATGTCTTTGCAATATATAATGAATGAAATACTCAAGTGTAAAGGGGCAAATGACTATGACTTGCCACATGTAAATAAGAATAGGCTACAGCTCTTAGGCACACTACCAATCCAGGTAGAAGCCCTTACGTGGGCTGTGCAACAAGCATGGGAAATAGTGTATGGACAGCAAGCACAACATGCAACTCAACAACCAACAATGCAAGGAAGTCAACCAACGCAAGAGACACAAGAAAGCAATGCAGAAGACACTCAGGCAGAAGCATTTGAAGATAATCACTATCTCTAATGGAATGATGCAAGTACAAGTAGAATTTTTGAATGCAGAAACAATGTACTTTTGTATGTATGAAATTGTAAATTGTAACTAAACTAGTGGCATGTATCCACACTTTTGGGTATGAATGAATAACATCAAGTTAAAAGACATAGTGCATTTCAGTTTTTATAAAGGTTGAAGAAAAAAAAAGGAAAAAATAACCTCAAATATCCCCAATCCTTCATTGATGCAATCCACCCACTAAAACTTGATGTACAATGGCATGCCAAAGTCCATAAAGAGATTGGCTTCCAATTGTATATGAAGTTCAAATGGGAATGTAGAGGAAATGCATCTTAGATAAGTATCATCATTGATAAAAAAAAATAAAGGGAAAAAATAACCTCAGGTGTCTCCATTCCATCATTGGAGCAACCCATCCACATCACCTTAGCATACACTAGCGTGCCATAGCCTGCATAATAGGCTAGCTTCCTTATGTATGCCACAGTGGTGGGAATGTAGAGGAATTTCCCCTCAGGTTTGCTGGCCTCATCATTGGTAAAAAGGAAAAAAGGTAAAAAAAAATCCCCATGCATTCAAATCACAAGTGTAAGCACAGAAGCAAGGAGAATCACTCACAACTTAATTACACATCACAGAAGCCAGGAGAATCAATCACAACTGAATCAACACAGAAGCCAGGAGAATCAACACAGAAGCAATGACCTAAACACAAAGCAAGCATGCAATGTATCAGATCCGCCAGTGGGATTGCCACCACAGGATGGTACCCGTCCTATCAAGGATCTCAAACAACAAAAAACAGAGGATAAAAGATGCAATCACAACTGAATTACACAACACAGAAGCAAGGAGAAACAAACTCACATAAGCATATTCAACAATAAGCAGGGGATAAAGCACTTCTCAACACAGAAAACTGCAACAACACCAACAAAATTCAAAAGAAACTAGATAGATCAGGAGACTTAGCTAATGATCCTCTTCGGAATCAGGGGCAAATTCACCATCAATCTCAGCGAAACCATAGCTCTCTTCATTATCTTCATTATTTGCTTCATTATCTTTATTATCAGGGACCTCTTCAAATACAGGGGACTCATTAGGGTCGTCCACCTCATCATCTGTCTCCACCTCAAATTGTTTGGGACTGTATGAGTGGAGCCCTTTGCAATCAGGCCCCCACTCACAGTTGGGTTCATCAGAGCATGCAGGTTCTGATGAATCCGATGAGCGGGGACTTTCATCACCACCAAAGAACGAATCAAGATCCATTTGCTTAGGGGACTAGCACTCTGCAATACACCATAAATAAAAAACGAGGCAGAGTGAGGACAACAAGTGTACAACACACTTTGAAACTCAAATTAACTATGGATCAAACACGCAGCAAGCAAGAACTCACCAGAGGGGGTAGAAGATGGATCGAACCAATTAGCCAGCAAGCATGCAGAAAACAGAACATGAAAAAGTGAGAAAACGATCCAAGAAGATCAATCAAAGAACAAATGAACCACGTTCAAGTGAGAAAACTCACCAGAGGAGATCGAAGATGGATCGATCGAACCAACAAGCAACATGCACCAACCTGCACCAACCAAAGGAGACAAGAAAAGAGCAAATGGTAAGAAAGGGATCAACACAAGATGATTAATGGATCGAATAACCAAGCAAGAACACACTCACCACATGAGGATATGATTAATGAATCGAAAAACCAGCCAAGCATGCACGGAGATGAATCAATCAAACCAACAATCCAACATGCACCAACCAGAGGAGACAGATGCAAAAGAGCAAAGGGTGAGAAAAGGATCAACACAAGATGAATCGACCGAAGAACCAAGCAAGAACACACTCACCACAACCAAATGTGATGAAGGATCGAAGAACCAGCCAAGAATTCACCGAGATGAATCGATCAAACCAACAACAGGGGAGGCCGAACCGATTCAGGAATTCGAGAGTATTGTGTGGGTTTGTAAAGGATTGAATGAGATCCATAGAGAGGCACACCAAATGAAGAGAGCTAGGGTTTGTGAGAGAGCAAGAGAGGAATGTAAGAGCGGCGCACCAGATAAATAGAGCTAGGGTTTGTGAGAGAGAAAGAGAGGTTTCTAGAACAATGGAGGTCGAAAATGGAGAGCGGCGGACTGAAATGAAGAGAGGTAGGGTTTGTGAGAGAGACGCCTATATATGGGGAAGCTTTCATGGATCGGGCCCAAAAATGGAGCTCCCATATGATCCATCAATGGAGGTCCAAAATAAGCCTGAAAAAAATGGTCCAAAAACCCATAAAAATGCATCTCATTTTGTTCAAAAATAAAATAAAAATGTTGGTAATGAATTTTTTTTGTAAATTTGTGTTTTTTTTTGGTATGAATTGTTTAAGTGTAGTGATTTTATTGTGTTAAAGTGATGGAGAGAGATTATTGGGGAAGAAAGTGTTTGGAATTGTGTGGTTTTGTAAGGGTAAAAATGTAAATGTTGTGTGATATAAATGGAAAGAAAATAGAGTTGGACAAACTTTTGGGGACGACCGAAAAGGAAAGGCGGACAAACTCTTGGGGACGGAAGGAGTAGTAATCTTCTAATCTGAGTTTTTGGTGAAAGTACCTTTGTAGCAAAAACATAAAGCTAGAGTTCCGAAAACTAGCTGCAAGTAAAGTTATGAAAAACAAAACATCTCTAAATTAAATATTCTAACTCTCTTCTATATAATTATTTAGGTTTGAAGTTCATCAAGTGAACAAATAGATTATTGAGGGAGGAAATAGAGAGGTAACAAGTCCTTGAACAGCAATCAAATTGACTTAGCTGTGAGCTAGCTCTAGCAATTAACTGACAGAATTGAGGCTACCACTTCAACAAAAGAAGTTAAGACATTTAAGAAAATTTAAAGCATGTAATCAAACTAAAACAACATTTGTTGGACTCAAACATTAGAGCCCAAACATTATTATTGGATCAATTTTGTAATGTGCCTGCTATTTAGTCTCGTACCATTACTTCACCTAGCTACCATATAAATATTTTGTAAACCCTACTTGACTAATGTTTTTTTATCTGATTCAATGAAAAGTTGTCGTTTTATCTTATCCCAATGTGGATTTATTTTTCATGAATTTCGGTGTCAACAAGACCTACCTAATCCTCTTGTTTCTTTGTGCTGATTGTTCACTGTTACATTGATTGGATTTCTATAAGTTCAACATGGTACCAGAGCTATGGAAGAAGATCCACCAGCTCCACCGATTCCAGTAACTCCATCAATTCCAGTAGAAATTTTAGTCACTCCTGAAATTGTTCAGGAGCCTCTTTCTAGGCCAATATCTTCTCCAGCTACAATGACCAACGAGATAGATGCAGCAGATCTTTATCTCCACCACTCTGACCACCCAAATTACATACTTTCCACCAGTCTGCTCAACAAGAAAAATTTTAGCCATTGGAAGTGCTCAGTCGAAGTGTCCCTGATGGCCAAAAACAAGCTGGGATTTGTCACCGGCGTTTGCAAAAGACCAAGCCCGACATCACCTCAATATGGACAGTGGAAGCGGGTAAACAACATGGTAATTTCTTGGTTGTTACATTCAGTAGAAAAGAGATTGCAGAGTCTATATTATACTGTAGAACTGTTGCACAAATTTGGAAGGAGTTACAATCTCGGTTTGGTAAATCTAACAGAACTCGTTTATTTCAAGTTCAAAGAGAGCTTAATCCCATATCACATGGAAATTTATCCGTAACCAACTACTTTGCTAAGATGAAAAAGTTGTGGAATGAATACCTTTTGATGATTGAAGATTGTGATTGTGACTGCGGTTCAACAGTGGTGATAAACAAAACTGATTAGGACCAGCAAGTGGTCCAATTTTTAATGGGTTTGAATGAAAGTTTTGCCACTACAAGGGGAAATATCTTGATGATTAACCCTCCACCAACATTGGAAGAGGTTTATTAGCTGGTTCTTCAAGAAGAAGAGCAGAAACGCTTGAATGAGAACTCCAAATCTTATTCAGATGCAGTGGCTTTTGTGTCCCAAAGAAACAGAGAAGGGCAGAAAACAACTTCTAGATATTGCAACCATTGTAAAGTGGGTGGACACACAACAGAAAAATGTCGGAAACTCCATGGATACCCACATAAATCCAACTCAGAGAGTGCACTCTTTTGTGAGCATTACAAACTCAACAATCACATCACCGACAAATGTTGGAAGATTGGAAATTCTAGAGCCAACAATCAAAAGCAAGTTGGAGATACCAGATTTTGTGAGCATTGCAAAGTCAGCGGTCATGTAATGGAGCGTTGCTGGAAACTCCACGGGTATCCTCCGGGAAAAGGTCCACGAATTGCAGCTCAAGCGTCAGCCACCAGTGGCAATGACAACTCCACTTCACTAACCCAACAACAGTACCGACAACTTATCAATCTTCTTCAACAACATCAACCACTCTCCTCAATGACTGAAGGATCTTCACACCATGCTGCCTTCTTAGCAGGTGCAAGCTTCTCCTTGTTTTCTTATGGCAATAATTTCAATTGGATTCTTGACAGAGGTGCCTCCGAACACATGACACCAAACCTTGCCCTCTTTACTTCTTATTCTCCCTTATCCAAACCTGCCTCAATTGTCTTACCTAATGGTAAAAATGCTCAAATCTTACATGTAGGGATAGTCAAATTATCCCCATATTTATCCTTAGACAATGTTCTTCATGTACCCGAAATCTCGTTTAATCTTCTCTCTATCAGCAAACTTGCAAAAACCTTGTCATCTAACATCATTTTTACTCCTCGATTGTGTCTCATTCAGGACCATTTGATGAGCAAGCCACTAGCGATTGGCCGTGAAGCTAATGGGATCTACATAGTAGACAAAGCTCTTCCAAAAGACCAAGTTGTCACAACTTCTTCTATTTCTTCTTATTTTCCTTTATGAAATCAGCCTAATGTTTTGTCCTCAAGTTGTAATGTTTCTATTTCATCAATCACTCCTGAACTTCTACACTATCGTATGGGACACATATCTTTTGATCAACTTAAATATATTATGCCTTCTTCTAATATGCATAAATCCAATCTTGTTTGTCAAATCTGTCCAAAAGCAAAACAACCCAGAAATTCATTTAATCTCAGCTCCACTGTTGCAAGCAAATCGTTTGAAATCATTCATGTTGATAGATGGGGTCCCTACAAAGAGCCAACATATAACGGTTACTGGTATTTCCTAACCATTGTGGATGGGCATAGTAGATGCACATGGACTTATCTCATGACCCACAAACATGATGCTTTAACCTTACTCAAAAACTTATTTCCCATGATTCACACCCAATTCCAAACCAAAATTCAAACAATTCGTTTCGATAATGCTCCCGAACTTTGTGGTAAATCAACCCTAAATTATACTCAACTCATGGATCATTCATCAAATTTCATGCGCAGACACTCCGCAACAAAACGGGGTCGTTGAGCGCAAGCATAAACACCTCTTGGAAGTAGCACGATCACTCTATTTCCAATCAAATCTTCCCCTCAAATTCTGGGGTGATTGCCTTCTCACCGCCACCTTCCTCATTAATCGAAGCCCTCTACCCTCCCTCCACAATACATCTCCCAATGAAAAGCTTTTTCAAAAACCTCCAGATTACACATATTTGAGAAACTTTGGGTGCTTATGTTATGTTAGTACTCTCAAAAAGCATCGAGACAAATTCACTCCTCCTGTTACCCCTTGTGTCTTCATCGGATACCCATATGGCAAGAAGGGTTACAAAGTTCTTGATCTTCAAACTCAACATATCTTCTTCACTCGAGATCTTGTTTTCCATGACCATAATTTCCCTCTTCATAACTCCCCTCCAATTCATGATCCTATAACTCTACCACCCATACAATCTGATTTTCCTTAGGAATGAGCATCGGTTCAAAACCGAAACGAAAACCGAAATTCCATTTTATGTGAACCGAAAATCGAACCGAATTGGTTCGGTTCAATTCGGTTCGGTTTCGGTTTTTGTCGGTTTTAAATAAATAGAAGGTTATTCTTTGGAAAATTTGAAACAAACCAAAATTTAACCGAAAATCAAACCGAAACCGAACCGAAAACCGAAACCGAAATTTGAAAAATTCCTAAACCGAAAACCGAACCGAATTATATCGGTTTGGTTCAGTTCGGTCGGTTCGGCTTAAAATTTTGGTTTGAACCGAACCGTGCTCATCCCTAATTTTCCTCACTCCATTTTCTTACCTTCCAATACAAACTTCTCCACTCCATCATCTCCCACTCTTACTCCTCTCTCAACTGAACAACCAAATTCCCCATACGATGTCCCCAACCCACCTACTGAAATTCCACTCCCACAACCACGAAGATCCACACTTATTTCCAAACCACCATCACATTTACAAAATTACATTTGTTCAAATTCTCTTCTTTCTCCCACATCTGGCATAATCTCCTCTCCAGAACTTCCTCCCAATCACCATGCCATTATTGCCCAAGTTTTGTCCTATTCCGAACCCACATCATACTCCCAAGCTGCTCAAAATTCACTTTGGGTTAATTCCATGAGAAAAGAAGTTGTGGCTTTCCAAGCTAACAAAACTTGGTGTCTAGTTCCTTTACCTGCAGGAAAATGACCCGTCGGATGCAAATGGGTCTATCGAGTGAAGTTAAAGTCCGATGGGACATTAGATGATATAAAGCTCGCTTGGTCGCCAAAGGTTTTACACAACAAGAGGGTATCGATTTCCATGAGACATTTTCTCCCGTGGTCAAAATGACCACCATTAGAACAATCATCTCCCTAGTCGCTTCCAAACAACATGTATGACCTTTTTAAGCTAACATAACATCGACATTTGCTCAATTTCGGCCGCTGAGTTATGGGGCGTGATTCAATGTTTGAAACTTGCTTGGGAAAGTGGACATAGATGGGTGATCTTCGAGGTTGATCCCCAAGTTGTCATTCAGCTTATTAATAAGCCGCTCAATAGAGCTCATCCTCTTTTTAGCCTGGTGGTCCAATGTCATGGCTTCCTTCGTAGAGACTGTATTGTCCAGTTTCGACATATTTACCGCGAGGCTAATTGGGTTGATGATGGTCTTGCTGCTTTAGCTTATTCCTTTCCTATTGGTTGGCATTATTTAGATGACTCTCCTCCGTGTATTTCTTCTTTAATTGATGATGGTGTAAGGGGTTTGGCTACTCCCTGGATGATTCCTAATTAGCCTTTTTATCCTTCAATATTAGTGAGTAGTCGCCTCTTTCCGACCAAAAAAAAGAGCAAAAAAGAACGTGCTTTCACGTTCCATCAAATTCCACGTACCATCCAAACATGCCCTTAATAGTCTGTTTGGGTTCTGCGATGGAGATGATTGTGGTGAGTCCAACACCGGATGTTGTTCCGGTGACTCCGGATGGCACCAGAATGAATGGTGACAATACTGAAGGGGCGAAACCTGATATGCAAACACAACAACCCATGACTTGGAAAGATATGGTGGTTGGTGGGTGATAATGGAGATCGAAAGCCAGTTCTATATGATAAGTTTTTGCAAGGGAAGATCGATGTGACCTATCCAGAAGGAGAGAATAGTGATCATGTGTTTGATATTCATATTGATGTTTTATCGGCTCTTGCTCAAGTTTGGCAGTCATCACTCATTGTCAAGTCCTTGTGTAATAGGGTACCACATGTTATCATGGAAAGGAAGCTGAAGGAGTTATGGAAGCCAGGAGGGAAGTTGATGGTGGTGGATCTCCCCAATGAAACCAGAATGTGTCAAGATTCTCATCAAGATGTGAAGATGTAACTCTTAAAACTTCCATCTCACAAGATCCTCGTTCCACGATGTTCTTTAGTAACAATCTGCGAATAAAATGTTGTATTTCCTACAAAAAATAAAAGATCACAAAGTAGGTCCTCGGGGCATATGACGTGGTGGTTTAGAAGTTTCTCATGTGTGCACCACGTCAAGGGTTCAAGCCTTGCCTTTAACATGTGGAGTTCCCACCTATGGGCAACACTGCACGCAGACCTCTAAGTCTAGGTCCGCTGCCACTGTTGCACATCCCGCAATTTACCCCCTCTGCTAGGTCGGTCCGTAGAGGCGCAAGACTAGTCGGACCAAAGATCCGGAAACCTGTGACCCCCCCAAAAAAGATAACAAAGTAGTTTTCCCTTTCTCAATGTAAGGATGTGGAGTGAAGGCATGACGTTCCAGCTCCGGAAAAAGATCGATGATATAGAATCTTTTCTGACGATAGCCAAAACCTATGAGCCCCTTAAGCGACCTTTCCTATCCTCGACGATATAAGAAGGCCTGACATTCTCATCCAAGTAACGTAGCAAGGGCATTTTCCATCCGAGATCCTGCGTAGTTTTGCTTCTCGCGACCGCGGCCTCCGTAGAGGCGATTTCCGCGATCGCGGCTGCGGGCATACTATCGCTTGCAGTTTTGTTTGAGGCACCGATTGTTGGAAATCGCGAAACTTCAACGTAAATCGAGGTCTTGAGCGAGTTTACCGAACAAGCAACCAACGTTGCTAAGGCATCAATAGACTTGTTTTATCGCGCAATCGTTGCCTAAGCTTGTACTGCTCGATATCTTCCAGCATGGCTCTCTCTTTCTCCATGTACTTGTGCATCTTTTGACCCTTGGATTCATAATGCCCCAGCACTTGGTTTACTATTAGCTATGAATCAGATAGAACGAGTAGTCTAGCAATTCCAAGACTAGATGTTGTTTCTAACCCGAGTATTAACACTTCGTACTCAGCTTCATTGTTGGTTGTTGAAGCCAAGGTGCATGGCAAGCTGAAGCACCTCTCTGATAGGCGATGTAAGCAGGATTCCAGCGCCGGACCCTTGATGGTTACTCGCACCATTGATTTCAAGGATCCATTCCGAATTTATTACGCTCTGGGGGTGACCCGCGGTTACACAAGCCGCGATCGCGACATCATTCAATTGTGAATCAACTACTCTCTGAGGGCCATCCGCGACCGCGGTTTCATAGGTCGTGGCCATGATGGCCGCGCCCGCGGTTCTCTTAACTGGTTTCGATCCGTGAACCAGGAGGTTATTCGCGACCGTGGTTTCACTTTCTGCTCGCGCGGCTCCAATCGATACGCAGGAGAACTCGGCTACGAAATCCGACAACACTTGTTCTTTTATGGCGGTTAGAGGGATGTACTTGATGTCGTATTTCCCCAATTTCACATCCCATTTTGTGACCCGTCCTACGAGATCTGAGCTTGAGAGAAGTGCTCGAATAGGATAGGTCGTAATGACTTTGATTGGGTGTCCCCTCGAGTTAGGATATGCCGTAATGATTTCCGCTTTGCTCCTTAATCAAGACGGTGCTGACTGCTCGAGAGGACACAACTAAATAAAGCTTCAAGGTGTCCCTTTTATCAAGCACAATCAAGATTGGAGGATTTTGCAAGTATGCTTTCAATTTCTGCAAATCTTTTTCGCACTCCTGACTCCATTCGAATGAGTAGCCTTTTTTCAACGCTTTGAAGAACGATTGGCACTTGTCTTAAGACCGACTAATGAATCGATTGAGGGATGCAGTCATTCCTATCAACCTTTGCACCTCCTTGATGATTGTTGGGCTTGCAATGGTGTCAAGGGCTCGAATCTGATCCGAACTTGCTTCGACTCCTCGGCGATTAACGTGGTGTCCCAAAAACTTGCCCGAACCCACAACGAATGCGTATTTCGCAGTGTTGACCCTAAGCCAGGACGGTCGAAGGATGTCGTAAACAAGTCATCTAAATGAGACGATGCCTTTTACTCTTGACCACCATGTCGTCGATGTAAGCCTCAACGGTCTTCACGATATTAAAGCCAAACTTAGTAGAATGGTAAGTAAGGGTCGATCCCACAAAGACTCGTGTATTTATGCTCTTATTTGCGTGCCAAGTAATAGAATTATGGGGGGTTTTGGATGATTTTCTAATACTACTATGCAAATTAAATCTAAAGTATGAATGCAAAGATGATTGTGTCCAACAAGTATGAGGAAAGCGTGTTCAATTAGTTAAATCCATCATAGATATGCCTATTAATCATTGATTCTCTTGATTCTCAATTCACTTGAATAATCTACCGTGGATTATTATCCAAAACTTTATATTTAGTTGAAAGAACTAACAGTCTAAACAACCCTAATCTTTTAACAACCTAAAACAACATCTAGATTCAATTAAACAACAGCTTTAAGTTCAAAGTATCGATAGAAACAAATACTCGATGCAAACAGCTAATCAAGTCATCTGTGGTTTATTCCCTTCTACAACTGAATAGCCCGAACGGGTCTAAACAATTATAGTTGCTACTTTATCTAATAAATCCCAAACGGGACTTAATCAAATTAGTTCTAAATTAACCCAGAAATCTTATTAGGTAGATAATCTAACAATACCCTAGAATAATTTTGATTCAATTAAGCACAGGGAATAAAACATATTCAAATTGTTGAGAATCAATCAAACCTCACAATAATATGCAATCTATGATTTCAATAACTAGTCAAACACAATGAATTTAGCAATGTATAATTAAATTAAGAAAAAGCTTACAAAGGTTCAAAGGTTGCATCCTGAGAGAAGAAACCCTAGCCTCCAAAATATGATCCAAGTTATCAAAAGAGAGAGAAAACTAACAAGAGTTTTAAATATCTCTTAAAACTACTAAAGATATCCAAGGAAACAAATCTCAATCACCCATACAAGGAAACACGTCAGAATTAATAAAACCAAGTCCAAAACTAAGCCTAGTCACGCGGCCCAAACAAAAATACAACCTAAAGTCTTAAATCCCGGATGGGTCAAGCTTAATAGGCTAGGAAAATTTTGTGGAGCTATAAAAATAGGCTTTAAAGCTTAAAGAAATGAGGTGTCAAAACATGGATCTTGTAAGGTAGGAAGGGAAATAATAGCCTAATAAGAAACAATGCCTCAATCATCTTAATGATATGCATTCAATCATATAAAGCAATCTTGAAAAAGAGTCATAACGCAAGTTCTAGAGCTAGCTAGAAAATCATTGTGATACACTCATGAATATAGAGAACAAATATAGGCTCCGTTCGGAAACCAGCGTCTTCCAGCGTGAGGGGGAGTGCGACGCAGCGGGAGCGTGGCGGGGCAGTGTTCGGATGTAGATGAGCGAACTAGCGGGAGCGGGGAAAGCTAGCGGGAGGACGCTAGTTTTCGCCCCCTCCTCCCCCCCAGCTTCTTCCCTCGGACGCTACTCGATTACCCTTGATACCCCTCCAATATCCCCCAAAAAAGCCCTCAATCGTCTCCCCAAAAAAACCTAGCTCGAAGCTATCCTTCTCCAACGGCGATTTGGCGATTGCGGGCTCTCTCCATCGTCTCTCCAAGCTCACTCCATTTTCTTCATTCCGGAGAAATCGTGTAATCTTCATCTCTCCAAGCTCACTCCAAGTACGAATCCATGAGCTTTGTGCATCAGATTATAGCCATGAGCTTTGGAATTCCGTTGTGCTTTGTGCATATGCTTTCCTCGAATTTGATGAAGATCATTGAATCTGTGCTTCGGTTGAAGCATTATCTGAAATCTGATGTTGTTAATGGCTATAATTTTAGCATATCGTTTGTTGCATTTCATCATCATCAATGCATAAAGAGCATCACGTAATTCATAAGAGGGTCTGGATAAGACCAACCCCCAAATTTAATCTTGATTGCCAAAGCCAATTTTATTTGGAAATCAGATCAAGCTTATACAGGGATATATACTCATGTCATGTGCCTAAATGTTGGCTTTTAGAATATATCTCTCAAAATTTTGTGTTATGATTACCCCAAAGGTACTCTGAGTTCCTTCAAGCTTGGCTTCCCATTACAACATAAATGTTTTACCAGAAATTTGACAAGGGTCTTACAGTAATTAAGGATTTAGGTTTGCACACTAGACCTGATTGACATGCTTGCGTGTTTTGTTTATGCATCTTCACTTTTGAGTAGATTTGTAATTTATCAAGTTGATTAACTCACCATAGAAGTGTACATAAATTTAACAAAAAAAATCATTCTATTCCAGAGAAAGAGAAGACTAGAGAAAAACAAGACCAACAAAGTGAAGTACCTCTTAGATTCCCGCATCTTTTCAGTGAGCTCTTCTAATTGCTTGCTTTGCCTATTGGCATCTTTAATCTTCTCCAACTTTTGGAATCCATTTCTGGAGGATGTGATATGATCCATAAAAACACCATCACATCAAAAAAATTAAAACATTCATATAAAGACTATAAGTAAATTAATTTGACATTTTAATAGTTGCTGAATCAATCTTATATCTCCCATACAGATATTATTATGATCATGGATGAGCACAAGAACAACAGTCTACAGTTAAATCAAAAGCAAATTACTGTTTATCTTTCACTATGTATTTACCCTTGTAACTCCTTATAAATGCTCTTTCCATTCATTTTGAATACTTGTCATCATAAAAAGTGATTCTTGTTTGAATACTTGTCATCATAAAAAATGGTTCTTGTGTGGATTGCATAGGGATTGTGCACAACCATGGTGTCCCAGGATTCATGGAGTGAAGAAGGTGATAGTGTGGCGTTTGTTGATGACCAATTCTATAATGAAGAGGTAAAATCTTCATGTATAGTTGTGAACCACATTTTGAGCAAATATTTCGGTATTCCAATCTTGTTGTTAATCAATTGATGTTGAAGTGCAATTCTGTTGTTTTTGTTCTATGCAGTTCAATTCTGATGAGGAGGAGGAACAACTACTGCACCGGGATTTAAGTGAGCAACCATAGTACAAAGGGCTACAAGAACTCGCACAGCGTCATAAGGAGCGAGCTGATGCCGCAGAGAGGTACGTGGCATTGTTGGAAAGGAGCCTCCAGGCACAGGCTCACAAGACTGAGGAGCAGGTTGAACTCATTGAAGAGTTGTCAACCTGTACAGTCGAGTGTGCCTTGGAGCGTGACAAGGCAATCGAAGTTGTTAACTGTTAAAATGTGCATCATTGCCCTCACGTTCATGTGCCTGGTGTTTCTCATTTATACATACAATCCCTTTCCATTAGTTGTATGTATCATGTTAAGTTTCTTTGGATTTTAGGTGTGATTGATTAATTGTTGTTTAGGATTGAAGACTCGGTGGTTGTGAAATTTTTATCCTTTTGGAAGTTGTAAAGCTAATAAAAACTATGTGACATGGAAACAAGAAACAGAAACCAAATGCTCACGGGAATACAATTGGTTTCCCAATTTAAAAACTAGAAAACATAGGCAGTACAATCTATCTTTGTTGTCATGAACATCAGCTGTGAAGATCATATCTTGTTGTGTTGACATAAGCTAATTTTATTGTTATAAATTTCTAGTTGACATAAGCTGTGACCACAAATGGTGATAGTAATCACTACTCTTAGGATGAAACATCATCTTGTTGTGTTGGAGTCTTCACTCACTCGGTTCCAATCAAGTAGTAATCACTACTCTTATAATTAATGGTTGTTTCATTTAAATCCTTCACCTTGTTGTATCAATTCTGAGAGCCTGAGGTAAAATAAAAAGAAAGGCGTTCTCATTTTAAATATATATATGTCTCTGTTGCATGTTTTGCTTCTCGGCTTCCAACTCCTAGCACTGAAAAGAAGAAGTTGGTGTTGGATTCATTGGTAGTAATGATTCTTTTCATTTGTATCATGAAATATAAAGCTATGAATAGAAAGTGATGCATTCTGTATGTGGGAATTCCACAATCAGTAGCCAAGGATTTCCTACTTTGTTTGTCCTTGTCCTCAACTGCAGCAATTATGAGCTGGACTTTGGCTTGTCATTTGAATTGAGTCAAGTTTTTGAAATTTTCTTCCCTTAATTTCAATTATTATACTACCGGTCAAGTTATGAAAATAAATTTACAGAATCTTCCAAAGTCATTGCTTACCTTAGTCAGCTTATGTCACCCGGTTCTATAATACTTTGTATGGTATAATATACTAGAATCAATGGCTCGAATTTATTGAAGATCATATCTTTTACATAATTGGTAAAATTATTCAATCATAATATAATACTTATAAGGTATATTATATTCATTTCTCATATGGTAACATATATTTAATTATAATATGTGACCTTTTGATTATTATATTAATATTTTTCCCCTTTAAATACAACCTCTCAATGACTCAATTCTTCATCACTCGAGCTAAGCCTCAAGCAAGACACTCTCCTTGGATCTTATTCTGACATTATCCAAGGTATGCTCTTTATAACTCGAATGCTCTTTTTTTTCCATGATGCATATAAGCTAGGATGTTCTTGTATATGTTGAGGTTTATAGCTCGGTTGAGATGTGTTTTTTTCCATGATGCATATAAGCTAGGGTTTTCATGCTGTTTGTGTTAGTAGGGTCATTGAATTTCTTGTCCAAATGTCTTGAACAGATGGCGAAGAACTTTGTTTGGACCGTGGATTACGACAAGATCTTCCTCCAGATCGCCCTTCCTTCCATAAGGAGGGAGAGAATGCAACCGCATCAAATGATTCACTTCTGGGAGTTGGTGAATCTGTTCGAGAATGCAACCGGGCGTAGAAGGCCCAACATCGAGTTGAAGTTTAGGCTTGATTTCCATCGAACCCAGTGGCGTGCATGAATCCGGTTCAAGGAACTTGGTGGTCATGATCACTGGGATTTGACGACGGGGAAGATCATCGGTGATGCAGCTTGGTGGATGTCCATGATCGAGGTTTGTTTTTATATCCACTATGTGTTTCATTTGAGGTACATAATTTTATACTTAAATAACTCTTAACTCTACCTTGTGTGGATTGCAGCAATGCCCTCGCGTCAGGCGGTTCCGGACTAAGGGGGTTGACCCAGAGCTAAGCCTACTTTGGGAGAAATGCTTTGTGGTGCAAGACAAGGACCCGGGTGAGGTGGACAGCGACGATGAAGCTCCGGACAGCGATGATGACAACGACGATGAAGCGCCTCTAGAGAGCGTGGCGTCGGGGGCTGGACCCAGCGTGCGTCATGGGGATTCCTCGGCTTAGGTATTGTTTAATATGTAATTTTTTACCTCTTTAATGCTTTATTTTCATGAGATGATAACTTTATTGATATAATCATGGAAGATGAATTTTTTTACCTCTTTAAGAAAGGTTTTCCTTGGTGATTTTTACTTTCTGCATCTTGATCCTGGTTCACGTGTTAATTGAGTCATCAAGTCTTCTCTTTAGCTTGGTCGTGGTGCTTACACTTAACTCACATGATAACTTATCCTCTTGAAACTCGTGGTAGGATGTCATATTTGAAAGTTGATCGATGTGTGAGGCTAGATATGTTGCTACTGTTGTGTACATAGAAGACAATTTCTGTCTAATTTCTGCCTGTGTAATGGTCATTAGCCAACTAATTGTCTGTGAATTTTAGTGACTTAAAATTTTTTAAGTCCATTTTTGGACTTAAAATTTTGAAGTCCAAGCTCGGCATGCACTGGCCTTCACTGCTGCCGAGCAGTGTTAGGAACAGTCCATTTTTGGATTGTTCGGAGCCTGAAGTCGCATTGAGTTATGGGGGGAACAGCCATGCATTGTTGGGTTTACCCCTGCTGCATAGGCTACTGCGATGCTCAGTCCATTACCCCTGCTGCATAGGCAGAAAAAAAAGCAAGGGAAATAGTATTGATTCCCTGCGCCTTTGCTTTTTATGGGTGGTACAAATCATGCATTTGGAGACTTTTTTCCCTACCTAACCATGCATATATCCTATTATAGTGACTTAAATTTTTTTATTGAAAGTTGGGAATTATAATTCAAGGCATAAAAACGTTAATTTCATTGTCTTAAAATGCAGGTTGGAAGTCTAGCCGGGTGGCGGATGTGTTGCTTCGAAGGACTCTATCTTTGTTGTTTTTTTCGGTTTGCTGAATCTATGCTTTGATCAACTCGTGGACTATGGTTGTATTGATGTTTGTGTATGAATGGTTATAAGGATTGCGAATGGTTTGTATGGATAATCATCGTAATGTGTTGTTATGGTGTGTATGAATGCTTTGATTATGGTTTTATTTGCATTGAATCGAATTTTTGGCAGGTTTGTGTTCTCTTCTTTTGCAGGTTTGATGCTTTTCTTGCAGGTTGTAGGACTTCTTTGGAAAGCAATGGAGGCCACGTGTAGCATGTCTTTGGGAGGCGCCATTTTTGGAAGTGTTTGTGATGTTTTTATGCCATGTAAAGTCATGTAAAGTCTTGTAGTGTACACATAAAAAAGTTAGCCAAAGTTTTGTAATTCCCTCATAAGAATGATTTGTAGCACATATCTTTTGCCATGTAAAGTCTTGTAAACTTCACACTTACTTATGAATATAATGTTGGGTTCCAAAAATCACTCAAGTCTTGTAAACTTCACACTTACTTATGAATAACTTCACAATCACTCAAGTCATGCAAATGAACCCAATCACTCAAGTCTTGTAAACTTCACAATCACTCAAGTCATGCAAATTTAGGCAATTTAAAACCTTAATTTTCCAAGTATTCTCCTCCCATGTAACAAGTAATATTACCACTAGTACATCACAACCGCTCATCAATCACCAATAACTTCGAGATTCCCATATTTGAGTTGCAATTGCATCCCTTATGTGTTTCATTCCCGTCGGAGCATTGTCTTGGCCTTGTTCTAGAACCCGGGGAGGAGGAAGATCGGGATCATCGTAATCTTCTTCAAGATATTCATCCACAATCCGATTTTCCAAAATCAAGTTGTGCATGGAATAACAAACGAGAATCAAATCAATTTGTGTCTCGATTGGAAAGCTCGGCATGTACGTCAAGATCCTGAACCGTTTTTTCAACACACCAAAACACCGTTCAATTGCACTCCTAAGCGACGAGTGAACTTTATTGAAAGCTTGTGGTGCATCTTTCGGAAGCGCATTTTGAAATTGGGACAAGTGGTACTTGACTTTGCCATACAGTACCATGTATCCGAGCTTGTCCGGGTAACCTTTATCGACAAGATAATACCGTCCTACATTAACAAGCATATATTAGAATAATATTGAAGTAATATTGAAGTAATATTTAAGGAAATGTTGAAGTAATATTTAAGGAAAAACATGACATACCGGGTGGAGGATGAGGGATGTTCATTGCGGGGGTCGAAAGAGCGTGTTCAAATACTCGGGCATCATGAGCACTACCTTCCCAGCCAGCAGATACAAATGTGAAGAACATGTCGAAGTCGCAGCACGCCATGATGTTCCATGAGCACACTTGTTTCCGATTCCTATACAGCATTTGGTCAGCTTGGGGTATGCATGTTGTAACATGGGTCCCATCAATGCACCCAATCGCTCCCTTAAAAAGAGTGTAACGATTGTCGTTCAACACCCTATTTGGAATTTCTTTGAACTCCGGATCACGGGGCTGTAATAGACGCCTAGCCAGACCCTCGAACCCTTGCCTCCTACCACTGATGGCATCAATGACATCATGCAATGCACGACTAATTGTGTCCCCGGATCGCTGGAACCTCTCACACACGGCTCGGTTTGACACCCCCAATGAAATTGTGTATAGTAGAATGCCAACCTTTTCCATGACACACATATGCTTTGATGCTCGGAGCCCATGCTTGGATTCTAGATCGTCATACAACTTTCGAAACACGTGCTTCTCCATTTGAAAAGCATTAATGCACCTAACCTCGGACTCAGATTCTATTATCTCAAGCATCCATAAGTATCTCGTCAAAGGCGATGTGTAGCAAGGTGTCTTGTGCATATATTTGAGGTAGTACCCCATTAAAAGCCAACGCTGCCATTGCCTAAACAACCACCACGCCGTCAATATCTTCTCACGCTGACTAAATTGCCTTGACGGTGCACGAGGCATTCTTCTTGGCCTGTAAATGAGCTAAATTGACAAACAAAAAACACACTAAACAACGCAGCCAGCATATAAAAAGTACTGCATAATGTAAGCATATTGAATCCCTACAATTAACATCCAACCCTAAAGGCTAAGGCAATCACAGCCATGATAACAATTCACACACAATCTGGAACTAAAAATCATCAAGTCATGACACAAGACAAAAATTGACATAAACAAGAATCCATCATAAAAATCCACACACATAAAAGTCAGAAGATACAAACAACACTCAACCGGTCTTCTTCGACGCCTCCTTCTCTTCAAACTTGTACCGTAGCCAAGCAATCCTTGCATCATCATTCTTCAATGTCGGGAAACAGGCGGCGGATGTTCTCATTGTTCAACTAATCCACGGTGTAACACCATAGACCACCGTACTCCTCTACCATTCCGGTCGTCACCATCCCTTCAAGAACCTCCATTGCTTCATCAAGCTCGAAAACTCTCTTTTTGCCTTGGCTGTTAACCGTACCCTGTGACTGCCCTTCCAACAGCATGACAAACTGCTCGCCTTGTTGTGCACTAATTAACAATTGCTCCTGGAAGAAGGTAATCCTCGATTGTTTCTTGTGTCGCTTAGGCACTCGTTAACTAGTACCGCTCGGTTGCTGCAGAGATTGAGAGTTCGTTTCTTGCTGAGAAGCTCAGGTTTGACTTGGTGTGTCGGTAAAGTCTCGAATCAGATCATCCTCATCCAAGTCGTCATCCATTCCAAGCAAGTCCTCAAAACCTCTTGACCCAGAAACACCAGATTGAGAAACCGGTGTTTGGGACTCATCTGTTGCTACAACCGGGGGGTCCATTGTGGCCGCGACAACATGTTGGCCCGACGCACATATGTTTCCGAGCACGCAATCCCAAAGATCACTCAACTCCGGGACGGGACGCTTATGCCGGAACCTTTTGTACTCCGCCTTTTCCTGCCAATTATTCACGTTTCGCATTAACACCAATGCAAGCTTCCCATAAAATGAAAACTAAAACTTTCACTAAAAATCACCGTAACAAACTTACCCTTATCTTTCGCTCCCACCATTCAGGATCCGTTGTAATTGTTCCATCGATCGGGTTCCATCCTACGCCCGTTTCCTTGTACCGTAAACCAACCCATAGCTTCCAAATCTTTTTCATGTAATCGAATTTGTTCTTCACCGTATCCTTATCAATCTTTCGGGTGTTCTCATGGCTAAACTTCTCCGCAATCTCAACCCATTGAAAGTGAGTATCCTTCCCATTTTGCTTGTGATATTGTAGACAAATTGTCATTAGGGCTTTCGCCTCTTCATCGGTCCAAGCAATGCCCTTCCCATCAACCCCCTTTCCCTTCGATTTCGCACTTGACTCGGCCATTTATCCTCAATACCCTCGATTCACAAACATTACATAAAACACACACACAAAATCTTATACTCCAAAGCAAATTTCATTATAATTACCAATTAACAACACACAACAACATTAAAAAAAGCCTCATTTTTGTATATCATTCACTAATTTCACACAAGCTTAGGCACATCCTCGACCTAATTAATTCAATGTTACTACATATCAATTCTCAATTTCACACAAGCTTATCTGTTTTCAATTCTCAATGTCACAAATGAATCGAACAATCATCAAATGCATCTTAATATCTATAACCTAGCTAAAAATCAGCATCGTAAATTTCTGTCAAACAACCACCTAAAATTGATAACACTAGGACACAAGCTCGTCATCACTAACCTAGCTAGATCAAACAAGACGGAAACCCATCACTAACCTTGTACCGTAGCCAAGCGGGTCTTGCTTCTAGGAGCCTCAGGCAGCAGCTTCCGAGGATGCCTCACTTGGTTGATGAATGCCGACCCTAAGGAGCTCGAGCTGGAGTACAAACACAACCAGCAGAGTTCAAAGATTGGCTTGAGAGGAGGTCGAAGCTGGAGTTGCTCGAGAGGAGGTCGAAGATTGAGCTGCTCGAGAGGAGTTCGAAGCTGGAGCTGCTCGATCTACAAATTGGAATTGCATTTACAATTTGGGGGAAATAAGAGGCCACGTGAGTTGCACATGTTCACAAGGGGCATTTCTAAATTTTTTATAAGGGTAATTTTATCAATTCATCTAGCTTTTTTGGATTTCCGCTACTACTTGCCAAACACTTTTTTATCCATTCCGCTGATAAATTCAGTTTCAGCTTCTCCCAAAAATCCAGTTACCAGCTCCAGCTTAAGCTAGATTCCAGCTCCAGCTGCCAGCTTCAGCTAGGTGTTCCAAATGGAGTCATAATCAATGAAAGGCTAAAAATCTCACAAGACAAGTTGTGGCTAGAACTTTAGAATAAATCTAAAACTCAAGCTATTATACATGCTCAATCCTAAAGTCAAAGTAAATAATCAAATATCATGCTCATATCATAGAAACTTCAGCATATCATGGGTTAGAATTCATACTTACGTTAGAAAACAAGAGGAATCAAACAATGGTAAAATAAGAACCTAAATGCAATTTTTTTGTATTTTTTTAAATATCTAATTTTTTTCATTTTTCAAGATTTTAATCAAAGTATGCAAAATTTTAAATATGCCTAATCTAATGCAACTACATGCAATGCAAAAGTAATTCCCTTCCCCCATGCTTAAAACATATTTTGTCCCCAAAGTATAGTAAAAAGAAAAGAAGAGAAACACTCACAAAGGTCTAGCTATCCGGGTAGTGCGGAGGGAAATCCGACGGTGGTAGTGGTGAGTAATCCGTCTTCGGACCTGGGTATCTAAAACACACACAAAAACTACCTAAAAAGCAAAAGATTATAACTGAAAAACAAAACTACTCTAAGCCTTGGGTTGCCTCCTAAGAAGCGCTTGTTAACGTCATTAGCTTGACTCTTAGCATGATTTGACAAAATTAGACATTGTTAATGCCCTTAATAACCTGGATAGATGATCGTCTTGCTCGTTGTATGATCGGATTTACGTCTGGGAAAACGTTCAGCTTATGGCAAGCAAGATTCAGATCTATTCTAGGCATGTTGTATGGGATCCATGCAAAGATGTCACGATTACTTCGCAATAGATGTGTGATGGCTGAAAGTTCATCATTTGAGAGATTAGCCCCCACGAAGAATTTCTTCTCGGACTCATCTTCTCCTACGAGAATTTCATGAAGTTCATCCATGGATTTCTGACTCGGCTCTGAGCCTAGGTTGCTCAAATCCTTTGACTCGCATCGCTTCTGCGTATATTCGATCTCAGGAGGGCCGCGGTCGTGGTTGCACAAGCCGTGATCGTGGTTGTCCTAACTAAGACCGCCTTCTGGCAACCCGCGGTCGCGGCATTGCGATCCGCACCCGTGGACATTCTCGCGGTTTGCATCCGCGTTTACATGCGATCGATCGGGCGAGTCTTGATCGTCGCTGCTTATGCAATTTTTGGTCTCGACCCAAGAAGTAGATTGTCGATATGCGATTCATAATCAAGTTTTCACTTTTGGGATATCGGACGTGCATCCGGACCAAAGTTGTCACACAGTGGTCGACTACCAACCTCGGGGCGTTCTAGGGTTCGATCCTCCGAGCAAATATCGGAGTTTATGTGATCGCCCTGCGTGCCGCGGTTGCGACTTTCAAGTTCGTGGTCGCGGCTTTCGAGGTTGTGGTCGTGGTTTTGCATGTTGAGGGCATCACAATCGATTTTGCTTTGCGCGATTGCCCTAGGACTTCGAAAGATTACTTCTTTTTCTTCTAGGATCGATTCCAACACCATAATTGCGTGGATCGATTGCTCATTTCCCACAGACGGCGCCAACTGTTAGTAAACAAAAACGCGTCTTTAATGCATTGACCGAATGCTCCTCTTTACTCTCCTCTTCACCTTTCGGTCCAAGATCCTCTTCAAATTAGAACCTACAAAACAATGGACACAGGGGGCGGGGACCCCTAATCGACCTTTGATGCCTAAGTCGAAAGAGCATTTTGTCGATTGAATGTCAAGGTAAAGGACAAGACTTGCTAGCGAGCTCAGCAAATATGAGGTGTTTATCATACATGGCGAAAACATGCATTTATAATAAAGGAGAGAGAGAGAAGATCGAAAACTCTATTTCTTAAGAGTATGTTTAATGGTTGCCCAAATTCTTTTGGTCATCAAATAAAATATATTTTTTTCTCTTTCACTTTTTTTTATGACCAATCTAATGCCCAAGAATAACCAATGGTTACCCAAAATTATTTGGTCATCCATTTAAAAGCTTTAGCAAGTCAAATAAAAAAATACTTGTACAAATGCCACATGTCACCATGTCATGGCATTGCCCAAAATCAAAAATTGGTCATCAATATCTTTCTTCTCATTTCCTTCTCTTTCATCAAATTAATTATTTTTATATTGTCTCTCTCATCCATGCCCAAAAATTTGGGCAACCATTGAGCCTCCTCAGGACAGACCGATAATGCCTAAGGCCCAACAAGCAATTTCTTGTTCCGCAATCCACGCAGAAATTTTATCTTTTATCTAAGATAGAATCCTCTATTATTACGAATAACTGTCATATTTAATTTTATAATAAAATATATAATTAAAAACAAGAATAATAAATAAAAATTATTTTATGGCAAATAATAGCAAAAATAATAATGCAATTAATTTTATCCGCTCACAAAAGAATTTTTAATTTATCAGCAATTTGAATCGGTTTAAAATGGATTAAAGAAGGATTTTTGACTGATCAGCAATTAAAGCCATGTAAATGTAACTAAGAATTACCCGAAAATGCTCTTTATATGTAAATGTAGCCGAAGCCATGTTCGGTTTAGTATACTTATATTTATTCTACCAAAAAAAAAGTATACTTATATATTTAAATAAGTCAAGACCTCCATTTAGAGAGCACTTATCGAAAACTTGTATTTACCTCATTCTAAGAGAAATCGTAGCATCTCGAACTTGCTATAGGTGAAATGCAAAATCATTATAAACTCTTATGTCTAAAATTAAATTAAATGGTTTCTTTAGTCATTAAAAGTTCCGGACCACATGTAATAATGGAAGTGCTTATAGTGAAATAAACATATTACAATTTTATATCATTTTTTTGGTTCATTTATTGTAAATGTAAAATAAAATTATAAAACAATTAATTATGTACATGAATGATAATGTGTATAAGGTTTCACTTATGGTTAGTTTTGATGTATAAACTGTTAGTTTTTATGCACATACAAAAAGAAGATATACTTATTATTTTATGATGCACATACAATTAATTTTGATTTACATACATATATAAATACTTTTTGGGTTACTTTAATACACACACAATTAGTTTTGATGTACATAGGATATACTCTCAAGTTATTTAGATGCAAAAAGCATAAATAAGATTCACTTTATTTTAAGTTATTTTGATATACATACAATTAGTTTCGACACACATTTATAAATAAGATACGATTTTTAGTTATTTTGATGCAAATACATATAAATAAGGCAATTTTTCGGTTACTTAAGTACACATACAATTAGTTTTGACGCACATACGTACAAATATATATATATATATATATATATATATAGTAGCAATAAGGTCGCGCGTTGCGCGGCGATTATAAGACGGAGATTTTATTTTAACACTCACTAAGAAGTGTAGAAATATGGAAATGACATTTTCGTAAATTTATTTAAAGGGGCATGGTTTTTTTGGAAAAGGAATATGAAAATGGCATTTCCATAAATTTATTTAAAGGGACATGATTTTTTTGGAAAAGCAATATGGAAAAAGCATTTCCGTAAATTTATCCAATGGCCTTGTTTTATTACGTATACGAGCTTTCTTCACAACTAAAAAACAAACTTATCCGAGCTTGCTTACAAGCGAAGTAACTTGGACACGTTTTTCGAGACATGTCAAAATTAACCTTTTACATCCAAGTATCACTTAAATCGGGCACACTTTTCCAAGAATATATATTTTTTATGGTCTCCCCGAGATTACTTAAGAGCTAAGCAATAACGACACGAATTTCAAGGAACATTAAAATATCAAAATTATTCTTGAGAAATAATTATTACTAACAGCCGTACGATAGTAAATCAAGCGGCCGGAAAAAAACGGATTATTACAACCACACGATAGTGCAACACGCATTTTTATAAAATTGGACGGTCGTAATCAAAACCTACGTACACTTTTATAATAGAATAGAAATTAGATTGTATTTCCGTACCTTGTACGGGCTTTTTCTTAAATAAAATATTTTTAAATATATTTATTATCCGAGAATAATAATCATGTAAATACTTAAATATAAATTTTTGTTACGATATCTTAGTTAAAAAATGATTCTATCTAAAAATAAAATAAATATTATAGAATTTGTATGATTGTATAAAAAAATATTCTAATGATCTTCCTATCTATCATATCCAAAAATAAAAGATTGTTTAATAATGAGATATTCTATTCTATATTCTAAAAACATTAATAAGAATTTATCGTATCCAAAAATAAAAGATTATTTTTAAAAAAAACGATGGTGTGGTCCAATCTAAAAGTGACATGTGTCGTTTAATAATTTTTTTTAACCTCCTCTTTAGGTTATAGTTATGATATGATATATATATACATATATATATGAACATTATTTTTTATGTTGCATTCAGTTATTGAGGCGCACACATATAGGATACACTTTCAAGTTATTTTAATGCACAACCATACATAAGATCCAATTTTAACCTATTTTGCACATATAGTTAATTTCGGAGTGTACATTTATAAATAAAATATATTTTTCAGTTATTTTGATGTACATACGGTCAGTTTTAATATACATTTAATCATTTTTAATACACATAAAATTAATTTGAATGCATATATTATTATCTATTTTATTTTAAAAATATGTAAATAATTCATCAAAAATTCAACTATACTATTATTTTGTAATAAAAATCCATCCAATGTCTCCTATAGTCCTATTCATTTTCATCTCTCATTCACTTGTTAATTCCAGTGATAATTATCCCACACAAATGGTTAAAAGAACGCGCTACTCACGCGCCAGGTTCATCGCCTTCCACACAGCCTTAACCCTAGTGTCGCTTGCGATTCCGCCGTCTCTGTGCCACCAGGCGCCGAAGCCACCCATCAATTCCCACCTAAAGGAGATGCAAGAAAGTAATCCCGATGCCCATTCAAAACAAACAATAATTTTCCCAAATCCCCAATTTCAATCTAACCGGCGTAAAGATCCGGGGGGCCTCACCTGCTTTCAATCAATCGATTCGTCTTTGCTCCTTCTTACTGGCATCGGAAGAAAACAAATATTCAATTTGGCCAAATCAAGTCGCAATTGCTCCATTCAAATCAATTCCAAGATGTATCGAGGGAATTTCTGTCTCGCTGGCGCTTGGTCCACGACGGCGGCGGTTTCAGCACATTGGGCGTTGGGGATGTGCTGTGTTGGTGGATGCACACCCTCATTACTCCATTGTTGGCGGTTTTACTTCCGCGTTCTCCTCTTCTCGAATCCCCATTTGTTGTTCTTGGTTGCAGTGCTGTGCGGGCTGGTGCCCGAGGCTTTAAGTTTTTCACAATACAGACATTCAAACTCACTTCTCCTCCCAATCTGATTCGTGATTATTTCGGGTACGGTTACACAATCTCCATATCTGATCCTATCTCCCTTCTCTGTACCTCTCCCATGGCTGATTTAAACGATTCACAAACTCACTGCCTCCTGCAGAGGCGTAAAAGAGTAACAAAAATCCAACCCATTTCGGGGATAAAAACCCTTAGAAATCCAACTGTTACCATACTTCTGTTGTGTACCAATAAACATTTGGTACTACTGGTTTCTTTTTACATGTGTTCTCCCCTCCTGTTGTTTTTGTTTTCCTCCTCTGCTGCTCGTGTTGTTATAGTGTGTGTGCTGCTAAAACTAACTAAATTGAAACTAAGTCAGGAGATCAAGGAGAGTTGCTATAATGCAATAAACTCCAATAGGCACAAAAGCCATTTGAATATCAAGAGTTGCTTAATTAATACCAAAAGTGATTCAGGCGTCAATAAAAAACGCCATCTTCGCACCATGTACCAAAGAAAATCAACCCGAGGTGCCCGGGTTGATAATACGCCGGGCGGAAATTCGACAAACTCGAACCAAAACAATGATAAAATTAAAAAATGGACTAGGATTGAGAATAAAAAGGACAAGGAAAACAATCACCTTGAAAACGAACCCACTAAACACAAAAAAGGAGAGAATCCCGGAACACAAAATTTGTACCTCTATATTGCTATTGCAAGAGTGACCCATCTAAAACAAAATTGCAACAATAGTATAAGAAGCTTAAGGGAAGGCCGTAATCCAATCATAACGGGGGAAGCCCCTTACAAGAGAATAAACTTACCAATCTCCAAAAATGATAAAATTAAAATCTCGGCCAGATTGTTCAAAAGAGATAGATCCAACAAGAATATAAGAAAAACGTTGAAAAGAAGATTAGGAAAGAACCCATATCAACTAATGGCCAAAAGCCACAATTTAGACGGTTATCTATGAAGATAAGTATGTGGAACTGTCGGGGCATAAAGCGTAGGTCTTTCTGGAACGAGGTCAGTGCCTTATGCCGCCTTGAAAATATCCAACTAATTTCGCTAGTTGAAACGAAAGCCCAAACCCCATCGGAATGTAAATCTTGGCAAAAAGTCGGGTTTGACTCTATTGAGTTTATTCCGGCAAACGGATTTGCGAGAGGGATTTGTGTCCTCTGGAAGGGGGCACAACTCTCAAATGAAAGAATTCAATTTGTCCACAAGGATGAACGATTCATTTGTTTCCACTATACAAATATGGAAACTAATAACGAATTGATGATTATCTTCGCCTATGCTCCACCAAGGGCACAAGATAAGGATCAATTCTAGTTTAAGCTCACAGTGTTTATCCAGAATTGTAACCTACCATGCATCATCATGGGAGACCTCAATGAAATCCAGCACCCCAATGAAAAACAAGTGGGCGCAAATCCAAGCCACTCCAGGTTTGAACGACTCATTAAATTTAAAAAAGATTGCGACGTGTGCGATATTCCAACACTAGGAAACAAATTTACTTGGAGAAGATCCAAACATCTCGATGACACTACGTTCGAGAAATTAGACCGAACCTTAGTTAGCAATCAAATTATCCAATGGTACCCGTCCATAGCGACGAAAAACCACGCCTTCTCTACCTCCGATCACTGCCCTATCTCGTGCGATCTCCCAACAAGAGTACCATTCAAAGCACAACCATTCAAATTTGAAATGATGTGGACGTCAAGAAAAGATTTCCAGAACGTTATCAAACAAGCATGGCGTCATAACGTTGGTGGATCACATATGTTTAACCTTACAAAAAAGACACAACTTTTGAAAAGCAATGCAAAAGCATGGAATAAGCATACTTTTGGTAACATTTTCGAACAAATTAAAAACCTAGATGAAGACCTCCTTCAAATTCAGAAAGAAATCATAGAAAATAAAAACACGCAACTAGTACAAAAGCAGGAAAGACTGGCCAAGAAACGATCGTGCCTAATCAATTTCCACAACTCCTATTGGAGACAAAGGGCCAAAAACACCCACATAAAATTGAATGACAAAAACACGAAATATTTTCACCGGATTGCAAACGGCAGGAGAAATAGAACCAATATCAAAGAAATCCGAACTGTTGAGGGAACACAAATCACCGGATTAGAAAATATCAAAGCAGAAATCAAACGGGATTTTCAGAACCGTTTTCGGGCTCTTGAAATAAACCGTAGAAAACTCCAAAGCATGAGCCAAACCATCCAAAAATAAGTAACTGAAGAAGACAACATGGACATCACAAAACCGGTAACGAATACTGAAATAAAGAACGCTCTATTTGACATCGGGGATGACAAATCCCCCGGCCCGGATGGAATGTCGGCTAGCTTGTACAAGAAGTATTGGCATATCGTTGGCCCGGACGTGATCAAAGTTGTTAAAAGCTTTTTTCACACTGGGAAAATCTTGAAACAGATAAACCATACGTTTATAACTCTGCTACCCAAATGCGAAAATCCCAATTCCACCAATCATTACAGGCCAATTAGCCTATGCAACATGATCTATAAAATAATCTCAAAAATCTTAACAAACCGCCTTAAAAGAGTCTTAAACAAACTTATCCACCCTATGCAGGGGGCGTTCGTCCAGAACAGGAGTATCCACGACAATACACTTATCGCGCATGAAATTTTCCACTCCTTCCGAAATAAACGAGGGAAGGAGGGGTGGATCGCTATAAAACTCGACATGGAAAAAGCCTATGATCGGATCAGTTGGGAATTCCTTCATGAGATACTCCACAAATTCGGTTTCAATGATAAATTCTTGGGTTGGGTCCGAGAATGTGTCGAGACGGTCTCGTTCTCAGTCCTTGTCAACAACGGACCGACAGAACAATTCTACCCTCAACGGGGCCTTAGACAGGGGGATCCCCTATCACCATACTTATTCATCCTTGCCGCCGAGGTTCTGGCAAGACAACTCCACCTTTGGAGCTCGAATACAAAAAGTGGCATTGGGATCCAAATCTCGAGAAATGGGACAAAAATCTCTTTCTTGGCCTTTGCAGATGATATCATCATTTTTGCAAAAGCGAACGGTCAAGCATGTAAAAATATTAAAGATACTATTGACGACTACTGTCAGATATCCGGTCAGAAAGTCAATTTCCATAAATCCGCCTTCCAAGTGACCAAAAACACGAACAGTAACACAAAGGAGCAGCTAAAACAAATACTGCAAATAGCAAACACAGTTGCACTTGACAAATACCTGGGATGTCCGATAATTAACGGGAGGGTAACACAAAATATATTTAAACCCCTTGTTTTGAGAACCAAAGCACAATTATCAAAATGGAAAGCGAACGCCCTTTCCCAAGAAGGGCGTAAAACGCTAATTAAAGCGAACCTTTCAGC
The DNA here is from genome assembly GCA_964016875.1 of Fallopia convolvulus. Taxonomy (NCBI): domain Eukaryota; kingdom Viridiplantae; phylum Streptophyta; class Magnoliopsida; order Caryophyllales; family Polygonaceae; genus Fallopia; species Fallopia convolvulus. The sequence goes on from OZ024736.1 coordinate 31,006,390, forward strand.
ACAGCCAAACTATATTATGCAGTCGTTTCTGCTACCACAGTCAACATTAAAAGAATTGGACCAGATAAATAAAAATTTCTTTTGGAACAAGGAAAACAACTATAAGTCATTAATAAGTTGGAACTCCATTTGTCGCCCTCCTGCCCATGGGGGATTGGGAATTGCAAAAGCGGCCGAAATGAACCAAGCACTTCAAATGAAACTGCTTTGGAAGATCCTCGCGGAACCGAATAACCTATGGGTCAAAATAGTGACTGAAAAATACCTCAAATCGGAAAGCATTCTAAACTATAAGAAAAAACAAAACACATCGTGGCAATGGTCTAAACTTGTGAGCCTAAGGGACCTATTCATTAAGGGTCTCATCTGGCAAGTGGGGGATGGTAAAACCATACGTTTCTGGAAAGATAATTGGACCGGCAATGGTCCCCTCAACTCGAAATCCGAGGTTGAAAACATCATTGAGAGGGAGGAACTTGTTGAGGCATATCTCAGGGAGGACAACTCATGGAACATTGGGAAATTGGCTGAGGTCGTCTCGCCTGATGACCTCGACAGAATCTCCAAGATTATTAATCCTATAAATAAACTACCAGATAGATTATATTGGCAACCAAGCAAAAATGGCTGGTATTCCACCCACTCTACCATGCAGTGGCTCCACCAAGCTAAAGGGGAACCTAAAATTAACCTAGAATGGATTAACAGGCTAAATATCCCTCCCAAAATGAAGAACTTCATTTGGAAAGTAGCCTGAAACGGGCTACCAACTAAAACAAGGCTTGCAGCAAACCATATTCCGGTAACGCAAGGCTGCGAAGCGTGCAACAACACGGTGTAGGACACTAACCATGTGTTACTATCGTGCCCTCTTACTAAGGCAACCCTTTACTCAATTGACCCGAAAATAAGGGGGTTCACTGACCGAATATCCCCGGACGGAAAAAAACCACATGAGATCCTGGAGGAAATCAAGGAAATGACAACGAAAGAGGAATTTGAGCTCCTCACCAACACCTGGTGGAGCATTTGGTTCTCGAGAAACAAGAGAGTCTTTGATTGCAACACCGGATTAAACTTGACCAATGCCGATCAAATCGCTGATTTCGTCCGAAACCAGATTAAAGAATGGAAATTTGCAGAAACCGCATCCGTGTTCGGTCCCCATAAACGCAGTTTACGTGGGCGGGATGGTAGAAAGCGAACGAAATGGGAAAAACCCAAAACTGACTTTATTAAATTGAATTTTGATAGTGCAGTTAGTGCACATGGTGTGGCCTCCTTCGGGTTCATTCTCAGGGACTCTGGTGGCTCCCCCATCCATTTTGACGGAGGACTGATTGGTCGACAGTCTATTCTGACATCCGAGACTATCGCCTTGCGCCAGGGACTTCTCGAGGTCATCAGACGTGGCATTCCCCGGATCCAGATTGAAGGCGATAATTTGCAGCTGGTCAATGCCGTACTCGGTGACCGGCGTTGCCCGTGGGAGATTGAGTTGTTGCGTGCGGATATCCATTGCTTGTTGGCTCGTTTCCAGGATTGGCGTATCTCTCACGTTGGTCGGGAGTGCAATTCTGTGGCAGACTTCATCGCTGGATCGTTCAGGCGCGTCTCCTCCGTTCCACTTGCAATTGATCTGGGCCTCCATACCCTCATCCGCCAGAATGTTCTAGGGTGACCACTAGCCTGTTAGTGGTCACCCTAACCTCTTTCCTTATAAAAAAAAAATCTCTCATTTACGTGCCCTTTCGCACGGAAACCATGCCCTAAAAATGCCATTTTGGTCAACAGTTGCTCAATGTCAATCCATCATTTTTTTAATTTAATTTTTCGTTGAATTCAGTCATCTAATAAAACTAGCCGCCAGTTGCCATTTGTCTTGGTCTTGGCTAACATTGTTCATGTTCAACTAACTACATTCTGTTCCTCTATGAAAAACTATATTCTCATTTTTGTTTAAAAGAATTGACTCGTTCAACACGAGAAATTTATATTAACAGTGACTCAAGTGAGCGCAATCAATTACAAGTTTTCAACTGACAGTGTAAACTATTTTATTTAGATATTTTTTTTCGGTAGAAGGAGAGGCAGTACTCTCTTATCTTGTTTAGATATTTAATTCTCTTTATGTATTAATTAATTTTATAAAAAAAATGTAATAGTGTACAATTCATTAATACTAGGCTGTGTTAAAATTCATGTCCTAAAATGAGTAAAATCAAAATCCGCGATCAATATCTTTTTTCTAGTAACGATCAATTCACCTTTGGTGGTAAATCTTGGGTCTATGAATTAGCTGGTAAAGCGTACGGACTAAGTAAACCGGCTTATATTGACCGGTTCGAACTAGTGGTTGGGAAAAAAAACGAAAACAATAATCAAACTTAAAATCTATCAACATCTTTCATACCTCTTACCACTAGACCCCTGCATGTGGTCTAGTGGTAAGGGGTATGAAAGATGTTAGTGGACCTCATTTCTCCCAACATCTTTTACATGTACAATATTTAACATCTTTTACATGTACAATATTTAACAGCTCAAAATGATGCCGGTGGACCTCATTTCTCAAATGTAAACAGCTTGATGTAGGATCCAAAAGCACACAGCAATAAATAAGAAATAGAGTAACAAGTTAGAAACGAAATTCACTCGTCTCTCACTCAAGAATAACCAGAGAAAAAAAAAAGAAGAAGATGGGAGAGGGAAGCAAATCTGATGGAGCTATTACTTGCAAAGGTAATCTGTTTTCAGATTAAAATAATTAGCTAAATAAGTGTTATTAATACTTGATGATGATGATGTGATTCTACAGCGGTTGTTTGCTGGGGAGCTGGACAAAAACTGAAATTGGAGGAGATCGAGGTGGGCGCGCCCAAATCCTCCGAAGTTCGAATCAAGATGATTTATGCAAGTGTTTGTCACTCTGATATCCTCATTATGAATGGACATCCAGATGTAAGTTGCTCTCTAACTAATTATATGTTACACAAATTTTATATGGTTATTGCATTTTATTTATGCAAGTGATTGATGGATCTGTGGCAAATCTCTTCCTCTTGCAGCCTAATGCTTTCCCTAGAGCCTTGGGTCATCAAGGTGTTGGGTGAGTACTCTTTTCTCAGTTATTTTTTACAATTTCAAAAAAGTACTCTTTGCCAAATATACGAATAGAGATTTTAAGCTAAAAAGCCCAAATATTGTGAATCAAAGGCAGTATAATCTTTGTCGAAACTAAAAACTGAAAAACTCAAATCTTAATACAAAAATTGATGCAGAGAGGTGGAGAGCGTCGGTGAAGGCGTAACAGAATTCAAGAAAGGTGACATAGTGATACCGACATACGTTTCAGAATGCAAGGAATACGACAACTGCAAGGCTACGATTCGCCCCACCAACTTGTGCCTTAAATACCCGTTCTTAGCCGGAGGAGTGATGCCAGACGGGCCGCCGAGGATGAGGGTGAAGGGGAAGGATTTGGTTTGGCACCTGGGCTCAACGTGGTCCCAATACGTGGTGGCCCACACGGCTTACATGGTCAAGCTTGACCCGAGGCTGCCGTTGTCCCATGCAAGTTTCTTGTCATGTGGATTCTCAACTGGGGTTGGGGCAGCTTGGTTTGATGCTCAAGTTGACAAGGGCTCAACTGTGGCTGTTCTTGGCCTAGGCGCCGTTGGACTTGGGGTAAGCTTTCGTTTAGGCTTAATGTATACCATTTGGGGTAAGCAACCTATGGGAAATTGAGCAGAGAGGCGCCATTGTGATCTCTTTTTATGGTATTTGCTCTTGAGAGTATAATTGAGTTGATTGATTGTACTTCTTGGGAATGCAGGTTGTACAAGGAGCTAAGATTCAAGGCGCGTCTAGGATCATTGGCATTGACAAGAATCTATTAAGGCGCGAAAAAGGAGAGGTCTTTGGGATGACCGATTTCATAAACCCGGATGAAGGGTCAGGCAAGTCCATCTCACAGTTAGTCAAGGACTTGACCGGAGGATTAGGCGTCGACTACTCCTTTGAGTGCACTGGGGTCCCTGCATTGGTTAATGAGGCTCTTGAATCCACAAAAGTGGTAAAATACTTTCACTCACAAAGTTCATATATATACATGGGTTCTTTGTTGAGAAATGAGGGAATGTATGTTACTAAAATAAATCAAGTATCACAAGGTCAGTGATAAACTGTGAAGACGATGATCAACAAAGTTGCCTGCCCTATGAACATGACTAAAATGAGGCCTCTCTTCTTTGACAAAGGAGATCCAGTTTTCAGTCTTTTTACTTGGATTTTTCAATTACAGGGACAAGGGGTGACAGTAGGAATCGGTGCAAGAGGACAGCAAACGACGGAAATGAACACACGAATCCTTCTATTTGGAAGAACAATCAAGGGCTCAATCTTTGGAGGGATTAAGATTCATTCTCACTTCCCGATGATAACTGATAAATGTTTAAACAAGGTGCCTTTTTAATCAACTTATAACATCTATCACTTTTTGTTTGGATATCTCAAGCTAACATTACTCTAGGGTGTTAATCTAAAAAAACAGGAAATTCAGTTGGATCACCTGTTGACCCATGAAATTACATTCAATGAGATGGACACTGCCACTGTAGCTACTAAAACGACCAGACTGTGTCAAGATTCTCATCAAGATGTGAGGATGCAACTCGCAAAACTTCCATCTCTGCATTGAAATAGTCTCTGTAACAACAATCTATGAATAAAATGTTGTATTTCCTACAAAATTAAAGCTCAGGTCTTCACAACAGAAGTCTGACAGACCATTTCAATGTTCACAATTGCAGTTGCAGTAGTAATAAAATAACCATTACAATAAATTCCCCTTCCCACTTTAAGGGCGATTTAAGTGAAAAGATGGTCTACCTAAGATGCACAAGTTGGAATCATGTCATTTGAATACTAAAAATCTAAGGTGTCATGGTTGATCTGATTTAAGCTAGTTCCTTCATTTTAAAATTAAGTTACACATTAATTCATATTTTTCAGCCACAAACATACTTTATACAGAACTGGGGATGATACACATACAAAAAATGGCAGATAGTCACACAGCGGAAAAGGCAGATAGTCACACAGTAAGACAGGGCAACAAGCAGGAAAATCAGAGATCAGATCACGACACATAGAGCATTGTCGAAATACAGATAAAAAGTTCAAGCTAAAACCAAACTAATCACAACCAGTAGATAATTATCAAAACATAAATAAAAAGTTGAAACATAAATCAAATTAATCACAACCAGTACAGCATTATTGAAAATGTTTCCAAGAACGAGGTGATATTAACATCATAGCCCTAGGATGCAGCAAAGAATCCTTAGTTCATTTGATACCAAAAAAAATAAAATCAAAAGACAACAAACAGTGCAAAGTACAACAGATATAAGATTGTAAATGACATTTTTAACGAAGGATTTTAGAAGAGAATCTAATCAAAGTAACACAGAAAGTACAAGGAAATATGGTAAGAGTAATGAAAGATACTAAAGATCCACAATCTGCTAGGAGTTTATGAGAGCAATCCTTGTTCTAGTGGTCTGTAAATAAGTTGACAATTAACTAATCACAGCCTTACAGAACCAAGTAGCAGATAACCTCAAAACCATTGATAGTCCTTAATTTACCAAGTCTGCAAACTAGCTCAACCAGAACAACTCACGCAATTTTTAGCAGCAAATGCAAACCAGTTTTACATGGTAGCTTCTACTTCTGGATCAGTCTCAACGGGCACTTGGTTTGCTGCATTGTTTCCTCCTCTCAGGCGTGAGGAAACTTTGTCAATAGCAGAATTAAGTTGGCCCAACTTGGCATTCAGGGTTTGCCTAGTTTTCTGCTTCAACAAAACTCCAATAAGATACAACTATACACAAAACTTTAAAAAAGAAGAATTCAAAACTGTTTGGCTAGTAATAGTATATCTACCTCCAAGCCATCTTCCTCATCATAATATATCGGTCGCTTGGCCTTATGGAACCCATATTCATTTTCATTCAGTAGTGATCTTCTAATCTAAATTTTTTATGCAAGTAGAATCAGGTCAGGATAATAGATTCACATCACAGTACTGACCCAGCAAAATTGCAGGAGTGTAAAGCAGAGAAAAATAAATACACATGACATTTACATTCTAGAGTTGTGAAATTGTAGCAAGGGAGCACACATCTTTTGTTTGGATAGCATTTTACATTTTTAGGAAAAAGAAGAAAACAAAGAGATAACGAGCACATCCTCATGCTCATTGGCTTTTATACACTGCCTTTGAGATGGATTTAGTCCCTATATCAATTTTGGTGCATTCTAACTAAATTCAGTTACTATTGTCACATAGCTGAATTTCAGTTTTTCTTGGGTCTTTTGGGCGTACCCCCTTTCCCTTGGGCAGGGGTACCCCCATCTTGACCCCCCAGATACCGCTGCAGCAGAGCCTCACTGGGTCAATAATGATGATGATGATGAGAAGTGTAGTGTACACAAAAACATACTGATGATAACAGAACAATCTGCTAAATCTATGATTCAAGAGTATTAATTCCTTCCAAAGGAAGAGATTTGGATGTCTACTCAGCATAATACCTTCTGCCAAGTAAGGGAGCACGGCCCATCCTTCCCCTTTTACTCTTACATAGCACACAATAGATAAAGACACATCATAATTGTGCAAGGGAATACATAATCCTGTAGCATGTCCAATTCTATCCAAAAAAAGATTCCAAGGGTAGCATTTGCATGCAGCTGATTATTAAATTAACAAGGACTACATATATAATGGAATCCCAATCTGTCAACTCACTCATGTTATGATCTCCCTCAGCTCTATAGTATCTGTCATTCTAGTCATTGTGTCTTGATCTGAATATTTTTCATTTTATCTTTTATAAGCTTTGTATTCCAAATTTGACCTTATTAGAGTTAGTAGTAATTTATTTGAGAGAGGAAAAAAGTGGTGATGTAAAAGGACACTGTTGTCGAGATTTCACAAAAATTGTGTCAAAAGTTAAAACGATATATATTTCATCTATAAAGTAAGGGCCCATTTAGATTCCCGAGATAATGCATTAAATTGCATTATCTTAGGGGATCCAAACGGACCCCAAATCATCACATGCGCCTCATATTGAATGCTTATCTGTAGAGGTGAAAGCAGAATGACAGCATATTATACATTGGATATGACATGGCAATTCTACAAATCACGTAAATATGCGGAGTCACAACTCACAAGCACAGGGCAGCTGGATATATTCCATGCAAATAAAATCACCGGGAACAATCCAGTTTTACAGGCAGAAAAAATAGGTAAGCATCTAGCATCTAAGGAAACCCACCTGTGGAGCAAAAACATAAGCTAGAGTTCCAAACACGGCACCCCCAAGAAGAAAACCAGCAACAAAATCACCACTTCCACCTCCGCCTCTACGACCACCACTGCAAGTAAAGTTAGGAGCATGATCAATACTTATCCAACAAAACAATTTCTAATTTAAACATTATAACTTTCTGTTATATGATACGCTTTGAACGTCATCAAGTGAAAAAAAAATATTGAGAAAATTGAAGTAAAAAGTCGTTGAACAGAAATCAAATTGAACTATCTAGTAATAAATTGACATATTTGAAGCTTCCATTTCAATACAACAAGTCAATACATATTTTGGAAATTTAAGGCTTGTGGCTAAAAACATCAATATCCATGAAATCTGGAGTTTCGCTTATTTTTTTATTTGTTGCAAACCTTAGGATAGATTCATCTAGACATCACTCTCATAAAATAATGAAAGAGATAATGAAAAAAGGGAACAGCATTGCTTTTTTTATTCAATGAAAAAGGTCTTCTCTACTTTTTGAAATTTACTGATTTACAAAATCTCGATGAAGTGCAAAGACATTAGTAGCAACTGTATGACCTTTCCTATTAAAAGAGATGAAGTGCAACGATCTAGGGGGTCGAGATGTACGCACCCTTGCCCCGAACCGAAGTTCGGAAGGGTATTTCTGGCGGGCCCAATGCTAAAAAGAGGGGGGGGGGGGGGGGGGGGGGGGGGGATTACGCGGCTGAAAAATGAAAGGGAAGGGAAGTGGGGTAAGAACAGAGACGAAAAAGAAACGCACGCAAACCAAAAGAGCGATTAACTTAAAAGTGAAAAAAACAAACGAAAAGCAGATGAATTATAAATGCAAGATGCCAATCCCAGGCTTTCATTAATCGATCAATTTACCAGATTACCTCCTTTCCTTTTATCAACATAATTTGTTTTTAATTCACGTTCATTTGACATAAATTGCTTGATAAATGTATGAGATAAAAACTAATAAAATCTTAACACATAGCAATTATAATTGACTGGTGGTCCTGGTCTGATTGAAACACATTACTATTACTATTGCCCGGTCTCTGTATGAGCTATACTGTGTGATAGTCTATCACATATTACTCTTTATAATAATGTGCACTTCATTTCTAAAAATCCATCATAAGAATCATACAACCATCCTTGCATTATATACAGATTCCAGACAGCTAATATTTAACATCAGTTTCAGCACATTTCATTATTTAAACAAAAAAGGCAAATTTCTAGTGTGAACTGTGAAAGAGAAAGGAACATACCTGTACTCAGCTTGAACAGCCACACTGCGTTTCTTAATCACCGTCTTAGCAGACTTCAGTGCAATTTTGTGCGTTTCTCTGAAAGAGCTGGGTTTTGAGAATGGGCAGTCATTTGTCTTCAGATGAGATCCACCTAAAAACAAACACGATCAATTTTGAAAACAAACTTTAATGCAATTTGACATGGCAAAACTAGAGATTAAACACAGTTCAACTAGGCTAGCTTGCAATAGTAATAGACAAAAATTAACCTAGGCAAGGTTATCAAAGGCGGATAGGTAGCTAATAGAACTGAACAAAAATGGGGTTCCAAGGGATTCATTCTACCACTGAACCATCAAAGTTTGCAAACAAAAGACTTCAGTTTTCTCATTTACTAGTTTACACCATGCTCCATTTCAATGCTCTAGAGCATTGAAACTTTTGAAGATATCAAGAGACCTTATAAATAAAGTCTTAATAGGAAATGCAACATATCATCCACTCGGAAAATAAAACATTTCAATAGCCTGGTGAATCAGGATGAGAAACTGGCGTTTAAGCTCGACCAGCAATACTCAACAGGAACTCAGATAAATTTCATAGACATACAAACCTCTCATATTGTCAAACTACAATAGCAAAAATGAACCTATAGCAGTTATGGACTAGACACGGCGGTATATCCGTCTACGGAATACGCTTACAAGCAGAAAAATAGAAATTTCTTATGAAAAATAAGAAACATGAGACTGAGAGATTAGGATGATACATCCATTTTCGACCTTCCTCCGACCACGCCCTAATGGTTGCTCATTCATCGTTATCTAATTTGACTCTTCGTGACAACCTCTGAAGCCGATAGAATAAACAGACATCAGTCTGAGAAGGAAGGAGGTAGATTACCTGAGATGGAAACAGGCACAATCGAGGTCGCCATGAAAGCACAACCAGTAAGCTTGACTGAAATGGAGAAGAAGAGGGTGAAGAGGACAGACAGGCACAAGAGCTTTGGAAGTTCCGAAACCGCACCTGTACTTCGCTATAGACTAATTAACGGGGTTTCCCGAAATACCCCCTATACCCCTCCCTTGGGCATTTACGAATTACGATGGATATTTCGTGAGATTTTTTCGGTTTAAAATTACCCCATATAACACAGACTGCGCTCCCCTAAAAAAACACCCGCATTCATGTGCCATGATCGATCAAGAAGCTTTTCGAAAAATTCTAGAGATACTGGGGACAATTCCGAAGGCATCGGGGAAAATACGGGGCGTTGGAGAAGCAAGGGCCAAGGCACGCCCCTTCTAGAGAATTCTAGAGTGGGCGCGTCCCTTCCAGACGTCACCGACTCACCGGAGCACTAGCGAGCTAGGGCGCACCTGACAAAAGGCTCCAAAACAGGCATGCCCCTTCTAAAAGCTTCCAGCAAGGGTGCACCTTCTCCAAAAGCTCCCACTAGGCGCGCTTCGCATTGGACGCCTCTCCCATGAGCGTTCTCCTTTTCTAGATGGGTCTAAGAGGATCTCTTTTTTACATGTAATGGGACTTTTGGGTTAGAAGGGTCTAGATTAGTCTAGGGGAGACTAGGTCTAGAATGTTCTCTTGTAAAAGTGAGAAAGAATTTGAGGCAACCGATGACATGCTCTCGTAGAGCACCTTTGAGCAGTTACGATCAACTATCTAACTTGAATGAAGAAAGACCAAACGACCCTAGCCATAGCTTTTTTTAGTACAAGTAGTAAGGTGTTAATCTTATCTACTCCGATAAAAAAAGAAAATATTTCACTTTCAACTCAACTTGACTCCAAACCCTTGTCGGCCTTTTTACGAAATAGTCCACCAATAGCAAAGGAGAGGGTTACCGTACATACAAATGTCTTTCAATTCTTACTCCAACTCTTTCTTACCAATCAATTAATACAAGAGCTCTATCTTATAGCCATGCACGTCGGTTCGCCTTTTTTGACTTCAATAGATACAAGAAACTATTAGATATATAAAGAGTAGTTGAGTGAGTCCTCACTGAGCGATTTCGATCACCTAGCAGGCTTTTTTTAGGTAAAATCGCCGAAGCGTATTATCAGATTTGACTACGAAGGAAGGAACGATGATTGAGGGGGCACCGTCTTGCGCAATGCAACGATACTTGGCCCTCTATCATCAATAATCTGGTAGACTTTATAAAAGGGGACCCGACTTTTTTCCAAAATTAGAGTTCGACCACAACTGCCCTTTTTGGGGGGAGAATCAAGTTCCTTGCCAACTATCGACCTTGATTGTGACACCCTTATACCCTATGACATATACATCGTAAACTTATCTCTTATATACACAGATAATTCACATATTCCAACTATCCACATAAACATATAACGAAACTAACAACCATATAAGGCTGCACACACACACATACTTCTTGTAATAATACATCTATTACTAACTTTATTACAGCACAAAAGTCTAAGATGCAAAATGAGGAGGAGAAAGTTGCTTAGAGCTCCAGCCAGCCGACCTATATGAATGTGACCTCTAACAGAGACACGCGTCAGTAAAACCTAGTTCAACCTGAAAAAAATTGTTTTGTGATTTACGTGAGTCGCATACTCAGTGAATATAAAACATCATCAATTATTTCACACAAGGTCAAACATTTAGTCCATGTACATATTATATATTATATATCATAGAGGAATTTACTATACAATTGCAAATGCCAATGTATCCGATTTATTATTCTGTGAACTGTACAAGCCTGAATCTGCCCCGGGTTTACGTATATGGACTCTTATGGTCCCTTTAGCAAAGAAATCTGAAAATTTCCTGACTATGACTTATGATCGCTTTAGGAAAGAAATCCGAAGATTTCCTCATTATGACCCGTAGGTCTTGTATGATCCGTAGATCCTGTATGATTCGAAGATCATGTATGACCCGTAGGTCCTGTATGATCCATAGATCTTATATGACCCGTATGTCCTGTAATACAAATTCAAGGCAAGACAGATAATTAAATGCATCATGTAATCATATATCATATGCCATTTGCTAAAATACTTTCTGTGCAAACAACTTCTGAACTTTCAGAGCTATCACATATAACACTTATATCCATATAACTCATATAGCACATATATCCATATATCCATATAGCACATATATCAATTAGGGTTGAATCATCGATCTATACTCACCTGTTTAGGACAGATACTATATATCTCCCCCTTGTCCTTGACCATGATCTATGATTGGTGCTCCTATATATAACCCAATGCAAATTACTCTATTTACTCTTACAAACTCTAACTCTAAATGCAACAAAATGCCAGTACGCATAATAACTTCTTGTGCATAATTCCAAATCCTTTAAAACTTGACAACAATAAACTATATATATAGAAGAACATTTTTGTAGTTTAAACCTTTATGAAAAACTTGATCAAATGGTTTCATAAAATCTCATTACAAAGGCAAAACCCTAAAATTACTCTGAAATCTATTTACCAAATATAAATCCAATATCGAAAACGCCCTCTGAGAATTATAAATCGACTAATTTTCAAATCAAAAGCAAATGAAGATTCAGATCTAAAAAAATTAGAAAAACCTAAATAAATTATTAACTAATTAAAACTTACCAAATCACGCTTATACTTCAAGATTAAAACCCGATAGAAGAGATCTTATACCAAACCAACAAACAAAAACAAAATCAAAGATTTTTCTCTTCTCTGTTTATTCTTCTTCTTTCGTCTCTTCCTCTAACTCTCTCTCTATTTGTTTTTCTTCTTCTTTCGTCTCTTCCTCTAACTCTCTCTCTCTATTTGTTTTTCTTTTGCTCGTTCCGTATTTTCCATATGAAGATGGAACAATATATATAAAGATAATAGAAGGCAAATTCTATTTTTCAACACATAAAAAAACAAGAGACAAAATTCAATTTCCAACAAAAACACCAAATTCGAACTTGAATACAGAAATCTGAATGATTGGTGCTCCTATATATCTCCCCATTGTCCTTGACCACGATCTATGATTGGTGCTCCTATATAACCCAAAGCAAATTACTCTATTTACTCTTACAAACTCTAACTCTAAATGCAATAAAATGCCAGTACGCATAATAACTTCTTGTGAATAATTCAAAATCCTTTAAAACTTGACAACAATAATCTATATATATATAAGAATATTTTTGTAGTTCAAACCTTTATGAAAAACTTGATCAAATGGTTCCATAAAATCATTACAAAGCAAAGCCCTAAAATTACTCTGAATTTTTTTTACCAAATATAAATCCAATATCGAAAACGCCCTCTGAGAATTATAAATCAACTAATTTTCAAATCAAAAGCAACTGAAGATCTAGATCTGAAAAAATTAGAAAAAACTAAATAAATCATTAATTGATTAAAACTTATCAAATCACGCTTATACTTCAAGATTAAAACGCGATAGAAGAGATCTTGTACCAAACCAACAAACAAAAACAAAATCAAAGATTTTTCTCGTCTCTGTTTACTTCTTCTTTCGTCTCTTCCTCTAACTCTCTCTCTGTTTATTTTTCTTTTGCTCGTTCTGTATCTTCCATATGAAGATGGAACAATATATATAAAAAGACAGTATTAGGCAAATTCTATTTTTCAACACATAAAAACACAAGCGACAAAATCCAATTTCATAAACACCAAATTCGAACTTGAATACAGAAATCTGCAAAATTTTATCAAAATTGTAATTTCCACCCTGAAATTTTCTTTACTACAAACTTTACCCTGAAATAAGTAATAATTAACTTTAGGTTAAAAAATTTATAAAATATAATAAACTTAATTAGAAAATAAATATTACTTTTAAAGATTCACTATATGTTTTGTCAATATGCTATGCATATGCAACTAATATTATATACATGCAAAAAATAACATATACACTTTGGTCTGGGATGTTACACTGATGTATGTCGTGTGGATTCTCAACTGGCCTTGGGGGAGCTTGGTTTGTTGCTTGGTTTGATGCGTCGTTGGACTTGGGGTAAGCTTTCGTTTATACTTTATATATACGGATATACCATATGAGGGTAAGCAACCTATGGGAAAATGAGCAAAGAGGAGCCATTGTGATCTCTACTTATGGTGTTTGCTCTTGAATGTAATTGAGTTGGTTGGTTGACTATACTTCCTTGTGCATGTAGGTTGTACAAGGAGATAAAGATTCAAGGAGCGTCTAGGATCATTGGCATTGACAAGAATCCATTGAGGTGCGAAAAAGGAGAGGTCTTTGGGATGACCGATTTCATAAACCTGGATGAAGGGTCAGGCAAGTCTATCTCACAGCTAGTCAAGGACTTAACCGAAGGATTAGGCGTCAACTACTCCTTTGAGTGCACCGGAGTCCCTGCATTGGTTAATGAGGCTCTTGAATCCAAAAAGTGGTAAAATACCTTCACTCACAAAGTTCATATGTATATACATGGGTTCTTTGTTGAGACACAAGGGGAATATATGTTACTAAAATGAATCAAGGTCGGTTATAAGTTGTGGAGATGATGACCAACAAAGTTGCCTGCGCTATGAACATGACTAATATGAGGTCTCTCTTCTTTGACAAAGGAGATCCAATTTTCGGTCTTTTACATGGATTTTTCAATTACAGGGACAAGGGGTGACAGTAGGAATCGGTGCAAGAGGACAGCAAACGACGGAAATGAACACACGAATCCTTCTATTTGGAAGAACAATCAAGGGCTCAATCTTTGGAGGGATTAAGATTCATTCTCACTTCCCGATGATAACTGATAAATGTTTAAACAAGGTGCCTTTTTAATCAACTTATAACATCTATCACTTTTTGTTTGGATATCTCAAGCTAACATTACTCTAGGGTGTTAATCTAAAAAAACAGGAAATTCAGTTGGATCACCTGTTGACCCATGAAATTACATTCAATGAGATGGACACTGCCACTGTAGCTACTAAAACGACCAGACTGTGTCAAGATTCTCATCAAGATGTGAGGATGCAACTCGCAAAACTTCCATCTCTGCATTGAAATAGTCTCTGTAACAACAATCTATGAATAAAATGTTGTATTTCCTACAAAATTAAAGTTCAGGTCTTCACAACAGAAGTCTGACAGACCATTTCTATGGTTGATCTGGTTTAAGCTAGTGCATTTATCTTAAAATTAAGTTACACATTAATTCATATTTTTCAGCGAAAAACATACTTGATACAGAACTGGGGATGATGCACATACAAAAAATGGCAGATAGTCACACAGTAAGACAGGGCAACAAGCAGGAAAATCAGAGATCAGATCACGACACATAGAGCATTGTCGAAATACAGATAAAAAGTTCAAGCTAAAACCAAACTAATCACAACCAGTAGATAATTGTCAAAACATAAATAAAAAAGTTGAAGCATAAATCAAATTAATCACAACCAGTACAGCATTATTGAAAATGTTTCCAAGAACGAGGTGATATTAGCATCATAGCCATAGGATGCAGCAAAGAATCCTTAGTTTCAAAGAATCCTTAGTTCATTTGATACAAAAAAAAAATCAAAAGACAACAAACAGTGCAAGTACAACAGAAATAAGACTGTAAATGACATTTTTAACGAAGGATTATAGAAGAGAATCTAATGAAAGTAACACAGAAAGCACAAGGAAATATGGTAGGAGTAATGAAAGATACTAAAGATCCACAATCTGCTAGGAGTGTATGAGAGCAATCCTTGTTCTAGTGGTCTGTAACCAAGTTGATAATTAACTATTCACAGCCTTACAGAACCAAGTAGCAGATAACCTCAAAACCATTGATAGTCCTTAATTTACCAAGTCTGCAAACTAGTTCAACCAGAACAACTCATGCAATGTTTAGCAGCAAATGCAAACCAGTTTTACAGGGTAGCTTCTACTTCTGGATCAGTCTCAACGGTCACTTGGTTTGCTGCATTGTTTCCTCCTCTCAGGCGTGAGGAAACTTTGTCAATAGCAGAATTAAGTTGGCCCAACTTGGCATTCAGGGTCTGCCTAGTTTTCTGCTTCAAAAAGACTCCAATAAGATACACACCTTTAAAAGAGAAGAATTCAAAAATGTTTGGCTGGTAATAGTATAGCTACCTCCAAGCCATCGTCATCACCATAATATATCGGTCGCTTGGCCTTCCGGAACCCAGATTCATCTTCATTCAGTAGTGATCTTCTAATCTAAATATTCGATGCAAGTAGAATCAGGTCAGGATAATAGATTCACATCACAGAACCGACCCAGCAAAATTGCAGGAGTGTAAAGTAGAGAAAAATAAATACACATGACATTTACATTCTGGAGTTGTGAAATTGTAGCAAGGGAGCACACATCTTTTGTTTGGATAGCATTTTAGGTAAAAGAAGAAAACAAAGAGATATGGAGGAAAATAAGTAGTTTAGAAGTCTAGTGTACACAAGAAAAACATACTGATAATAACAGAACAATCTGCTGAATCTATGATTCTATTGTATAAATTTCTTTCAAAGAACGAGATTTGGATGTCTCCCAGCATAACACCTTCTGCGGAGCATGGGAGTACGGCCCATCCTTCCCCTTTTCCTCTTACATTCTAACTTCCAAAAGCTTACCCATAGCAGCACAACAGATAAAGACACATTATAATTGCGCAAAGGAATACATAATCCTGTCACATGTCCAATTCTATCCAAAAAATGATTCCAATGGTCGTATTTACACGCAGCAGATTATTAAATTAACAAAGACTATATATAATGGAATCCCAACCTGCCAAATCACTCATATTATGATCTCCCTCAGCTCTATAGTATCTGTCATTCTAGTCATTATCTCTTGATCTGAATATTTTTCATTTTAGCTTTTATAAGCTTTGTATTCCAAATTTGACCTTTAGAGTTAGTAATAATTTATTTGAGAGAGGAAAAAGGTGGAGTGATGTAAAAGGACACTGTTGTCCAGATTTCACAAAGAATTGTATTATCTTTGGGTATTCCCGAGATAATGCATTAAATTGCATTATCTTTGGGGATCCAAACGGACCCTAAATCATCATGTACACCTTATACTGAATGCTCATTTGTAGACGTGAAAGCAGAATGAAGGAGCATATTATACATTGGATATTTAGATGGCAATTCTATGAATCGCGTCAGTATGAAGTCACAACGCACAAGCACAGGACAGTTGGGTATACCGTATACTCCATGCAAAAAAAAAACACCAGGAACAATCCAGTTTTATAAGGAGAAAAGAAAAAACATAAGCATCTAACATCTAAGGAAACCCACCTGTGGGGCAAAAACATAAGCTAGAGTTCCAAACACGGCACCCCCAAGAAGAAAACCAGCAACAAAATCACCACCTCCATCTCCACCTCTACTACCACCACTGCAAGTAAAGTTAGGAGCATGATCAATACTTATCCAACAAAATAATTTCTAATTTAAACATTCTAACTTTCTATTATATGATACGCTTTGAACGTAATCAAGAGAAAAAACCATTGAGAAAATTGAAGTAACAAGTCGTTGAACAGAAATCAAATTGAACTATGTACTATCTAGTAATAAATTGACATATTTGAAGCTTCCATTTCAATACAAGAAGTTAATACATTTTTTGGAAATTTAAAGCTTGTGGCTAAAAACATAAATATCCATGAAATCTAGCTTAGTGAAAGTTTTGTTCTTTTTTTTTATTTGTAGCAAACCTTAGGATAGATTCATCTAGACATCACGCTCATAAATTTAGGAAAGAGATAATGAAAAAAGGGAACAGCATTGTTTTTTTTTTATTCAATGAAAAAGGTCTTCTCTACTTTTTGAAATTTACTGATTTACAAAAGAGATGAAGTGCAAAGACATTAAAAGCAACTGTATGACCTTTGCCTATTATCCTTGTAAGTTGTAACATTAGCAAATGCATGAGTTTCAGCATACATCTCCCAATGGTGAGGATAAAATCAACTGTATGGTTGCTGAGGTACAAAAGATTACCGTCATAACATATGCAAATCCATTAGATTCAGTGTCCATCTCACATTGGCAAGGATAAAATTACATGTAGTATTGATTATAAGAATATACTATTTAATCAATCTAATGCTTCTAACTAACAGAATATGGTTCTGTAACCTGCATAAATTAGGAAAAGAGATTTTTTCCTATCACAGTCAAATGAAATTATACACCATAATTGAGAGGAAGAATTATAATTGAATGATATGGGAATATAGCACATGATAGGTGCAGTTTAATAGGAGCTTTAAGTTTTCAAACAAATCAACACAAATAAGCTTTCCAACAAATCAATAAAAAAAGATCTATATTTTGTCCTTAATCAAGAATATGATTAGCAAGATTCAATGTTCTAAAAGACACTAGGCAGAAGCTTGGTAGTGAGGCAGCGCCAAGTGCATAGTCACCCGGCCTAGGTTTTTTCTTTTGAAAGGTTTAGTGCAAAGTGAGTAGCAAATATGCTAGGCGCCCACCTAGACCCACCTAGGACAGCTGCCTAGCCTCAAAACAGGACGCTAGGTGACACCTAGGGCGACTTTTAGAGCACTGGCAAGAATTGTCAATAACGGTGCCATCTTGATATAAGGCCACCCCCTCCCAGCAAACTTCTGTATGGACCAATAAATAAAAAGAATATCTCCATAGTCAAGGAAAGAGGTTTTTAGATTATTTGTAATTATCTTAAAATAGTTTAAGTTAATCAGCCCATCGTTAAAAGGACAACAACAACAACATCTACCCAGGGTGATCTCGGTATAAGCGGGATCAGGGGGGTCGAGATGTACGCACTCTTTCCCCGAACCAAAGTTCAGGAGGGTAATTCTGGCGGGCCCAACACTAAAAAGAGGGGGAAAACACACGGCTGAAAACTGAGAGGCGAAGGGAAAGGGGTTAAGAACGGCGACGAAAAAGAAATGCACGCAAAACAAAAGAGCGATCAACTTAAAAAGAGAAAAAAACGAAAAGCAGATAAATTATAAATGCAAGATGCCAATCCCAGGCTTTCATTAATTGATCAATTTACCAGATTACCTCCTTTCCTTTTATCAACATAATTTGTTTTTAATTGACATTCATTTGACATAAATTGCTTGATAAACGTATGAGAGAAAAACTAATAAAATCTTAACACATAGCAATTATAATTGACTGGTGGTCCTGGTCTGATTGAAACACATTACTATTACTATTGCCCGGTCTCTGTATGAGCTATACTGTGTGACAGTCTATCACATATTACTCTTTATAATAATGTGCACTTCTTTTCTAAAAATCCATCATAAGAATTATTCAAGCGCCCTTGCATTATATACAAATATCAGACAGCTAATATTTAACATCAGTTTCAGCACATTTCATTATTTAAACAAAAAAGGCAAATTTGTAGTGTGAACTGTGAAAGAGAAAGGAACGTACTTGTACTCAGCTTGAACAGCCACACTACGTTTCTTGATCGCCGTCTTAGTGGACTTCAGTGAAACTTTGTGCGTTTCTCTGAAAGAGCTGGGTTTTGAGAATGGGCAGTCATTTGTCTTCAGATGAGATCCACCTAAAAACAAACACGATAAATTTTGAAAACAAACTTTAATGCAATTTGACATGGCAAACCTAGAGACTTCAGTTTTCCAAGGGATTCATTCTACCACAGTTCAACTAGGCTAGCTTGCAATAGTAATAGACAAAAATTAACCTAGGCAAGGTTATCAAAGGCGGATAAGTAGCTAATAGAACTGAACAAAAATGGGGTTCCAAGGGATTCATTCTACCACTGAACCATCAAAGTTTGCAAACAAAAGACTTCAGTTTTCTCATTTACTAGTTTACACCATGCTCCATTTCAATGCTCTAGAGCATGGAAACTTTTGGAGATATCAAGAAACCTCATAAATAAAGATTTAATAAGAAATGCCACATATCATCCACTCGGAAAATAAAACATTTCAATAGCCTGGCGAATCAGGATGAGAAACTGGCGTTTAAGCTCGACCAGCAATACTCAACAGTCAACAGGAACTCAGATTAGTTTCATAGACATACAAACCTCTCATATTGTCAAACTAAAATAGCAAAAATGAACCTATAGCAGTTATGGACTAGATACGGCGGTATATCCGTCTACAGGAAAATAGAAATTTCTTTAAATAATCGGAATAAGAAACATGAGAGATTAGGATGATACATCCATTTTCGACCTTCCTCCGACCACGCCCTAATGGTTGCTCATTCATCGTTATCTAATTTGGCTCTTCGTGACAACCTCTGAAGCCGATAGAATAAACAGAGATCAGTCTGAGAAGAAAGGAGGTAGATTACCTGAGATGGAAACAGGCACAATTGAGGTCGCCATGAAAGCACAATCAGTAAGCTTGATTGAGATGGAGAAGAAGAGGGTTAAGAGGACAGACAGGCACAAGAGCTTTGGAAGTTCCGAAACCTCACATCTATCTGTACTTCGCTATAGTCTTCGACTGATTAACGGGTTTTCCCAAAATACCCCTCCCTGGGCCATTTACGATGGATATTTCGTGAGATTTTTTTTTATCAAAAGGGAGCTGATATTATTTTAATATTGTTGTGGAATTTGGGAGAGAGCTTATGAAACTCAGATCTGATTGTTGCTTGCTTTATTTACATTGATTTGTACATGTTATTTATAGGGGTAAGATTTTGGTTTGATCTTACCGTATATGTACAATTTACTTGAAGGCCGTACGGGCCGCCAAACCGTATGGCTACCAAGCCGTATGGCTACCAAGCCGTATGGGCTAAAATATGCTAAGTACAAAAACATATATAATACAAAATTGGATGGATAATTCACCCTTAATTATTATCTCTTAACACTCCCCCTTGAATATCCATCTTTTCATTTTGGGGTTATGTATATGCTGCCGCGTTAAAAACCTGGCTAGGAAAAACCCAGTGGGATAAAAACCATAGCACAGGGAAAAAGAGTACAGCTTCTCTTATACGCTTTCATAGTATTGCCTCATTAAAAACCTTGTCAGGAAAAACCCAGTGGGAAAAAACCTGAACGAAGGGAAAAAGAGTGCAATGCGTATAATTCTCCCCCTGAAATCAACGTACTTCTCGAAATCTGCGCATTCCGATCTTGTATACAAGTTCTTCAAACTTCTTGGGTTGTAAGGATTTTGTGAACAAATCTGCAACATTTTCACTTGATCGGATTTGTTGGATTGTGATCTTGCCCTCCTTCTCTAGGTCATGAGTTGAGAACAACTTTGGTGAAATGTGCTTCGTCCGATCTCCTTTGATGTAGCCTCCTTTGACTTGTGTAACACATGCAGAATTGTCTTCATATATCATGGTTGGATTATTTACAATTGATCTTATTTTGCATTCTTTTTGTATGTATCCAATCATTGATCTTAACCAGACACATTCTCTTCCTTCTTCATAAAGAGCGATTAATTCTGCATGATTTGATGATGTAGCGGTAAGCCTTTGCTTGGTTGACTTCCATGAGATCGCCGTATCTCCATACGTGAATACATAACCATTTTGAGATTTTGCTTTGTGTGGATCTGATAGATATCCTGCATCTGCATATCCAACAAGAGTAGCATTTGCATTTCTATGATAATATAACTCAAGGTCAAGAGTACCTCGTAGGTATCGAAACACATGTTTAATTCCGTTCCAATGCCGTCTTGTTGGTAATGAGCTGTATCTTGATAACAAACTTACAGCAAAAGCAATATCTGGTCTTGTATTGTTTGCGAGATACATTAATGCTCCAATTGCGCTTAGGTAGGGGACTTCAGGACCAAGAATCTCTTCATCATCTTCTCGAGGTCTGAATTGATCATCCTGTATACTAAGAGAACGAACTATCATGGGTGCACTCAACGGATGTGCTTTGTCCATGTAGAACCGTTTCAAAATTTTCTCGGTGTAATTTGTTTGATGAATGAACATTCCATCCTTCAAATGTTCAATTTGTAATCCGAGACAAAATTTGGTTCTTCCAAGATCTTTCATTTCAAATTCTTTCATCAAGTATTTTGCAGCATTTTCAAGTTCATCGGATGTACCGATAATATTTAAATCATCAACATATACTGCAATAATAGCGAATCCATTTTTGGATCGTTTGATGAAAACTCATGGACAAACGGTATCATTTTGATATCCTTTTTTAAGAAGATATTCAATAAGCCGATTGTACCACATCCTTCCAGATTGTTTTAAACCATATAATGATCTTTGCAATTTTATAGAAAACATTTCCCGAGATTTTGCTTTATATACCTCGGGTAGTTTCAATCCTTCAGGAACTTTCATGTAAATATCACTATCAAGTGATCCATATAAATATGCAGTTACGACATCCATAAGTCGCATTTGTAGTTCCTCTGAAACAGTTAGGCTAATTAAAAATCTTAATGTAGTTGCATCAACTACAGGGGAATATGTTTGCTCATAATCTATCCCGGGTATCTGAGAAAAACCTTGAGCTACAAGCCTTGCTTTATATCTCACAATTTCATTTTTCTCATTACGCTTTCGTACAAATACCCATTTATAGCCTACTGGTTTCAAGCCCATTGGTGTGGGCTTTATTGGGCCAAAAACATTACGCTTTTCAAGCGATTTTAATTCAGTTTGCATAGCCTCTTTCCATTTTGGCCAATCGTGTCTAGTACGACACTCATCAATAGTTTGTGGTTCAATGTCATCGTCATCAACCACTATTTCGGTGGCAACAGAGTATGCGAACACCTCATCAAGGATAATGTCTTTCCTGTTCCACTGTATTCCAGAATAGACATAATTTACTGCAATTTCGTAATTATCAATGCTTTTGTCATTATCCGGAACAGGTTCCATTTTGTTCTTGTCTGGAACATTCTCTGTTATGTTCTTATCCGGAACAGTTTTCATTCTTGACATATCCCCTAAATTTTCGGAGGTATTTTTGTCATGTTCTCCCCCTGAATAGGAAATCGGTGCGGCTTCATTTGGATTATTCAGCCGCCTATTCTTTCTTGGCTTTAGATCTTTTGATCCAGGTGGGCGGCCGCGTTTTCGGCGCGCTATACATTCCTTTTCAGGAATCTTATCTAGTTGTCCAACCGGAATTTCAATCCTTTCAAGGGCATTTACAGTTAGCACATGTGATTTTGTCACTTTCTTTGTATCTGTAAATGAGTCAGGTAATTGATTTGCTATACTCTGCAAATGTATAATCTTTTGTACTTCTTGTTCACACATTTTTGTACGTGAATCAAGATAAGATAACGATGAAGCATTCCAAGTAATTTGTTTATGCATTTTTCCACCAAGATTTGGAAATTCATTTTCATTAAAATGACAATCATCAAATCTTGCCGTAAATAGGTCACCAGTGGTTGGTTCAAGATATTTAATAATTGATCGGGATTCAAAACCAACATATATTCCCAATCTTCTTTGGGGACCCATTTTTGTGCGTTGCTGTGGAGCAATAGGAACATAAACTGCACAACCAAATATCTTTAAATGTGATAAATCTGGTTCTTTACCAGTTACTAATTGTTACGGGGAATACTTATGATATGCAGTAGGTCTTAATCGGATCAAAGCTGCGACATGTAATATAGCATGTCCCCAAACAGATGTTGGCAGTTTAGACTTCATCAATAGTGGTCTAGCTATTAATTGTAATCGTTTAATCAAAGATTCAGCAAGACCATTTTGTGTGTGAACATGAGCCACCGGATGCTCAATTGTAATCCCAATTGACATACAATAGTCATTGAAAGTTTGGGAAGTAAACTCTCCTGCATTATCAAGTCGGATTCTTTTGATTGTATAATCCGGAAATTGAGCTCGTAAGCGAATGATTTGTGCTAGGAGTTTAGCAAAGCTGTATTTCTTGTTGATAAGAGGCTAACATGTGACCATCTTGTTGATGCATCAATTAATACCATAAAGTATCGAAATGGTCCACATGGTGGGACTTTCGGTCCATAGATATCACCTTGTATTCGTTCTAGAAATGTTGGATTTTCAATTCCAACTTTACTCTTGGATGGTCTGGTGATTAGTTTACCAAGTGAACAACCACTACAGTTAAAATCACTTGATTTAAGGACACTAGCTTTCTTTATTGAATGCCCAGTTGAACTTTCAACTATTTTATGCATCATTCCATTACCCGGATGACCCAGACGATCATGCCATAATGTAAACATCTCTTTATCATTTAATTTCTTATAAGATGTTACATTTGTCTCTATTGGACTTATATATGTGTGATAAAGTCCAGTAGAATGGGCTGACAGTTTTTCTAAAATCTGCTTCTTGCCACATACTTGTTTTGTGATGCATAAATATTCTTTATTGTTTTCATTTATGGTTTCTACATGAAAACCATTCCGACGCATATCTTTAAAACTTAGTAAGTTCCTTTGAGACTTACTTGAATATAATGCGTCATTTATGATCAGTTTTGTCCCTTTAGGAAGCAAAACACAAGCTCTACCAGAGCCTTCGATCAATTTTGTCACACCAGAGATTGTTTTAACATTTGCTTCAAGCAAATTTAACTGAGTAAAGTATTCTTTATTTCTCAAGATGGTGTGTGTAGTAGCGCTGTCCACCAAACATTGATTCTTGCTACTTGATATATCTTTAATTGTTTCCATATCTTCAAGACAAAGAAAAACAGAATTAAAAACATAAACAACACATTTATTTATGATACATAGATTATCTTACAAGGATGCTGATAAAAGAAAACACACTGTAGTATTTTACATAACATTACATGGATCGAGATTTTAGTTTTCATTTATCTCAAATCCATCATCTATGATGAAATCAGAGATGTCCAGACTCGGTGTAGGTTCAGTGTTGTCAACAAAATGAGTCTCCACGTTCTTCCCTTTATCTTTCTGAGAAGCTTGGTACAACTCAACCAAGTGTTTGGCTGTGCGACACACCCTTGCCTAGTGACCCGACATACCACATCTATAACATATAGATTTGGGCTTTTGGGAGGGTCCTGTAGGACCTTTCTGGACCATTTGCTTATCATTCCCCTTTGACGTGGATGCATCAGAAAAGTTATGTTTCTGATAATCACCAAAACCTCTACCACGGCCACGTCCTCGACCACGTCCTCGACCACGACCTCGACCACGGCCACGACCACGATTACCATCTTGTCCACGGTTATCTTGATGCCTACTATCATTTCTTCGAGAGGCATACATTACATTTGTTTCAGGGTACGGTGCAGTACCAGTTGGCCTCAGGTTGTGGTTTTTCATGAGCAGCTCATTATTCTGCTCAGCTACAAGTAGTACTTGTATCAAATCTGAATATTTCTTAAACTCTCTCTGTCTGTATTGTTGTTGTAACAACACATTAGTAGCATGCATGGTTGAATAAGTTTTATCCAGCATGTTCTCTTCAGAGATTTTCTGCCCGCATAAGCGTAATTGAGAGGTTATTCGGAACAAGGCAGAATTATAATCACTGACTAATTTAAAGTCTTGAAACCTTAAAGTAGCATATTCATAACTTGCTTTAGGTAGCAAAACTTGTTGTTGGTGCCCATATCTTTGCTCTAGGCTTTCCCATAATTCTTTGGGATCTTCAACCAACAGATATTCAGATTTTAGGCTCTCATGAATATGATGGCGAAGAAAGATAATCGCCTTAGCCTTTTCTTGTGAGGAGGTATTTTCATTATCTTTTATGGTCTCTTGTAGACCATTTGCTTGGAGGTGAGACAGTGCATCAACCCTCCATTCCAAATATCTCTGACCCGATAAGTCGAGAATATCAAATTCCCGCTTTGCAATATTTGCCATTTGATCAACTACATAAATTAAATCAAAAATTAATTATTGAACCATAAGGATAAACAATAATAATTAATACCATAACTTTTAGAGTAACTAATTAAGTATAGAATTAATAAACATATATATACTAAGGTTAGATTACTTGATAATAATTTTTAAGTATATAATATATATATATTAATGTATCGATATTTGCCTAGGAAAGTTAACATAGCCACATTCCTTTTCTTTCTTTCTTTTATGTAGAGTTTGCAGGCATGTGAAATGATGAACCACTAAAAACCAAACCAATAGAAGATATGGTACTGTACATGCATGAGAGATTAGGTATGGTTATCTCATATATGGTCAAAAGATGGAACAAACAAATCATATTTTATTATGCCTATCCATGAATCAAAATAGTATTCTACAGTAAGTTAGTACGTAACTTTTCAGAATTTCATTCATGCTTCTATCTCACAAGTACACGTAAGGAATAATCAGTAGAGCATACAGTAGTCTAAAAATTTAAATGTCTCCTTTGTCTTGTCAAGACTTTGGTTATTAATAAAGAAGGCTAAAATCAGCTTGTAGTTGTAGAAGGTAAAAGCTTCAAACGTAAAGTTTTCTTTCTTTACACACCCTCTATCTTTTCAAAAGCAAACACTCTCTTAAAATTTTCTTCATCAGAAAAAATCCTTACATGAAGAAGAAGAACAAGGCTTTATTTTCAAGGAACATGAAGAACAAGAAAGCCATGCTTATGTGCAATCAAAGGAGAAAGTTCTTAATAAACATACCCTACAAATTATTATAGGTATTTTTACGTTTCTTCTATTTCACCCATTTCTTAATCTCTACCCCATAATCACTCTTTTTCTCCTTTATATTTCCTCCACATATTTGTCTGCTCCCTTGTTATCCGCTCTCGACTTCTCCTATTCATCTTCTTCCTCCTCATCGTTTTTTTTCGATCGACATGTCTCACTCCGACCAATTTTTCATTGAAGCTTTCGTATGCCTTACAATTATCATGATAATCCTATGGATCCTCATCTGGATCAACCGACCTCAGTTTTAATAGGTATGTAAAATCCTTTTTTTTTAAGTTTAGTTTAGATCTGATGTAAACTAGGGGTTTTATTTCGATCTTGAATGTAAAATTCGATCTTGTTGTAATAGCCTTTCAGATCTAATAAAAACCGAGGTTTATTCTCAAAAATCTTTCGTTTCGTATGAGAAAATAATTTTTGATGCAAGCTCTCGTATCATTGAGCTATTAAAACGGATGATTTGTAAAACCGATTTGAAAAATTGAAAGCAGTATGAAATATGTACTACCTTCAAGAGATCTAGCCACTCAGTTGGTATTTTTGATTCGAGAAATCTCTCGTGCTGATAACGTGTTGTGGAATTTGGGAGAGAGCTTATGAAACTCAGATCTGATTGTTGCTTGCTTCATTTACATTGATTTGTACATGCTATTTATAGGGGTAAGATTTTGGTTTGATCTTACCGTATATGTACAATTTGCTTGAAGGCCGTAAGGGCCGCCAAGCCGTATGGCTACCAAGCCGTATGGGCTAAAATATGCTAAGTACAAAAACATATATAATACAAAATTGGATGGATAATTCACCCTTAATTATTATCTCTTAACAAATATAATTTATTTTCATTGTTATTAAATTAAAATTGAGTTTTAATTTAATTAAATAAAAAAATATATAATTTTTCATTAGAAAACATACGAATTTAGTTATAAACTAAAGAAAATTTACAAGTAAGGGCACCAGCCGGACCTTTACAAAAGTTCAGGGGTACCACTCGGAATAAGTTTTTTTTTCAGGGCACCACTCGAAAAAGCCAAAAACTCGAGGGTACCAACTGGAATTTCCCTATTATTCAATTAGAAAGAGTTTTTCCATTAAGGCCTACATAATCAGCGAAAACAAAACTAGAAATAAAGGGAGGCAGATCATTGTAAATTTTCAAAGGGGAATTAAGGACAATCGCCCATTGGGCTAAGGCATCTGCAACTCTATTAGCTCCTCTCCTAATGTGAGCAACATGAACAACTCAATTTGGATCATTCAACATCTCTTAGCATTGGTTTAAGGGCTTGCTACACTTTCTAATAAAAAAGGCCTTGCTACACTTTCTAATAAAATACCCCTACCTTGGCCAAAATACCCCTCCCTTGGCATGAATCTCGACGAAGCCGGAGAAAAGCGGTTTATGGACTTAAAAGAGCTAGAGGAGTTGAGACTAACGGCGTATGAGAACGCCGAAATATACAAAGAGCGCACCAAGAAGTGGCATGACAAGAAACTTGTTCCAAAGACCTAAGAGGTAGGCGACAAAGTACTTTTTTTTAACTCTAGATTCCGCTTATTTCCAGGGAAACTGAGATCAAGATGGAGTGGGTCATTCGTGATTACCACATATATCCCCATGGAGCGGTGGATCTAGTGGACAATAGTGGAGCCACCTTCAAGGTCAATGGCCACCGCTTGAAGAATATTATGATAGAGCTGAATCTGGGCTTTGACTTCTTTGAATTAAGCCAAGGTATGCCTCGTCAAGCTATAGACGTTAAAAGTAGCGCTTATGGAAGGAAACCCGCTTTAGTTAGTTAGATCTTTTTGCTAGCTTTCTTTTGACTTTCTTTTTAGGTTAGTTAGTGTAGTCGGGATAGATCTTTTTATGAGTGACTCACGTACAAAAAGTTGAGGAAGACGAGCTAAAAAAGAGGAAGAAAACAAGTGGGAAGAACCGGTACCGAAAGCCAAAACAACGTAGAAATTCGGCGTACATGTATGTGGGTCGGTAACGACCCCCATAGGGTCAGTACCGACCCGTGCAGAAAATTCCGGAAAAAAATGCGCGTCCAACAGGAAGTTCGAGCACCCACTTTCCCCTTGTTCATTACCGAGCCACAAGCCTCGTTACCGTCCCAAATTTCACTTATTTTTCTTCCCTTCTTCGGATTTGTGGTATGGTTTCTAACCCTTAATCTACTTAATCGAATTTCTTGTGATTATTTGGCGGATTTGGTTGGATTGCATCTATAGATCTACATAGGGGTCCGAAAATTTGTGAATTAATGTTGCCATTAAACTTGTGATTTGGTGTTGTTTGAGGATGAGAATTTGATTATCTATGTCGTTGATTAGTTTCAAACATTGGACATGATTTATCTTGTTTTTGACATGACTTGTATGCACTAGATTGAGGCTAATTTGGACATTTGAGGGGCTAATTTTTGAAATTAAGTATGGGGTGGGGGGGAAGGAAACTCTGTTTTTATGTCGTTGAGTTTGTATGTCTTTCTTTGAGTTATTTTTTTGTTTTTGGATGGATTATGCTTCACTTAGATGTCCTACTATGTTGCTTTGACTTACTTGATCATGTAATTCCTATGACATGTTTGGATAGTTTAGTCTTGTCTATTTAAAATCTTTTTGATGTAGAATTTAGCTTGTGATGAAATTGAGCACATATAATTTTAAGTAGATGTGACTGAAATCCAAAAAAAAATTACTATCTAGTGAGTTGTTTTTGGCCTTATAAGGAGAACATAAAAAATCTCTCTTCTTTTCATGTGTGATGTACTCTCCTTATGCATATTATCTCTTGACATTAATATGAGATACTAGTTCATTGCATGTGAAATCAGATGATAGAGAACTTATATTCTTTTGACCTATTTTTTATCCTCTCTTTTTACCTACCTTATCATTATCCTTGTTTGAAGCCAATTTGAGCTTGAAGCCTTTCATTTGCAGCTCCACAAAAATCATTCCCTAGTCGAGAATTAGAATTTAGTGTTGGTGGTTTTGATGGTTGTTGAGTAAGATGTGTTTGGTTCAAGTGTGAGGTAATTTGGGGTTGGGTGTTTGTTGATTTTGCAAGTTCATATATATATGTAAAAGGATTTTTGGCTCTTTATAAATGCACCTAGTGATATGAAAGTGTGAAAGAGAAAAAAAAAATTCCGAAAAAAAAAACGAAAAAAAAAAGCAATGACAAATGAAAAAAGAGGAAGTTTAAGAATAAAATGTGCATGAGCCAAATTTACCTTGTATTCATTAAGCGAGATTTGTTGGGATATTTTGGGGGTTGAAAGAATGAAAGTTTGTTCTTTATGTTAAGTGAGTTTGGTTATTTTTGAAAGAATTATGGTGAAGTTGTGTTGTAAGTTTAGGAGTCTTGATTCTCGGATTTTAGCACTAGATTGCCTAAATAATTCCATGTATATGTTTATACCAAGCCCCCTTACAACCCGGCTGAATGGAGTCTTCTTTGAAGTCTTCCATTGAGCCTAAGTTCTCTTGATGATTTTCCTATGTTTTGACATCTCCGGTGGAGAGATTGGTGATATATGTAACAATGTCTATGTTGATATTTGCATAAAGGAGTTGAGAGTTGAATTTCAAAGCCTAAACACATTGAGAGTCGAGGTTAAACACATATACCCTTGTGAGGTTGGATTAAGGTTGCTTTGCTTAAGGTTGATCATATATGTGTGATGATGTTAGAGTCACTTGTCTATTTTATCTACTTGTGCTTATGATGTTGCTTTTTGACAAGGACAAAGACTTGAAGGATGTGTTATAGGTCTTGATTGATGTTTTGTTATTGCTTGAGGACAAGCAAGTCTAAGTATGGGGTATTT
Source organism: Fallopia convolvulus (assembly GCA_964016875.1). Lineage (NCBI taxonomy): Eukaryota > Viridiplantae > Streptophyta > Magnoliopsida > Caryophyllales > Polygonaceae > Fallopia > Fallopia convolvulus. The sequence continues at coordinate 31,036,520 of OZ024736.1, forward strand.
TAATGTCCGCCTTTTAGTCATGTTTTTAGGGTGTGTTTGAGTCGTTTACCTTAGTTTTGTGTTTGGTTTGGAGTCGTTTCTGTAGGTTTTCGTATTTGGTTAAGATATGGAGTCTATATAAGATTTGGTGGTGTTTTGTAGGTTTTTGAAGCTGTTTCGGAGCGTTTGGAGGAGAGGAGCGAAGCCGAGGAAAAGCATGCAAGGAGTGGAGACAGAATGATGCAAGAAATGATGTGAAAGAACCAAGATCGAGCTATATGAGAAGTATAGAGGCTCGTTACCGACACCGAAAGAATCATTAATTAGAGGAAGAATCGAGGCCAACACATGTGTAACGACCCCTTATCGAGGGAGGCTTCTTAGTTACGAGGGTCCTACCGAGGCAAAAAGGGTCAGTACCGAGGGTGCATGGGTCGGTAACGAGGCTATGCTGAAGAGAGATCGAAGGAAGAATTCAACAATACCGACCCTGACGGGGGTCAATACCGAGGTCCCCCGTGTCGGTAGTGGTCAACTGAGTCGGCGCAATTAATGATTTAATATCCCGTTTAGATAGTTTCCTTTGGAGATATATCTTGATAGATTTTATTTCCTTAGGAGTAGCTTTAGCTTTAGTATAAAAACCTAGTACTACCTTTAGATTGGGGGTATCAATCAATCATACTTTTACACGTTAGTTTTGGGAGAAGGAAGAGACGCAAGTTTTGGAAGACAATTGTTTTGGATTTGTGTAAGCTTTCTTTTAATTCAATTTCATTGTTTTGCCATGAATATGTGTGAGTAGTGTCCTTCTTTCTAAGGTTGGGGTTAACCTGACAATGGTTGTGTGTTCGGCGCCTTTGATCATGACTTGATTGTTTTTATCCATAATCTCTCTTGTGCTTAAATCTTTAATCGAAAGATATGAAATTTCTGGTTTAGAGTTTGAATCGAAAGAGACAAACTATGAATCAGAATAGTTGATTAGGGTTTTGAAACGAAAGTTTATTAATCCTAGTTAAAGTATTGAGATAGATAGATAAATTTATTGATTTAACGAAAGTTAGTTGATTTGCTTGCATGGTTGATGAAAGTTGACAACTTTATGTGATAAAAGCATGATCTTTATGTTTCATCGGTGTTGGCATACATAATGGTTGTTGTGGTGATACCTAAACCTTAGAATTTTCTCTCCTTTTGATAAAAAACCAAACTTTCTTACTTACTTGTGCCCTAAGTTAAACGAAACTTTGAACCGACTCTCTCCCGTGGATGAACCTGATTTCGCTATACTCATTGAGGTCTTCATCTATAAATTTATTTGTTTGTCTGGATCGAGAAACCCTTACAACAAGCGGTCGACGACCAACAACTTCTGTGCACAAATATAGATTCATTTTTCGTACCTGGTATAGTCTCACAACCCTTCACAGGTTGGTAAGAAGTCAATATTTTTTGGTAAGACGGAATTGGATAAAGAAAAGAGAGTGATCCACCGAGGCCAACAAAGACCTTAATTACATAGATAACTGCTCTTCCCCTTCTCTGTCTTTAAGGCAGTATGGCGGCTGGAAGGAAAGACGACTTCACCTTCTCGTAGATGGTCTCAGTGAGAGCCATTTGAGTATCTTCTATTGAACTTCTTTTGGAGATAGAATCTTCAATGAGTAGAAATAAGCAACCTTACCTTACTAATAAAGGTTCTTGTTGAGTAAGGCTTCAGCAAGCAGAACAAAGTATAGGTTAGGTGCTTAAGTGCATCTTTCTCGTATCGATCAAGGCGGAATTTGAGTTTCGTTTTCTTGTAGGAGTGCTAACGCGCTCCCTATAGTTTTCTTCGCTTGCTCTGCAGTACGAGCCTCATACAGAGCCGCACCCTTTATGATGAGAATAAAAGGGAGGGGCCACCCTCTTTTCTGCACCAATTTACTACTACATCGGAGGTGTATAGCTCAGTCGGTAGAGCATTGGGCTTTTAACCTAATGGTGTCAGGTTCAAGTCGTCCTATACCCAAACAAAAACCACTCTTTTCTTTCGTAAGGATGCGTAATAGCATTCAAAGATCACTCTTTGGCCTTTAAACTTGCTTCTTGGATGCAACCAAATTCGTTAAACCCTCATTAAGATGAGAGATATAATGAAGTGGTAGCGAAAGAGTAACGCTCCTCCACACCAAAAGGACAAAGTATGCGCAGACTGTTTTGGGCAGAATAAACATGTAAACCCGTTATCTACTATAATGCGAAAACTCTAGTCAAATAAAGAGTTTAAACACGTTAACACATTAACAATATCAAAATTGCAAAGGAATGTAAATACCAAAAGATATGTAAATAAGATGGAAGTAATATGTTTCAGCAATATATATGGTAGAACAAGGGTGACATAGTTCGATTCAATGAACAAATAAGAACTACAAAAATAATCCGAGATTGGGGAAGTATTTTGATCGGATGATCGAATAGTGCTTGAGAGTAATCTTATGTAATTTGATGATCCCCTTTTTCATCTCTCCCTTGTCCTTTTATAATCTTCACCCTCAAAGACGTTATTCTACATCGCCCCTCTATCACGAAGATTTCGCTAACAACTTTAATGAGTGAGCCAGTGGGAATCTTTCCCGCACGCAGTTAATGACTGAGCGAATTGCATTTTCTGAAACGGGCTTCTATCCTCATTGAACTTGGCCCAAAGTCACTTGGCCTAACAAACTTCCGATCGCCTTGCGATTACTTCGTTGTGATTTGGATGAGAAGGCGGGCTTGTTTTCCCCTTGTTGCGAACCATTTGCTCTCTTGCTCTTTTCGATATGAGGTGTTTTAGGTATCCCTTGTGTAGTAACTCACTTACCTCTTTTCTTAACGCGATGCATTAATCCGTTATATGGTCGTGGTCGAAGTAGAAGTCACACCACTTGGACCATTTCACTGTATCCCCCATCTTATTGAGCGTTCTGAAAACTTATGTTGCATCTACCATGAAGTTGTAATGGGACAACTTTGGTGGTAGTCTAGGATCGTCGCTCCAACTATACGACTTCAAGACTCCCACGTTCATAGTTTGTTCGGAAGCATACACACTTGGATAGGGGTTGTACCTTGTGTCTCTCTTGACATGTCGTCATTCGGGTTGGGACAGACTCGTGACCTTAGTGGAAAAGAGGTCGTTCTCTTCCAGCCGTACATGAGCTAACGCTTCTTAGTGTGTCGGCTACTAGTGAACCTGATCCTAAACTTGTCAACCAGTTTAGCAAAAGACGAAATACTACCAAGGGGTAAATGAGAATGACAATTTAAGGCGGGCTTAGATAGAGTATTACCGAACCAATGACGCATTACGATTTCCTTCATGTCAAAAGGAACTTGTTGAAAAGTAGCTATATGTTGGTTTGGATCCGCGGTTCCCTCATACTTTGGTACGTCTGGAACATGGCACTTACACGATATGTCCACTCTCGCGATAGCAGGAACAAAAGGGGAATCGATATAACCGTCTCTCCTTTCAACCGTTATTGGTTGAGGGGCCTTTGGAAATTGGGTAATTCGTTTTCCAGTCATTAAAGTTGTTAGCGTCGCTTAGTCGTCCAATCAACCAATAACATCACGATTTCAAGTCAATATAACCGTCTCTTAGTCGTCCAATCAACCGTTATTGGTTGATTGGACGACTAAGAGACGTTCACAATTCTTTGTTGATATACTTTTCCATTTTGGTTCAAAATTGGAACCATCCCATTTATTTCGGATTGACTAAGGTAGAGTTACTCTAGGTAGAGTTTGAAAGATTTTGATCATTCATCAATAAATAAAGAGTTGAGATTGATCCATTCTCTCCAATTTTTTTTTTCTTTTTTTCTTTTTTAAAGGATTTATTATATTTGTGAGAAATGTATCAATAGAGTTTTTCAGACTGCTCTACCATAATAAGGTTGATTTTTTTCCGGCTCTCAAATTTGTAAAATGTTGTAAAATTTGTAAAATTTTGGTTTTGGTTTACTATTTTCCCCGTTCGGTTTCGGTTCGAACCGGTGTACATGAGCAATTGAGCAGAAGAGGGACTGGACCGGACATAGTCTGGCATTTGGGTTGTAAATTTCCAAAACCGGAACTGGACCCGTCGGTTTGGTAGGCAGTAGTTTCCCGCCAAAAGAAGAAAGGAGTGCTGAGAACTTAACCTAATCCTCTATCTCCCGTTTGGAAGCAGGGAAAAAAGAGAGGGAAAAATGGCACCGTCATCAGCAACCGCCGATTCTGAAGCTCTTTCCTCTGTCCATGGAAGTTCGGAGAACAATCTGCAGGTTTTCCCTTAAACCAATTTTACAATTAGATAGAGAAATCAATTTTCTGATTTCCGATACCTGATTGTGCGATTTGGGGCATATTGTGTAGCCGTTCTTTGTAATGCGGAAGGGACCTGAGGGAAGGTCATCCACATCTAAAACGAGGAGGAAAATTGGTTTCTCTTCTAGCCACAATGACGCTGGGGATTCCGCTGATGAAGATGATGATACTTTGAAACGGCTGAGATCTGAAGCTTTTGACTTTGTCTGGTCCAAAATTGAGTGTTCTATAAAGGTTATTATTTAATCTGCAAATAGTGCACTGATGCGGTTCAACTAGCAAAAGACTGATCGTCCATATATCCACATTTTCAAAATAGACTTGTAGAATACAACATTGGATTCATTTTAATTTGAACATTTATTTAAAGAGAACCTGCAACGTTAATGATGCTCTATGGTATATATTGCAGGATGTTCTGAGGAAAATCAACAAAAAAGTGTTTGATGAGTTGCATAATTGGGTCCGTGAATCCTTTGAAGCCATTAGGTCCAGTGGACGGCCCGGTTACAGTCAAGCAACTCGCCCTTATCCGATTGTGACTGATGCCTCTATCAAACAACTTTACACTGCTCTCGTCTTTACTAGTATGTCTGTTTTAATTTATGTTCATTGCTTTAGCATCTCATAGGATTTCTCTCATAATTAAATACCCCTGGAATGAATTCTGCAGAAAATATGGAGTTTGTTGATGATCTACTGACTTTCGAGGAGCTTAGCCACCATTTAAGGTCATATGGTTCTCATGTGGCTAACCTTTCTTCATCAGACTTCTCAGCCAACAATGGGATTGGCGGCTGTTTAAGAAGCTTGTTGCGTCAATTTCTGACCGTTGCACCAGATGTACTTTCTTGATGTCAATATGATGCTGATTTTCTATATTTATTTAACCTTTTGGTGAACCAGAAGCTGATATCTTATTGTGTTTTCAAGCAGGTTGCTGACTTGTCTATTTTGTCATTATGGTACAATGAGCAAAGAGATGATCAGCCAGTTATCATAATTATTGAAGACATGGAGAGATGCTGTGGGAAAGTGTTGTCAGATTTCATCTTGATGCTTAGGTAATTAATCAAACTGGACTTTCACCGTCACTGGGATGGACTGCCCTTATTGCCCATTTGTTTGGGAAGTTTTTTGTAGTTTTCTTTTATGAAAAGGGATGATAAGTTCGTCCTACTAGTCCATATTACCAATTTACCATTGGCATGCCCCTGGAGACTAAAAAGTTCACGGCTTCATGTACAGCTAGAAGAATCCAACTTCTACTTACTTTTCAAGTAAACAACACTCCATATTCTATGCCACATGCAATCTCCAAACTCTGTGAGACTCGTGTACAACAACCTGATGTTCCTAGCCTGAATTTAAACTATATAATGGAATAAAAAGGTTAACATATCTCGGTATCTGATTTAATATGCTGGAAGTACTACACCCATTCTCCAGTAAAAGGATTTCTTTATCTTTTTCAAAGATGGCTCAATTCACATTTGATATCGTTAAAAAGTTCTTTCTCTTAAAAAACAAACAAATCATGTTGCTAGTTCTGCAATACACAAGGTGAAAACAAAGCATAACTTGTGAAAGATTGTTTAATTTGATAAAACTGCATATAATCCCATTCAATGTCCAAAATTTGCTACTTTAATTTAACTCAAAATTGATCAATTAGAGCAATATACTAGTTTGGTATTTATTCAAGATGTTTGTTGCAGCCATGTGTACTGATATGTCTCTCTGATTATTTCTTGCTCATGGTCAGTGAATGGGTTTTTAAGGTCCCTGTAATCCTGGTTATGGGGGTTGCTACAACATTCGATGCTGCCAGAGTCATACTTCCTTCAGATGCATTACAGATGCTGCGGCCATTCAAGTTTGTCTTGGGATCTCCTGCTGAGCGTATGGATGCTGTTGTGGAAGCTATTCTGGTTAGGCCGTGTTCTTGGTTTACTATAGGTCACAAAGTGCTTCTTTTCTTGAAGAATAATTTTATTAACCAAGATGGAACCCTGACTGCTTTCATCAGAGCTTTGAAGGTAATGTTTCGTTGCTGAAACACCATCACCTCTGATGGTATTGCTACAAGTCAGTGCTCTGAATACTTGCTTTTTTTTCTCCCTAAATTCAGATTGCATGTATGCTTCATTTCTCCATAGAGCCTTTGAGCCTCCTCCTCAAAGATTTAGCAACAGAAGGTGTTACTGAGGTCTGCAATCTTTTGTCCCTTTTCCTTTTCTTTTCATCAATCTTGATTATAATGATGAGCTTCATTTGTTTATTTACTATTACAGATCTTTAGCTAATTTAGACGCAATATGGGCATATAGCATTCAAGAGGATAATTTAGTTTTTTTTTTCATAATTTTGCATAATGATGAATGAAAATGCTAGTCTTTTCCTTGAAAAGAGTCCGCAATTCTCAAACAGAACTTTCTTTCACATCACTCTCTTGCCACCACCTTCTCACTGACACTCACTGATGTGGTAATATTGTGTTCAAGCTATAATATATTGCTTACTTTTTGCTTATCCTATTCTCAAGTCAGTTCTTTTGATTGTGCTGTTGTTTTGGTTTTGCTTCTAAAACAACGATTTTTGTGCTTTTGGCAATGTTTCTTTGATGTTTTGCCCATTTGAAATTCCAGTAGTTGTGCCAGACCAAATAGATTGTTGTGCCCCTTCATCTACTAATTGCTTATTGTAGTTGCTACAGGCTTGTATTGAAAACCATGTTGATGCCCAAGAGAACTTGTTAAACAATGCATTTGAGCTGTTTTCTTGCAGAAGGTATATGTCTTATTGCAATTGGTATTGCTACTGGTTTGAGGATAGTACATTATTGACTATAACTTTGTCGTAAGTGACAGAAAAACTGAACATACAGTAGAAATTTTAGCAGATGGATTGATGGAATTAAAGGAATCACAAAAAAGCTGGAGCGCTGTTCTTCTGGTAAGGAACTAAAGATCCTGTTCTATGTAATCTATATGATTGTGCACTACTGAGGTTATAGTTTGAAGTTATCATTTGAAAATCTCCATAAGGATGCACAAGTTGACTCATCTTTAGACCAATAATGTCTGTGCTATACAAGAAATATCATACTGCCTTCTTTCAATTGGCTTGAGCATTTGCTTACCTCTTACACAAAGCAGTTGCTTGAAGTAGTTATTTGACTGATAGAAATGATGTTGCAGTGCTTCCATGAAGCTGGAAAATCTCATAAAATCCAGTTGTTAGATTTGCTTTGTGAGGCCCTTGATCCTGATTTTCCCAAATCAAGGTCTTCAAATAACAATTATAACTCCAAAAGAGAGCCCACATTCTCTCCTTCCAGTCAAGGACGTATACTTGGACACTGTGCTAATCCTCCCAACAGTTCTATCAACCAGGTTGTGTGCAAAATGAGGTAGGTGACAAATCTTATACGTTAGATGATTTATAGGGTGGCAATAGTGCTTTATGATCATAAAGCGTCCTCCACATCGTTGATATTTCTTGTAGGCTAAATTGTACAACCAATTCCAGAATAATTAGTGCTTCAGTTTCTTGTAGGCCTAATTAAAATTTTCTACGTCAACCATCTGAATTAAATAATTTTCTAATTAGATAAAAAATGGGTTATCTTGATTTACTTTAGTTCAGGCAATAGTTAATGGTGGTTTGTCTTTATTTGAATAAACATGAAATTTTAATTCATGAACATGGTTAAGCGGGCCACAAACATCTGGCTCTGCAGAAACTTCTTTGTATGCATTCATAGATCCTACCTTCTCACCCTATTGTGTAATTGCTTCACGTTGTGCTATTTGTCATATGATTGAGCTTGGATCAGGGGTCTTCATCCAGCATCGATGCATGAATTGCTCAAGGACTGGGAGCAGTATGTTGAAGATGTTCCAGAGGTATGGTGATAGGGAGGGTGACAAAAAAAGTTGAAACTGCAAGCAAATACTTTTATGAAAACCTTTTCAGGCTTGATTTATATATAATTTTTAAAGGGTGAAGAACTGAAGACCTAGTGGGTGGAGCATAACCATTATTTTGTAGATTCTATATGCTGGGTGAAGAATCAATATTTTGTAAGTCCCATTGACTTGCTAGTCTAGGTAGAGAGGTGAAAACAGGAATTGGGTAATGCTGGAGCTCTAGGTGTATGGAGTATGAATTATGATTACATAGGTCCGAAGCATTCTTATTAATTGTAATTTAAGTTCAAAGAAATATTAAGTTTTTTTATTTGTTCTGTTATGTTTGATTATGCTTCTCAGTGTGGTACATGTACTTTTGACATTAATTTTTTTGGTGCTGCTATGGTATACCCTTTCAGAATGAAATTGTTTTGTTGATTTAGCCATCAAAATAAACCTGCTTGTACCAATAATTTACATATTTTTTACAGATCCATGAGAAAGTCAAGGACCTCTCCTTCATGATAAAATCTGGAGATGGCAGTAATCTCAGACGTAATATAAGCATCTCCATGTAAAGTTCATCCTTGTTTATATTTCCTGTCATCTATCAGTAACTATGCCTGCTTACCGGTAATATTGCTGTGCGTATAATTCACTGGGAACTTACCGGATAAAGTCTCAAATCTAATTGAGCTTGATATGATTACAAGGACATTGTCTCATTCTTCAAGTTGCCCCTAAATACACTGACAAATATTGTCAAACACTTTATATCAATCAATTAATAGATCAGTTATAAACTATAGTAATGGCTCTTATGCAACTCAGGCCTTAATGGATGATGTAAATACACGTGCTTCGTCTTCTTCTTTTTATCTGTATGGTAGGTTTGGGCTTTACAGGTTTGACAGTTGATTTTGCTTTCTATTTTATAGGAGACACAGATTCCAAAATCCTTCTGATAAAATGGATGCAAATGAAACCAAAGCATTGAGTGAAAAAGGTTCTAGACTTATAGAATGGATGCTAAGGTGAAAAATTCTAGTGCTTGAAGTGCTTTCAAGCCTGAAATCATTATTATTGTTGTTTTTATTATTATTGTATAATCATTATTTGTTATTATCATCATTACTATTATTTATTTGATGTGACTAACTTTATTATGAACAATGTCTTCAGATTCTTGACACCCATCGAGTGTCTACCTTTTCATGAAATTTTTTGTTTCAAGGATGTTGATAAACTTCAATCAGTAAGTACACTGACGTCACTTTCCATGTTTTTTTCTCCCTTGAATACACATGCTAAAAGTGTAGGAATGTGCTGAAGTATATTTTTTCCTCTTTTTCTTTGTCCATTTGGAGGGTAGGGAGGTTGCATTGGATGAATGGGTGGGGGTTGTGTAATGTTGATTTACTCTTTATTTCACAACTTTGTCCAATAAAGGTTCATGGAAGCTTCCCTAAAGTATGAAAATGCTCACAAAAATTAAGTTCAATTGCATCTGTATAAATATTAAGTTTCAAATTCTTTTTATTAATAAAACATTTACTTTGAGATGTTGGATTCTATATTACTATAATACTATTATTTAGGCTGTCATTAACTTGTTATTCTTCTAAACTGCCTAAGGCTCTATGTAATAAGCTCCAGGGACATGCTTGCTAGAGCTTAGTTTCAGTAATTGATGATTGCTGAACAACTTATAAGTTATAACATAATATCATCATTTTTTTCAAATAAAATGCATATTTGAGTGAATTGAAGAAATGTTTTATGAACTAATAAATTATTGCATGCTTGGTCTCAAGATTTTCTCAACTGTGTGATTGTTTTAGGCTTTACTTGGAGATCCTCGAAGAAGAGTTCAATCTGATCTGATGGAGTCCTCCAAACTTCTACCCTGTAGCTGCTGCACTGGGAGGAGCAGCATGCTCATGTCATCTCTTCATGATACTTCTATTATGTAAGATATTTTTTTTCTGTATTAGCACTCTAAATTATTTCAGCTAGAGGATAACTCAACCAGACCGAAATAATATTTTTTTTTTTAAATTTTCACAATGAAGTTTATCTTTCTAAAAAAGGTCTTCTGATTTTAGTTCGTGTTCATTAGGCAATGTTTATGGCTGATTGATTCAACTGCTCTTTATTTATAAATCACAAAAATCTGAAAAGCCTGATTTTTTTAAACTGAGGCTCTTCCTCTAACAAGTCTCACTCTCCCTTGTCACGGGAGCATTAATTCAACATGTTATTATTACACCAAGTTTCTTTTTCCAGAACATTTTGCTCAGTGTTTACCTATACAAAAAAAAGGGATCATGCTTGATGCTACTTCAATGCATCACATTTACATTTATCTCTTTTTAGCTACCTCCCTTGGGTCTTAAGTTGCTTCTTTCTTCATTTATTTTGGTGGTTTTTTTTGAAAGTGTGCCTGTAACTCCACAACCTGATATATCAGGTATCTGCTTGCACAAGAGCATGGTGATGTGATTAATCTCCATGACTGGTATCAGTCTTTCAAGGAAGTTAGTTCTCGTCCTGCTACCACAAAGAGAAAGAAGGCCAAATATTCACCATCACCTAAGAAAAGAAAGCAAATCCCTGCTTCTCAGAATCAATGTGAAGCAGTGACTCAGTATCCTTCTAATATTCTTCATTTTATATTGCAAAACTTATATAAGCGTTCATATGCTATTCTGTAAGTTTGCAGGGGAAGTAAAAAAAATACCAATCTTCATGGTGCATTTTGCAAATAGCCAACACTGATTGGGGAGAGCCATTTTTGGATATATAAATGCTTATGGAGCTTTTACCAATAAAGTTTCAAACTGCTTTAAGTGTTTGCATGAACCAACAGAGAGTAGATGTCATAACACATCAAGGCTCTAAACATGACATTGTAATTACTTCTAATATCATTATAAGGACATTGTAAATAATACTAAAGTCTGTAATGAAAATGATTTTAGTATGTTTAGATAAAGCATTTGAGATCCTTAACCATGTTGTTACAGAGCAAGATTCTGCAGGGCAGTTATGGAACTTCAGATTACAGGGATGTTCCGTATGCCTAGCAAACGACGCCCAGATCATGTGCAAAGAGTGGCCTTTGGACTGTAGAAAACAGAACTATGGATCAGGTAGCTTTTGGTATGCTAAATTATGCCAGAATTACATGGTTTATGTAAAACTTTGCTGCTATGTTGATTATTGAGAAGTGCCACAGCAGCGAAGTAAATGTGTCTTAGAGATATTATAGGTCTTGGGTTTTTGATAAAGTATGGACTTGTAGTAAATTCTAAGCAGGATGTCTCATCTTATCTGATATCGCTAGTGTTATATCGGTGAAATGTAAAAACTTGTGGCTTTAAAATGTCAATATTTATTTGTGTGGTTCGAATAGACTAGTAGCTAGAGTGACTCCTCTTATGGAAGAGTAAAATTTGTCCATTTAATTAAGAATGGAGTAGGTGAATGGTGCATTTCCGCCTTTTGGGTGCATCATAAGGGTGTCCGGCTTTAAGTTAGCGGTCGCATGAGCTTTATTATTACTCCGCCTAGCTCGGATTGCAATGACAGGGTGTGTACATAATTACATCTACTCTTCCTAATTGAACTTGTATGTTGTTAGAAGGAGAAGCTTGGATTTTAATGGTTTTAAATGCAAGTAAAGTGTTTAATATCAAACATATACGAAATACTAGGAGGACAATCCCGTGCATATGCACGGGACATGTTTTTAACATGCATTCGTTTATTTTTTTTTGTAATTTTTAACGTTTTATAAAGTATATTTTTGTCGTTTAGTTTGTAAAAACATTTGAAACTTGTAATTGTATAAGAATTGAAACCACATGTGGATTGTTTGATTTAAAAAAAAATCATAAAAGTTAGTAAGTTCGATTTTTGTATGAAAAATTGTGTATTTTTCACACCTAGTACTTGAAATTTGTCACCCAATATGAAAACTTTGCACACACACTACAATTTTTTTTTATTTGCCATTAGATGTTGTATGCATTTATATATCGTTAAGACAAATAAGAACTTTGGTAATGTTTATATTTTAAATTTCAAACAATTTGGAATGGAATGAATCATAATTAGTCAACTCATACGATTCAATTGATTATATATTTTTTCAAAAAAAAAAATCACAATAAAAATTCACATTGACTATATATTCTTTCAAAAATTTAAAAATCAATTTACAAACTTAACCCTCAAAAATATATTTGCTTGAAATAATATTCTTGTATATATAACAAAAAGTTTGTTTGATCTAAGTTGACAACAATTTAGTTTTTTAAATATCAATTATAACATAGTATTAAAAATAGTAATATTAGATAGAAATTAGTTTAAGTTATAAATGAAAATAGACTTCCATTATAATATCGAAGAAGAGATTTGAACAAATATATAATAGAATTAAGATTCCAATAACCTATAATGCATAGAGAAAAAATAATTTATACATACCTTGAGCTATTCATGTTTATAATTGTAACCATGAAGAGAATTGTAGAGACAAGAAAGAGAGAAATGTGCATGTCAATGGATTTCTTTGTAGAATAATTTATATATAGGCTAATCCATGGAATACAAATGGTCAAAATACATTCATATAAATAATGGTGTAATTAAGGGTGGTAAATGTGAACAATAAGTACACATATAAGAGGATAAATATCCTAAGAGTATCTCTATGTGTAGGTATACATCCATATTATAAATTGAAATAAATAGGATGTAATTAGGGGTGATAAATACGAACAATAAGTATACCTTTAAGAGGATAAGTATCCAAAAAGTATCTCTATGTGTAGGTATGCATCCATATTATAATTAAAATAAATAGGATGTAATTAAAGGTGTTAAATGTACAATAAGTACACATTTAAGAGGATAAGTATCCTAAGAGTATCTCTATTTGTAGCTATACATCCATATTATACATTAACATACTTATAACATTTATACAATAATAGACATATTAAAAAATAGGACTATTCCTTAAATTTTAAATAGGACTAAAGTAATCAAACAAGAATATTCTTTATATCATCTTTTGTTGAGTTGGTTGAACAATTTAAATAGGACTAAAATAATTAGACATGATGTTCACAAAGAGACTTGAACCGTAAAATTTTATTAAAAAAAATAAAGTCATATTTGTTATAAATTTTTCTTATATACATAATTTTATATAGATAGATGTATTAGAATTAGATCATTATTACTATTCTTTCAAAAAAAAGAGATTATTAATCTAAATTATTTATGCAACATAAACAATTGTTAGACAATAGGCATAAAATTTTTAGCTAGAATGAGGAAAAAAATTATTTAGAGATTCAAACTTTAGACCTTCTTTAGAAATGCCAACATTTTAATCATTGTATCAAGGTGTCATATAAAATATTTGATTTAATATATTTGAAATTTTTGATCAAGTGCAACAAATGTTCCATGTACACAACTTTTTAATGTTATATATAGATTTGTGACGTCGTAAACATGAGTTTTTTCTCAAACATGAAATGAAGGCGAATTTGTGAGATCTTGAAGACGCGTGAAAAATTGGGCACAGAATCACGATATTTTGGTTAAGGATATAAAATCCTCTCAAGATAAGATAAGGCGCTGAACTGCCTTAAGCCTTAAGGAGTATCTTTATTGTTATATTTGTTTATTGCTAGGATGATTTTGTATGGATTAGAAATAGGGAAATTCCTTTGGTGTCCTTCAGGTTTCTACTTTTACTCTTGGTGTTCAAATTTTTTTATTCCTTTTGTCACCCTTCTGTTTTTTAAAAATTCCTTCGTGTAATCTAAACACACTCAAATGTTAATTTCCATCCATTTTATTAAATTTTCGTTAAAATAATTTAAAAAATAAATAAGAAAAAGTGAGAAATAATGGCATGTACTAGACTACTAGTGGAACTAGGGTTTTTCATCTCAAATCTCCTTTCTTTTTCTCATCTTTTGCATGTTTTCATTCTTACGATGACTAGTATATGGTGATTTGTACTAATCTCCATTCTTACGATGACTTGTTTATGGAGACCAACTTTCAGATGCTACGAATTCATTGATTGAAAAGCTGCATTTGCCCTTTTCCCTTTTTATACCAAGTAAAATGTCGAATACTTGGTGGGCGTGGCGATAAATGGCGTCAATTTTGGGCCATTTGCTTTGTGTTGTGCTACTAGTATTGTCCACGACAGCTTCAAATATGAGCAATGGCGAGCCGATTCAGGACAAGTAATTGTGCTTTTGGATTTCATTAACAAGTGCGTGGCTTCAAAAGTAACTTTTTATTATGGGAGACAACAGACAAGTATATAGGGGCGCCAAAAGGAATCAAAATATAAAATTTTTTGGACATCAAGAAGAAAAGTCAAAACCTAGAAAACACCAAAAGATATACTGTATTATCTTCCATAATCGAATTGAAAGGCATATATTTTCTAAAACCCTAGTTTCATTTTATTTAAAACTAGAGATTAGGTTAGAATAGACACGGACTCCATATTGCATTATTTCGAAGAGAAAAACAAGAGTGTTCGAGAGTTTGAAAGAAGAAGAGAAAGTCTAGGCTAGGTCTTGTGATTGAGAGTAGGATCTCTTGCTCGGTTCAAACGAGTGTTAGCATATTAGAGAGAGTAGGGTTAACTCTGTTCTTGTAAGCATACTCAAGATCGATATCAATAAGCAAGCTACGACTTTCAATCTGATTAAGCGAGAACTTGGAAGAGATTAATTTTTAATTAGTTATCTGAGTTTGTTAACTAAGTGTTTTCACTAGACCAATACTCAGTTGGTCTAGTGGTAAAGTGGTGCTAGACTCCTTAAGTGTTGTGCAGGAGGTTCGAAGTTCGAATCTCACTGGCGGCATGTATGGAAAAATTGATATTGGGAGGGTCTCCCCCAAAACGGGGCCACGAAGTACCCGGTCCGGATGTAGAGCGGTGTCCGACCGATCGAACCGGGCGAGCCAAAAGACAAGACAAAAAAAAAAACTATAAAAAATTCGTGTACTAATAAATTTTTATTATTTAGTAATTTTCCGATGCGTACAAAGTCGCCGACGTTGAAGTTCTAACTATCCTAGATACGTACGTATTGAAAACTTTGTTTTGTTTTACAACAATTCAGTCCAACGACGTTGCTCTCACTAATTTGATATGTGAATATTTGTTTGCGTGATTCAAATGGCTACTTGCAACACTAGTAGACATCTGTTAAGTAGAGACTATAGAGTGAGTCTTGTGAATATTAATTACATGCAATTAATTTTGTTGCTCTAGTTAAGAATGGCGTAAAGGACTTGCCAATATCACGTTATTAGTTGTGTGGATCAGTGGGTGTGTGTTTAGTGCCCTCTTAAGATATTTGTGTACCTGTTAGCATATATTATTATGTACTTGTATAGTGGGGGCCTAACTTGGGTTATAATACCTTTGTAATTGTACTCTATATATACGTAAATGAATGGAATGACAATTCTAAGGGGAAGGGGAATTCTATAATCTATCATGATATCAAGAGCCTAACCCTAACCCTAGACACCTTCTTGTGTGTCGCCACCCTCATTGGCCGCCACCATTACCGCCGTCGCTCCTTCTTGCGTTGTGCGACTCCCCTTCCCGATCCTACTGATCGTTCCATGAGAGCGATCACTTCCCACCCTAAATTTCGCTCCCCTAGGTTCTCTAAACCCTAATCAAAAGACCTCGTTCGTTTTCATGGATTTTGACGACGAAAAATCGCAGCCCAAAACGCCGACTTCCATGGGATTGAAAACGCCGACCGTGGTTGATCCCCAAATCACCACCATCATTCTGACATGAAAGCCTCAGGTTCTTCTTCTTCTTCGGCTGTCAAACCTCCGTTTCACTCTTCCCTAGCTGTGTCGAACATCAAAAATCTCATCCCTCTGGTCCTTGATGTTACCAACACGAAGTATAACTCGTGGGTTGCTCTGTTCCGTGTTGCTGCTCGTGTGCATCAGGTGCTTGATCACATTGATCCATCCGTTCCACGCCCTGTTGAAGTTGATGACGCCTTGTGGGATCAATTAGATGCCATAATTCTACAATGGATCTACGCCACAATTTCTTCTGATTTGCTTCTCACTATTCACACGCCTTATTCGACTGCTATGTCTTCCTGGAATCGCCTGAAAGACATATTTTATGACAATAAGGCATCTAGGGTTGTCTATTTGCAAAACGAGTTTGCGCAAAACCGACTTGAATCCTTTCCGTCGGTTTCAGCCTGTCAACTCATGAAAGATCTTATGGATCAGATGGCTAATGTCGATTTTTCGGTTACACAACATCAGATGGTTATTTGGTTGATCTCCGACTTATCCGTTGAGTTGACACTGTCGTTAGTTTGATACAGCAGCGTGATCTGTTCCCTGATTTTGCTCAAGCCCGTTCAATGATTCTCTTGGAGGAAACCCGTCGGGAAAAACGGGACTCTTTGGCCGCTGAGGCGAAGACGCTGACCACCGCGACAAACCCGCCTCCACCTCCGGCTGATCCCCTGGCCCAACAACCTTCGTCTTCTAATGGCAACGGGCGCGAAAACTATGGCCGCGGTCGTGGTCGTGGGAATGGAAAAGGGACACGGTCGTGGCAGGGGCAATGGCGTGCAATTTCAGCGCAGTTCCTATAGATGGGTTCCAGTGGCTAACATCCAACAACAACATCCATGGCCTACTACCGTTTGGAACCAACCTCCGTATCCTTATCCGTCTCTTCCGAAGCAAGGGATACTTGGACCACCACTTCGGTCCCCAATGCAGCAGGCTCACACCGTTTACAAGAATCCTGAAAATGGTTTTCAACAAATGACGGATCTGAATCAAGCATTCAACACCATGACGTTGTACCCGCTGGACAATAACTGGTTCATGGACCAATAACCAAGGTAATCTCTCCTACTTTGCTTCTAAGAGTAATTCTCATTCGATTATAGTCGGAAATGGCAAACACATTCCATGTTTGAGTCTCGGATCAACCATTATACCCACTAAAACCAAACCCCTTCATCTTCGTAACGTCCTGGTCACACCCAACTTATTTAAAAACCTTATTTCGTCCGTTAATTCACTACTGATAACAATTTCTCTGTTGAATTTGACCCGTTTGGTTTTTTCAGTGAAGGATCTTCACACGGGAACTCCTTGAATGAGATGCACTAGCTCCGACAAGCTTTATCCGTTCACGTGTCAACCTTCTCCATCCACTCTGTCGTCCGGCCTGTTTGTCTTTTCCGTTGTGTCAACCCCGGTTTGGCATGCTCGTTGTGGTCATCCAAGCACTCCTATTTTTTCTTTGCTTAAAAATTCTGTTTTGTCTAAGTGTAATAAAAAGTATGATTACTCTACTTGTCAAGCTTGTCAATTAGGGAAACATACCAAACTATCTTTCTTGTAGTCTAAAACTTTGTATGTTGCACCCTTTCATATTATTCATATTGATCTTTGGACCTCTCCTATTACTAGTTTGGCCGGATATAAATATTTTTTGGTGTGTCTTGATGATTACTCTCATTTTCTTTGGGTGCGCTTAAATATAAGTCACAAGTGCTCGATCATTTCGTTCGCTTTCATAGATTTATCCAAACACAATTTCACTGCGACATAAAATCCTTTCAATGTGATATGGGAAAAGAATTTGATAACCATGGGTTCACCATTTCTTCCAAAAACACAATATTACTTCTCGCTTTTCTTGCCCATACACTTCATCTCAAAATGGCAAAGCCGAGCGCAATATTCGTACAATCACCAATATGGTCCGAAGCCTTCTTTTTCATGCGTCTCTTCCACCCACTTTTTGGACTTATGCTTCCTACACTGCCGCCTATCTTGTCAGCTCAATATTTTATACAATTGATCTCCCACAAGTATGTTATACAATTTCACACCCACATATGATCATCTACGGGTGTTCGGGTGTCTATGTTTCCCTAACTTATCGGCTCAAATAACTCACAAACTTCAACCTCGTTCCACACCATGTGTTTTTTTGGGGTACCCAGAAAATCATAGAGGTTACATTTGTTATGACATTAAGACTCACAAAATCATATTGTCTAGACATGTCACTTTCAATGAGTCTTGTTTCCCCTTTCGTAATCCGGGTTCTACGGATTCTAGTCCCGAATTTGAGTCCATTTCTCCCCTTGTTTTCTTTCCGACCGGTTACTCACCGTTAGCTCGAGCCTCATTGAGCCCTATCCCGACCTCACCAAGCCCACCCTCGCCCTCCTCAAGCCCAACCCTACTAGTCCCGGTCTAACCTGCCTCCCCTGCCCCAAGTTTCATCCCTTCGATTCCCTCACCAGCGCGAAACACGGCCCAAAACTCGACTGAGTATCAGGCCGAGTTTCCCACTGCCAAGCATCTACTCGTCTCCCAAACCGTTGAGCCTCAAGACACTCATCACATGACTACTCGAGGAAAGGCTGGTATTTTCAAACCTCGGTAAAATTTTGACCTCAATTCCACCTCTTCCCAAACTAGTCTGTCCCCTTTACCTACCTCACACAAATCAGCCCTCCTTGACCCAGATTGGTGTGCTGCTATTAAAGACGAATATCGTGATCTTATTAGTAGTGGAACTTGGGAGTTGGTACCTCGTCCACCAAAGGCGAATGTGGTTCGATGCATGTGGCTCTTCCGCCATAAGTTCTGTTCTGATGGCTCTTTAGAGCGATACAAGGCTTCACTTGTTGCTAATGGCCGGTCACAAGAAGTTGGCATTGATTATGATGAGACTTTTAGTCTGGTTGTTAAGTCGGCTACTATTCGGACTGTGTTACACCTTTCCGTGTCTCGTTCTTGACCCATTCATCAATTAGATGTCAAGAATGCTTTTTTACATGGTCATCTCCGTGAGACAATTTATATGGTTCAACCCCCCCGGATTTGTTGATTCTGATTATCTCAAGCATGTGTGTCGACTACGTAAGTCACTTTATGGTCTTAAACAGCCCCCAAGGCCAGGTACCAGCGTTTTTCAGCTTATCTTTACACACTAGGGTTTGTCGACAGTAAAAGCGAGTCCTCATTGTTTATACTGCGTCAGGGTCACATACTGCTTACTTGCTTCTTTATGTGGATGATATCATGCTTACATCATCCTCTGATTCACTTCGTTAGCTCATCATTCGCCTACTTAGTCGGGAATTTACTATGACGGACTTAGGGCCTTTGTCTTATTTTCTCAACATCTGACCAAGCAACATGAGTCTAGATTGTTTTTGTGTCAGGGCAAATATGCTCGTAAGATTGTTGCCCGTGCGTCTATGTCTTCTTGCAAGCCTTCGGTCACCCCTGTCAAGCTTGGTACTAAGCTTAGTGCTCATGCCAGACCTCCTGATTTTTAGAAGATTTAGATTTTTGATGGTTCCAAACTCAAAGATAAGTCAACGACAAAGAAGTTGAATGAGGTGTCAGCGACATCAAACCTTGAGAAGAAGTCGCTGACAAAGGACAACTTGCAAGAAATTATTGCTGCAAAGTTGTGTTTTGATGGTTCCTGGAAGTCAGTGACTCCGTAGTTGCATGTCGAGTCGGCAACTCGACAAAGTCACTGACACGACCAGTCGGGAAGAAAACTATTTATGGAAGGAACACACAGATCGTGTGCGATTTCTTTGCAAGACAACTTGGGCGTTTATTTATGGAGAATATCATCACAAAAGAGTACTAAAATTAGAAGAAGATGATATGATTCCATTGAGATATTTTATATGTGTGTACATGTTATATTAGGAAAGATCTTGTAAGATTTCGTGGGATGTTATTTCCTTAACCGAATAGGAAATAATATCACACGAAATCACGCCTTTTTCTAGCTTAAATACTGCATTGTTTTAATTAAGGATTTTCGAGCATAATTTGTATATCTTCTGAAGAAGAAAAAGAGAGAGTTCTAGGTTGTAGAAGACTCGTGCGTGGGATTCGTACGAGTAGTAAAGAAGACTTGTACGTGAGATTCGTACAAGTGGTGTAGTCAAGTGTTCTTAGGCATAGCGTGAGGTTGAGAGTGTAGGTACAAAGGTAGAGCGTGGTTCAAGGTTGTAGCATTCAACTTGTACACAAGAGAGCTTTGTAACACTCAAGAAATCAATAGAGCGAGTCTAAGGACTCTTGAAATCCGACCAAGTGAGAAGCTTGGAAGGGAATGGTTTTTCTCTAAGTAAACTAGTTGGTTTACGAAGAGTTTCCACTATAGATCACTTGTCATTTACAATTTGGTAATATCTTTCCTGTTTGAGTATTCCGCTACTTGTTTCAAGGTCACTGACTTTACCAAAGTCGGTGACTTCTACTGTCACTCAAAGTCGACGACTTCGTAGGAGTCACCGACTCGTTTAAGTTTTAACAATCCTACAATTGGTATCAAAGCGCAGACTCTAGATTGTATTTTTAGTACTTTTGTTACAGGAAAATGTCGTCCACCAACACTTCTGTGAGTGACTCTTTCTGGAAGCCTCCAATCCTCAAAGTTTGAGAGTATAACTGGTGGGTTGAACAGATGAAGACCCACATCTGCTCTCTGGATGGTCAGTTGTGGAAAGTGATAGAGGTTGGTCGAGAAACCTTTGCTCTTGGTAAAGATGGGAAGACGGAAATGACCACGATTGAGTACAATGATGTTGGCTTCAAGAAGCTTGAAAAAAATGCTAGAGCAAAGAAGGTCCTACATCATGCCCTCACGGACGGTGACCTCAAAAAGGTTATCAGATGCACGACTGCCAAGGACATCTGAGACGCTCTCAAAAGGCTTCCTCAAGGAAATAAGGATGTCAAGAAAGATAGAATCATAAGTCTCGAAAGAGAATATGAGAATCTTTATCAAGGAAAGGGTGAGTCTCTCCGGGATTATCATTCAAGGTTCCAAACCATTGTAAACCAACTGGTATTTCTTGAAGAAAAGCTTCCTCAATGGAAGCAAACCAACAAGTTGATCTCTGGATTGAACAAAAGCTGGGACACCGTCGCGACGTCACTGCTTACTCAAAAGGAAACCAAGGAGCTGACCTTGGAGGATGTTGTTGGTCAACTCACCATGTATGGAGGAATTCAACAAAGGAGAGAAGAACGTCTTGAATCGTAGATGGTCAAGAACATTGCCTTAAAAGTCGAAAGGGCTTTCGACTTGGCTCAGGGAGACGACGACATTGAAGGAGTAGATGAGGATTTTGCTCTCATCTCTAAGGCTATGAAGAGATTGTGGAATCGCAGCAAAGCTCCTGTCAAGGCACCTGATTCGATCAAGGATGGCAAGGATATGAAGGAGGTCATATGCTATCAATGTCAAGAAAAAGGACACTTTGCCAAGCAATGTCCAAAAAGAAAAAGTGGAGAAGCTGGTAAAGGAATGATGGCAACATGGGATATGTCCGAAGATGATGATGAAGTGGCGGCGACAAGAGGAAACTGTTGTATGGCTATTGAAGACAAATCATCCCAAGAGTTAAATGACTCTGAACTCTCTTCTCTTCTCGCTAAAAAGTCTAGAGAATAGTTGGTTGCTATCATTGGAAAACTTGGAACTCAGGTCACTGAGTTAAGAGAAAAAGTGGAAGAAAATGAAGAAACTATCTCCAATCTTTTCGATGATAACAAACTCTGGTCCTCTAAAGCTATTGAACTGGAAAAGATTTCTTCTCCTAAGTCAGTGACTTGTGAGTCTTGTTCTGACTTAAAAATCCAAGTCGTTGACTTGCAAAAGCAAGTTGAGGACTTGGAGAAACAAGTCACTAACCTAGAAGGAGAAAGACTTATTCTTTGGCTTGGTCATGCTAAACTATCTAAAGAATTAGAAGATCATAAAGTTGATGATGAGACTAAAAGAAAAAGATGGCTAGATGAATTTGCTGCTGAAAAGGCACAAGAGGTCAGAAATGGATGTAAAAAGAAATTTGTGAAGGAGGTTGACAGGTCAGGGATTGGATACGCTCGTGCACCCAACACTAAGGGTACCAAACACGCTCCCCTTCTGTCTAAAGGTAAAGCCCCTATGGGTAGTGACAATGCAAGTTGTTCTACTCATGTGGTGGCAAAACAAGACAAAGGAAGCAACAGTGGTATCCTGATCGAAAGGTGCACAATATGTGGCAAAAACAAACCCAGAACTCGGCTCCCTCACAAATTGATTTTCAATTACGCATCAACAACAAACCCATCTATCCGGGCTATAGTAAGTATGTTGGCCTAAAATCTCACAAAACATGTTGGTATTGCGGCTAGGCTGGTCATTATCAACATTGTTGTCACAAAAAGGCAAAGGATGAAGAAAATTCTAGGTCACAGAACCTAGATAACAGTTCTGACAAACCTATTGTCACTGTCTGTCCTCCAAGATCTATGTATGCAAGTTGTGACAAGTGATGTCCTAGATATTACTATGTTGCCAAACCCAGAGGAGTTAGACAACTCCGGGTTCGTAAGAACTAATTCTTTCAATGCAGCTTGAAGAGGGTGACAAGGAGCCCTGGTTTATTGATAGTGAGTGCTCAACTCATATGTCCAGGAACCCCAGGGATTTTGTCTCACTTTAGGAATACAAGGGAGGTAATATTACCTTCGGCAACAATAGTAAAGGTGTTATTTCTTGTATTGGTACGATAAGATTTTTCTGATAAGTTGATCATAGATAATGTGAATCTAGTTGATAATCTCAATTTTAAGTTGTTAATTGTTTCCCAAATTTGTTCTAATGGAAAATATCAATTTGTCTTTGATAAGAAGGGGTGTTAGGTACAAGAGATTGACTCAGGGAAGATCCTTCTGAAAGGGGTGTGTGAAAACAATCTGTACAAAGTGGACCCTTGTTTTGAACACGAGGAAAAATTGTGTCTTAGAACAGTTACAGATGTCACCGACCTTTGGCACAGTCATGCGAGCTTTCAACTCCTTGACAAACTTCATAAGAAAGAGCTGGTTAGAGGACTACCCAAGATTGATCCGAACAAGCATGAAGTTTGTGAAACTCGTGTGAGAGGTAAGCAAGTGAAATCATCCTTCAAATCCAAGAAGGATGTAAGTACCACTAAACCCTTACAGTTAATTCATATAGATTTATGTGGTCCCATACAAATCCAAAGTCGTGGAGGAAATAGCTATATCTTGGACAAATTTTGTGTCTTCTAAAAATCAGGTCTTTGAAGAATTTGAAGCATGGATAAAGGTTGTTGAGAAAAAGCTTGGAGTTGTCCTTGTATCTGTCAGGTTAGATCATGGAACAGAATTCGACAACTCTGAGTTTTTGATTTTCTGCAAGAAAAATGGCATAAGTCACAACTTCTCAACGCCAAGAACTCCTCAGCAAAGTGACGTGGTTGAGAGAAAGAATCGAGCTTTGGAAACCATGTCACGGACAATGCTTATGTCAAGTGGTCTTCTAAGAATTTTTTTGGGTGAAGCCATTAATGCATCCTGCTATGTGATGAATCGAGCCATGCTTCATCCACTTCTTGAAAAGACTCCTTATGAACTGCTTAGAGGAGTTAAGCCCAGTATCGCACACTTACGCACTTTCGGATGCAAGTGCTATGTTCACAATAATGGCAAGGACAGTTTGGGAAAATTCAATCCAAGGAGTGATGTTGGCACTTTTGTAGGTTACTCTCCTCATAGTAAAGCCTACAAAGTGTTTAACAAGAGGATGAGGAAGATTGAAGAAAGTGTTCATGTGGTGTCTCATGAGAACACGATGGGAGGCTCGATGATTGAGGATCATGATGGTGATCACGGGTACTATCTGGTTCAAGATGATCCACTTCCAGTTGCGACCTCAGAAAAGAAATCGGTAGTCAGTGACAATGCTGATGTCACTAACTCAAATAGAATAGGGGGAAGTGATCAAGATCAAAGATCAAGTGACAATGAGACAAATGAAGAGAAAACGCCTGAAAGAAGCTCAAGTGCAGAAGACTCAAAAGAAGATTCAGAGAGAACGCCTCAGACACAAGTCGGTGACTTGATAGAGTTGCAAATCAGGAACTATCAATAGAAAATGCTCATCTTGTCACTTACATCCTCACTGATTTCTCAAAGAGTGTGCAAACTAGATCTTCTCTAAACAACTTCTTTGCTTTTAATGCTTTCATCTCTATGTTGGAACCTAAAAATGTTGATCAAGCGTTGAAAGATTCGGACTGGTTCAGTGCCGTTCAAGAAGAGTTACATCAGTTGAAAGAAATAAGGTTTTGCACTTGGTCCCAAGGCCAAAGGGAAGAACTATAATTGGAACACGTTGGGTGTTCAGGAATAAGCTGGATGATGAAGAAAATGTGGTTAGAAACAAAGAAAGACTGGTAGTTAAGGGATACAATCAGCAGGAGGGCATTGAATATGATGAGACGTTTGCTCTGGTGGCTCGTCTTGAGGCTATTAGATTGCTCATTGCCTATTCTTCTCATCATGGGTTCAACTACAACAAATGGATGTCAAGAATGCATTCTTGAATGGATATTTAAAGGAAGAACTGTATGTTGAACAGACTCTGGGTTTTGAAGATGTCGCCCACCCGGATCATGTCTACAAACTGGACAAAGCTCTTTATGAATTGAAGCAAGCACCGCGTGCTTGGTATGATCGTTTGTATCAGTTCTTGATTCAACATGGTTACGTTCGAGGAGAAGTAGACAAAACTTTGTTCTTATTGAAGGAAGGAGGTCATACACTTGTCGTTCAAGACTATGTCGATGACATCATCTTTGGTTCAACAAATGATAAGTTGGTAAAGAAGCTCACCGACCTCATGACCAGTGAGTTTGAAATGAGTATGGTCAGTGAGCTCAAGTTCTTTTTACGACTTCAAGTCGTACAAGGTGAGGATGGGACACGAGTTCATCAATAGAAGTATCTCAGAGAATGTGTTAAGAAGTTTGGTCTTGAGAGTTCTAGAGCTTTTGACACCCCCATGTCGTCGACTACCTCACTTGGAAAAGACGACAAGGATCCAGAAGTCAATGCTACAATGTACATGGGTATGATCGGATCTTTGCTTTATCTCACTACAAGTAGAACTGATATTGTGTTTGGAGTATGCCTATGTGCTAGATTTCAAGCTGATCCAAGGGAAACCCACTTGAAAGTTGTTAAGAGAATCTTTCAATATCTTAAGGGGACTGACAATCTATGTTTATGGTATCCAAGAGGATTTGATTTTGAGCTTGTAGGCTACACATATGCAGATTTTGCGGGGACTCGTGTTGAAAGAAAAAGCAATTCAAGGATAGCTCAATTTCTTGGGCCTTGCCTTGTGTCATGGGGATCTAGAAAGCAAAATTTTGTTGCTCTATCAACCACGAAAGCAGAGTACATTGCGGCAGCAGCGTGTTGTTCTCAACTCTTATGGATCAAACTACATGTTAGTGACTATGGTGTGAAGTGTGGGTCAGTGCCCATACTATGTCACAACACTAGTGTAATCAACATCTCAAAGAATCTAGTGCAACATTCAAAGACAAAACATATTGAGATAAGGCATCATTTTCTTCGAGAATGTGTGGAAAAAGGCATGGTCACTATGGAATTCTGTAGAACAAGTGATCAAAGAGCAGACATCTTCACAAAAGCCTTAAATCGTGAACCCTTTGAACAACTCCGCATGGAACTAGGTATGATCTCTCTTCAATGATCTATTTCCCTACATGAATTCCCTCGATGATTGGCTAGAATTGATTGTTTTACATGTTCTGAAATCATGCTTTTATGGTATAAATCTTTGCATTCTTGATATACATCATGTTTAGGAAACCCCATGCATTTGACTTGTTGGTGACTTTTACTACATTTAGTATGTGTGCAACCTGTTTAAGCTCTTTGTTTTAGCCCAAAAGAATCAACCTGATGATCCTAACCGTCATTACAAGCCCAAATGATGGCTGATTCTAATGCTTGTCCCTGACTTATCATGTTTGAGAGTCTCTATGAGCCCTATTTGATCTTTCTTTAAACAGAGACTTATCATCATGATCGACAAATCCACATATATATCTTGTTTCATGCTTGGTTCACTTTGGCACTCCCGTGCAACCCCAATGCCAAGTAATTTCTTTAGAGAAAGTCATGGATTGCGCAAAAGTCACGGACAGATATGTTGTTGTGAAAAAACAGGTTTTTGGTTTGGTGGTCGCCGACATGAGCAGGGTCAGTGACTATGAAAATTGGCGAGTGAATCACATCAAAATATTAAGAAGATCAGTTTGTTTTTGGAAAGAAATTTTTCTAAGCATAGCTTGATTTGATTGAAGTGATACTTTCCCATGAGAGAACAAGTTCCTTTATTACCCTACCTCCATCATCACCCAAAAGTTTCATGAACCTAAACACAAACCAAGAAACCCTAAATGTGTCACTTGAAACTGGAGCGCTACGCCGAACGGCGCAACCGGTAGTGTTTTCGCGATCTAGTGACACACCCAAAAAGGGACGAGGAGAGTGCTAAGGAGGATTTGGAGAAGGAGTTGGTTAAAACTCAAAATTTGGAGGCAATGGAGTTGAAAAATCTAAGAAGAAGGAAACAAGGGCTCTAGTTTTAGAGAACATGAACTAGAAGGAGACGAGAAAGAAGAAGGTGATCAAAGAGTAACCAAGGAAAAAGAAGAAGTCGGTGACCTGCGAAAAGTCTCTAACAAAGAAGACTCTGGTGATGTTAACGACAAAGTTCTGGAAGAGGTCCCACCTTCTATGCAACATATAGTTCTATATGAAGAAGGTACTCATTCTGATCCTAATGTTAAAGTTCCTACTTCAGTTTCTAGAGATGTTAAAGCTAAGAAAAATTTGTGGAGTTTGAAGAAAGGCTTGTTTGTGAACGGAGGCCGTAACTATAACCGTGCCGGCGAAGGGGGGGGGGGGAATGAAAGGCCTTTTTTGTCGATTCTGAGTCACTGACTGCTGCATGTCCATGACTCTCTCTATCCCTCTCTTCTATCCTTACCGCATTATTCTCCTAGTTTAAAGACTTCTTTGCTTTAGTTCGTTTTGGTTGTACTTCATTTCTGGATTGTTTGTTTTTGCATCGTACATTATCTCTTGCTTTGGTGGATGACTATCTATGACTTTTTTGATATTATGTTTTAAGTTTCCATATTTGCCTCTGATTTCTTTTTGTGTTTTAGCAATATTTTTGATGATGCCAAAAGGGGGAATTAACCGGGGGAATAGATTCAAAAGAGGAATCTAAAAACTGAAACCATGTGGATATTAAGCTTAGGGGAACTTTTTATGGTTTTTGCATTTGCTCTTTATGCTATGATGTTGTGTGTATGCTTTAAAGATCTTATCAAGACAGGTTCTTTGTCACCATCAAAAGGGGGAATTTGTTAGAAGATTTATAGTTTTGATGGTTCCAAACTCAAATAGAAGTCAGTGATAAAGAAGTTGAATGAGGTGTCAGCGACATCAAAACTTGAGAAGAAGTCACTGACAAAGGACAATTGGCAAGAAAATACTGCTGAAAAGTTGTGTTTTGATGGTTGTAGGAAGTCAGTGACTCCGAAGTTGCATGTCGAGTCGGCAACTAGACAAAGTCATTGACATGACCAGCTTACAAGTAAACTATTTATGGAAGGAACGCACAGATCGTGTGCGATTGTTTGCAGGATAGCTTGGGTGTTTATTTATGGAGAATATCATCACAAAAGAGTGCTAAAATTAGAACAAGATGATATGATTCCATTGAGATATTTTATATGTGCGTACATGTTATATTAGGAAAGATCTTGTATGATTGCGTGGGATGTTATTTCCTTAACCGAATAGGAAATAATATCACACGAAATCACACCTTTTTCTAGCTTAAATACCGCATTGTTTCAGGTTAGAAGTAAGGATTTTCGAGCATAATTTGTATATCTTGTGATGAAGAAAAAGAGAGATTTCTAGGTTGAAGAAGACTCGTGCGTGGGATTCATACGAGTAGTAAAGAAGACTTGTACTTGAAATTCGTATAAGTGGTGTAGTCAAGTGTCCTTAGGCATAGCATGAGGTTGAGAGTGTTGGCGACAACTCTCAAAGGACGAGGTCCTAACTCTCTAAGCGAACGAGGTTCGCTAACTCTCAAAAGGACGAGGTCTAACTCTCAAAGGACGAGGTCTAACTCTCAAAGGACGAGGTCCTAAGTCTCTAAGCGAACGAGGTTCGCTAACTCTCAAAAGAAAGAGGTCCTAACTCTCTAAGAGAACGTCGAACGAGGTTCGCTAACTCTCAAAAGGACGAGGTCCTAACTCTCTAAGTGAACGAGGTTCACTAAATCTCAAAGGACGAGGTCCTAAATCTCTAAAGTAAACGAGGTTCGCTAAATCTCTAAGAGGACGAGGTCCTAACTCTCAAAAGGTTGAGGTCCTAACTCTCTAAGCGAACGAGGTTCGCTAACTCTTAAAGGACGAGATCCTAACTCTTTAAGCGAATGAGGTTCGCTAACTCTCTAAGAGGACGAGGTCCTAATTCTCAAAAGGACGAGGTTCTAACTCTCTAAGCGAACGAGGTTAACTAAATCTAAAAGGACGAGGTCCTTACTCTCTAAGCAAACGAGGTTCGCTAACTCTCAAAAGGACGAGGTCCTAACTCTCTAAACGAACGAGGTTCGCTAACTATCAAAGGACGAGGTCCTAACTCTCTAAGCGAACGAGGTTTGCTAACTCTCAAAGGAAGAGGTCCTAACTCTCTAAAGTGAACTAGATTTTCTAACTCTCTAAGAGGACGACGTCCTAATTCTCAAAAGGACGAGGTCCTAACTCTCTAAGCGAACGAGGTTCGCTAACTCTCTAACAAGACGAGGTCCTAACTCTCTAAAATGTGTGCTACTCGAGCGAGGCTTGGGGTTGGTGCCTAATCTCGACTTTAGGGGGCGAAGCCCTAACTCCCTTGGCAAAGTGCGCGCTCTACACCCGATCCAGGATTTGGATTGCGTTGCATGGCTATAACCGTTAAAGCATGAGCATCTTATGCAAGTTGGCGCACTTGTTTATTGTCTCGTTGCTCTCGTGGAATGAGAACACCAAGCCAAGGGGTTGTGATGGTGCGCGAAATAAACCGCTAATTAGTTAATCAAGGACTAAGCCTATAAACCTTAGGGAGAAAATGAATAGATGTCGCGTTATATATATATGTACCCTATGTATACTCCAATAATCATAACTATGAAAAAGAAGCATCGGCTTGGCCAAGTGTCTGTTTTGGGCAGATTTAACACGTAAACGCGTTATCTGCTATAATGAGGGAACTCTAGTAAAAAAATCAGTTTAAACATGTTAGCTCGCAAATAGTAAGTGATTCACGAAGAGAAATAGCAAATGAACTAGCAAACAAGTAGAGAAAAAGATATGAGTCTAGAATAGTGAAATAAGATTGCAATTACACTGTTGCGAGTTACTCCTTATGATTCAAGATAGCAATGATAAGTAGTTGACACGTTAATTGGTAAAATAATAGATATCGAAATAAATAGGCAAAAATATAGAATAACGAAGGTAAACTTCACTATGATTCCATTCAGATGTAGAATAACAATTGATGAGTATGCCAGAGAGAAGATGAAGAGCAAAATAGCTTTTGAGATCGTGGATGAATAATCGAAGAATAAAAATACAATTGTATGTAGATTGCTTTGTTGTAGAGAGAGCGTATGAGAGTGAGTCCGAGAGAATGAGTGTGAATGAATCCCCTTTGCTGATGTTTTTCCTCCCCTTTTATAGGCTCATATTCTGGTCATTTATGAGTCAATCCCTAGAATCTCGCCTTGTTATTAATGTCTCCAACGGCTAGTTTGACCAGTTTACCACTTCTGCTGAATCATCAACGCGTTAGCATTTAAGGCGTCCGTGATTTTCGCCCATGTAGTTAATGCATTCCAACAGCTCCTTTATATGCTCCTTGATTTCTTCCATGCAATTTAATGCCTTATTGATGGTGAATAATATCTTTAATTGCGTACGATCTCCTCATATTAATGTGGCCCCACCTCATAATTTAGCCCGATATCTTAGGGCCTAACAATACCCCCAAACCTGCTCAAAATTTCTCTCGTATATTTCTCTCGTATGTCGTGTGGTGTATGCTTCGTTTGAACGAAGGCTTCTGTAAGACAAGCTGCTAATCAAGATGACGCGTTTGTCATAATGGGTACCCGGGGTTTAGTGTTGGCGACATAGGTCGATGTTGTAAATACTGGCGATAGAGGCCGATGTTGTTAGCACTGGCGACAGAGGCCGATGTTGTAAGTGTTGGCTATAGAGGTCGATGTTGTAAGTGTTTGGCTACAAAGGCCAATGTTGTAAGTACTGGCGACAGAGGCCGACGTTGTAATTGTTGTAGCGCGCGTATGTAAGACTGTACTAAGGGAGTTTTTTTGTATATGTAGTGTGATGACACAAATGACAAATGTAATATGCACGTACATTGTTACATGTCATTTGCGCTTAAGGGCTCCCCTTGCTCTAGAGCGCCTTAAGTGTGTACTCCACCTTAGCATCTTTGACCGGTCATGTGTGCACAACGTTCGCCTGATTATAAGGCGGGGGGCCCATGTTTTGGCCTGTAACGTCACAAGGCGTCCCTTGCTAGTTTTTGTTTGATGTTATACGTGTTGGCTACAGAGGCCGATGTTTCATGTACTGGCGACTAAGGCCGATGTTGTACGTGTTGGCTACAGAGGCCGATGTGTAGTATATAAAGAATGTATTGACATATGTAAAAACGAATGGTAAAGTACCTTTGACCTAAAGTTTATGTTGCTAACTCTTAACGCGTTCATGATAATGGATCTTTGTGTGTTACATCTTGATTTGAAATAAGTGCATCGTATTCCACTTTCGTTGCTCGTTTGAAAGTACGTCGCACGACTTGGGCTACCCCCAATGGTGATCTCAATGTCACCCCCAGTACAACGCCTCCTTGATTTGATGCGCCATTGGTATGTAATGACCGTCTTCCTGATTGTAACTTGTTGTCTACTTGCGTTGTTTCTTGTAAGGTGTCATCAGGTTGGATAGGAATGAAGTCGACCATAAAATTATTTTGTAACACGTCCTGATAATTCTGGTATTGACATTGTACTCTTCATAGAAAAGTTAGTGCACACTTTATGAAATGACTTTCAAAGTAAAAATGTAACGTGATAGAATTCATAACTAGTACACATACCAAATTTTTGATAGAAGAATACCTAGTTCCAGCATGAAGTAAAGTTTTGCTTACATGGTAGATTGATAACTTGTTTATATTTTATTTCCTTACGAGTTTAATGATGAAAACACCTTTGTAACGCGTTCCCGAGCTCTTCCATTTATTCGAACGTCATACCCTTTCTCAAGGGTATGGACGATACCTTGACTCGCATTTCCCATGCCTCCGATCTGATCGTAGTACTTCACTCGTGTCAGCGACAAAGAGGTCATCCTCTTCTAGTCGAATATGTGCTAACGCCTTTGCATGTACTTCATCAAAGTTGGAGCAAGGATATTTAGTTAATTCCTCATAAAGTTCGGGGTTGTTTGTGGATATCCCTCTTCGAAATGCTTCTACCGAAGTTGCGGCATCACACTCTTCAATGGAGACGAGTTCCTCATTGTACCTATTTAGAAACGTCTTCAAAGATTCTCTAGATTTTTGCACCAAACGATATAAGTCGCTTGAACGTTTCTTGGTGCGTCGACTACTTGCAAACCTGAGTCTAAACTTGTCAACCAATTCAGCAAATGATGAAATACTTCCAAGTGGTAAATGTGAATGCCAATTTAAAGCCGGACCAGATAATGTGTTACCGAACCAACGACACATTACCACTTCCTTCATTTCGAATGGGACAGTGCTAATGTTCATCGCTTGTTTGAAAGCCGTAACATGTTGGTCTGGATCAGTCATTCCTTCGTACTTTGGTACATCGGGAACGTGATATTTTCTCGAAATATCAACTCTCACAATAGCCGGAATGAAGGGGGAGTCGGTATAACCATCTCGCCTTTCCGCAACTATTGGTTGAGGCGCCCCGGGAACCTGATTGAATCGGTCCTCAAGGGCTTTAAGCCACTCTTTTAAAGCTACGACTTCTGCATCCTCTTGGACAACATGAAGCGTGTTACTACTTACCGGATAACGTGTTACCTGTCTTTCGTTAATCGGTGTGACGTGATTAGGGTCATCAAGACCCGATTGTCACGCAACTCCATGATCCATTGCTCCCGAAACCCTTGGTCGACTTGGACCTGATTGTTCTTGTGATTGAACCTGAGATTGAAGCAAATTTCTTTCACGAGTTAGAGATTCAATTTGTCTTTCATAAACTTCTGTAAATCGGTGGTGTGCCTTCTTTTGCTCTTCCAAATCCTTTTGCAAGGCAAGCATAGAGGCCCTGAGTTCGGCTATGACAATCGAGTCGGATGCGACCCCCAGTTCTAGTAATGCGTTAGGGTCATTTGGCTTGAAAGTTTGGTCGGTGGATGTGTTGGTTTGAATATTGGTGGGAATGATAGGAGGTATGATTTGTTGCTGATTGAGAGTGAGGAGGTTAGCTTCTTGGTTTCCATGTCCGCCAGAGGGACTAGTGTTGGAAGTTTGGTCGTTGGTCATTTTGGTAGTGAGGTGGTGGTAACGTGTTTAGCAAGATGGTAACGTGTTTGATGAGATTTTTGGCTAAAGGCCCCACGGTGGGCGCCAATTGTTTTGGCAGGATAATCGTGCTAACACGTTACCTGCTTAGAATAGGGAAATCCTAACCAAGAAACACTAGTAACGCGTTATGAACTATAAGCAAAATGTATGATCAAACAAGAGATGTAAAAACAGATAATGAGCAAAGTGATATTCGTAGATTATGATCTAGATTGTAACAAACTGCTTCCCAACCACTCAAGAATGCTTGACTGGAAATGAAATGATCAAGAACAAGAGATAAGTTTTTGTTATCGAGAGGGTTTTCGTAGCTCAATCTTGTGTGTCCCCCCTCCCCTTCACTTCGGCCTGTTTTTATATCCGTTTCCCCTCTTCTGACCGTTTACAGAGTGCTCAACAAATCCCGGAAATCTCGCCTCGATCGTTAATGTTTTTAGCCGTTGCCATTTGACCATGAATCCCGAAATTCTCGTCCCCTCTTTACCACTCCATCATCTTTCCTTCTCTAATGGTTCGTGTAGACTACCAGATTTGGGCTACTTGACTTTCTTCTTGGGCCGAATTACGGAGGGCCCAACACCCATTATCTAAGCCCATTAACAGGCCTATCAAGTGTAAAGCCGACTTCCTGCATGTGTTTCAAGATCCCACGTAATGATTGTTCACATGCACAACGAATTAAGACTATCTTGCATCACCACCACCTTGTTTGCAAACATCGAGCAACTTACGATTTCGTCCCACATCGATCATATTTATACAAGCAAGCGCCTCCCCATTATTATATATATAGAAAGGCTAAAAGATGTTTAAAAGGATCGAAAAACCTCTTCGGGTTAGGAATCTTTTCCTGTAGTAAGATCGCGTTATTTATGGTATAAATTCCAAAAGGCTTTATTTGTAATGAGGATTACAAACAACCAATTGAAGGGCGGGGAGGAGGAATAATATACGTATGAAAACCGACCATTTGGTTGTACGAAATCCCGAGAGTTAGTATTTAATATAATCCCGTTTATAGCGCGTATTATATCGGGTTTCATTACACATAACTTGATGTCTCAAACTCTCCATGCAACTTCTGTGTCACTAACCTAATAGCCCGATATGACTTTGACGCACAAAAATATCCACAACATATAAAGAGCTACGCAAAAATCAAGAAAAGTTCCCTCGAAGCTTAATACGCATATAACATTCAGTTTTTAGATCTCTCCCTTATAAATCTATTCTCTCGGTTAATTCCCCCTTTTGGCATCATTAAAAAGAATGCTTAAATAGAGTAATAAAAATATAGACAAACATAGAATACGAATAGCATAAGAGTCGTCCACCACATCAAAATTAAAATATACGATGCAAGTATGCAACCACAAATAATTCCAACAATGAGAATACAACCCAATCAAACTAAGCAAACGAAACTTTAAAAGTGAGGATAAATGTCGTAAGGATAGAAAAAGAGGGGAAGTGGAAGTCATGGACAAGCTTCAGTCAGCGACTCAGACACAAAGACTACCAAGTCTTTCCTCGAACTCAGAGAATTTCGTTTTCAGTGCGTTGCAAGTAGAACTGTCAAATAGGTTGGGTGAGTCGGGTTCGAGTTTGGGTTAATTGGGTTCGGGTCAAAACAAGTATCGGGTCGTTTGGTCGTTAAATTCATGGGTTCATATGCATCGGGTTGTTATGAGTTTGGTACGGGTTCGAGTTGATCTAACGAGTCACAATCATCAATTTTGTTAACCTTATTTTTATGTTTATTAAAATAATTTATATTATATTAAATATTGTATTAAATATTATTTGATAATAATAAAATAATAATTTATACAAAATTTATAATAAAATATTTAATTTTTTAATTGAAATAATACTTTATCGGGTTGATCGGGTCAACCCAATGGGTTGGTGACCTAATCCATTTTTTCGAGTCGACCGAGTTCGTGTTACTCTTGACCCATTGATTTTTGTGTTGGGTTTAATCCCAAATAACTTCGGGCGGGTCGGGTCGGTTTTTCATGTGAAGTCAAGTTTTGACAGGTCTAGTTGTAGGAGATTAGAACCTTCTCAATCATACCTCAGATATTTGTTACCGAGCCCTCAAATACCTTAATTCTGCAATGCGAAACACATGTTGATAATCTCTACTCCATCAATGGATCCAAGCATCACCTCAATAGCATCTAACTCCATAGCCTCCCTATTTGGATTTTTGACCAACTCTTTCTCCAAGGCTTCCTTAGTTTTCTCCAAGGCCGGTTTGGGTGTGTCACCAAATTCTACTAGAACCACCATAGGTAGCGTCGTTTGGCTTGATGTTCTAGCTTTCGGTGACAAGGTTAGTGTTTCTGAGTTTGTTGTAGGGTTAGAGGGGATTTTAGGTGAGGATTGAGTTGTGAGTTCAATAGAGGGTGAGGGTTTTTGTGTTGGTGCTTTGGTGGAGGTTTAGTCGGTTCTAATTGCAATTTGGTTAGAAGCTTGTCCAACCATGATAGATCGAATCACATCATCGCCAAGGATAAGAGCAATTTTGCGATGTGCCAATTCGAGGTCTTGGTTAGGGCGAGAAGAAGAGAGAGATTGGTTGGAGACGTCATTAAAGGTGGGTTGAAGGTTTTTTGGCTTTAGGAGAGAGAAGAGAGTAAGGAGGGTTTGGATTTTGAAAAAATGGAGTAGCTTTTAGAATGGATGCGGTAGGAGTAATAAAGTATCACTTCTATAAAATTGGAAAGTATCACTTCTATCAAATCAACTTTTGCTTAGAAACATTTCTTTCCAAATTCAAAACGATCCTCCTAATATTCCAATTCGGTTCACATGCCATTTTCTCAATGTCGTTGACAACACCCTTGTCGGTGACCACATATCAAAAATTATGCTTTCTCATCTCAATAAATATGTCCGTGAATTTTAGCAATATCCATGACATAGATCAACGACTTATACTTGGCGTTGGGGTTGCACTAATAAGTGCCAAGGCAAACCAAATAGGAAACAATATTGTGGATTTGTTGACTTGACTAAAGTCGTTGTTGCCAAGATAAAAAATAAATTACCCTAAACTACAAACTAATATAGCATGCAAGTAAGGGATCGAACCCAAGAGAATCGGTATTCAGAACAATCAGCAAAGAACAAAACAGGGGTTTGAGAGTTTAAGCAAGCAAACAATATTAGGGTTTAAATCAATTGAAGGAAAGCAGAGTTCATTCAATCAATTCCACCTTTTTAATCATTCGCTCATCAATTCATCCACTTTTCTATTAATTCCCAGGTTAATTCCAATCCTTATAAAAGATTTCCGCTTATCCACGGTCCAAGTGAAATTATAATATGAACAAGAACGCTTAATTCAAATCATGCAAAGTATTAAGGATAGAAGGATATCAAATCATGCAATTAAGCTACGAGTCTCACGCATAAAATAACGATCAAACACTCTTTCTAAATTCTAGTCCATAGTCCTAAAAAAGAGTTGTTTCAAGGATAAATAAGATTGTACAGACAACAATCAAACTAATCCAAACAGTAGAATATCAATCAAATTCAACAAGTTACGCACCAAGAGAAATCAATTAATAATCATAAAATTTAGCACAAGAGTTTTGATATTAACCAAGGGATAGAAACGTTACCAGAATCTCACGAATTACATAAAAAGGCTTCCTTGATCAAACAAACTCCAAGGACAAATAGTTCTCCATAATAAAACCTAGAAAGTAATAGTATGCTAGATAATGTGTGATCCTAAAGTCTGTTATGAAACTAGACTTAAATAGTAGAAAAACAACTGAAACCTAAATATATAAAAATAGATAAAAGATAAAATAAAACCGAGTTGGCGCCTCGGAAACACAGCCACCCACGAGCGCGGATTACAACCTCGAGCGCAGGTTTAGTCTTCAGCCCTCGGCCGCGGAAACTCTTCCAACCGCGAGCGCAACTCTGACCTGCGCGCGCGGGTCCATCTTTCTTCAACTCTCTTGAATCCTTCTCTCCACCGCGGGCTCGGGTGCAACACCGAGGACGCGGGTCTTATTTCCATAAAGTCTTCAACTTGAATTTAGGACTTCTGTCTTCAGAATCTTCAACTGTAGGCTTTTCTGATATTACAAATAAACATCCTAATCTAGCCTAAAACACTCAGAAATCCTAATAAAAATACATAATTATGCTGTACTAAAGCCAACGTATCATTTGTCGATCATGATTTTAAGTCTCCATTTCATAAGGGAAATGCAAAACGGAATCATAGAGACTCTCAAACATGATAGTTTAGGGACAAGCATTAGAATCAACCATCATTTGGGCTTATAATGAGAATTAATATCATCGGGTTGTTTCTTTTAGGGCAAAACAAAGAGCTCTCAAGGGTTGTAAGGTAAACCAAATTTTTTTAGAAGTCATCGATAAATCAATATGCATGGAGTTTCGTAGTTATGTTATCTATCAAATATGCAACGACTTATACCATGAAAGCATGATGCTAAGACACATGAAAATCAATCAGATTTCAACCAATCATTGAGGGAACTCATGTAGGGAAATAAATCATTCAAGAGTCATCATACCTAGTTCCATGGATTTGTTCAAAGGGTTCACGATTCAAGGCATTTGTAAGGATATCCACTCTTTGGTCACTTGTTCTACATAATTCCATGGAGAGATTTCCTTTCTCAACACAATCCCGAAGAAAGTGGTGCCTTAGCTCAATTTTCTTTGTATTTGAATGTTTGTACTAGATTCTTTGAGATGTTGATTGCACTTGTGTTATCACAGAGTATAGGAACTGAACCGCACTTCACTATATAGTCACTTATTTGTTGCTTGAGACACAAAAGTTTTCTGTAACATGATGTGAATGCGATGTATTGAACACTTGCAGTAGAAATATTTGTTGAATTTTGCTTCCTAGACCCCCATGAGACAAGCCAAGGTCCAAGAAATTAAGCCATCTCGTATGTGCTCTTTCTATCAAATCTATTCCCAACAAAATCTGCATAAGTGTAACTGAGAAGATCAAAGTCAGATCCTCTTGGATACCATAAGCACATATTGCCAATTCCCTTGAGATATCAAATGATCCTTTTCACAACTTTCAAGTGAGATTCTCTTGGATCTGCCTGAAATCTTGCACATAAGCAAACTCCAAACACTACATCAGGTCTACTCTTTGTAAGTTAAATCAAGGATCCTATCATACCCGTGTACACAGTTGTATTGACCTATGGATCCTTCTTATCTTTTCCAACTGAAGTAGTTGGTGATATGAGAGTGTCAAAAGATCGTGAATTCTCAAGTCAGAACTTCTTGACACATTCTCTAAGAAACTTTTATTGATGAACCCTTGTTCCATCATCACCCTGGACTACTTGAAGTCCTAAAAATAACTTATGCTCATTTCAAACTCACTGCACATGAGGTTGGAAAACTTCTTCAACAGAATGTAACCGAAGATGATGTCGTCGACATAGGCTTGAAGCACAAGTGTATGACCTCCTTCTTTCGGCAAAAACATAGTCTTGTCTACTTCTCCTCGAACATATCCATGTTGAATCAAAAACCGGGACAAACAAACATACCAAGCAAGAGACACTTGTTTCAAGACATAAAAAGCTTTGTCCAATTAGTAAACATAATTCGGGTCTACGACATCCTCAAAACCCAGAGTCTATTGAACAAACACGTCTTCCTTAAGATATCCATCCAAAAATGCAGTCTTGAAATTCATTTGTTGAATCTTGAACTCATGGTGAGCAAAGTAGGCAATTAGTAAGCGAATAGCTTCGAGACGAGCAATTGGAGCAAAAGTCTCATCATATTCAATTCCTTCCTATTGGTTGTAACCTCTTACCACTAACCGTGTACAAGTATTAGACTAAATTTTCTTCATCAATTAACTTATTATGAACACCCAACATGTTCTAATCACAGTCCTTCCCTTTGGACAGGGACGAAGTGCCAAAAATTATTGCGCTCAAATTGATGAAGCTTTACTTGCATAGCACTGACCTAGTCCGAATCTTTCAAAGCTTGATCAACATTCTTGGGCTCCATCACGAAAATTAAACCGTTTAAAGAAAAGAATTTATTCAGGGAAGACCTTAGCTACCTACCCTTGGAAAAATTCGTAAGGATATTGGTGATAGGATGAGCACTCTTCTATTGATAGTTTTGGAAGGTAGTTGAGATAAGTCGTTGACATTAGTCTGAGGCGTACTCTCTAAATCTTCTTCAAAGTTTTCTATACATGCATTTCTTTTCAAAGACTCCTCAGCTACATCCTAATTCTCTGACCTATCATTCTCTCGGTCCTTATCATGCTCATCTGTTCTGTTTGAGTCGATGACACTAGTATTGTCACCGACTTCTATTTCTTTTCTTTTGTTATAGTCTAAGCAGCTTCTTCTTGAACTAGATAATAACCTTGATCACCTTCATAGTGATCCTGAACCATGGAGTCAATCGCAATATTCTCATCAAAAATAACATTAACACACACTTTCCTCAATATTCTTCGTCCTCTTCTTGAACACTTTGTAGGCTTTGCTGTTTTAAGAGTAACCTACAAAAGTGCCAACATCACTCCTTGTATTGAACTTTCCTAGACTATCTTTGTTGTTATTGTGAATATAGCATCTACACCCAAAGGTGATTATGTGGGCGTCATTTGGATTAACTCCTCATCTCAACAATTCATAAGGAGGTTTTCCAAGGAGT
Source organism: Fallopia convolvulus (assembly GCA_964016875.1). Lineage (NCBI taxonomy): Eukaryota > Viridiplantae > Streptophyta > Magnoliopsida > Caryophyllales > Polygonaceae > Fallopia > Fallopia convolvulus. The sequence goes on from OZ024736.1 coordinate 31,076,143, forward strand.
GGATGAAGCATGGCTCTATTCAGCATATAGCAAGAAGCATTTATGGCTTCACCCCAGAAATTTCTAGGAACACCACTAGAGATAAGCAGTGTTCACGACATGTGATGTGACTTTGCTAAGGTCATCACATCATGAGCAGGTGGGGCGTACTTGTCATGTTAGAAGACCACGACATGTGTGGTTCATTGCTTGGTTTGTGAGGGTGTTTTTATGACATTATAAAACTTTGGGTGTCGTTTTGGAAACTTGGTTTAATATTTGCTTATGTGGACGGTTGTATCCTTATGTGTCTTTATAAGCCACTAGGGCATCACTTGTTAGGGTAGATTGTGTTTAAACCAAAGGTTGTTTGTTTTTCCTTGAATTTCCACAATGAAAAGCCATAGATTTGGTTGGTTCGGGTTTTGAAGATCATGAGTCATATTGATCTCTTGTAGCCCCGTATCTAGATGAGTCATATCCTACATCGAACCCTAGCTTGTGTTTCTTGAAGGTGTGTAATGTTCTTCCAAGAATACATCCATATCCTTCACTCTCATCTCATTCAAATTTTCCATTCCATCGCCGCTTCATTAATCTAAATCAATCTCATTCAAACTTTCCTCGAAATCTCTTCTTGGTGTATTTTGTGACACATGAGTGGAATTATAATAACTTTCGATCCACAAATGATCTTGATATCAAATTTTTATGAATTTAACTAGAATCGTAGATATAACTCCTCGAGTTAAAATCAGTCAAATCGGAGTCCAGAGTAGGGAGAACTGCCCTTGTGAAGCCAGAGTAGAAGTTTTGTCCAAAACCTTTCTCGCGGATCAAGCCTTGTCTACAACCTAGTCTACCTTGCACCAAACCGCCTACAATGATCCTCATCACGTGGTATAAGGGGATGCAAGGTATTCACCATAGATATTGATCTTTATACTTGAAATTAATTGGGTTGCAACTTTAGAAGCCACCCCTTTTACCCTTGTTGTCGATTTGTGTCGGTTGCCTTAGATTGGGTCGTTTGTGTCATTATTGTGCATTGTTGTATGTTGTCATGAATTTTATTTACTGCAGCCAAAACCCATGACTAAGGTAGAACATAACCACCTAAAGTTTGCTATTCCGAAGTTACAAAATAGAAAAGCCAATAAATCCATTAAAGAACACGCTTTCAATTTCGGTTATTTAAGTATCTTACTTTTTGTTGGAGGTAGAGTAAAATTCGGTCCCTTTTCCTTTAAAACCAGCCGAGATAATTCCATGAACTTACACACTTTAATTACATATGAGTGTGTTTAGGAATCGGTTTAACATACGAGAACAACACCGAGTCAAAACACGAAAGTCATTGTGGATGCTTTTGTGTTAGATTATTTCGGTTAAGTTAAAAAATTCAGAATTAGTGCCTTACAAAAATAATTTGGAATCGGTGAGAAAAAGAAGTGGGGCTTAGAAAAACTTGGATCCGACGAAGTTTAAAAGAGGTCGGGTATAGAAAAAGTCGGATCCCACAAGGAAAAGAATCCGAGCTAGGCACGAGTCAAAAACTTGTTGTCCTAAGACTTACTTGGTACTTAGTAGTTTCTTAAATCCATCAAATTCCTAGATAAGTGTACTTGCTTGTGTGTCTTTGTTGTGTTGTTTCCAAGACATCCCTTTTGCCTTGCTGAGACCTAGCTTCTTGCAATTTGATTTGGTTTCATTTCTAGGTCAATTTTAGTGAATCGTGTGGTTGGCGATATCATTTGTGTTGTTTGGATTTGATTTGTTTGGCCAGTGTGAAATATGACAAACTACGCTAAGGTAGTCACATCATGAGTGGGTGGGGGCGTGCTTGTCATGTTAGAAGGTCACGACTTGGTTGGTTCATTGCTTGGTTTGTGAGGTTGTTCTTATGACATTATGAAACTTTGGGTGTCATTTTAGAAACTTGGTTTAACATTTTCGTAAGTGGGATGGTTGCATCCTTGTGTGTCTTTATAAGCCACTAGGGCATCACTTTTTAGGGTAGATTATGTTGATACCACATGTTGTTTGTTTTTCTCTCAATTTTCACAATGAAAAGCCATAGTTTTGGCTGGTTTGGGTTTTGAAGATCGTGAGTCATATCAATCTCTTAGAGCCCTATAAGTAGGTGAGTCATATCCTAAATTGAACCCTAGTTTGTGTTTCTTGAAGGTGCGTAATATCCTTCCAAGAAAAAAAATCCATATCCTTCACTCTCATATCATCCAAACATCCCATTACATTGCCACTTCATCAATCTAGATAAATCTCATTCAAACTTCCCTTGAAATCTCTTCTCAGTGGATTATGTGACACCTCAGTGGAATTATCATAACTTCTGATTCACAAATTATCTTGATATTAAATTTTGGATAATTCAAATAGAATTATATATCTAACTTCTTGAGTTGTAATCACTCAAATCGGAGTCCGAAGTAGGGAGAACCTCCATTGTGAAGCTAGAGTAGAAGTTTGTCCAAAACCTTTCTCGCGAAGCCTTGTCGACTACCTTGCACCGAACAGCCTACAATGATCCTCATCAACATGTCTTCTAGAGTGTGATTTTTCCTCCCGGCAAAGTCATTCTGTTGAGGAGTTCTTGGCGCCGAGAAGTTGTGACTTATGCCGATCTTCTTGAAAAACTTGAGAAAAACTTAGTACCATGATCTGATCTGATTAACACACGAGATACTCCAAGCTTCTTTTCCACAACCTTTACCCATGCTTCGAATTCTTTAAAAACCCGATCTTTAGAAGATAGAAAAATTATCATAGTATATTGTGAAAAGTCATCGACAACAACAAATATATATTTATTTCCTCCACGACTCTAGACACGCATGCAACCACACAAATCTATATGAATCAGCTTTGAGGGTCTAGACGTACTTACCTCCTTCTTGGATTTGACGGAAGACCTTACATGCTTACCTTTCACACGAGCATCATAGATTTCATACTTGTTTGGACCGATTCTTGGTAGTCCCCTGACTAGCTTGTGTTTGTGAAGATTATCCATAAGTTTTAAACTTGCGTTACCGAATTTGTTATGCCAGAGGTTGGCGACATCAGCAATTGGTTTGAGACATAGTTTTTCTTCAGGTTCAAAACAGGGATCCACTTTATAAAGATTGTTTTCGCACACTCCCTTCAAAAGAATCTTACTCATGTCTTTTTTAACCACCTGACAACCTTTACTATCCAAACCAACTTGAGTTTGACCATTAGCACAAAGTTGAGCAACACATTGCAAGTTAAAATCAAGATTATCCACTAGGTTCACATCATCAATAGTCACTTTAATAGAAATACTTACCTCACATGTACTTGAAATTCCACCTTTACTTTAGTAGTTGAAGGTAATATTACCTCCTTTATATTCTTGAAGTGAGACAAAATCCCCAAGGTTCCCTGACAGCACGCACTATCAATAAACCAAGGCTTATTGTCACCCACTTCACGTTTTAAGGAAAGAATTAGTTCTTACGAACCTAGAGTTGTTTAACTCCTCTAGGTTGGGAAACAAAAACATTTCTAGCACAACACTTATTACAACTAGTGTGATGACCCTCATTTTTCGTAGGAACTTCCTATAGTTGAGTTTAAGCTAGTTTCGGGGACGAAACTATTTTTAAGGGGGGTACTATTGTAATATCCCTCATTTTTTTATGAAGGGTAAAAATATAATTTTAAATTTTCCTTTAATATAATAAAATATTTCCATAATCTATTTCTTAAAGTTATAATGTTATAACATTTTAAATGTTATAAGGTTGGTTTATAAGTTTAAGACCATATTAAAGGTTACAAAAATTATTGTCTCGTATTATAAATATTAATTATGAACCATAAGAATTATGGTTTTATGATTATTATAATATGATAAAATGTAACTATTAATAATATGTGTCTTATTTATTAGGTAAAATTATAAAAGAATAATTATGAGTAACAAAACATAAGAAGTGTTGTAAAAATATTTCTAAAACTTATATAAATGTTTTAAAGATAAAGCTAAAGCGAATAATATAGATTAATGTTTATATGATGTTATTTGAAGTACAAAGGTTAAGATGGAAGGGTAACTTTATCACTTTTATAAAACTAGAGGGGTTGTTTTTGTAATTAAAACAAAAGGGATTAAACCCGTCATACTTCATCTTCAACCTTTGGTTCGAAACTTCAAATGGCCATAACTTCTTCATTTCTTAACGGATTTTCGATCCGAAAGATGTTCCGGAAATCCCATGACATGCTCTATCAAAACCCTCAATCAATTGTTCGAAACAATACGATTTTTGGGGGTCGAAATTCTGTTCTTGAATGTGACCTAAAATGGCTAAGTGGATCGTTATTGCTTTAATTCAATCAATTGGGGATGTATCTGACATTAATAGGTAGTGGATAAGTCGTGGAAGGATAAGAGCATGATTATTACGCAATTAGTTGGATTTATTCCGCCATTAATTTTGGGAAATTGAAGGGATTGGATAAGAACATCATAAAGAACACCATTGATGTGGAGGTGATCTTTGGGCTTATTCCGGATGCGTTTTAGATCGATTCGAGCCCTATAAAAACCGACATTGTAGTTCTTATCGTCACCTACAGTAATCCTTCACAAACCATCTCTTACAAACACCGTTTGAAACCCCAAATTTCGATTGAAACTCGGGTAGTCGAGTTCGAAACAAAACAGAGTAAGCCTCAGTTTTTGGGATCTTTCTCCTTCCACACTCAACGAAAAATAAATCCAAAACTAGATCCATATTCTACACAAAATTCCCTACAAAAACCTATATTTACACGTCCAAATTACTCCTATAATGTGTCCAAGAACTCGATCAAACACTCGAGTTATGCCCAGAGAATCTGAATGACATACCCTCAATAAAACGTGAATATCTCCTTCATTTCTCAACCTTTTTACGATCCGTTTAAACCAATGTAAACTAGACTTCGAGACGGTTCTAGGGATACCAACCGTGTCTCAATCCGTTTCCGAACCATCAAGAACGAGTTGATTGAAGTTGCCTCTGTTTTTGGGATGCTGCTGCACGTGAAGGGCATATGATGGTGGCGGCCCGCGGGCCCGACCCGGCCCGTCCGACCCTCCCTTGGTCTATTGGGTATTTTATGGTTAAATTTTATAAAAGAAAATATGTTTAGTTAATTTGTATAGTGGTTCAAGTGAATTTCAAAATTTTAAAAATATTAACCTTTATAGTAAAAATGATTTGTAGTTGTAAAGTTTATATCAAATATAAACTTAGTCATGTCCGTCGTTCCTAAATCAACGTCGTTGGGTTACAAAATAAATTGACGGTAATTTATTTTGTGGTTGATTGAAACAGGAACAAGTATGAGTAGTAACCTCGAGTGATCCTTTCCGTAACCAATTATCGTCAAAATCAAGGCAAGTGGTTTAGGTTCGATTTCCATATAAAATCGTTTATGCATCACTTGTTTTATCAAGCATGTTACATATTGTTATATGTTTTCATGTTCTTTAAACTATTTTATGACTATGTTGGGAACTCTTGTATGAAATAAAATGAATCTAGGATTATATTGCTCTAGATTTAATGACATGTTATCTCTAGTCATACTTAGTTACGCTAGATGGACTTTAGGGCCGTTGCCTTGTGATATGTGTGCCTAGATTAATAGGCTTATGTTTGCGTACTTTATTGTATACACGTTGAATCATTTGACTTTAATCTTGAGTCGATGCTCTACTTGTAAGACCATGGTCAATACCCGCTCGCTCGATGAGGGGTGATGGCACGTAGCTCGTGTTAGTCTGGGCTTGCAACCCAACCATTGAGTATTTCCGTGGGGCCGTAACCCACATTCTATCTTTTGAGTATTTTCGTGGGGCCGTGACCCACATTTTGTCTTACTTAAAAAGTATGCTTAATTCCAAGTGGAACGATATTGTGATCCTTAAAATTAGTAGAGATTAAATAGGCGCCCGTTGGAGACAATTAAAACGATAGGAAGGCTAGTACAAAATGGAATGCCATCCTTACTCTCGGATTCCGTAATTCTCTGGTTCCAGTCTGAATTCGCACAACACGTATGCGGTGAGGTTGGTAGAGGGAAACGTGGATCAACGAGGGGTTTAATCACCCACCTGACTAAATGTGTGAAACCCAAGTTCCCAACATAAGTAAATCTTTCTCTCTAAACCAAGACTCACCCTTGGGTGACGTTCTCACTCTTTTCTTCAAATCATAGTTTTCATAGGAGGTCCGAGGTCCGAGGATGGGACCGGCTTTCATTCGGTGCCCGACATCTCAACTCGTCCCTTCCTAAAATCCGAACCACCTTCCAAAACCCCATTTGCTTAGTCTGTCACAAGACTAACCGACCGTTTATTTTCCTTGCATGGTCGGCTGGTGTCCATCGCATTTCTCGTCGCGACACATCAGGGGCGGAGTTCTACATCGAGAACCAAGAGAAACAAGCCTGAAAAGGAAGAACAAGTTTGAGGAGCAACTTGATCGAAGGTGGTTAGTTTTGATATAAATTTAGAATAAATTTTAAAGGTCGAGGTTTCAACTTGTGGGACCCTTCCCATTTCAACTTTGTATCCATTCAAGTTATTCAACTTTTGTATTTAACTTCCGCATCTTTTATATACATATGTCTTCCGCATTTAAAGTTTTTGGTTAAGTTCTGTAATTACTGTAAGCCTTGGGTGACTTTGAGAGTTTAATCTCAGGGTCACTGGCGGTAATATCCCTATATAAAAAGGGGGTGTTACAGCTAGTGCAAATAGAATTAGAAGAACTATCATCAACAACATGTTTGTCATTTTCTTCTTTCAAAGACCTCGACCTATCATTTTTTGCATCCTTCTCTTTTTTACGACAATCATATTGTTAGTCACCAACCTTGTCGTAGTACCAACATGTTCTATGAGACTTGAGCCCAACATACTTGTTGTAGCCAAGAAAGACAGGTTTGTTGTTCAGACATGCTTGGAAGTCAATTTTTGATGGAGCAATGTTCTGAACTTGGTTTTGCCTCATATTGTGCACCCTATTGTTTCTTCCCTTTGCCTTGCTTTACCTCCACATGTGTAGAATAACTTGTATTGTTACTACATATTGGGGCTTTGCCTTTGGATAAACGGGAAAGGTGGTTAGCACCCGGAGTATTGGGTGGACATACATAACCAATTACAAACATATCGACCTCCTTCACAAATTTCTTTCCATAGTCCTTTTTTACTTCTAGAACCTTATTAGCAACAATCTCATTTAGCCATTTCTTTATTTTAGTCTCTTCGTCAATTTTAAGACTCTCTAACTCACTAGCCAGTTTAGCATTTTCAAGCTTAAGCATAAGTCTTTCTCCTTATAGGTGAATGACTAGCTTTTCTAAGTCGATTGGTTTTCGCAAGTCAAAGCCCTGAGAATTTAAACCAGTGCAAGTCTCACAAGCAACCAACTTAGGAGAAAAAATCTTTTTCAAGTTCAATAGTTGTTAGACCAGACTTTATTATCATCAAGCAAGTTGGTTGTAGTATCTTCGTTATCTTTGAACTTTTCTGTTAACTCAGCGACTTGAGTTCCCAGTTTTGCAATAATTGCAACCAACTATTCTCTAGTCTTTTTACCAAGATCTAACGATCAAATTCATTTACATCTAGAGACGACTTGTCTACACGTGCCATGAGACACACTTCCCTTGTCACCGACACATCATCATCATCATCATCATCATCATCATCATCATCATCATCATCATCATCATCATCATCATCATCATGTCCCATGTCGCCATGATGACTTTACCAATCTCTCCATCCATCCTTTTAGGGCATTGTTTAGCAAAATGTCCCTTGGCTTGAGCAAATCACCTCCTTCATCTCTCTGCTCGACTTAAGGGCTTTGGCTAGTGTTTTGGTGTGGTTCCATAACCTCTTCATAGATCTAGAGAAAAGAGCTACATCTTCATCAACACCTTTAGTGTCATCGTCTCTTTGAGCCAAGTCGAAAGCCTTTTCAAATTTGAGAGCAATGTTCTTGACCTTAACCTATTCATGATGATCTTCTCTTCTTTGTTGAATACCTTCAAACATGGTGAATTGTCCAATAAGATCTTCTAGAGTCAGTGACTTTGTTTCCTTCTGAGTAAGCAATGAAGCAGCAATGGTGTCTCAACTCTTGTTGAGTCCTGAGATAAACTTGTTGGTTTGCTTCCATTAAGGAAACTTCTCTCCTAGGGATTACAGTTGATTAACAAGCATATGGAATCTTGAGTGATGTTGCAACCTTGCCTAGGCTCGGACCCGACTCCTACCATCCCGAGAGGCCTAGACCTTGGAGACCCCCTTGGCTCAGGACATAGTCTCATTTATGTATTATTTATATTATTATTTCTGTTTCCGTCATTTACATTCTGTCATTACTATTTTAAGCGTGTGTTCTCTTATGCTTAAGAGACCGACCCATTATGGTAGAATAAGGCCTATATAGCTTTACTATTATTAATTTTATGGCCATTTCGAATGTGGGTCTTGATTGCATGTTAGGCCCAATTCGATCCCCTTTTTGTACCTAGGGTTTCGATCTTGCTCTCTATATAAGAGGCACTTAGGACTCCTTTCAATCTATGTTAAGTTTAAGCCAAATTCATAGTAGAGCCAATATTCCTCCTAGTTTGGCCCGACGTCACCAAATCCTCCCAACACCCCCTTCCTCTCGTCAGTCCTCCCTTGGTCTGACACCTCTCATCTCTGCCTCGCCCCGCCCTCGTTCCGACGAGCATTAGAGGCCCGCGTGTCCATAACGTTGGACTCATAATTATCCCGATTACTTGTGTCGAAGAAGATCCGTACGTTTCGAGCCTAGATCCGCCCTTCGTGAACCGAAGCCGAGTAGGTTCACACCAAGTGATAGTCACAGAGAGACCACCCTTCCCTTGAAAGATGTTCTCATACCCTCTTTCGAGAATTATGATCTTGTCCCTCTTGACATCCTCATTTCCTTGATGTAGCCTTTTTAGAGCCCTCTCAAATCTCCTTTTGCGGTCTTATATCCGATCAACTTTTTGAGGTCACCATTAGTAAGTGCATGGTTGAGAACCTTCTTAGCTTTTGCATTTTTCTCCAACTTTTTGAAGTCGGCATCATCATACTCAGTTGTTGTTTTTATTCTTTTTCCTTCTTTGTCAAGAAAGGTTTCAATAAGAATCTCATTGACTATCCATAGTTGACCATCAAGAGAGTAGATGCGACTCTTTATTTGTTCGACGTGCCAATCAAACTCTCCAATTTTGAGATTTGGAGGCTTCTACAAAGAGTAGTTGATAGCAGTGTTGGTTGAAGACATTTTCCTATAAGAAAAGTGTTAAACAAAATCTAGAGCATTGCTTTGATACCAATTGTAGGAAAGTTAGTACTTAATGCCGACTCCTACGTAGTCAATGACTTTGAGTAAATACACAACGGAAAGTTCAAACCTAAAAAAAAATACTTAAAGACACACTGATGTATAGTGGAAACTCCTTATAACCCAACTAGTTTACTCAAAGAAAAACCACTCCATTCCGAACTTCTTAATCGATCAGATTTCAAGAGTACTTAGACTCGCTCTATTGATTTCTTGGGTTGTTTCAAAGCTCTCTCATGCACAAGTATTGAATCCTACAATCTTCAACCACACTCTACCTTTGTCTCTCACAACTCTCAACCTCACGCTATGTCGAAGAACTCTCGACTACACCATTCGTACAAATCTCATGCACAAGTCTTCTTTCTTTCTCACATAAATACAAAGTTATGCTCAGATTCCTTCTAACCTCAAACAATGTACTATTTAAGCTAGAAGAAGAAGTGATTTAGCGTGATATCATTTTCTATTCGGTTAAGGAAATGACATCTCACGTAATCTTACAAGATCTTTCCTAAAATATCGTTTAAGCACATAGGAAATATCACACAATAATCTTGGCATGTTCCTCTAATTTTTGAACTCTTTTATGTTGATTTTCTCCTAAAATAAACACTCCAATTGGCCTAGATAAGATCGACATTTTCCTTCCTTAAATAGTTTTCAGCCAGTTGTCGTTGTCAGTGACTTCCTCACATAAATTGATTTCGTTGACTCTCCATGCAACTTTTGTGTCATTGACCTTTGAAACCATCAAATAAAAACTTCTAACAAATGGTAAAAAAAATTATTTATTAAAAAATTGAAGTCTAATTGATTTATTGTGAGGTGGAGCCAACAAAGTTCTAGACTAAATCATACTTTTGTCATTGGTAAATTATGTTAACATTAATTGTCCTCTGAAAATTGCACAAAGGTTAATTCTTAAAACCTTTTATGACCTAGTCCGAGGAAGAAAATCTAATATATCCCATTTGCAAGTCTTTAGGTGCAAGTGTTTTTGTGGAAAGCTTGAAAAGTTTGATCCCAAAAGTGATGAGAGAATCTTCTTAGAATACTCATCGAATAGCAAGGAAAATCAGTTATAACCCAAAGTTCATGACGTCTCTGTAACATTGATCATAATTGTTAGAATTCTTGAGAGCTTTGTGTGATCAAGAGGAGCATAAGAACACAAGGGATGGCTTGAGGAGTTGTGTGTGAATCAAGTTTGTGGGTTGAATTCACTAGATAGAGTTTTTAAAAGTCATCTAATGCTAAGGGACAATGATTTGTCACTTGGAATTGTGTACACCTAGAAACACTTTGTTTGCATTTGTAAGTTCGATTCTATTAATAAAGTTAGCGAATTTGATTGGAATCTAGTATTGCAAAGTTATTTATTTATTTTTATTTTGCTGTCCGGTTCACTAATCTCTAAAAATCATTTTCCGTATTCTAACACACCGATCCAACATGCATCAAATGCTTATGTGAGAGTTGATTTATTTGTGTAAGTTTCGATAAACTTTTTTTAAATCAATTTAAGTCTCGCTGAACGGATCCATTTAAATGTAATACTTATATACCTAGCCGAATTTGAGTTAGATACATGTTAACTTCCATGGTGATAGAGCTAGCGCCTACATCCTAATCTAATGATATCCGTCCAACACTAAAATCCACATCAGATGTAACATCCAAATTGCCACTCAATCCGCGAATAATCCAGAGCCATTGCAAGTGAGCGATCATCTTGATGCCACTCAATCCCTTATCCTATTCACCCATCATCTATTTGCCACTCGGGTACCAAATTGGTGCTTAGAAAGCCAATTGAAAATGATTGATCAAGATCACGCCCTTGATGCAGAGATCGAGTTCAATTTGTCCTTGTTGATCATTGATGGAAAAGGTGGCCGGCTTGCTGGTCCTACGATAACCCAAGCATTAATATTGCTCAGCATTCAACAACAGTTTACGTCCCGGACTTGTAACTGTGTTCCTTTATTCATGAACGGTGCTTATTTTAGAGCATCACCAACAAATGCTCCAAATTCTTGGATGTTATGTATTTGGAGATTTTGAGCATGTTTTAAGATAACAGTTTTCCATCTTAATCTTTATTTTAGAGAAAGTCTCCAAATATTGATGTCTCTTTCCCATATTTAGAGAATTCCCTAAAAATATTTGGAGAATGCATTAAATGTATCTAATAAATTATGGCTTCTTCTTATTGGTCAAATTAGATTTTATAATATAATTATTTTATACATAAAATAATAATTATAATATATGTAAGATTTTCTCAAAGATAATTTGTTGGAGTTGGAAAAAAAATTAGAGAATATAAGTTTAAGTTTGTTATTTTGAAAAAAAAAATATAGAAATTGGGTGCTCGTTTGGTTAATTACAGAAAGTAGAATTCATAGGAATTTAATTCATTGGAATTTATATCCCGAATATTATAAAATCATGGGAATTTAATAAATATGTTTGATTGAAATTTAACTCTAGAGGAATTTGATCTTACCCACCCCTACCTAGGTAATTGTAATTCCTCCATTATGGAGGAAGTGCAAATCATAGGAATTTAACTTCCTGTATTTTATCCGCGAAAATAATGTAACCAAACACATATATTAGATGCTATTTCCTGGGTTTTTTAAAATCATGGGATTTTAATAGACAACCAAACAAGCACCGAATTTGTTATACATGCCCTAAGATTTTAAATTATTTTATTTTCTTATAACTAGTCAAATAACAAATAATTTATCATTTATTAGGTTAATAATCTATAATATTTTATTATCATTCAAGTTAAATAACAAATAATTTATTATATATTAGATTGATTTTTAGAGTCTTCTATTTTCACAAGTAAGATAATTTTTAATCAATTATTAAATATGTATTGTAGAATATTTTATATGTCAAAAATAAAAGCATTAAATGCATTGTTCTCTAAAATAGAGAATCTGTTGGAATTAACCTCAATTTTTTTTAGAAAATATGATAGTTAGTTCTCCATTTTGAAGAAATTTTTAAAGCATATCTTGGGGATGCTTTTAATTCTTTCTTCTACTTGATTAATAGAGTTCGATAGTGTTTGTTTGTTTGATTCGACGTCCCATATATATATATTTTTTTATTAGGTAATATTTAGGACGTACTCCTAGACTAAGGAGGCCGCCCTAGAGCATCCTTGCGGATGAGAACTAAAAGTTCTGGTGAGTTCTGAATCGTACTAATAGAAAGATTGTGGCCCATTTTAGCTATTTGGTCAATCACAGTGTTACAAGTTCTCTTAGAGTGAACTAAGCGAACAGTCTCCAATTTCCACATTGAAGCAAGGATATCAACGACAATCATTTCTATTTCCCAAGGACATCCACGGTATCCTTCGGCAACTTTTATTACCGTTAAATTGTCTCCTTCAATTTCTATGCTTAGGAATTTTCCTTTTCGTGCTTCCCTAATAGCGTCCCTAAGTGCTAATGGTTCTACTTTAAGTGTCGAGCATTTTCCATATTTCCTCGCCGTCATGTCTATCACTTGTCCGTATGGTTTCGTATAACAATGCCCCGTGCAGCTTATCCGCTTGATAACCTAGAACCATCAAAATTTATTTTAATTACACCATTGCAGAGGCTTTCTCCATTTTATCTCTTTTTCCTTTTTTTCCGACGTCCCATATATGATGTTGAGTGAAAGCCAGCTAGTTTAATCTAGTGTTGTGGTTGTTTTGGATTCCAGAATTCCCTGCTAATATAGTGTATTTTTGTAGGGATGCTTATAATTAACGTGTAATCATATTTTTTTGAGTAGGTACGGTTGACCGGAAAGGCCCGGACAAGCGAGAGGCCATTTTTAAAATAAAAATACAAGATTAAACTCTTTCCAAAGGGATAAATTGCAGTTAAAAATACCTAGCATTAGTTAATGAGTTATTCTTTTTATTGCCATTTTAAAATATAACTAGTTGTATTATGCCACGATTATGGTTCGGTATTTTATAAATATTATATAAGAGATCGAATCAAAAGAAAATGGGGCTTATCAAGAAAACTAAGAACAAATTTGGACCATCCGATTGAAACACTAGAAATGAATCTAAGCCATCTGATTAAAAAAAAAGAATAAAATAAAATTTATTTTTTAAACTTTTTTTTTTATTTTCTTACTTTATTTTTTAAAGTCTTTTTACGTATGTAGAATGATGTATATCGAGTATGAACATAAGGCCATAAAACGTGAACATGCACTACTAATATGTTAACGTACCTATATTACATGTGAACGTATACTAAATTTTCTGAAATTAAAATGCGGTTATATGTGAACAACCCTTGTAATAAAGTGAACATGTGTATAAAATATGTGAACAGACGTAAAATGTCAGCCGTCGTGTTTTTGGCAAAAATAAGCGAAAAAAAAAATTTAAAAAAATAAAAATAAAAAATGTTTTTTATATTTTATTTTTTTTGTCAAATTTTTTAAGTCGTTTAACGCTTGTATTATGATTTAATCAAACATGAACATATGATCATAAAACATGAACAAACAGTAATAATGTGTGAACACACTTGTAAAATATGTGAATATATTATAAAATCTCTTAACTGAAAAATGTGATAATATGTGAACAACTGAACATGTCTTATAATAGTTTGAACATATGCATAAAATATGTGAACGTAACGTAAAAAACAAAATTTCGTATTTTTGGCAAAAACAAGCAAAACTAAGAAAATTTTAAAAAAAATATTTTTTTAATTTTTTGTCAAAATTACCATTTTCCCCTATCTCTTTTAATCTTAGCCATTCATTTTTCAAATCCAAGGGTCCTCATTTATTCTTAGTTTTCATGATAAGTCTCATTTCCATGTGAATCAATCTCTATTAAATAAAAATATAATATAAAAATTAATTTAAGTAATTTATTGCATGTACAATGTACACTTTTTTATTTTTTGGATAAGCCCCATTTCCATTGTCTGTACAATGTACAATTATTATGTTTAATGTTAAGAATAAAAAAGATTATTAAGGTAAAAATAATGTGAATTTCTCCTTTTCCTTGAGGATATTTCATAGATATTTAATTTTAAAAAAAGTTAAAATATGAATAAAAAAGAATATATATATATATATATATATATATTAGGCAGCCAAACTCATTTTGTGGCTCGATAAAGTAAAGATTAGATAAGATTTAATATTTTTTTCTATTTTTATTACTTTCTATGTACTTTATTTTAGAGCTTATCAAATATTTTAATATATCTATTAAATATTATATTACATGTTTTTTATTATTTTTAAACATTATAAGTATTTTTAAAAACGTATAGGTTTAATATATATCTAATGTACACATCGTACACTTGACTAACTATATGGTCATAGACTTTATCATGGTCTCGGAGTAGATAGGTTTGGTCCTGTTCCCACAAAACCGGCCATAATTGAGATTTACATTATCGACCCCTAGAAATTTGAACGTGTTATATTACATAACTCACACTTGCAATGGCATTTATATTTTTACACCTCTTTTACGGCTTAAAACATATATAGCCCCCTGTATTTGTGTCATTTTGTCATTTAGACACCCCATCTTTGGTTTGGACTTATTGAACAGTTAAACTTATGATTTTAGATCTATTGAACCCTTATGTCTGACGTGTCGTTTGGCTGTGAAACTAACGCTCTCTTAAGCGACTGAATAATAATCTAACTCTCAAAAGGAAAGATGACATGGAAATAAAATAAAATAAAAAGCCATTAATAACTATATAGTTAATAACTATATAGTTGGATCTCTTTCCCTCTTTCCCACTCTTCTCCATTCATCCTCTTCTTCACTGACGGAGTCAGAACAAATTGAAAGGAGGGGCAGAAACCAAACAAGTAGGATAACATATTATTATTATATTATTATTTTAAACAATAAATATGAAAATAAATGCATATAATAGTTATAGTAATTAAGAATATACTTATATATAGTAAATAAATAATAAATTGAGTATGTAAAAAAAACTTCATCATAATACATATCTACTATCTAACTAGTTTAATTTTTTTTTTGTGTTTGAAATAAAATAAAAACGGAAATGTAGTAATTACTACTGTATGGGTTGTGGGCAAAAAACTAAAGCAAAACTTGCAGCTGGCAGGAGTCGAACACCAGCCTTCCTGCGCTTTGAAACTTTTTGGAAGGCTTAGTACATAACTTTGAAACTTTTTAAGATATATTATACATATTCACAGACGAGAGAGACGCTCCGCCTCTGCTCTTCTTCCTTTCTCACCATTTTTGGAGCAAGCATTTCTTGCAAGATGATATCCTTGATCCAAAACTCTAAATGACCGATCCTAAAAACCCCCAAATTTGCAGCAATTCTAAAGTTGTCAAATTTACAACCCTAAACCCATATTCGCAAACAAATCCAAAGCCCCAAATTGGCTTGTGAGATTTTTGGAAGAACACTAAATCTGAAAAAAAATTCTTCTATATTGACAAGGATTATGAAAATAATTGGATATGTGAAGGTTTAGCAAGTAGAGTACATCAATGACGTCCTGAGGTATTGGGGTTGGTCTCTTCAACATCAATTTGTTTCACCATTGAAACATCAATGACGTCCTTGATGCTATTGTCGCCAACATCAGCGAGTGGCAAGATAGCCTCGACATTAAATTGGACCCAAAAAAGGCAAATCCAGCAAAGACGAATAAAAGTGGCATCATTCTCCATCTCACCAGACCTGTCGTACTGGACCCAAGTAAAAACGAATCCATCATCAACATCTGACCGGTGTCACCACTCTCCAACTCACCAGATTTATCCCCGACCTATTGAATTGCACAGCCGCCCTCACGCCATGCGCCCCGACTCCATGGAAACCGGACCTTGCTCCAACGACGGATTTGGCCCCAATTTGAAGATCTTCCATCTCAAGCAGGAGAAAAACTTCGATTTAGAGCATAAAAGCTTCGATTTAGAGCATAAAAGCTTCAATTTGGGGAAAATCTTTGATTTGACAGTTCTGAGGAGAAGATTTTGGAGATCTTGCTAATGGGGGTCTTGCCCCAATTTGACTGAGGAGAAAAGCTTCAATTTTAATTCTTTTTTCCTTTTTTTCTTTTAATAAAACAATTTAATTCACCTTTTAAATTATAAGTATTATTATATGGCATACACGTGGCATATATGTGGCATACACGTGGCATAGACCCTTGACATGTCAACACGCGCGTAATACACTCAACATTGATTTACTCGACCAGGTGTTTAATAGAACAAAATTATTAAGTTCAAGTTTTCAATAGGTCCAAACCAAAGGCGGAGTGTCTAAATGACAAATTGACACAAGTACAGGGGGTTGTATATGTTTTAAGCCCCTCTTTTACCCTCTCATGTTTATGTCATGAGGATAAATATATAATTGTGAACGGGTAAAATTAATCATCAAAATTATTTTCTCTATCTACCGTCATAAATGTATTTTATTTACTATGCTTTTTATATCAATAAATATTTAATATAAAATTAAATATGGTAGTTATTCAACATAATAGAAGATTCTATTTTGATCGAAAGATAGAACTTTCGCTTCGAATGGGGAGCAAGATCGATACCGCTTGCTTGGGTGAAAAGATAGTCCGCCGCCCTAGGGGTAGAGATTTTCGGCCCCCCTACCCTCTCTCTTCCATT
This sequence comes from Fallopia convolvulus, assembly GCA_964016875.1. NCBI lineage: Eukaryota > Viridiplantae > Streptophyta > Magnoliopsida > Caryophyllales > Polygonaceae > Fallopia > Fallopia convolvulus. The sequence goes on from OZ024736.1 coordinate 31,093,246, forward strand.
ATAAATACACGTCATCGTCGTGTATGATGGGAAGCCTCATATTCGCTGAGTTCTCTAGCAAGTCTTGTTCTTTACCTTAACGTTCGATCGATAACTATTCTTTTGACTTTGTCCATTGTTTTGCATGTTCTAGGTTGAAGAAACAGTTGGAGCGGAAGGCAAAGGGGGGAATAATCAATTATTACATTGAAGACGAATTTTTTGTGCACTAACGTACTATTGGTGCCGTCTATGGGAAACGAGTACTCGATCCACACAATTATGGCGTTGGAATCGATCCTAGAGAATCAAGAAGTGGTTTTTGATAACCCTGGGGCAACCGCGCAAAGCGAAATCGAGCGCGGTGCCCTCAGCGAAGAAAACCGCGACCGCGGAAACGAGAGTCGCGACCGCGGAATAGCAGTCCGCGACCGCAGGCCCACATCCTACGACCGCGAAATAGGGGGAGATCATGCGAACGCTGAGGTTCACTCGAAGGATCGAACCCTAGAGCGTTTTGAACAAGTCAATCTCGATATTTGCTCGGAAGATCAGACCTTGACACGATCCGAGCAAGGCACCTTGCCCGGAAACGACTTGAACTGTGACCCGACTCCATTCGTAAGCACGGTCGTTCATCGCACAGACCGTCAGGGATCTGAGTCAATGACGGAATCGACATAATGTGAGGTAGAGCCAAAATTCTTCTTGTCGTATTAATGTTTGATTTTTATATTCCATCTCATTAGAAATAAATGATGTTTTAGCTTTTGGCACAAATTTTAAGAAAAATATTAATTTAATTCAAAATTTTATTTTTTTGTAATTTTATCACATTTTAAATATTTATCACTTTTTTAGGCCAATAAATGAATAGTGTTAATCAAACTAAATAAATTCCAATAACAATTTTCATACATCACATTTATTTAATTGCCTAAAAATCTAAAGCTATACATAAAGTTGATCAAAATTTAAGTGTTAAAACAAAACTTATTTCTAACTGGGAGTATATAGTTATTACTCCCTCCGTTTAGTTCTTTTTGTCCTTATAACCTAACTAGGTGGATGGCCCGTGCTATCGCGCGGGTTCTCATTAATTATGTTTTATATTATCTATGTGAAGTTATTTTTTTATATGTTTTTCGTACATTTTTTTGTATACATTTTTTTGTACTTTAGTGAGATGTGTAAAAATATAATTAAATAGGTCATCATCCCTAATATGAGCCTTGTAAATATTAAAAAAATATTTATTTTAATTTAATAGATTGTTGAAGGGTAGTTAATTAATTGAGTACAAAGATAATATAATATTAACTATAGTATGTTCAGTAGAAGGAATACAATTTTGAATGTAAAAATTAATTTATGTTAAAAATAAAATTCTAAATTCTAAGCCATATGACCGTGCAATATATTCTTCATTTTGTATTATATATTTTGTGATACATTTAAGCTTCCATAAAAAATCTAATATAAAAAACACATTGATATTATACCTTGTTGTAAATAATCGCTATCACTCTTTTTGCATGCTTCTACACTTCTATTAAAAAATAAATAAACACAACACAAACATAAATATAGAAACGGAAATATTAAAAGATCCAATTTGCATAAAAGAAAAGGCATTTTGGTTAGTTAGCCTTTTAATGTTTATTTCACGTTTGCTTGCATAAAACAATAATATTATAATATGTAGGCATCATATAATTAAACATGAATAAAAAAACCTTATAAATTGAATATTCGAGATTAATTTTCCTTTTATTATCATCAACAATTAAAGAAACAATTTATAAAACTTGATATGATAATTTATATTTTCCTTTCTTTTAGAAATAAAATTTTATGCCCAATTATGAAATAAAATTTAATATATGTAAATATGTTACAACAAACAAAGAAGAAAATTTTATATTGCTCGAGAATTTATAACTTTTCTATAATTTTCTTGGACATGCTCTTAAATATTAGAGTTGTCATAATCTATATTCATACCTTCATACGGAGATAACATACACTTGCATCCATGCATTTTTGTGTGTACATCCACATATTCGCCTCTTCTCCACTACCAACTTGGTTTCTTGTACTCTTTTTAAACTTTCTTCTTCTAATCTACAATTTTTTTTCATTTGTTGTGAGCATGTATAGGAATAGGAGATATTGCATATGCATATTTAGGTGTCAATAACACCCCTTGAGGACACGCGAAGAGTGTCACCTCTCCATTTTCCATAAAACATTTAGTTGTCAATATGAAGAGGATGAAATGATTTAATTTGGAAAAGTTGGAGGTTTAGAAATGTGAAAGGTTGTTTAAGAATGTGAAAAGTTGGATGACTTAATTTGTATGTTACAATTGTGCTTTTAATAGGAATATTTATTTTGACCATATTTATTTTCTTCTTATCTTTTGATAAGTTTATAATAATAACTTTTTTATTAATTCTATGAGCATTGATGGCTAAATAATTATTTATATGTTATAAGATATATAAATGGATTAGATTAAATTTAAAAATAAATATCTAGGTCATTTAAATGAGCATTAATTGGCCAAAAATTTTCTATTTTATAATTTGTAAAAAAAATTAAATGCATAAAAAAAATTAAAATTAATAATGCATAATATTACAAATGTGAATGAAAAAATTGGAATATTATTTATTAAAGTATGATTACTCTAAACATTATGAAAATAGATAGCATTTATATGTTTTTTGTTTTCATGGATTATGATACAAGGCTCTTAGAAAAATATGCAATACTTTTTTATTAATAATATTTTAAGAAAGATACGAAGTAGGAACTTCGACAATCATAACCTAACTTAATTTACATAATTAATCAATTAATTAATTTATATATATATATATATCATCTATCTATATGTAGTATATTGTTAGATCATTACACAAAATAAGTCATTTGGAACAACATGTTACCCTAATAATTTGACATGGATAATAAACACAAATGATAAATTATACATAGCGTTAATGAATACGGAGTATTAATTTTCTTATAACCCTCACAATATGTATATAGATAATTTGTCATTTATTAACGACATTGACGATTTTAGAATTTATAACAGTTCACTACTCGATAAATATCAATAGACCATTTGCATTCCATTATGATGGGAATCCAAAGAGTCCTAAATCTGATAGCACATAATCAGTGGCAGAATACATCAACAGACACTCGAACTTGTAACCTTTTTTCAACCAGCCCCTCATACTATAAAAGTTTCAAATAAACACCTAGACTTGACTAATTTTGTGCAAATAAACACTGAAGCTCAAAGTGTACATCACGTGCGCTGATGCGTATATTTTTAAGCCAAATGTGGGCCAACATTTTGCCACATAAGCCAAATATCAAATAAGAGACAAATCATCATCTTCCTCTTTCATTCACTTCGTTTACTTTTCCTCTCCCACCTCAAGATCAAGCTTAAATCCCAAAATTCACTCAATTTTTTGATTCAATCTCTAAATTAAGACTAGATTTGGATTCCTCACCGCCAGATCTGTCAAAACCCTTTAATTTTCCGTCTCAAATCTTCACGAATCAAATTCCACCATTAAAGACATCTATCTAGTTCCGGTGAAGATCTGAAATTCTTAATATTAGATATATATGTATACTCACACTTCCATTTCACGGATCTGGTCAGCGGTGTGGTGGTGGTACGTTTTCCGCTTCTTGTCATCGGCGACTGGGCGGAGACTCGTCGGCGTCTTCTTCTTCGTTGTCGTCAGACCTCACCCGCTGGAGTTGTCACTGCTCATCTCGACCGTCACCTCCCGCCTGACTCCTCCGATACTCCTTCCGTCTCCCTCCTCGACGCCAGGCTCGGCCGTCGTTCCGTCCTGGTATCACGATTTGGATTTTTCAGATCTGGAAGATAGAAAAGGGGGGAAATAAAGGAAAAAATTGAAGAAGCCAATGAAAATATATTTTTTTATGTTCTTATATTATTACAAATTAAATAAGAAAAAGAGGAAAAAGGAAATTTAAAAAAAAATCCATGTAAGCAAATTAAAGACACTAAACTCGCTAAAATGTCGATTGGTATTTACGCGCAACGCCATGTCATCACAAAGTGTTTATTTGTTCAAAATTAGTTAAGTTTAGGTGTTTATTTGAACATTTTATAGTACGGGGGGCTGAATGATAAAAAGTTACAAGTTCAAGTGTCTATCGATGTATTTTGCCCATAATCAGTGGTAAAATGCCTATATAACTAATCATGATTTTGTGAAATAAAAATAACATTTTACAAGACCATATAATTAATGATTGAAAAATTAAAATACCCATATGGTTACTTTATGTCCATCCATTCTCATATAATTAAAAACATTTATATATATACACATTTAATTTAATAAGTAGAAGTTTAATAAGTGTAGAAATAATTTTAAAAATAATTTTGGAGCCGTGCTTAGCACGGGTAAAGCTTCTAGTATATATAGATGCACATATATTAAGACATGTTTTAATCTTACCAAACTATCCCTATTAAATTCATATTGAAAAAAAGGTAAATGATAAATGCATTAAATATGTTTTTTTATTAGGTAATACAAAGGGTAATATTGGAAAATTTTGGATAAATTACCTAAAAATTTTGGATAAAATAACTATAAGGACAAATTAAACTAAACAAAAATTAAATCTAAAAGGATCTATTACTAATAACTAAAGCCGAAGCAATTTCTTCCACCACGTTGCGCCACATCACACCTTTATTAAAATAATAATTTTAAATAGTTCATTATTCAAAAAAAAGTTAATAAGTTATCTTCAACTAAACATAAAGATAAAATAATATTTTTTAAAAATTTTCCCTAAATAAACTTAAAGATAAAATAATATTAGTAGATTTGACCAAAATAGATTTAAAAAAGTAAATTATATCTATTATATTTGTAAAAAGATACATTAAAAAAAGATAAAAAAAAATATGTACACGTGATCTCACACACACACACACACACACACACATATATATATTTGAAATAAAAACAATCATATCTATCTATAAATATATATTAAAGTTGTAACTTTTCTAGCCACCACATTATTTCTGGCCCCACCTTATATTCAAAAAAAATATTATTTTTTTCAATTAAAATTCCTTTCTATTTATTCATGTTGAAAAAAATTAATTCGAATTTTAATTAAAATTATTTTATCTTTATCTTTTTATCTCTTTATAAAAAATATTTATCTTAAATCAAATTTTTATAAAAAGGTTAAAATTTCAAAAATCTATATAATTACTTGCCTAAATTAGATTTTTATAAAAAAAAATTATATTACATTTTCCTTAATTTCCTTTTTGGATTTTATCTTCTATCCATATATCAACCCGAAAAGAAAATTAAGGAAAATATAATATAATTTTTTTTATCTTTTTTGATTAACTATCTTTTTAACTTTTTATTGAAAAGATTTTTGAAGAAAACAATTTGATTAAGTTTTTTAAGAATATACATTATTTTTGGCTTTTTATTTATTTTTTCTTATTTACTTTATTAATATCACATTTATAATATATCTAAAAATTGATGAGTCGTAGTTATACATGGCACGACGAATACAACTAGTAAATAGACTGAAAGAAGGGAATATCAATTAAAAAAATCTTAAAATTTTTGTATAGATAAGACCAAAGTTGTAACTTATTGCTAACACGTGGGCTTAGTACTAGTAGGGTGGGTAAAAAAACTAACAATAACTCTTGGGACATTGGGAGTACCAAATATCTCCATCAAAATAAGTACTACAATTGTTTGGACTGGATTGGGAGTTTGGGACTCACTTTTTTCACTCACACCACCCTATTAGACATTAGACCGACGCAACAATGAAGACTTCTACAGTCTCAGTCAACACCAATCGTCCTACTTCCTCCACCTGGTGGGACGTGCTCTCTTTCCGGCCATGGAAATCCAATCCTCAGGCTCAATCTAATTCCTGGCTCAAGACTAGGAGCGTCAATCTCGCCGAAGATGCGCCGACCTTATCAACGGGGACCGCCGCAGTTCCGGTGGCTTCGGCTTCGGCTTCGGCGTCGGCTGTGGAGGAGCTCAACAAGGGGATTGCGGCGCTCTACGACGAATCGTCGGAGCTTTGGGAGGATATTTGGGGAGACCATATGCATCACGGATTCTACGATTCCGGCGAGACCGTTTCCCTCTCCGATCATCGATCTGCTCAGATCCGTATGATCGAAGAGGCTCTCCGATTCGCCGGCGTTTCTGGTTCGTTATGTACTGGTGTCTTTTTCTTCTTCTATACTTCCAAAAATATATTGCATGATAAAAAAAGTACATAAATGAATAAAGCTCAATGCTGCATTGAATTCGGACTAGATTGGGTATGGAAGTGAGCGTCCCACCGCTGATTGATGGAGAATGCCTTGTTGTTGAAATGGTGTTGGTTATCTGTATATGGACAAAAATTGCCTCTGCTCGCTGCTACTCTGTTCATTCATTTTTTTTAACTTTTCTTGGAGAAGTTGTTTCCATCTTTTTTTGTCTTCAATATCTACAAATTAGGGTTCGTCCTCCGCCAATCGGGAAAAGTTTAGGCACCAGAAAAAAACTACAGCTTCAACCAACCTCCCACTTACTAATCGGAGTATCGATGATGACACTTGCGTAAAGCTACATTTAATATTTCTTTAGTTCCCATCTCTCTGTACTCGATCTGTCACTGTCCCAAGTCCCAACCACTCCGAACTTCAATGAATCTATTTGTATAACATGACACTTTGATTATTCGTTTTCGTTCCTTCCTTATCTTTAGGATTCTTTTCTGTTAATAATGTATAATAACGCTTATTATGAACAGCTTATCCATTTTACCCATTGATGCATATGGCACTCAGTATGGTATAATTTTGCATGATTGTTCACTGAATCATGAACATGGAGTGGTTATAAAGAAATTCCAGAATAAGGGAGAGGGTTTCTAATATCACCTTCCGTGAAATAAGGAGAGCAAACTACCATTTTAATGGCTCATGATGTCTAAGTTTCAATCTACAGTAGAAACTAGAGTTACAAGAACCTGTGCTAAGAGTTTTGGACTGCTATTAGAGTGTACCCTCTTGCTCTTGCAACCCAATTTGACTTGTAATTCAGTTGAGGTAGTAGTACAACTGCGTTAGCTTTATTCTTACTAATATTTTCACTAGCAAATTTACAGTTCTTCATTTTCTACCTTTTAGTATCTTCTCTGAAACCTGTTCTATGTTCTATGTATTGGCTATTTGGCTTCCACTGTAGATGATCCCGAAAAGACGCCTAAGAGTATAGTGGATGTTGGTTGTGGAATAGGAGGAAGCTCCAGGTACCTAGCCAGCAAGTATGATGGTGTTAAAACCCAAGGCATTACTTTGAGCCCATTTCAAGCTCAGCGGGCTCAAGCTCTTGCTGCTCAACAAGGCTTAGCTGACAGGGTAATTTGCAATTTCATTTCTTTCCCTAACGTAGGTATGGACTATATCATTATAACATTTTAATGATTACAGGTCTCATTTCAAGTTGCGGATGCATTGAATCAGCCCTTCCCTGATGGGCAATTTGATTTAGTTTGGTCAATGGAGAGTGGTGAACATATGCCTGATAAAAGAAAGGTTTATTTTCTTCCTTTCATCTTTTATGTCTTTTAAAATCAGTTTTATTGCTCAGCTCTCATTTCTTGGGTGCAAAAGCTTGTGTATGTATTCATTATGTTTTCTTCATTCAGTTTGTCTCTGAGCTGGCTAGAGTTGCAGCACCAGGGGCCACTATAATTATAGTGACATGGTGTCACCGGGATCTCTTGCCATCTGAAGAATCGTTGCGCCCTGAAGAAAAACGACTCTTGGACAAGATTTGTGACGCATATTATCTTCCTGACTGGTGCTCTACTGCTGATTATGTCCAATTGCTCAAGTCTCTCTCATTCGAGGTTCAAAAGACTTCCCTAATCAGTAGTCAACCAAAAAAAAAAATTATAGTCCATTTCACCATTTGCATACATTTCAGAGTGGCTCCTGATCAGAATATACACATGCTTTTGAATATTGTGTTATAGGACATAAAGTCAGCTGACTGGTCTGAGTATGTGGCACCTTTTTGGCCAGCTGTCATACGTTCTGCATTGACATGGAAGGGAGTTACATCTCTGTTACGCAGTGGTATATAATTCCAGCCTTTCTGATTATATTGTTGATTTTGAAATTGATAGACATGTACTTTCGGATGACCATCTTATCAGTGTCTTCCTCTTGTGTTGATTCGATCAGGATGGAGAACTATCAAAGGTGCGTTTGCAATGCCCTTGATGATTGAAGGGTACAAGAAGGATCTAATTAGGTTTGCTATTATCACGTGTAAGAAGCCTGAATGAATAGCTCAGCGGTATCAAGGTGGACTTGAAACTCAACTCATTTTCGCCAATGCTTTGGATTTTAAAACGGTTGCATCAGATCAATTGCTAGCTCTGCCCGAATCCACGCTGTGTACTCTTAGTGTAACAAATAAAAAGAACCATGTTTCTGATTTGATTCTTGAATCTTGAATAAAAGGATGTGATTTTCAAATTAACATTTGATTTTGTTAGAAATGTAGTTGTAACTTGTACAAAGGTATTAAAAGCAACGCGAGAAAACACTACACAAGTACACAGTGCACGTGCAAAGATAGAAGTAGGGAAATTGGCTCTGGGTCTCTACCTACTGAAACCTTCATCTTAACATCAATTGAAAATAGCAGCACAATCCTTACGGGGTGATTGGGTGAATTCCAACTAAAAAAGAGTTATTATAAAGTCCATTTCGAAAGAAAAGAGTTGTAATGCGGACTCATCATCCTAGTTTCATATCTAATCAGCACATAGTTTCAAGAAACTAACAAGCAGACGATTTCCAAGGACACAAACATGAAAAGCAACCAAATATGCATAATACTTTTATTTATTTCTATCTGCTACTATTGAGATCAAACTCTCCCACTTCACGCCACTCTTGCATTCCAGCATCACCGTTTTCAGCCTCCTCGTCATTCAAGAAATCTTCGGACGGCTCTTTCTCTTCCCTTTGAACATTACTACTTCCCCATCCATTCATCATCTCATCAGGATTAACTCCTTGCTCCTGCTCACTCATTGACACATCATTACCTAGAGCATTTGGACGAATTGGAGCTCGAGCTGCCATCTCAGCAGCATGAGCATGTGACTCAGCTCTTGCTTGCTCTGCTTGAAAGGCAGCCATTCTTAACTTAGCTTCATGGGCTTCTCTACCCGCTTTTTCTCTTGATTCAATTTCAGCTCTTAGCTCCAACATGGCTCTTTTTTCCTCTTGTAATAAAGCTTGCTCAATCATTAGCCTCTCTTCTGAGCGGAATTCGCCTACAGCCCTTTTACGGGTTATTATGTTGAAGGCTAAGGCTTGTTTCTCAAAAGTAGCAGTGAATTCAGCCACTTTTGCAGCAATGTTGTGGTCCCATTGTTGGGAGCGAGATGGCATTTGACCTGTTGTGTCTGAATCTAGAATTCTGTCGTCTTCCTCTGCTTCATAGTCTGCCACTACATGGTAAGGTAGAAGCCTGCAACCATATTTTTATAAATTGTGTAAAAAATGGGACAAAATAAGAGAAATAAGAAAATATCAGTTCGCTGCCTGTAAACTATGCCATAAACATTCAACAGGAGGCTAAAGTAGATATAGGATAAATTTCAGGAATTTAACCCTCATCTTCTTTCTGATCAGGGGCAAAACCCACTCCCCATTCGCGGCTTTTGTCAACACTCAACAACAAATCAGCAAAAAGGCAAGACTAATGTGATGCAAGACTCTACTTTGGGAAAAAAGGCCACTTGCCAGTCATACTAACAAGTTACAAAATTGTACACACCTCATTTAGGGACATTAGGCAGTCAATGAAAAGTAAAAAACTTGTTCCCTTTAAACCAAAAGCTCGACTCTGTCCTTATTACTTTGACTAATCTTCTGTATGCTTTCCAATCCTGTCACTCTCTTCTCTCCACCCTTAATGTGGCTTCCTATTTCGCAGGAAATCAGCCAGGAAGAGGCAATTCTTAGGAAATGCATCATTGGAATCTACCAAATCCCAATATTCCACACACAAAATGTCTATCGAGAAGATTGTTGCAAATATCTAGTCTGGATACACCAGGACTACTTTACCACGTAATGGATACACCCTTGCCAAATAGTAAGACTTATTACTCGCAGAACCATCGAGGCATGAAGTTAGCTTTAATTTTTAATGGACACGGCAAAATATAGATATAATTCGTCAAATTAATGGAGCACTGAAATGGGCACTGATTGTCAAAAAAGTTATGTCTCTCCTGCTTAATTGACAAGTAGGCCTGGGTTAGTTTTATGCAGCAAGACTGGGGCTTTGATAATAATAGGAGAATAAGTACTCAGCAGAAGACCGATCTAAGTAACAGCAAGAAATGGGGAATTAAAATCCATTTCTTGTTGGAGAGAGATAATTGATTGTTGATTACCCAACTGCAGCATTACTAAGGAAGCTGCACACGTATGGAGCTTATTATTGAACAGATTCATGTTGCTAGATAAATGTTGAACTGGCAAGTAAACCCGTCGCTCATCTCATGATTAAGCCCCTGTAACAGTCCTGCCTAATAAGGTGGAATTCATTTCAATTTTTCGTAGATAATACCCAGAAGACATTTGGCTTAGACATAGGATGGTTAAACCTTTTTGCAATAACTTCTTTTTGCTTCAAGAAAAAGAGAGCCTCAAATCTCTGGAATACATGGAAAAAGCCAAAATTCTATTTCCACCATGAACGGCCAGAAAAATCAAGGGAATCTGACCACAGAAGATTTAGCCCGACTACATCTAGACCACATCGAGACTCTGCAATCTTATTTTGTCCATCAGTCATGATTTTTAATAACTAACATCAACATGGTGCTACAGTGCTAGCTCATCACAGTTGAGGCAAAAGTCATATGTCATCTCTCTACGACAGTCTTTTGCAATTTGCAACTTCCCTTCTAAAATTAAAAAAAAAATCTCATTCTTTTTCTTGCACCTCGTTCAACATATGCTATATAGCAACAAAAATTCATTTGCACCATGGATAACGACAACAATTCTCCAATCTGACCAGTAATCACAGAGAAAATAAACTGTATGCAAAGTTCACACTCACCCAACCCAACTAGTCAAAATTTAAAATATGTACCTCCAAGCCCTCCAACCATGGAGATAGCCTACGTTGCTTGGGTGTGCAAAAGAAAATGACAATGCTAAAAAGGACGTAATATCTTAAGGTTGGGATTATAGGATAGGATATGGAGAAACAAAACAGACAAGGGAAATGCCACCATAAGTAGTGCTAGATTGTTGCCATTCACTGTTACCTGCACATCCACTGATCCATACAGCCTCTCAAAACCCATTTAAAGTTTATCATCATCCCAATCAATAAGCATATCAATCAACTGGTAACTACACCAGTCTTCAAAGAGCAATCTTGAGCATATCTACAACTCATTTCCGTGATCAACACTTCTGTGCCACGATATATGCATACTTAGCATCCCAATGCTTCAATTCCTTAACAAGAAATGAAATGCTAGAAAGAGAGGCAACATTGTATTTTGAGGAATATTTAGTGAGATGAGATAAACACTAAATTGTTAGCACATTTTGATACACATATGAGAGTAGGAAAATGAATCAAGATACCTAGGTCTGTGAATGCAAATGAAGTGAGATACGCCTAGTTTCCTCCTGCATCATCAATACCTATTTTCTCTCTCTCATGACCCCTAATAGGAGAGGAGAACATGATGTATACACTTATAAAGAACAGAAACGAGAACATGAGAAGTAATTCTACTACGAGAGCTAAACTGGGTGGATGTCAGACATAATAACAAGGGGAAATTTCGAACTTATTTCAATGTCACTATAAGAACAAAGCTGTTCGTTCGAACGTCATAGATTAAGGTAATCAGAAAATAAATACCTCTCGCAAGCATCTTCAAGAGAAGAGAAAGGGCGCCTGAAGTCAGGATGACAAACGCGCCAGGCGTCCTGGTAAGCCATCTGGAGCTCCGCTTGATTACCAGCCAGAGGCGGTGAAGGCGCAGGTAATCCCCTATTCCCGACCAGTTTCTGTTGCTGCTGCTGGTTCTGTTGTGCGTGAAGTGGATGGGATTGTGAATTGGTGGCGTTAGGGTTAGCAATCGCCGAAGAAGGAGGCTGAATTTGGGGATGATGGTGAACCATAGGATTGGGATTAGGGTTAGGGTTAGGGTTCTGAGACTGAGTGAGCGAGGGAATCGCACGATTCATACCAAGGGGACGCAAATGCGCGTCGATGTTGGAAGGAAAGCGAGAGATTGCAGCTTGTTGCGGATGCTGGTGGTGGTGGTGTTGCTGCTGTTGCTGTTGTTGCTGTTGTTGCTGTTGTTGTTGTTGTTGTCGGAGCTGGTGCAGAAGCATCATTTGTTGCTGTTGCTGGTGTTGAATAAGCAACTGCTGTTGGTGTTGGGCCAAAGCCTTCGCTTCGTCCATTGCTTTCTCTCTGTGTCTTCTGCAACCCCAAAAGCTTCACAAATCAGATTTATGGACGATTAGGCGATGGGAGTTGGACAATTCCTTTTTCATGCCCGGACAACTAATTTTCTTAAATAAGAAAGGGCAAAAAAAAAAGGCAAATATGAAATATGTATTTAAAGTAAACCTCCGTACACTTTCAAATAATTTTTTTTTGTTGAGTAGGTAAGCATTCGGTTGATCGGACAAGTTCGGTACAATAGAGAGGTTGAGTAAATGCCAGTCGGAAATTGACTAGAAGTAGACAGAAGTAACACGAAACGTAAGTACAACAAGCGAAATGAAAGAACTAAACCGAAAAAGGTAGTGGGGAATGTGAGGGGTTAAAGAACAACGCCTTTAGCATTCTGGTCAAAGCGGACAAATTGTGTAAGATGAAAAGGACTACTGGTGTTGCCTCCACCGGGATGAAGGATCTTCAACAGCCACGAAAACGTCCAAGTGGCCACGCCAATCACAAACAAGTCACACCCAATTCAAGACTAAATATCGTAGTTGTACAAACCGTGCACGAGTGAACACCTCCAAAAGCCGATCGGGCCACTACGACCCGAATCGAACAACATTCATAAACTAAAGCAACCTGCAAGAAACAAAAGTCAAAAAACACAAAACAAAGAAAAAGGCCACAACGCAGACCACTTAACAACAAGAACAAAAAAACAAGGGCCCAAACCCAAAACAAAACAAGGTCCAACAAGATATCAATAATGTATCGAAGCCTGAAGAGATAAGTCGACGTGGCAACACAAAAGCTAGCAAAATGAACACCATAGCCACCACCAACAAGGTGAGAGTGATCGACGTCGAATCCAACAGAAGTTTGCACAAACAAGATTATCCCTCACGAGAACTCGTTCGGAAATTTCAGACAAAGCAAGCACACAAAAAAACCTTGCACATTTAGCAAAGGTCGGAAAAAGGGAAAACGACAAGAACGGAGCATGAGATTGAAAGAGGGATTTAACCCAACTCGAGCATTAAAACAGAAACACAAACAAAATCAAGCCAAAAAACTTCACAAGTCGAAATTAGATAGTCATTAGGTCGAAATCGATCGAGATTTTGTTCTCAGATCTAGAGACGTTCAAATTTTAGAGAGTAGCAAGAAAGAGCCATATATGATGGTTAAGAGTTCCCATCTGAGAGTGTAAATGCATGAAATTTGTTCTTAGAAACAAGGGGCAAAAGTCTTTTCAGCAAAGAAGAAAAGAAAAACGAGATCAATTGTGGACAATCCGATATAACTACATCTAGGTTTTATTTTATTGTTTAAAACCATAGTCTCCGTAAGATTCATTCCTTAGATCTAAAGTATGTAGATCGAAATTTGCTTTCTTGGCGGTGTCGGAGAGCTTTCTCGGCTTATTTCTTTTTTATGGGTCGAGGAAAGAATAAAAAATTGTCTATTGCTTTTTTTTACTTTCTATCTACTCCATCATCTCTTACAAATAAGTATTTAAAATGACTTAAAATGGAAAAAATAAACATTTAATCTAGAAATTCATCGGTTTCCTGGTTTATTAATATATTTAACCGATTTAAATTAAACTAAGTCAAATTTTAAGGATTTGTTAGGCTAAATTAACATGAAATAGGCGGTTCGTTTGCACACTCCCAAATTTGTGTTGCGCATTTCCATATGGGCGAGTTCATAACCAACACATAAAAAACCGGATTTTGGAAAAACCATGAATGGATTTAGTACGCGTGCAAAAATTAACACATACTTCGGTAAAAACCTCAAGCAAAAAACCGGATTTTATGTACATAGCAGTATTACATATACCACCATTATGGGCGGTTTTCATATCCGCACAACTTGAACCCGATTTTTAAAAAAATACATATGTGTGGATGCTTAACCCGCACAGATTGGAGTGCGCATGAACAAAAACAAAGTGCGCAAAATTTTGCCGCTTTTTTTTCTTGTTTCACAATAGATGTACATATAAGAATTTTGTCCATTACTTTCCATTTATATTATTAATGATTACACAAAATTAATCCTATAAACTTCTCTCAAAAGCACAAAACAACTTTTCAGAGTGGGAATCTAGGTGTACTATTTAATATGAGTAATTTTAGGAGATTTTTTTCACTTAATATATGTGCAAATTTGTCTATGATCATTTATTGTGAAACTGAGGGAGTATAGGTTAATACTATTAGAAATTAATGTTTTTCTTTACTGGTTCGGAATAGGGCACCATCCGATGTAGTAAAATTACGAATGCAAATGATATAATTTTGTGTCATTATTAAACCACACCAGCTTGCATTTTAGTTGTGCTGAATTGGTGTACCTTATTCATAAGAAGCAACTAAAATGTAGATTTCACATCTCCTTAGGTGATATTAGATTGGGTTTTTAATTAAGTTCTGAAACTAACATATAGAGGAACTTAAATTTGGTTTATCGTTTCTTAAACTCACATTCAAACCCTGTGATATGATTGGTTGGTTGATAGGATTCCAATTATTTCATTCCTTTTCATATTTTATTCCATGTTATTATTCAGTCCAAGTCATCATGAGTCAACAAGATAAGAATTTTTTATTTTAGTTAGAGGATAGAGTCCTCCTTAATTTTAGCTAGAGAATAAATTCCCTGATTTTCAAAAATCAATAGAGGTTATTATTCCTTAATTTTCTCCCTCAATAGAAGGGTAATTTGCTATTTAAAACTATGTCAGGGTCAGTTGTAGGGCATCCAGAAAATTATCAATATATCATAGTATTATTCAGCCAATTTTCCTTGTGTACAAGATCCTTGTACTCAATGGGCTTGCCTCAAGTGAGATTCTCCTTGAGTGGTTCTATCATTTGGTATCAGAGCCGTTCGATCTGAATGGTAATGAGACACTAAACCCCTTTCAATCCACCACCACCCTCAACCACAAATCTACAACCACCATCCACAACCCTTAATCATGACCTTAGATCTCAACTAGTTTCACTTGTTTCTTGCTTGGAGAAGCTTTTGCCTTTTCTAAGCACTGGAATTTCAAAGCCCATGGTACACTACAATGGTGATCAACCCCTCAATGACGAAGAGGAAAAATCAACTAAGAAAATCCATGAGGATGACAATTTGTTCCCTCTAGCCCCTAGGAGATGTTGACAAAATCGAAGCAGAAGCCATGAAGACTGAAGAAAAATCAGGTGTAATAAAAAGTCCAAAAATTGAAGAAAAATCATGTGAAGTTGACAAATCGACTGAGAAAATCCATGATGAAACCTTTTTGGTCCCCCTAGGAGAAGTTGACAAAGTCAAGTCAAAAGCGATGAAGATTGAAGAAAAATCAAGTGAAGCAAAAATTCCAAAAATGGCTAATATCCCCAATCACAAGACCACTCCTCAGACCAGCTTTATTAGATTTTCTTCTTCCCTAACCTGCCTTGATGAATCAAAAAATCGAACTTCAAACTTGACCTCGCTCGATCTCAAAGAAAAGTCAGACAAGCCAGCAACTGGTCAAGACATCAATGAACCATGGGGAAACTACTTTGGGGCCTGTCATTTAGGTGAGGAAAGTGCCTCAATTTCGCTTTGAGGTCAAGACAAATTTTGAGGGGATGCATTTATAGGATTTAAGTTATTTCATTCCTTTTCATATTTTATTCCATGTTATTATTTATTCCTAAGTCATCATGAGTCAGCAGGATAAGAATCCTTAATTTTAGCTAGAGGATAAATTCTCTGATTTTCAAAAATAAGTAGAGATCATTATTCCTTAATTTTCTCCCTCATAGGAGGGTAATTTGCTATTTAAACCTATGCCAGGGTCAGTTGTAGGGCATCTAGAAAATTATCAATATATCAGAGTATTATTCAGCCAATTTTCCTGTATACGAGATCCTTGTACTGAGAGCATGCACAACAGTTTCTCTATAATTTTCTTCAAAATGGAGAATCGAATGTCAAATTCTCTAAAAAAAAATAGTTCAACATTAACAGTTTTCTTATTTTGAAGAACCTAACATTTATTATTTATTATTTTATATATAAAATATTTCTCAAAATGCTAAAAAAATTAATATAACCAATTGCATGTTTACATATATAACACTCATATTTAATTCATTCACCAAATGTATTTGGAGATTTCTCTAAATTTAGGAAAAAACATTTCATTTTCTCCCCTCCATCCCTATTTTGAAAAAGAATGGGATAGAGAATTTGTTAGACTAAAAAAAGTTTAATATTCTCTAAAAACACAAATACCAATACATATAGAGAAGCTCTTGGAATTGCTCTTAATAATCTTGCCTGGAGTGAGATTCTCCTTGAGTGGTTAGATGTGGGTAGAAACTATGAAGGTAAACTAGTAAGGGCTTGGCATTGTAGTACATCTCTATATTTGTAAATTTTTGTCATTTGATACTTTTTTTACCTCTTACTGCAATAAAATTTTACAAACAACTGTATAGTTGTAGTAAAATCCAGAGTTAACCTCATGACGGTTCTAAACAAACACTGGAACTGCTCTGTTTTAAACCTGCCACACAACAAACCATATTATACTTTTACATAACTACATCACATCAATCAAGCTTTCATTTCCCCTATGTCACCACGACAAGAGCCAATTTCAATTAGTGAGCCAACAACATGGCAAAAAAATAAACACAGGCGGATTTCAGCCAGTGGCTGGTGAGACTAAACGAACACTTGTTGCAGGGACAAATAGATTTCATCACC
Source organism: Fallopia convolvulus (assembly GCA_964016875.1). Lineage (NCBI taxonomy): Eukaryota > Viridiplantae > Streptophyta > Magnoliopsida > Caryophyllales > Polygonaceae > Fallopia > Fallopia convolvulus. The sequence continues at coordinate 31,110,576 of OZ024736.1, forward strand.
TGTTTCACACTTTTAAAAATCTTACAGTCCACGTATCCAATAATTTGGATTATGGAGTTTAGCCTCCCAGATAGCCATCAGAGATTGAATGCCTCTTTTAACGCGCCCCCGCAAGCCGACAAAGGAGATAAGATTGCTTGAACAAGAAAGCACAGCTCCGATTGCCAGTTCCAAAAAACCAATCAGAAAAATTGACCATATTTTTGTATGTTGCAAACCTACGCAATCCTGCTATAGTCCTTTCTTCCATGTGATGATGGTGGGATATTCGATACCCTCCGCCCTAAGTGTAATGAGATGACATGTTAGATTTGGAGCATCTTATTATGATGAAGACACTCCATATAATATGGTTAATTAAAAAAGAAAAAAGAATCTTTACTCGGCATGTATTTACCTAAAACCAGTTATACATGCTCTTCAACATCAATAATCAAAACTTTGGAAAAAGTTAGATCAACTTACCCCAAGATGCGGCATTACCAGATGAGCTACCAACTGATGAGATTGGCACCCCAGTGTTGAAGCTGAAAGTTCTAGGCTGAAGCTTATTCTGAAGCCCTTCTCCAGTATTAGGAGCTGATGATCCTCCATGACTAAATTGCTGAATAGGCTGTTCGCCAAAACGACTCAAAGAATTTGGGTTCATGTGTGGAAGAAAAGCAGCCGACATTGAGTGACCATAAACAGGTGGAGGACCAGTAACTTGTGAAAATGCTTGTAAAGGTCCATTTGGCCTGGATTATCATTATCAAACACTTAAAGAGAAAGTTCATCCTTAAAATATCAACACTGAAGTCAGTCTCAATATATCAACACTAAAGTAATAGTAGTAGAATAGGCATAGATAAACATAGGATAAGACATAACAAAAGTTCTTTTTTCTTTTAGAGAAAAATATTATGTGACCCAGTCAAAGCAATCAGGATTCAAGCAAAAAAGAACCAAAGACTTTTAGGTTAATGAAAAACATGATTTTACAAAAGTAAACTTCAATTTGTATACTAGATAAATTATATGCATCTGTCTGTGTAAGTTGTACTAACGTCTAATAGAAAAGTATATACATACTTCAGAATTAGAAGGTGATTGGTAGGGAATGAAAAGAGGGGGGATTTGGCAGGAAGGGGCACAATGATAAAAATAGCAGAGCAGCAAACTTAGTATAATCTATAATAGGACAGCTGACAGTATATCCCTGCTCCAGTGAAAATGAACCTGTAGATACAAATGAACAGTTAGAAAATGTACCTTTGTACCAAATTAGCAAAACTTCCATTGAAACCATGATGAAATCTGCCAACCCCACCAGATGTTTCCACTAGCACAGGAGCTTGAGTAATATTTAATCCGTCTTTAAACTCAGATGCAATAGAGCTATCATCGACACCATCCTCTTGCAGTAGAAGATCGTCACTGGAAGGAGAGCAGCACTTACTCACATTAGCAACACATTCACATTAGCAAAAGTGTGCAGAAAACTATCAAATTTATGAATAGATGGTATGGTATGGGTATCAGTAATCATGGCCCATTCCATTAATTTCTGATCAATTGCGAACTACTAATGTCACACAGGAAAACTTGCAACAGAAAGCCAGGGACATATATAGCTTAATTCAGAGCATTAGATCCTCTAAGTTCTTATACAGTCCACGCTAAAAATTAATCAGAGTCTTTTACTTACCTATAATGTGGGTCCCAGTCACCGGGATCAAAAGATGAAAGTCCGGATTCTTGCTTATCACTTGAAGTCCTCTTTTTTGGCGAGACCTGAGGGATTGAACCATGTGAAAAGGAACTTGTTCCTGGGAAGGAGTGCTCGGGTGAAACACCCACACCTCCTCCAGAATGCCTCCAGCTTATTACATTAGAGTTCGGTGACATATGCAATGGAAAACCACTAGGTACATGTGCACTACTCTCTGCTGGAAGAGGGCAAGCACCATCACCACATTGACATTGTGTAAATCCCGAACTTCTTCTTCTAGTGAACTGGCTAGCTGCAACTCCTTTGCCTAATGGTGAACCCTGAAAGCAGCTTCTTGCAGGGGAAGTAGATCCAAAATGTCCAGGAGAGCCTGAAATATAAGAACTAGGTGGTGTGTGTTGTGAAGGACTAGTTCCAAGAGGCAACGGTGCAAAACCTGTAGTGGAAGGACTTGCACCGAGTCCTTGTGAACGGTAAATCATCCTACGCCTAGTATCAGGGCTAGATCCAACCATTGTAACACCTTGTGGGTACATGTTCATTCCTGGACCACCAGGTGAATAATATGCAAATGTGTTGACATTGTCCCCATAGCTTCCATGGCTACTGCCAAAATTCATATAGTCACCGTAACTACCATAGCTTCCTACACTGCCATAACTAGTGCTGTGTGCATATGGTACCATCTGGAAATGTGAGCTGGTTTGCATGGTCATGTTCCTTCCTGGAACCTGAAAAGAAATATGCAGGTTCAGGAGAATGTGAGGTCTAAGAGAATCAGTAAGTTTATTTAATAAAGGAAATGCAACCAAGAAGGATGAGCAAGCTCACGTTTGGAGAGAGACCAGCTGCAAACCAATGGCCTCCACCGGGATGATGGTCTACATTAAAATTGTGTGAAACAGGCTGTACAAGTATATACAGGGAGAGAATCAGACAAACTAAGAGAGACATAGTGTTACAAACCATCTGCACTGCCTGTAACTCATTGACACTACAATGTAGAAATATGCTGGACCGGACAGATACATCAGATGTACAAATAAAATAAAAAATAAAAAAGGAATTTTGGTAGAGCCTGTTATGCAGCTATTCTATACAAATGACTAAACTCAGTTAGGCAATTTCACTGAAGGACCTGTAGCTGTAGATTGAAGTATTCTTCACAATATCAATGGCTGCCAGCATCTTATTCTAAAAAACAGATCACCAAGATGATATTTCTGGTCGAGACTTTATAAACAGAAGAAAAATACATAGGAATCATGGGCCATGTAAATCCATAATCTTAATATTGTTAAGGACCTACTTAACAGTTCACACCCTTGCTACAAGCATAGTTTGCTTTACATGCCCTCTCTATTCCTTTAGAGACACGACATCCTAGAAAAATTTCCTTTTTGATTCGAAGCTTGGTGGGAATGGATCATTTAGATTTCTCTTAGTGATCTCTCTGGCGCCAATGTCTTTGAAATAGTGCATTTTTATAAATTAAAAAGATAAGAAAAGGTTTAACAGTAGATCATCAAAATCAACCAATCTACTTACCAAACGTTGAGTTTCTTGAGGTGGTTTGTAAGGACATGTAAATGGCTCCCCTGTAACAAAAGGATGCTTTGAGGCCTGCAAGTAATCCATTTTAGTTAGAACATTCCAACTAAATTTGTTTGCACAAGTGGCTTGCTTACTAAGAGAAGTCACAAAAGAAAGCTGTCTACTCGATGCAATGAGAAGAACCTGAAATGGTGACCACCGCTTTGCAGGATCAAACTCAACAAGTCCCTTCAGAAAATCAATGAGAGCCAATCGTATTTGCTTTTCTGTTGTATAAACGTAGAAAATCAGCTTAAGTTCCATTTAATAGCAAGGAATCAAAATCCTCAAGAGTGAGTCTCACACAAAACAAAACAATGTTACTGACCCTTTGATATGTCTTCTTCGGATAAGTTCTTTCTGTAAGGATATGCTGCAACAATGCCTTCAAGATTCATATAATTGAAATACTCCTTTCCAATCACAGGTTTTTTTTTCTCCCTCTGATTACAACAAAAAATGGAGAATTAGCAGACATATAGGGTCCTCCAAAAGTTATCAATATATGAAAGAAAGGTCACATAGAACATTACCAACTCGCCTATAGATTTTATAAGAATTATTGTTCAAATACTCATCTCTTCTTGATTAACATACCTAACCTTAGCGAAGTATTTCTACAACCACATACTTACAGATTCATATTCTTCAGGTGTTAATACTTGATAAGTACTTCTGCTGCCATTTGAAGTTCCCCCATAACCGATATGACTTATGCTCCCAACATACTTGAAGAACTTATTTGTATTTTTTGCCTCTTTTAGCACATAATCTGGAGGTTGTCCCCTACAAATTGGGAGAATAAAATAGGGGAAAGAAAAAAGCAATTTTATTAATATCTGCAAAAAAGGCTGTCAATCAATCAGAAACGAAAATTTTATAGGACTTAATCCAACAGAAAGAACAAGGATCAGATAAATGGAATGTCAACAGTTCACAGAATTCAAATGCCCCACAGTTGCTACATGAATTGCTCATAGCTCATAGTTCATAAGGATGGGTCTTCTGTTTTTTGTGATTTTAGTGTGTTTTTGTTGTTGCTCGTGCGTGTTTTCTGTGTGGAGGGTGCCTTTTTGGCTCGTCCATGTTTTCCTTCTGTTACCGTGTTCTTGCTGTTTTAATTTCTGTTTTTTAATTATAAATTCATGAAAATCCAAGGATCCTAAAATTATGTGTTATAGTGGAAACAAAAAATTGCAATAGCTGATTCTTCATTCTTAATAGCCACTAATTTATGGAGAAGGCTCTTTCAGCCCGCAGAAGAGCTTTGACTTGGGGTTATAATAGGATGTATAAACCACCCCAAGAAAAAACAGCAAAGAGTTTCTGTTTTACTTTGGAGTTCCAATTGCTGAAGCCTTCTAACGCGTGTAACTTCCATATTAAAAGGTCAAAAAAGAAGTGGCACAACACAAGGACAGTCAGAGATCACCATTTTATTGCAGCATACAGTTTTTATGTTTTACTTCAGAGTTCCAATCAGATCAAGGCATTAAGCATGTAAATTTGAACTGGTACAATCATATTGTGAATTCAAATTTTTAGGTCCATGAAATCTAAAGCATGAAGGGTTTTATTGGTCTAAGTTTTCTGGCAAAAGCATATATAAATGTCATTTAAAAAAGTGTTAAGAATAATAATTTATTGCAAATTCAAAGACCTGTAAACTATTTGGCAACAATTAATTAGAACCAATGCAAATTGAGCTGAATACACTGGAGAGTAAGCAGGCATACCCAAGTATCCGAATCATTCTCTTCAGAAGATCAAATTCTGATGCACCTGGGAACAAAGGAAGACCTAAAAACAACTCAGCAACAATGCATCCAAATGACCACATGTCAATGGCAGTAGCATATCTAAAAGATGGTTAAGGAATTAAAATGACCATATATATCAAACACCAAAGTTAAGAAAAATTTAAATCATCAGCTGAACGTGATAAAACAATTCAGAGTAGAAGATTATATACATTAGCAGTTTAGCATTTGATAAAATATTGAGTTATTGACAGAAACCCAGAGGATTAAACTATGAAAGCAGAATATTCTCGTCATTATGCTGCTTGATGAGTTTGAAATTTTTTTTCCATTTAGGGTTACTTGTACAACTGATACACATTTAAATATGAATGTATTTTTTGGGGGGTAGAATATGCATATAGATGTATTGAAAAAGCCAAATGAATACTATCAAGAATAGATTAGACATGAAGCTGTGATGAATTACAAACAGAGTGTCAGGATAGAAGATGGACACAGAGCAAAAGTAGGTTATAGCTCAAAACACTTGTTAAAAAAGAAAAATTCATGGGATTGCATAAGAATATGTATAATTTCAGAAATAACCCAATTCTATGTCTACAAACTTTGTTTTCCAAAATAATTATAAATTCTGAGATTAGTTTTAGTTCAACATGTCAGAAATATATTCTATCTCCTTTCCACGAGAAAGATGCTATATGCACAAAGACAATATCTCTGGATGCACATTGAAAGCAAATCACGATCAAATTACATGAAAAACATTTGTACATGTTTCTAGGTTCAATTTTGTGACCTAGTAGCATTGCTTCTTTTTTACCCCGTTTATCTGACTTACCCATGCACAAACAACCAGAAGTATTGCATGAGTATCTGACTAGGTTTGCTGCTTCGGTAGAAAGGAAACCAACATCCCGTCTCCAGGTAATAATTATCTAGAAGCCACATACAATAAAATACACAACAATAGCACATCCACGGAAATCCTAACGTCCCAGCCTCCCATCCCCAAAATAATAAAAAGGACACAAAATGAAAGAAGGTAAACAAAAAGATGTGTGCAAACCTCTAAAAGAAAACTGCAATAGAATGTCAAAGGTTCTTGAACAGTAAAGTCAAATTCTTTTATAGAACTTTCTCAAACACAAGTGAAGTGCCGGGGGAAAAAATCTTGGACAAGCTAGTACGATTTGAATAAAAAATCTTATTAAGCTCAAATATCAAACAAAGCACAATCAAAAAAGGTAAAATATTAAATGTCACCATTGTCAGAGATCTAAGCATGACAAGTTTATTCCCGGGTTTAAGCCCTCTACTTTTTAAAAAAAAGTGATGATGATTCCATTCTATGAACAGCTAGTCAGCTAGCCTAAAGCAAAATAATCATACAATGATAAAAAGCAACAAACAAAACACGAGAAGACTATTTTAGTCATCTTTATCAGGTACTTATCACACCATTATATCATGCAAATGAACAGAACAGAATGAATCTCCCAACTGCAAACATGTTAATCACATGAACATTTAAAATTTGACTGCTCACAATCATAGAGACATAAGCCTTCATTCCACATGCAGACCCAATAAGAAGCACAAGAAGAAGAATACAAAAAAAAAAATTAAATGCTGATGACATAGATGTGACAATTTATAGAGGCACTAGCCTCTTGATTATGCATAAGGATACTGATAGCCGAGGAGGACTTCAGGAGATCTGTAGTAACGGCTCTGCAGATGAGACAAAAAATTTATTTTCTCAACAAGAAGCTTTCATAGTTAAAAAGAATGCATCAAAGGCATACTGGGCACAAGACATACCTGAATGTAGGAATAGACAGTTCGATCTTCCATGCACGCTGATCCAAAGTCTATGATCTTTACTTCTGCTGGTTTTACACTGTTAATTTCAGAATGATGCAGTTTAGATGAAAATTAGTCTGGCAACATTTAACTTTGGACAACTATCAGAAGGCTTACCTTGCACACAAGAGAATGTTCTCTGGCTTCAAATCACAATGAATTATACCAGCTTCTTTCATCAGAGCCAATCCACACAAAATCTGTTCACAGAATGACACTTACAGGGTGATTGAATAATACGATAGTACTAGAAGCCACAAAGAAAACATAGTAGCTCACGGTCATATTACACAATAAGCAAACATAACTATATATATATATATGTATGTATGTATGTATGTATTTATGTATATATGCACCTGCTTGGAGAACAACTGCACAATGCTCAATGATAACCCCCTGAAACTATTGAGTTTTATAAGCTCATACCTGCAGAAGGTGCATACAAGTTACAAAAGCCTACACAAAGATTAAAAAAAAAAAAGTAAGGACACTGAACTTAGATATTTAGGAACTTACAAGTTAGTATCAAGCAATTCAAATGAAATGCAAAGATGACGCTGAAATACGAAGTGATCATATATACGAACAATGTGGTGCTTATCTTCAGGGTCAAACTTCGTATTCAACTGCAAACAAAAGGCATGATATTAAATCTTTTAGAGGTCCAATCGCCTATGATCAAGCTGAAAATGAGTTTAATGAAGATACCGCTGTCAAAAGTGAGACTTCCACTAATGCTTGTTGATAATAAGCAGGCTGGTTCTTAATTATCTTAAGCGCCACAAAACTATTAGTTTCTGGCACCCAGCACTTGGCAACCTGCCCAAATGTTCCCTGTCCAAGGACATCTTTTACAATATACCTGCACAAGAATAAGATAATACTAATATAAGCAGGACGTTAATAAATAAAACAATTTTTTCTTGGATGATACTTGCCAAAAATAAATAAATATTCTTGAAGAGATTACAAGCACAGCTTATCATGACACACAAAGCATTTAGTAAAAACGGCTAACTTGGATACAGTTAGTAACACTAAACACATTCAACAACTAATAAAGGCATAGAATAATCTTGTCACATCACGAAATACATTTGCTAGTCAAAATTGATGCAAAAGTCTAACAGTAACCTACATGGCTACATCACACAGTCCAAAGTCAGTTCTAACCCTATTTTTGTTTGAGATGAGCAGGAGGAACTAGATACTCTGATCTGATGAACTTGAAATATACATGATACAAAGTTTGCCACATCTATAAGGACAAATAAAAAGTTCATCTCCACTGATGCTTGTGTAAAGCTTTTTCAGGAGTGGGAAGGCGTAGTCTATTTCATCACTTTCAAGATGCAGGATTTTGTGGTGGCGCATTTTCTCTAATGGAAAAAAAAGGATTCTATATTCCTATCTGCCTGAGTTATCAGATTCTCATCTTCCGTTTGACACAGGCATTTGGGGGAGTGAGAAACACCAATTTTTTTTGAAGGTTACGTTGTCCTTGCAGTTGGCTAGGGAACAATATCTTTGTATTGATAAGAGTTGCATTCCGATATTCAGACAGATGACGTTGTATCATCAATAGCTTGTATAGTAGGAGATAAGTGCCCATCTCATAGCAACTTGAGCTCTAGTTGGGGTTCCTTTCAGGTTCCTTTTGGTCTTTGTCATCTTTTTATTTTCTTGATAAAATCACCAAGCTTCTTTATTGAAAAGCAAGGGAAGTCTAAAAATGCATACTCACACTATTATTATAATGTGCTATGCAATATTCATGACATACAGATCTAAACACTCCTGGGGGTTTGCTTTTCTTGACTTGAGTGCTGAATGCAAAGCATACGCTTATAGACGATCTTAAAGAAAGAGGGGGATCTTTTAGTTAGGTGATGTTTTCTGTTATTATAATAACTTAACGACTTAAGATAAGTGCCTTCTTTTCCATTACAGGTTGGATCATATGATTTAAAAGTTTAAGGCTGTAGAGACCGTTAGTGGGATTTTGAGAGAGCATTCCTGCTGATTTCAAGTTGTAAGAGAAGGACATCAACAGAAGAACATAGTGAAGTCATTATAACCTTGAAGAATTGTTAGCCCTATTAAAATTGGCAAGGATGGACGGTTGAATTGTTCAATTAGAGGGAAACTTTCATTTTGTCTGGACCTTGCCCGGTGTGGGATGGACCTTTTAGATAATGGTTCAACAGACCTTGAATATGTCATGACAGTTTACAATTCTTTTGCCTTTTAGAAACTTTTCTCGCATGGTTTGTATTGTTAACAAAAAACTTCAGTGAAATTAAGTAAAGAATGTACAAAGGGGCAAAAAGGAAAAATATGAGGACAAGCCATCCTATAAACATGGGAGAATCTAAAGCAAAAAAAGGACAACCAAACAATTTTTGGCAGACATTTCATACTAGCTATGCATCACTGGAAGTTTGGAACTCCTTTAAACTCAAATTGTATGTGCTATGATAAAACACTAGCATTGCCCTATAGATCTTAATCTAAGAATGAAAAAATATTCTCACCCTATACAACTAACAAATTTTGACAGCACATGCATAAGCTGAGTAATAGAACACTAAAACAATTGCTCATCAAGATGAAACATGTTCTCACCTTAGATGCCTTTGTGAATTAACTAAGATAGAATTCACGTAAAGAATCAGATCTGAGTTTGCATTATCATGCCCATCATTAAGCACTCCGTCTGTAGGACTTGTCAAAAACCTCTTTGGATTTAGTTCTTCTACATACTTAAAATCTGGGTTGCATATTTGATATGTTTCAACTATTCCCTTGGTCAGTCTTGCAACCAACTATACAAGGAAATAAAAATGAGATACAATGTGTCAGGATGGGAAAAGTACAGTGGTTCAGGATCACAAAATGGATACACGAGTATCTGTAAAAAAACAAAGAACTAAGCACCGCACATAAATTCTGCAATTCATCAAATGTACAAATTGCAATATTAAATAGTTCATTTCATTGAGACAAATAAACATACTGGAAGGACACCAATTGAGTTTTAACCATGCATATGAAAACCAATAAATCAGCTGTTATTGCTGCATCGTCTATAAATACAATTGGTAAATGTACGAATTGTAATATCTTTGACTAACATGTTACCACTTTAAAAAGTAAAATTAATTTGAAAATCATTAGTACTAAATTCAGGCATCTATATGCTATAATTATCTAATAATTAACTTCGATTTATAATATATATTTTTGAAATACTTCCAAAGTCTAACTGGGCAATAAACATAAATGGACCGATAGTTGCTCTCTTAGAAGCCTCTTTGCATCTATTTTACCTTCTTACATTAACAATATACTCCTGTGACATCCCCTAAGTAACCCTTGCTACTATTAGCGAAACTGCAGTTGGATGTTGGCAAACACCCAATAATCTACAGCCTTCATGGTCACATTTAAAAACTCAGCCTAAGACAGAGCCTTAGCAAGTGCTCATACTGCATTCAATTAAATCCCATACTGAATTCAATTACATATAAGGTTTTCCCCTTATTTTGTGCCAAAATGATCAGGCTATACATATTGTACTGTAGTTGTCAGTGTGCTAACCTCTGCGCTTTTGGACTCTTATTCATACTCTTCAGTTAGAATTACTGAAAAGCTATTAATATGAGTATCATCCATTTAATCAGATGCCTTCGAAATATAGTATTCATACTTTACAAAAGTAATATGGGGAAGAGTACAAGTACAACAAGCATCTCTAAAGCTAAACAAAAGCTACCAAAAGAGCAAATCGAAGTACTGCCTAATACGCATGAACTATAGGGCCACCTGATAAAAAGAATGAGGAAGGGAGGACACTATGAAATCTTTGAATGAAATAACTAATTCATCACTCAAGTGACTCCACATCTTATTTTCTTCACGATTTTTATTCACAATTTCGATAGATCCATCCTCCTCAGTCCTCCCCATAACCCATATAGGAGCAAATTTTAAAATGACTTTTGACTGATATTATTAAACTATAAATTCATAATTTCTCCATAAAAATAAAATTTTCTATTTACCTCTCCTTCCTTTTACCAAAAGATCCCTTAAACTTCCTGACCCTAGCCCTCAAGTATGTAAAGTAGAGATTCAAGGCTAAGAAGCATGTCCCCTAAAATCAATTTCAAAGTAAAATATCAGGAAACCTTCTACAAAAGTTGGAACCTAAGGTGTGTGAGTCGGTGATATAATAAATATTCTAGCAACTCAAATGGCATTATACTGATTTTCTTAAACACATTCATTTGTTTTTGATCTGCAAGCAAAAAGAGCATGAAAATATGCACGTTATTAAATGAGAAGTATAGCTTTTTAAACTTCCATCACGTATGATTTGCCCAAACAAACAGAAGAAAATCAGGAAAACTGACAAATTTCATCAATCATTGACACATCTGGAAAGGAATATAACACCAGGAAAAGCTGTTTATTTATCACAAGATTGGCCAACCATATTGAATTAAATCGCAAGACTATCCACTGGGTACTGGTGATCCAATAAAGAACCTGTCTTTTGCACTTCTCTAACCCTAGAAGAAGTCAATACCTAGCATTATAAATGAAGCTCAACGCCAAAATGAAGCAAGAGAAAGGAAGAAGAAAGCTTACAGGTCTTCGAACAACAACTCGTAACGATCTAGACCTGTGGCTGGAATCCTGAAGCGGCGTATAGGGATGGAAAACCAGATGGCTAGGGCACCAACAAGACTGCACAGGTAGCGACTGTGGTGACGATGGCGATGGTGATGCTGAATCATCACCTTCCTCGCGAGGTGGCTTGACCTCCTCGTCCATGACCACCCACCCAGCCGTCCACCAAGCACCAGCAGCTGACTTTTACTTCTGTAGGCTAACAATAGATACTAGCAAATCCTTCGTCTCAATCCACGCATTAATCAAACTTGCAAAGGGAGGCAAATCGCCCACCCTATTGAAATCATTACTAGCATATGATGGACATTCCAGATGATTCTAATCCCATCCTCCTCTATATGAGAGGAAACAAAAATCTGCTTCCTTGAGACAAAATCCGATCAAATCGTACAGCACTGTTGAAGATACGAGACCAAAGCAAACAAATTGCAGCAACAAGGAAAAGAAGTGTGAACAAAAACTAGGTCGAGCTTGCTCAATTGAAGCCCAATTACACCAACACAATACTGAAACAATCGATTGAAAGGCGAGAACAGAAAGGTTAGGGATCAATAATAGAAACAACAAAGAACCAATCCGGATGCAGGGAAGTTGTAGGATCGATCAGAGTATGTGAATTGAATAATAATAAATAAATAATAAATTTGAGAAACCGCGATTCCCAAAGCTGGAGAAATGGAGGTGGATGAGATTGAAGGCAGAGAGAGATGGAGAGGAAGAGAGAGATGTGTTTGTGTTTCTATAAAAAATATATATATATATATATATATTTTAAAAGGAATTGTGTATCTTCGCTTACACAATCTGAACTCCTCCGAAACGACGATTACAACCGGGGTGGATTTGTGATTATTATTCTTTTGGAGCTAATTATTGAATTTGTTCAAATTACCGCAATCAACCAGCGCATTTGGTGTCTTGGGCATTGGTTCGGAGGTTAAGATTTTGAGCTTTTGAGGTTATCGTTTCGAATCCCACATGCGGCGGTTTGCCCATTCCTAGAAAACCTATGGGCGGGCAATTTGTCCATTCTTCCTAGAATTGGTGTTTCGATTCCCACATACGACGGTTTGTCCATTCCTAGAAAACTCACGGGCGGCGGTTTGCCCATTCCTTCCTAGAATTGCCGAATTGGTTGGGTTGGATTTTTTTTTGTTAATGGCGGATTGCTCAAATTTCTATTTATTTTGATATTAATAATAGGTATTGATTCAAATGAAAATAGACCTTAGTATGAAAATGATAAATGAATATCTTATTAAAATACTAGAAATAAGGGTTTGTTTGGCGCTTCAAACCTGATACTGATGATGTCCAAAATAGTAAAAGCAAAAAGTGGGCCCAAGAGGACCCCCATAGGCAAGTTGGGTACCCACATCCACGTGGTTATCTAAAAACAAAAACTCCCAACGCGCGCGAGGTCTCTCAAACATCCCGGGACGAGGTCTCGACCTCGTCACCGACTCTGCTAATACGCCTGCCCACTCGAACCAATCACCAGCGACCTCACTCCCGAACCAATCACCGGCAACCTCACTCCCAAACCAATCACAGGTGACCTCACTCATGGACCAATCAAAAACCCTTATTTTAAGTATCCCACATCGGACATTGGCCTAAACTCAGCCCCCCAATTCTCTATAAATAGAGAAGGACCTCGTAGGAAGAGGGGGTCGAAAAACCACTTGAACTCAAGAACTCTCTTGTTTGTTAAAGATCGACGTGATAGGAATACCGTCAAAAGACCTCGTTACAGATAAGAGAAATCCACAAAAAGACTCCAAGTCATACAAAGACCTCGCCTACACTAAAGACCTCGCTACAAAATCTCACAAAGCTCTCTACACCACGTACCCAAATCTACCTCGCCTTAGAGTCAACCTCGCAACATTTAGGTTTGATCTCAGAACCTCGTAGGAGGTCTAGGTGTAATTCTTAAAGTTGTTCATCAACCTCGTAGGTGTGTAACCTCGTTATTTGGGAGAAAATCATAAATAAAGGAGCAAGTGTTTGCACTCAAATATAATAATCTTATTTCTTGTCTCGTAGCGAACCTCGTTATTTCGGATTTCATCACTGGCGCCGTCTGTGGGAACCTCTTCATCCTAAGCAGCTTCCCATTTTTAGTGCAAACCTTGATTCCTAAAACCCCCTCAAAATGGCTTGTCTAAACAATTTCTTCCCTCAACATCCCGACAATATGGCCGAGACCCCTCCATGGGCGACGGCAGGTCCGTCAAGGTACCCTTTTGTGGTCCCGCCAGGCTGGACATACAAAATCCCACAAAACCCATACCCGTTCCAAGGGTACGAACAGGGTGGCGCCCCTTTCAACCAGTATCCCTATCCGGGGTACGGGCAGTACCAACAGGGCCAAGCTCCCCCATACGTCCCGATTCCTCCCCAGGGGCAGCCTCACTCCGAGTACGTGCCTGCATATGTCCCGGGCTACACCCCGGGGCAGGAGGCGCCCACGAATGGATCTACCACGGAGAGGCCCTCCCGAGATCCAATGCAGATCTCGCGATCCCGTTCGCGACGTACAGAAAGGCGCGACATGGAGCTGTCCGAGACGGCGGCAAGCGCGCCACGCCCTCTGGCGAGGTCAAAATCGAAGTCTGCTCGCCCATCCGTCGAGAGTGGGTACAGGAATCCCTTCGTACCCGAAATCCAAGAGGCACACATGCCCAAAGGCTTCCATTGGCCACAAATGGGACTTTATGACGGCACGGCCGACCCCGAGGACCACATAAAACACTACGCCGTCCAGATGAACGTCAACTCTTACAATGACGCCATTTTCTGTCGGATCTTTCCGACCACTCTGGACAAGTCGGCAATGACGTGGTTCACCAGCCTTAAGGTCGAGTCGATAGCCTCGTTTTCCCAGCTGTGCGAGTCCTTCGTCGGGCACTTCAACGGTTCGAGAAAGCGCAAGAAGAACATGCGCGATCTCCGTGGCATCGAGCAGGGGGGAAACGAGAAGTTGGGTACCTTTTTTACGAGGTTCACCACCGCGGTCGCTGAGATCGCGCAAATCGACGAGGCCTCGGTACGCGACATCCTCATGGGCAACCTGCGCCAGGGGGATTTCAAATGTCGCATTTTTCTCAAAAATCCGACCACATATGAGAGCCTGTGTGCTCGGATCACGGCACAGGTCTACGCCGAGGACGCTGCCTGCCAGAGCTCGCGACCGAGGACCGACAAGGAAATCGTGACCGAGGCTAAGGGAAAGGCTAAGGCGGCTGCGCCGGCCGCGAGGGATGCGTACATGACGCAAACTCACGACCGGCGTGCCGATTACAAAAGCAACAACAACAACAAAAGCAACAACAATAACAGAGGCAACAACGACACTAGAAACAACAACCGCTACGACAATCGTGGCGGTAGTGGTTGGAGCTGCTTCGGCGGGAAGCCACGAGGTTACAGAGGCAAAGGTGGCCCCGCCTACAACCCAAACGAGAAAAAGCGCGCCAACCCCGCGGCGGGGGCCAACCTCGTGCAACAGGAACCAACCAGGTCCCGGCCAAGCATCGCGGAACAACAAGCTCCGGCAAGGCAGTCGCGCTCCGGACAAGCCGCGGCGCCCGATGGGTACATCAACACCATCTCGGGCGGACCCTCGCTGGCGGGTTCGAGCCAGGCGGAAAGGAAGAGGTACGCGAGGGCGAGTCACCATGAGCCCTCGGTATACAGCGTGACACAAACCTCACGTTCCCACGTGGGTATGGCCTTCACAACAGAAGACGCCGAAGGGCTTCATATGCCCCACTCCGACCCCCTGGTGATACACGCTCAGTTGGGCTCGAAGATAGTGAAGCAAATACTGGTGGACACGGGTTCCTCCGTGGACATCATGTATTTTGGCGCTTTCGAGCAACTCGGGATCTCCGCGACATCCTTGAGGCCCTACGCTGGGAAGCTCACCTCCTTCTCGGGAAACGAGGTCGATGTCGCTGGTCTCATAGACCTGTGGATGACCCTCGGTACTGGCTCGGCAACGAGGACCGAGGTAATAGAGTTTACGGTGGTGCACCTGCCCTCGGCCTACAATGCAATGATCGGGAGAGTCTCCTTGATGAAATTCCAGGCGGTGGTCTCCATCTACCACCTGAAAATGAAGTTCCCCACCTGCGTGGGTGTCGGAGAGGTGAAAGGCAACCAAGAAGAGGGTCGCGTCTGCTACATGACCTCGGCTAAGCAAAAATGCCCTGTGTTCATGGTGGAGACTTCGAGTGAAGCGGACCTCGAGGTCCGGGATTTCACAATACCCACTCCCGAGGCAGAAAGAAGGGTGATTACCCCCTTCGAGAACAAATCAGAGAAGATCTACCTCGGGGGTTGCCTTACTGCGAATGCAGCAACGTCACTAGAAGCCCTGCTTGCTGGGTCCCGCGACGTATTCGCCTGGACTGCAAAAGATCTCCGAGGTGTGCCTCGGACCCTGGCCCAACACTCCCTGAACATCGACGTCGCCGTTCGCCCTGTGGTGCAGCGTCGAAGAAAAATGAACGAAGAAAGGGCAACCGTCGCAAATGAAGAGGTGGCCAAGCTGCTGGCCGCAGATTTCATACGCGAGGTCCAGTATCCGAAATGGCTGTCCAATGTCGTCTTGGTCAAAAAGGCCAGCGGCAAGTGGCGGATGTGTGTAGACTTCAAAGACCTCAACAAGGCATGCCCTAAAGACAGCTACCCCCTGCCCTCGATCGACGCACTTGTAGATTCGACCGCTGGGCATGAGGTCTTGAGTTTCCTCGACGCCTACTCGGGGTACAACCAGATCTTGATGAATCCCCGTGACGAGGAAGAGACATCCTTTATCACTCTGCGGGGGACATACTGTTATAAGGTCATGCCATTTGGCCTCAAGAACGCGGGAGCCACGTTCCAACGCCTCGTCGATCGGATTTTTAAAGATCACCTGGACAGGAACGTATCCGCCTACGTCGACGACATCGTGGTACGGAGCAAGGGCCCCGAGGAGCACCTGGCTGACCTCGCCGAGGTTTTCACCACCCTCAGACACCACCAGCTCAGCCTAAACCCCGAGAAGTGCGTTTTTGGCGTGTCCTCGGGAAAGTTTTTGGGATTCATGATCAGCGAGCGCGGGATCGACGTCAACACCTCCAAAATAGAATCAATCCTCGCAATGAGGTCCCTCCGATCTCGTACCGAGGTACAAAGACTTAACGGCGCTGTAAACTACTTGGGGAGGTTTTGCTCCCGCCTAGCGGACAAGTCCCTCCCATTCTTCGCCGCCCTAAAAAAGAACGACAAGTTCGTCTGGGACGAAAGACTCGAGACAGCCTTCTCTAAGTTAAAAACCTTCCTCACCAAGCTCCCCACCTTGTCACCTCCACGCGCGGGCGAAGATTTGCAGCTGTATGTGGCGGTGAGTCCCGAGACCGTCAGCGCGGTGCTCACAAGAGAGGCCATGCACCCGGTATACTTTGTGAGCCGCGTGCTCCAGCCCGCGGAGCAGAGGTACTCCCCGGCAGAGAAGATGGCGCTGGCTGTAGTGACCGCCGCGAGGCGACTACGCCCATACTTCCACGCACATCCCATCCAGGTTCTCTCAGACCTCCCACTCCGCCAAATTCTGCATCAGCCCACTCTCTCCGGGCGTATGACCAAGTGGGCCGTCGAGCTCTCCGAGTTCGATATCAATTATCTTCCGAGAACCGCGATGAAGGGACAAGCCCTCGCCGACTTTATGGTGGAGGTCACCTTCCCCGAGACAGACACAAGCTCGGACGAATGGAAAGTATTCGTTGACGGCTCACAATGTGACGTCGGTGGCGGGGCCGGGGTGTTCCTCGCTGGACCCTCAATCGAGACGGAGTATGCTCTCAACTTCGCCTTTGATGCCACCAACAACGACGCCGAGTATGAGGCCATGATCGCCGGGATCGAAATGGCGCTACTCAACGGAGCCCGCAAAATCAGGGTCTACACAGATTCCGAATTGGTGGCGCGACAACTCAAGGGCCAATACGACACCAGAACAGGTTTTCTGCCTGCTTACCGAGCAAAAGTCAAAGCCTTGGTTTCATGCCTCGAAACTTTCGCGGTGGAATCAATCCCGCGGACCTCAAACACCAAGGCGGATGCCCTCGCCAGGTTAGGCTCCGCACTTCCCTTGGATGTGGGAAACCGCGTGATGGTGGAGAGAAAGCTCTCACGAAGCGTAGATAGCGAGGTCATGTCCATAATGACCGAGGACTGGAGGTTCCCGGTGACGAGGTACATACAAAGCGGCATCCTCCCAGAGGACCCCGCGCTGGCCAAAAAATTAAAAATGCAAGCCGCCCGCTACTGCGTCGTCGGCGACCAGCTTTATCGTCGGGGCTACGCTGAGCCCAACCTGCTGTGCATACCGCCCGAGACCACGGACCACGTCCTCTACGAGGCCCATGAGGGAGTTTGTGGGGGACACCCGGGGTGGAGGTCTTTGGCACACAAAATTGTCCATTTGGGGTACTTCTGGCCCACTCTCCAACAAGACGCAAGAGCTTACGTCCAAAAGTGCGTCGGATGCCAGAAACACGGGAACGTCCAACACACCCCGACGGCTCCCCTCCGTAGCATTCACGCGCCATGCCCATTCGCAATGTGGGGAATGGACATTCTAGGCCCATTTCCTAAGGCCGCAGGCCAAGTGCAATACATTTTGGTCATCGTGGACTACTTCACGAAGTGGATCGAAGCAAATGCAATGGCAAAAATCACCGGGGCAAAGGTCTGCGAGTTCTTGTGGAAGAACCTCGTCTGCCGTTTCGGTGTCCCCATGACAATCATGACCGACCATGGCCCCCAATTCGATTGCGAAGAAACTCGGACTTTCTGCTCTGAGCTGGGCATCAACCTCAAATTCTCCTCCGTGGCTCACCCCCAATCCAATGGCCAGGTAGAGAACGTTAATGCCCGCATCTTGATAGACCTCAAGAAGCGCCTGGGCATGGCACAGGGCCGTTGGGCCGAATTACTTCCCCTCGTCCTCTGGACGTATCGCACGACCTCGCGCCGCGCAACGGGCGAGACCCCCTTTACTCTTACCTACGGGGCGGAAGCCCTCGTTCCCGTAGAAACCCTAATTCCATCAACAAGGGTGTATAACTTCGACGAAAAAGAAAACGAGGCCAACCTCAAAATCGAATTGCAGTTCCGAGATGAAATCCGCGAGGTAGCGGACCTGCGCTCTAGAGAATACAAGCGACGTGTCGCCGTATACCACGACAAGAAGGTCAGACCTCGCCTCCTGGCCACAGGAAACCTCGTGCTAAGACGCACCGAAGGAGGAAAGTTGGACCCTAACTGGGAAGGACCCTACATCCTCGGGGAAGAAGTCGCGCCCGGGGCGTTCAAACTCAGGGACGACGAGGGGCGCACGCTGAGCAAAACGTGGAACGTCGCACGACTCAAAAAATATTACATGTAAACGCTCGAAACCCCGTTGTTCACCACAGTTGGTAAATAAAGGATTGCAGGCTTTTCTAAAAACGCTCCCTCATTGAAAAGTTCCACCCCTCGCTTCACGCTTGGGGTTGGAGAATCTCGTTTGGAAAAAGTTCCACCACTCGCTTCACGCTTGGGGTTGGAGAATCTCGTTGAAAAATCCCACCCCTCGCTTCCCGCTTGGGGTTGGAGAATCTCGTTGAAGAGTCCCACCCCTCGCTTCACGCTTGGGGTTGGAGAATCTCGTTGAAAAATTCCACCCCTCGCTTCCCGCTTGGGGTTGGAGAATCTCGTTGAAGAGTTCCACCCCTCGCTTCACGCTTGGGGTTGAAGAATCTCGTTGAAAAATTCCACCCCTCGCTTCCCGCTTGGGGTTGGAGAATCTCGTTGAAGAGTCCCACCCCTCACTCCCCGCTTGGGGTTGGAGAGTCTCGTGACACGAACGAGGTTCGCGGACGAGGTTCGCGAACGACTATTTTTAGGTTGGGACACGAACGAGGTTCGCGGACGACTATTTTCTAGGTTGGAACGAACTTCCACAAAAACGAGGTCCGAACGGAGGCTCACGGCCTCGTCACAGGACTACAACGCCCGGTGTGGTCCGAGCCCCACAAAAGGTGTGACACTCGAACCATGGGGTTGGACGGATAAGGAATATGCAAGAAAGTCTAAATCAAACAAGCATAGGAAAAGAAAGTGACGAAGGGCACAGATCAAAAACAGATGTTTTAATTACAGACCCCGTAGGGTCACCCAAACAAAAAAAAGAAGAGAAAGAGGATGTTTCAATTACAAACCCCGTAGGGCCACCTCAAAAAAAAGTTATCATTTCTTCGAGGTCTCAACCTCGGGACCGGTAAGATCAATGGTTTTAGGGGTTTCGGCGAAGCCAGCCGAGGCTTTAGCAGGAGCAGGTTCAGCAGGAGCAGGCTCAGCAGGGGCAGCGGAGGCAAGAGGCGCGGGTGCACTGGTCGCGGGCTGAGGTCCCGCGGAGGTTAACTCCGGGTTCCCTCCGATAAGCTCTACCTCGGGGGGCGCGGTACTGGACACAGTCCCGTCCTCGTTGAGGAAGAACTCGCATTCCCCCTCGGGATCTTGCGACCCCATCTCCCCCATGGTCTCGTTGTAGTTGGGGTTGAAGAAGACGATCTGGGGGTTGAGGTGCCCGTACTTGGCCACCGCCTGCTTCACGCCCATGCGGACTGCCTGGTGG
This sequence comes from Fallopia convolvulus, assembly GCA_964016875.1. Lineage (NCBI taxonomy): Eukaryota > Viridiplantae > Streptophyta > Magnoliopsida > Caryophyllales > Polygonaceae > Fallopia > Fallopia convolvulus. The sequence goes on from OZ024736.1 coordinate 31,130,881, forward strand.
AACATTGTCCTCACACTCTCCATCAGCTCCGCCTTGTACTCCTCCGAGTCCACATACCTGGGACCCACGGCCTCGACTTCCTTGTTGAGCTCAACAATACGCCCCTCGAGGCGCATGATCTCCTCCTCGGCCCTCAGAAACTCCGCTTCTTTCGCCTTGAAGAACTCATGTTCGGCGGAAAGCTTGCCTCGAAGGCCTGCAACCTCGCCTCGCAGAACCTCGGCCTCGCCCCTAGCCCTCTTCTCCCCTTCCCTCGCCGCCTTCACCTCCTCCCTTGACGCGGCCTCCGCGACCTCGACCCGCTTCTTGGCCGCAGCCTCCGCGGCTTTGGACGACTCCGCGACCTCGGCCAACTCCTTGGCCTGTCGCTCACACACCTTGTTGCGAGCCCGAAGCGCGTCCTCCATCTTGTCCATCCTCGAATGAAGAAGGACGATGCGACTTCGGTTGTAATTGTCAAAAAAGGTGTGCTGCAGGTTCACAGAAGGATGAGAAAAGAAACAAGAAAGAGACAAGAATCAAACACACGAAAACAAAAAAGAAAGAAGAGGCTTACCATGGCCGAATACCGAGCGGCCTCGTCGTCAAGCGTTGCCTCGGTGAGGTTGTTGGCCCACGCGACCTCCTCCTTGTAATCTCCCCGGGCCAGTCCAGCGGGGCCCCTCTGATGGGTCCAGGGCAATGAAACCTGGCAGGATGGGGGCATGTATCCCCGCGGCTTCGCCCTTCGAAGTTGAAAGCAGGAATGAGTTCCAGTTCCCGCGAGCTTCGTTGGTGGTCGCCCGACCGGGGCTTCTTCTTCTTCTCGGGGGAAGACCCCGTTTCCTTCCTTTTCCGCAGGGTCTTATCATCGGACGCCCGGGGTGGATGAGTGGTCCCCTTCGTGGTGGCCCCTTTTGGCGGAACCACATCAGGCCTTTTCCCCCCTTGGGGCGGCCCCGTGACGTCCCACTGCGACGCCCTCGAAACGCCCCCCTTGGGCAGGGCTCCCCCTGCCGCGGCCGTTGGCGGGATAGGTCCCGGCTGCGTGGTGCCTGTCTTCGCCTGCGGGCTCGGCTGCGAGCTCAGCTCGTTGATTGATATCCCCTTGAGGACCCGGGGACCAGGGGTCTTGGAAGTAGACGTCATAGGTTGTTTCCCCTTTGACGTCGTGGTAAGAGCGTGCAGAAAGTTCACTGTCAAGAAAGAAGTAAAAAGAAAACAGCAGGTTAAGACGAGGTCAGAAACGAAGGAAACGAGGTGTATAACCCCGCGAACGTACAATAAAAAAAACAAAAAACAATCAGGGAAAATAGCGATAATAAAATACCCTCTCCACCCTCGCGAGGAGGGAAACTGAGGCTCAGCCCGACCCGCTCCAGCCGGTCCTGAGAAAGGTAGCGCTCGTATGGCGCCTGGTACGCTGTGGCGTACTTGGCCTTGAGCGCCTGGAACTCGGCGACCTTGTACGGGCACACGCATCTCTCGTAGTTACCCGGTGCCACAGGAAAATTAAGATATCTCCCGCTGAGATCTCGGACCAAAAACCATTTAGGTTTCCACGTCCCGCAGTTCGACTAGGTCGAGATGATTTTGACGTTCGGTGTGTTGAGGTTGACCAGGGAACAACGAGGTTCTCTCCTCGCCAAGACTAACGCCGACAAGTCACTGAGATTCGGCTCGTCCAGAAGCTCACGACTTCGAATTGTGTAAGCACACAACAACCGCCAGGCGTTCGGGAACAACTGAGCGGGGCAGACACCCATGGCCCACAAGAAATCGACGATGTGCTGGGCCAGGGACAGCCTAAAGCCCGCTTGAAGACTAACGAGGTTCACGACCGCACACCCCTCGTAGGACGCCAGGGGCCGCCCCTCCTCCTCTGGCAGTGCCAGCTCGACTCCCTCGGGCCAGGGGAAATCTCTAGCTATGTCCGCGAGGTCACCCAGCTTTAAATCGGAGGCCACCCCCTCGGACAGGTAGGCCTCAGGGGTACTCGGACTCATAGGAATCCGTTCTCTGAGGACGAAGGGAACGCCGGATACAGCATCGGTAATATAGGCCTCCGGAAAGCTCGAGGGCACATACGCGGCCGAAGCTGAGGCAATGGCCGCGTCCAACCTCGCCTCGACCTCAGCGGCAATCACATCAGGAGAAGAAGAGGAAGCCATTTCAACACCAGAGTATATGCGCAGACGAGGGAAATGCGAACTGATCGAAACGGCGGAGTCGCTGGATGAGGGCTCGCTGAAGACCAACGAAGGGGAACTCGGGTTCTGGGGCACTAGGCTCTACGCTTCCTACGGACTTGGAGACCTCCTGATAGAAATTCTCTTGGAAATTAAAAACAAAGCCAGGCGGTGGGATCGCAGAGGCTCTCCTAGGCATGAAAAGACAACGTCCAGGCCGCAAAAAGCTAGCACCTGGAAAAGAAAAGGTCAATAAGGCACTAAAGGCAAGGCAAACAAGGAGAAAAACACGAGATCATGACCCCGAGAAAGAAGGAAAGACAAGGTCAAGCCCGAGAACAAAGCACGAAGATCATAAACCTCGAAAAGGAAAGAGCACGAGGTGGTAACCTCGAAAAGGGAAAAGCACGAAGATCATAACCTCGAAAAGAAAAGAGCACGAGGTCACAACCTCGAAAAGAAAAGAGCACGAGGTCACAACCTCGAAAAGAAAAGAGCACGAGGTCATGACCTCGAAAAGGGAAAGAGCACGAGATCATAACCTCGAAAAGAAAAGAGCGCGAGATCATAACCTCGGGAGAAAATAAGCACGAGGTCGCAACCTCGAGGGACAAAGCAACGCGAGGTCATAGAGGGAAAGGCCACGTGGCACCCTACGGGCTACTCTGACAAGATAGGACGGCAAAGAAGAATTTGAAGCGCCAAAAGGAAGGAAAGAGAAAAAAGGCCAACCAACGGTGGAGGCCAGCGGCGGAAGCCCAAACGTCCCGTCAATCAGACATCATGACGTTTGGGCTCCCGAGGGTTTTCGAAATTCGAAAAATGGTGAGCGAAGAAACGGGAGTTCAACCGTCGCCCCAAGCAAAAAAGAAAGAGAGAAAAACGATAAACCCAAAAACCCAGTGATACCCTCGCGGCGGCAACCGCCCCCCACCACCATCTCACCACCGTCTCACCACCACAACACCGCCCCCCGGAGCGTAACGCAAAGAAAAAAGAGGGGAGAAAAGCAGGGCGAAAAGAAAGGAGAGGAGACGAAAAACCAAGGGAAGACGAGGGCTCTACAGAACAAAAACCGACAACAACGCCGCCGCGCAACCAGCGGAGAAACACCCAGAAATCGTAAGCACTCACCCAGGTGCGAAACGGAACGAAGAAAGAACGAAGAAACACCCAGAAACCACAAACACCCACCCAGATGCGAAACGAAACAAGGAAAGAACGAATAAAAATAACCAAGGGCAAACGGAAAAAAAGGCAACAACCCTGCCGCCGCCGCTTCGCCACCGTGACGCCGGCGCGAAACGTCGGGCGACTCACCGTCGCCCTTACGAAACGCGGGGCGAAAAGTGAACAAGGGAAGAATCAAAAGCAAAAAATACCGAAAGACAGGAGGAAGAAGATCAAGAACTTACTTGTTTAAAGTGTTGACGAACGGAAGGCGGTGGCGTAACTAGCGAACGGCGAAAAGCTCGTCGGAAACCGTCTGGAGAAACCGCTCAAAAGAAGACGAAGAGACAAAGAGAGAGAAGGAGCAAAAATATTGGAGAGAGAAGATGGGAAGGAAGCGTGTGGGATACGCCCTTATATAGAGCAGATCTGAGCCTCCCCCCACTCCCGAAAGGCTTCTTGGGCCTCTTACCTGGACGGCCCACTAAGCAGAGAACGGCGAAAAGGCCCAAGGATCTTTATCCACGCAGAATAGAGCCTCACACCTCGCAAAGCGCCCTCTCAACCTCGAGACCTTCATAACCACCAAAAAACACACCACATCTCGCGAATCCAGGAAACTTATGCCCTGCGACCCTCGGGGCGAGGCCCCCAGGCCATGGGGTTGTGATGATGTCCAAAACAGTAAAAGCAAAAAGTGGGCCCAAGAGGACCCCCATAGGCAAGTTGGGTACCCACATCCACGTGGTTATCTAAAAACAAAAACTCCCAACGCGCGCGAGGTCTCTCAAACATCCCGGGACGAGGTCTCGACCTCGTCACCGACTCTGCTAATACGCCTGCCCACTCGAACCAATCACCAGCGACCTCACTCCCGAACCAATCACCGGCAACCTCACTCCCAAACCAATCACAGGTGACCTCACTCATGGACCAATCAAAAACCCTTATTTTAAGTATCCCACATCGGACATTGGCCTAAACTCAGCACCCCAATTCTCTATAAATAGAGAAGGACCTCGTAGGAAGAGGGGGTCGAAAAACCACTTGAACTCAAGAACTCTCTTGTTTGTTAAAGATCGACGTGATAGGAATACCGTCAAAAGACCTCGTTACAGATAAGAGAAATCCACAAAAAGTCTCCAAGTCATACAAAGACCTCGCCTACACTAAAGACCTCGCTACAAAATCTCACAAAGCTCTCTACACCACGTACCCAAATCTACCTCGCCTTAGAGTCAACCTCGCAACATTTAGGTTTGATCTCAGAACCTCGTAGGAGGTCTAGGTGTAATTCTTAAAGTTGTTCATCAACCTCGTAGGTGTGTAACCTCGTTATTTGGGAGAAAATCATAAATAAAGGAGCAAGTGTTTGCACTCAAATATAATAATCTTATTTCTTGTCTCGTAGCGAACCTCGTTATTTCGGATTTCATCAGATACGAGTTGATGTTGATGCTGATACTGATTTAATGGTTGATGTTGATTTTACAAGTTAATTTTAGGAGTTGAAATTATTAGCTTATTTTTGTGAAAAATTATGTAGGTGTTCGGTAGACTAAATTGATAGAGACTGATTTTATAAAAGATGGATGTAAAATTACCAAAAAAAAAGATATATTTATAAATTTATAAAGAGAAGATTAATTTTTAAATTTTCCAAAATTAAATTAGTGAAGGGCAATCGAAAGAAATAAATTCCATAAGGCTGGATAAGGCTGGGAAGGGTAGATTAAATTTTGGGTGAAATATAAACTACCATCAACTCCCACAAGCTACCATAATCATCATCAACACCCACTACCGAACAGATAATAACAACTTTATTTTTTTTATCATAAGCTTGAATAAAGCTGTATAAGGTCAAAATAAGGCCCGCCGAACGGACCATAAATCTATGTCATCCAATTAATAATAATAATAACAAAAATAAAAAATAAAAATATTTTTTTGAAGTTACGTATGTATAATAATATAAATCGAGTATGAACATATGACCATAAAATTTCAACATGCAATACTAACGTACTTATATTATATGTGAACTTATGCTAAATTTTCTGAAGTTAAAAGGTGGTTAAATGTGATTAGCCCTTGTAATAATGTAAACATGTGTATAAAATATGTGAACATAATGTAAAATGGCAAGCGACATATTTTTTGGCAAAAACAAGCGAAAATTTTATAATTTTGTCAAATTTCTTAAGCCTTTTAACGCTTGTATGATGATTTAATTGAACATGAACATATGATCATAAAACATGACCAAACAAGATATTATATCTATCTATATGAAGAAGCAATCATGTTACGAAGGGGATCCTTATTTGTATCAAATAAATCTTTTTTGTCTTTGGTAACTTTACCAAGGGCTATTATGTGAACACACTTGCAATATATGTAAATGTATTATAAAATCTCTGAATAGTTAAGGTGATAATATGTGAACATGTCTTATAATAGTATGACTTCACATATTATGTAACGATAGATGGACCTCACTCGGTATACATGCTCTGCCTCCAGTAAATTGACTTTTCAAATTTTCTTCATGAAAGCTTTGAACTTTGCTACGTCTCCATACACTAATTGTATTTTAAAATAAATTTAGATTAAATAATTATACAAAAGGAATAGAACATCAGTCCTGGGATTTGTACTGACTTCACATATTATGCAACAATAGATGGACCTCCCTCGGTATACATGCTCTGCCTCCAGTAAATTTACTTTTCAAATTTTCTTCATGAAAGCTTTGAACTTTGCTACGTCTCCATACATCTCGGTCAAACCCAACCTGTTAAGTGATAATCAAACTGACAATATTTCCGTCTCCATAAATCAAGTTGGCAGTTTTTATGACACTTCTGGATGCAACAATATTGAAACTTGTTTATATATGTTTCTGTTAGGTTCTACTTAACTTAATTTTCCCTGCAGATTACCATTGCTCAGTCAGAATTATTGATCCATCTCATCATGATGACTGCGGTCTCTTAGTTAACTTTTTTGCGGAATCTATGGATAATCTTCCACAGATTGAGAGTTTAGGAGATATAATCAAACTCTCTCGCGTTCAGGTAGGCGGTTTCTTCCCTTCCCCTATCTTGCTTACTTAAAACTTATCTTTGCTCTTTACATTCATTTACTTTTCCCAGATGTCATAATATGATTATGAACTCAAATATTTTAATAAGGATGACACGATAGACCTTGGTGACAAATGACAAATTGACAATAGATCCGAAAGTTTATGCATGAAGCTAAAGTGGTCTCCTCACTTTAACCAAGAAAATTCTTCATAAACGAATGTCCTCTAATAATGTACAGTAATTCCATGCCTTGCTTTACAAGACTGGACTATGCACAGAAAACATGCATAATTAGAGCAACATTACATATGAACTTTATACTCAGAAGTATTAAAGAGAACTTTTAAAGTGTTTCCTTACTATAACTTAATGTTAATATGATTTTTCTTTTAGAGATCAACTTTTCACTTCCACTTCCAAAAAACTTTAAAGAACAAAGAGGAAAATTGAGTTGTTTGCAGATCCAATGCAAATCATTGCAATATTACAATATGATTTTTCTTTCTCAAACATTATTTCGAACATATTTTTTTTATTTTAGTCTTATTGTTATTTCAAACATATTTTCTTATTGGTTATTCTATTTAGTATTTGGAGGTTAAATTAAATGATGTTATTAACATTAAGTTATATTTTATTAATTTGAAAATAATTATTAATATTCACTTAAAATAAGTATTTATTTACATTAAGTATATCAAACTACTATTAAAAATCCCGTGTAGGGCACGGGTACATCAACTAGTTTATTTCTAATTTTCATCATAAACATCATTTCCATTTAAATCAACCTCATTAATAATAATGTCAAATATAGGGTATCAAGTGTATTTGGTAAAGAAGTTATTCAAGTCAATTATATTTCTATATTCTCATAAAAAGTCAATTATATTTTAGAGGTTTTCAGTTCCGACCTTTTTTTTATTTGGTTTGACAAAATACCACCCAATTCATATGAATCAAGAACTAATTAATCCATACTTGTAACATTGTTGATCGTTTTTTTCTCATGTAAAGCAATGAGAGTATGAGACCTTACACCATTGCTCTAACTCATTGGCTTTGAGTTCTTGACGTTTAAAACCTCTATAAATTAATAAGGTTGAGACCATGGTATTTTATTATTTTACAGGGATATTAATTAACCGATAAATTAATATTTATTAATTTAAAGAGATTTTTTATAATAAGATCTTTCAAAATGCACTATCATAGAAGATTTTATTGTAGGATTTTAGAAGGCTATGAGTTGGAACAATCTGATCCGCTATCAATCTTGTAGCTAGTCTCGGCTTGGATAGTTAATGTTGAGCAAGAGGCAATAACAAATTGTTTTAGACATTACGAAATTCGTTCATGAGATTAAGTTTCAAGGAATTATTATAGTAGACATTGCAAAATTTTGTTTTTAAAACAACGCTAGAAATGTTAGATTCAATAAGAAAAGTTAGAGATGAGCTCCAAATAAAACTAAGAAAAAACAAACAACACTACAATCATATTTCATTAGATTTTCTTAGTTATGACTTATGACTATGTAACTTTTTATATAATTATTAATTTATGATATTAATGAGACCTTATATTTATATAGTGGTTTTTTGAAAATATATTATCTTATCGAAATTTGTTAAATTTTGCATTGGCCCAAGTTGGGACCGGAGAAAAATATTAATTTAGAGAGTTTATTAATTTATCGAGTATTAACTTAGAGAGGTTCTAATATATCATTCCATTTATAATTTTAAGTTTTGTTTGTCTCGCATTTATTAATTATCATTTATATGTGTCAAAACATGACTCAACCCGATTATCTTCCAATCAATCCAAATTTTTCATATAGATTAAAAACTAATCCATGTTTGTAGTGTCACTAAATAGATCATTTCTCTCCATGTAAACGCAAAAGTACCTTACCTCACTACTCCAACCCATAAGGTATGAGTTTTATCACTTTAATATCATGCCATTTGTTATTTTGAGGTTTTTTCAACCTCACATTTATTATCATTTATATACATGAATTTTAACCCCAAACTATTAAAGAATTTTGCCTAAATATGATTTTTTGAGTGTGAATTATCGTTAACTAATTTTTTTTTCTTATATAAATTGATTTGTACATTATGAATTACATATTTCAAAATATAACTTAGCTTTCACAAAAAAAAAAGATTTTATATTATATCTATTCTCATGCCATTTGAGGTGGTTTATGGGAGATCTTATTACTCCACTCGACTTGCATCCACGACCTCTTTGAGATCACATCACCGCCTCCAACCGAGCTACGCACATTATGGACCTTCACGGCCAAACACTCGCTCAATTGGAGAGGCGTCCCCACCAATATGCCATACAACACAATCGCGGCCGAGGCCAGTTTGTCTTTGCCCCGGGAGACCTTGTTTGGGTCCACATGCACATGGAGAGGTTCCCTTCCAAGTGAAAGACTAAGTTGTCTCCAAGAGGTGATGGACCATTTAGAGTCATCGAGAGGATCGGTGATAATGCTTATAGACTAAAGCTCCCCAACGCCTATAATGTGCATCCTACATCAAATGTCACCGATCTCATGCCATATGTGGAGCCCGAGTTTGATGACGTTTAAATGGAGATGTTTCATACTCAAGGTCGAAGAGTGATGCAACCACACCTCCAAACATGCAAAGCCATGACGAGGACCAAGCCATGAGTGTCCAATCCAACAGGCCGGTGACACGAGCCCGATCTAAATCCATTACATAAGCTACTCAATCTATCGTGGATTGATGCACCACACACCAAGACCCATCGAAAGCCCACGTCCTGGCCAAGTGCCAAGTCCTCTCCACGGTTGCGCCATGTGCGCCCCTCGCTACGCCGCAAACTCCCATCAGCGTCACAACATGAGGTTCATTGTGCCACAAGACTCAGCCGCGGCACTGACCTTGCCCCGGATCCTTGGCAAGCAAGCCTCAACATGGAAGATTCTGCGCGACGCCCCTAGAACGACCTTCATCGGCACCTTGGGGCGCAAGACAAGTCCCTTGGCTTGCGATCCAAGGCATCCGGTGTGCGCCATTGCCCCTTGTCATGCCTTAACCGATTTTCCTTGTTTATAGGGAGTTGGTTAGAGTATTTGAGGTTGTTACACATTTTTGGAAAGTATATCTATTCCTAGATTTACTCTTCCAAAAACCCTATCTTTAATTTATTTAATGTTTTATATATTTCCTTTTGGTTTAGGTGAAAGTCAACGTTGTTCCACTTGACTTAGCCTAAGGTTTTTAGGACTTCTAGATTCTTTCTATCTTCTATCTTAAGTTTCTACCCTTAAGTCTTCTAGATAGATTAGGACTATTTAAGTACTATGTAAACTACTCAATGCCTGTAATCGTTTTTCCTTACGCTCAAATTAATCCAAGTTAAATTTCATAGAGTCGAGTTTCTCCTCCTTGCTTGGGTTTGGGCGTCACCAACCAAATTATTTATTTATCTTTTTGTTCGAACAAACACCAAACTTTCGTTGAGACTCATCTCTTTGAGTTTGATTGCTTGAGTGAGACCGTCATTGAGGTTCTCTCTCGCCAACGCTCGCACCACCGACGTCGCTCGCCTCTTGCGGTGTTGCAAGGTTGGCTTAACCGAGTCTAGACCTTAGACTCGTAGGTTGATCCTCGCTTTTATTGAACCTCAAGACACTAGCTTCGTGCAAGACACGTAGGATTCCGCCCTAGGATTCCTCCACGTTGGCTAGAACTCGAAGTGTTGACTTGCCATCCAAGACAAGATCCAGCACACTCTAGACGATCTAACACCCTTCACGGAGTCGGAATGCATCAAGATAGTAGAGGTTGAATTGACATTATAGGGTGGAATAGGTGGGCATCGATCATAGTTGAAGCGGCGAGGGAGGAACTCGAGGCAAAAGTTACAGAAGGTGGAACTCGAGGGGCGGAAATGGCTTATCTTGTAATTTCAAAACTAGGCTCAAGATAAATAAAAGTACAAAAGCCTTGTTATATGGGTAAATAAAGCTTTGATAGCGGAATGGAAAGGGAGCCTTGTGCTGATGGGAATCCGAGGTAGCAAGTTCGAGCCCGCTTCCCACCTTCTTTTTTTCCATTTTTGTCAGCTTGGTAAATGGGCTACAAAAATTGGGCCAAAAAGATGGGTTACCATATGAAGCCTAACTCGGTTGGATGAAGGGGGGAGGGGGTATTTTAATGGGTTGATTAGTTTGGCTCACTTGACTTTATTTTTTCCAAGAACCATCTTTATTAAAAGTTCAAATTTTCTAAATTATTTATAAAATAGTTTTATTTGTAAATTTTATTTATTTCTATTTAAAAAACGGAAATTAAAATTTTGAGTATAATGGAATGAGGACATCCTTATTTGAAAACAAATATTCTATGAACATTCTTCCATAAAATAGCAGTGTATTACAATAGTACCCCCTTAAAAATACTTTCATCCTCGAAACTAGGGAGAACTAGGATTACAAGGAATGAAAAAGCACACCCACATATCACACTCTACAAGCGGAAAGCAAAAGCATGCAATACCCGCTTAAAATAAAATGCTTCACCAAATCCTTTGATGATATTGCCTCGTTTTCCAAAACCAACATGCCTTTTGAGGGAGATACTCGGACGAAAACTTGTCACTCATGGGGAATCCGACATCCCTTTTTACCTTTAAGGCAACATGTGACCTTTTCTAACTCTAAGTAGTCAACATTCCTTTGTTGGGTTCGAGCAAAATCCTCACGAATAACTTGGGTCCGAGAAGAATCTTATCACTCTAGACCCACTAATGGAATAAGCGTCCTTTTGCTTTTGCTAAGGTTTGGGAAAGACGAAAGGAACAAGTAGAAGAATTACTAATGTGTTCCTTAAGGAGTTACTCCATCCGTTAAGCAATACTTATCGTTATAAGAATTAACAAAAAAAATTAAGGAACTACTTAAATTTACCTAAATATCCTTTATAATTAATTTGTTTAATTTCTATTTTTGGAAAATGGGAAAAATGTTGCCTTTTTAGCCATTTTTTGTAAGGATAAAACTGGAAAAATCTTGTCAAAATATGTAAAATGATAAGCATTATTTAACCAAAAAAATCAGTCTAAAATGACAAGTATTGCTTAACGGAGGGAGTATTGCATTAGTATTTCTTGTAGAGGTTTTCTCCCGTGAAACATATGTGGATTAGACGAACCACATGAAAAGGATTTCATCGCTTTAAAAAAAATCTAGTTGAACTTACTAACAAAGTATGTGGTTGGTACAATACTAGTAAGTAAGTACGATGTCTTTCCTTTACAAGCGAAATATACATCCTCGCAAGACGCTTCCTCTCTTGCTTCTCTATAGAGGACTTGGCACTTCCTTTCCTCAAATAGCCAAAATTTCTTGGTTGACTCATAACAGTCAATAGTTCTCATCAATTAAAAGTAATGTAGTCATACATTACTCCTTGACCTTCGCTGACAAAAAGTTGCCTCTATATGTATTCACATATAGAGGCACAACCATCTCATGGAGATCAACAAAGCAAATTGTGATTACCACATCATCAAATCAAGCAAAATTAACTGCTTTGTATGAGGTAGGAAGAGAATTTGTGTCCCTAGGAGCAATGATTCAATTTATCTAGAAGGTATGTGCAATGAAGCCCATAATTGACAATCTAACAATGTTATATGAAGTAAATAAAGTAATTCAGTATGTGTTGATCAAATGAAAAAAAGGCTATATAAAGGGAGATCGCACAAAGCATATACTACCAAAGTTTTGCTCTAGTCGCCAGTTGGAGAAGTTAATATCCAACAAATTCGATTGAATGACAATTTGGTTGATCTATTTACAAGTCAAGAAATTTGGAGAACTAGTATTCAAAATTGGAATATGAATACTTTGAGACATGCATTGAAGTAAGGGGGAGCATCGTATTGTTGCATTCTTTTTTCCCTTCGACCAAGTTCTTCTCCCATTGAGTTTTTCCTAATAAGGTTTTTAATGAGGCAACATCAAAGCGTATAATGAGTTTAAAGTTGCAATCATCTTTTTTGACAAGGTTTAACGAAGCATGCAATATACACCTATATCATATTGTAACACCCCTATTATACAATGATGGGTATTACCGCCAGTGACCTCGGACTTTACCGTCCAAAGTCACCCTAGGCTTTATAAGGTATTAAACTTAATGAAATGCGGAATTTAAATGGTAATACATGACATTAAAAGATGCTCAAGCTTGAGACTTTAAATTTTATCATTACATCTTAAACTGTTTCAAAACAACACGATATAGTTAAGCAACGGAATTAATGAAACCTTGTTCTTGCAAAGCGTAGTGAATCCAAAACACGGAAGAAATATCTTTGAGAAGACTTGACCTTTCTTCCTTCAACTTTCTTGATTCTTTGTTCTTTAAATCTTTGAGGAATGTTTCCTAGAGTCTGGCATTTGTTGCGAAGGGTGAGAAATACCAGGCAAAATGTAGAAAACAAAAATAACGGAATTAGTCTAAGGAGACTAAGAAAGTGAGAATGGAAATTCTCAAGGGTAATTTGGTAACTTAACAAATTATTAAAGAGGAATGCGAAATGTGTTTGAGATGTATAACCTTTATGTGGAGCTTAAGGATGAAAATGTGTATATCTCGGAGCTAGATAACTCTAAACCAAAAAGAACGAACTACGAAACTGTATATCTTCTTAGAGTAGATTATTGTTGGGAATGTTTTAATTACACACAAATTTCTAGAAAACCTCTCGCGCCCTTATCGGACCGAGAGCCGGGTTGGTCTTCTAAAACCGGCCCAGTTTTGATGTCTTTTAATGTGCACTAGCAGTTATCTTTATTATGTGTCAAAACTTTACATAACATTAATGACTTTTAAGGGTGTGGAGGTTATGAAAGAGCCGAGTCCACTTAAGGGAACAGAGTTCTAACACTTAGTTAGAACATAGCATAAGTTTATTTAATGGATTGAACAAGGCAAACCGTTAGCCTTATTATAATTTTGAATGTCTACACAATATAGACGTTAGTAAGAGATTTTACTCGTATTTTTCATTTTATGTGGCATTGCTTAAGACTTTAGACGAAACCTTTTTATTTCAACATTGTTTTAAGACTTAAGCCAACATTTATTTTTCGTGTGGCATTACTTTAGACTTCAGACGAAACCTTTCTATTTTGACATTGCTTAACACTTCAGTCAACGAAGTAAGAGTTGAGTCATGACCTACATATATACGATGTTATAAAAAGTGGTTCAAGACTTATTTTCAACATTTTTTCCTATACTTTTCCAAGCGATGTCTCTAAACGAGACATTTTAAACAAACAAGGCCGCAATCATCGGTCCTAAGTTCATTTCTAGCGTTCGAATAATAATAACGATAATGAGATGTCGTTATTTCTGGCAATCGATATATCCTATGTTTATTTATTTAAGCAAACAAGTTTGTTCCCAACATAGAGAAGTTTAACGGAATCAAGATATCGAAATGGTTACAAGGAGAATATCCACTTGCCTTGAATATCCTTCGGGGATGCTACAAACTCGGAAATAGGACGGTTTAGTGACGTTCGAGAATCCCGATCTATTTAACCGCAAGTAAGAGAATTAACACTTATTAAAATCCTTATTTTAATTTAAAGTAATCTTTCTCTTATTTTCCTCTTTTAAGAGAAGGTGAGTTAAACTAAATTATTTGGTTAAATAATTTAGTTAGGAAAAAGGGTAAAATAATAATAACTCTTTATTATTATTTTCTAGATGACACCTATTAAGGATTTTGTAACTTATAAAAATACTTAGTTTAAGAACACAAATGCGAGACTTTACTTAGTCTAAGGAAAACTCTTTTTAACCCACATGCAAATGTTTATATGTATTTAGAATAGTCTATAAAAATGATTTGCATGCATCATTTTTAAGAAGGCTTCTTTATTGAAAATTATGTTTATTACAAATTTTCATAGAATCATATGATTTATTCAAAGAAAATTCTAGGATGGGCATGCATATGCATAAATGACTTCTAGAAATACATTTTGATCTCACATGTATACTTTGAAAGACTTAACATAACTTATGCTGAAAATTATATTTCTTTTCATTAAAAGGTGTAGTAAAACACTTTCTTAGTAAATCTAGAACATATGCACAAATAGCATTTATTTAAAAACTCCATAAATTCTACATGCATAGTTTATAGAATTTATTTAAATATCTAGCAATTTTGTTATATAATTTTCGGTTATTGGTAAAAATAAAATATTCCTACAAGTGTTAAAAATCCTAGGAAAATATATGCAATAAGATTTACTCCCTAATACTCCTTTTTAAAATACATGCAAGGCATAAGTAACTAGTTGATCATGGATTTAAATGGAAGACATTTTAAGACCTACATGCAAGGTGTTTTTCTTTACTAAAAACCCATTTAAAGTTGCATGCAATAGTTTGTATGATCATCTAAGCATATTGCAAGCTCATAAGACTAAGTTATTCTCAAACATCATATAAAATCAATCTCTTACTCAAAAGAGACATGCATGTGGATTTTTTTCATAAAAACTCCATGAATAAGACATGCAAGAATACTTTCAACTTAAAAGCTTTTTAGATCATATTCATTAGTTTACCAAAAATTTAGAATGCTTATAAAAGTTGATTTCAAAGATCAAAAGTGACATGCATGAAGGTTTTAATCAAGATAAAAATGTCTTAAGTAGTTATCATGGAAACTATTTTTATAAACGCGTAGATCTTTAACTAAAAGAGGGCTTCTTAGATCTTTTTGATAAAAATAAAAATCAGAATTTAAAAAGTGAAAATTTCCCTTGAAAGATGTAGGATTTTAGTATGCTTTCACAAAATTTGTAGAGGACACAAACCTCTTTAGCAAGACATGCGTGCATGTATGAATCAAGGGAAGAGATGCAATTTGTATAACATTTTATATTTTGTTTTTTTTGAAAAAAAATCAGATCTAAATCATCATCAAAATGCTATAAAAACATCTCAAAATAATGTAAAAAGGCTTAGAATTAATACCCTTAAATTTGTTGGATTTTTTGAGGAAGAGCACACCACCAAGGGGGGAAGAGGCGGCAGCGGCGCGCTGGCTGGGCGGCGGGCAGTGGTGGTGGTGGTGTGGTGGTTGGAAGACACAAGACAAAGGTTTTGTGGAGTTAAGGAAGACAAGAGAGCTAGAGAGGGTGTTCTTGAAAGTGAGCTCTCAACAAGGCATAGGCCTTTAAATAGGAGATTTGGTGGTGGGATATGTAGAGAATAAAATCTAGTAATGATTGTCCAAATATCCCCCATATATTTCCTTATGATGATAGAAGACTAGCATATGAATAAACTATTAGTTTAACAAGTTAGTGGATTGTGTAGAGATTTTTCATTAATGAAGAAATCCTTGTAATGAGTGAGTGATCTCTTCTAAAATCTCCATGGATTCCTTAATGATTGTTCCGACGCGTTTGCCAACAGAACGAGGGTCGGTTTGAGACGCGCGTCGGAACGATCGGGTTTCATGAAAGGAATTTCCGTTAACTACGAATTTATTAAGTTCCGCCATTAATAAATTCATCTACTCGAATAATTATTTTATGAGAATATTATAATCTATTTATTTTAGAAATAGATTTTGAGTGAAAAAGAAATATTATGAATTTATTTTATTTAATAAATAATTAATGATTAAAATAAAATAAAATAAATAGTCATAAAAATAGCGGCTATTGAAACCACGGAGAGAGTTAGACACTTTACATGGCTCTGTTTGAAAGGGGGAGTTTTGACGAACACAGAGCGTCAACGGCGGCGCCTGTCCAGATCCGCCGGCTGCCCTTGCTGCAACGAGGATGACAAAACGGTCGAACATTTGTTTAGGGACTGCAGCTCTGTTACTTCAAGTTGGATGGGGTTTAATGTCACTAATGATGATCCTTCTTTTTTTTTCAGGCCCCTTTCGCTACGTGGATTAGATCAAACTTGCTTAGGACAAATGTGGTGGATGGTAATCTCAAGTGGAATGATGTGTTCGTGATGCATCTTTGGTGGACTTGGAAATGGAGGAAATCCAAAGTCTTCCGGAATGAGGTTACGGACTTTGATAGGTGTCGCTTTGTTTTGGATCGAAGTAAGGAGTACTGGGATGCGTCCAAGAGACAGGTTAATATTACTCCCTCGCCCCCTAAAGTTTTAGGTGAGATATATTGGACATGTCCTATGCAGGGATGGATAAAAATCAACACGGATGGGTCGGTTCGACAAGGGGGATATGCGTCGGCTGCGGGGGTTATGAGAGATCACTACGGAGTTTGGAGAGGAGGCTTTGTCCAAAACTTGGGAGCTTGCTCAGTTCCTGGTGTGAAGCTTTGGGGAATTCTTCAGGGGCTCAAGATGGCTTGGAATGAAGGCTTCCGTCATGTGGAGATTGAATCGGACTCTAAACTTGTTGTTGGTCTTTTAAATAAAACTTTGAAGGATAATCATCCTCTCTTTAGCCTGGTGGCTAGCTGCCAAGGCTTTATTCAAAAGGACTGGAATATCCATGTCCGTCACATTTTTCGTGAGGCGAACCGAGTTGCGGATTTCCTTGCGAATTATGCTTTTAGTTTATCTTTAGGCTTTCATGTACTGCGTTCCCCTCCCGAGGGGATTATTTTAATTATGCTTGATGATGTTAAGGGTCGGGCTATCCCTCGTTTGATGACTACTTAGCCATTTTTCTCTTATTAATAAAACGCTCCCTTGACGAGCCGGAGAGCACCGCCTCTCCTTCTACCAAAAAAATAGAAGAGTGTTATAAACATGTAAACATATCTAGATAAATTTGTATAAACCACACATGAGATCGTGGTAAACTATTCTTTCTTTTTTTGGTAGAATGTGGTAAACTATTCTAGATAAAAACGGCAAACCATTCACTTTCTTTCCCTTAATTTCTTGCCTAAATCAAGGAATTCTATCCAAATCATTGCCCTTTAAATAGTGGCTTCATCCATTTTAAAATTTGCATCGAAAAAAAAAACAAGAACACAATCTATAAGATCATGCTCAGTTGTTGGCCAATTTTTGGTCATCATATGAGAGAGACAATAAAATATAATAAAGTGAGGAGAAATGTGGTGAAGGTCGGTCATTGTGATGACCAAAAACCAATTTGGTCATAGAAGGAGATGATGTCACTTGTAGAATTTACTCTTTAAGAAAATAAATCATTGATAGATTAAGCAAGTAAAACAAAGTAATATTTCTACTATCAAATTAAGATGGATAAGAAATTTCTATATCTTAAATTGGTATGCACCGATTAAATGATCAAATAATTTATACAGTTATGACTAGTCTTAGTTCTCGAGCCCTGCACGGGGTTTTACAAAATTATAGAATTATTTATTTATATATTTTAAATTTTTATTAAATTGGTATAGGTAACAATTTTTTTTAAAACTATACATATTTATAAAAATATGAGCATAATATCTCAACCTAGCATATGCATTCTATCTAAAAATAAAATAAATATCTTAATATTTTTATAATATATAGCAAAAAATATCTAAATAATCTTCCTATTTTTCATATCCATAAATAAAAGATTATTTTTTAAAATTAATGGTTATTTTGTCAAAAATTAGTTTTAAAAAAAGGGTGGTGTTGTCCAATCTAAAAGTGACATGTCTCGTTTAATAATTTTTTTAATCTTCGCTTTAGGTTATTGTTATGATATATTTTAAATTTTGATTAAATTGATATATGTAAAGATATTTTTGTAAAACTATACATATTTAGAAAAATATGAGCATAATATCTCAACCTAGCATATGCATTCTATCCAAAAATAAAATAAATATCCTAATATTTGTATAATATATAGAAAAAAATATCTTAATAATGTTCCTATTTTTCATATCCAAAAATAAATATTATTGTTTAAAATTAATGGTTATTTTGTAAGAAATTAGTTTTTAAAAAAAAGGTGGTGTGGTCCAATCTAAAAGTGACATGTCTCGTTTAATAATTTTTAACCTCCGCTTTAGGTGATAGTTATGATTTTTAGCACTTTGTTTTGTTTGTTATACTATAACTATTTATGGTATTTCATAATGTAATTCATTTGACTCTAATTTAGTATACTTGATAACATGTTTTGATTTCCAAAAACCTGAATGTTACAATATTTGTCTCGTCCAAAAGACGAGGTTAGTACTTTAGTTTATTCTTTAAAAGTAACTACTTTTAAAAAAAGGAGAGAAAAACTAAATAAAATATTATGCTTGATGACATGCTCCTTGTCCTCTCTCTCTTCTAAGTTCTAATTAGAGTTCTAACCCCGTCCTTTGGACGGGTCAAAGTTCGCGTTCTATGTTTATATAATTAAATATTTAGTTTTTTTGGAACTCAAAATATGTGATCAAAGATACTAAATCGGAGAATTGAATTACATTATGAAATATTTAATTTAATTTCTTTCATAGAAATATTTACATACTTATTATATTTCAAATTTGGTGGAAATTAATACAAAAATCGCATTGTGTTTATTTAACCAAAATGAATAACTTTACTGCGACTTTAATTTAGTTTTAATTATTTATTTATTTTAGAATTAATATTAATATAAAAATATTAAGATAATAGTTTAATTTTAAGAATAATTTTGTTATAATATACATACATATACTCGTGATTGGGTGAATTGTACACCTGTCAATCGGGTCAGGTGGGTTCGGATTTGGTCATTTCGGGTTCAGGTTAAATTAGGTTTGGTTTCGTTATGGGTCACGGGTCAATCGGGTCGGGTTGTAGCGGGTTTTCGATCGGGTCCGGTTGACCAGCGGGTCTAAAATATCTTTTTTTATGATTATTGAAATCAATTTTTAATTAAATAATAATATTTAATAATAATATATTATTTTTATTTATTTGATAATAAAACATATTATAATTTTCAAAATAAATTTTAAAAATTCTGTAAATATACTAAATCGGTCAAACCAATGGGTTTCGAGTTCTATCGGGTTCGGTTGATTTCGGGTTTCGGGTTCAAATTTTCGGGTCTTGACCCTAGGATTATCGGCCGATTCGGGTTTGTTTAGCGGGTTAGGTTGGCTTTTGACAACTCTAGGTGAATGCAAACTTGAATTTTTATTTTTATTTTTTTATATTTCCAATCTACAATTAAAATTGAATTATATATTACTAAAAGGTACCATTAAGATATTTAATTTTAAAAGTCAACAGATATTTATTGGTAAAAAATTCTTATAATTGCTTGATTTCTTATTTTCAATTAATGCGGACATTTTTGTTGCCAAAAAATATTTTATTAATAGAATTGTATAAATTAATGGGACATTTATGAGGACAAGAGGGAGAACTTTATATGTTGTTAAGATTAAGATTAAGATTAAGATGTTTTTAAGTTCTTCTAAGCTTATTTCTTAAGTAAGTTCAAGAAATTTTGTTCTAGCACTTATTTTATAACAAGTACTATTTAAATTTATTTCTAGTTTGACATATTTATTATGTTATTCAATAATTATAAAAATTACTATTGGACCAGCTTAAACACCATGGGAGATTGAGTTGCTTCGTTCGACATCCATTGTTTGTTAGCTCGTTTCCAGGATTGGAGTATCGCTCACGTCTACTGTGAATGCAATTCGGTGGCGGACTACATCATTGGTTCTTTCCGACGCGTATCCTCTATCTCGTTTGCAATTGACTCGGGTTTGCATACCCTCATCCACCAGAATACCCTTGGACGGTCACTTAACCCATAGTACCAAAGACATAATAAGTTAATAACCCGATTCAATTAACCCATAGTATTATGACCCAAATCCGTTGCAAACGACTCGGGCCAAATTCTTACCAACCAATCCGATTCGCAAGTAGTAAGTTATGAGACTTACCAACACATGCTAAACTAAACTAAGAAAAACATTTTTACCGAGCTTTTTCATCTCTAAAATAAGAAAAATATTAAATGCAAGATTAATTCAAGATGCCAGCTCCTTCTAAATAGCATTAATAAATAAATTTAGTTGCATTTAGCTTTAAATAATTTGAAGATGTAACTTGTAAGAGCTATACAGAATTTGCAAGCCAAGTAACCACAAAACCTTATAAAGCTATAGCTAAAATAACGCATTGTCTATTTACCTTTAGCTACCAATAGAAGAAACATTCCGGAAAGAAGTATCTTATACCTGTGGCCCGCCGTGGGTAAAAGTCCCAAGATACTTCCTCAATCCTCATGTATTATACTGTCCATCAATTACAAATTATGGGCATTCGAGTATTTATCTAGCTCATAAAACGCATAATTGTATCCATCTATGCTCAGTTTTTGTTTGTACAACAACGAACAATGCAAGTTAATTCCTTTTTGTATAATACATTCCATTCGCCTCCCGCCATGGAAAAGCAGCAGCTAATGTTTCACAAGCATGGCCTCCAGCCTCTTCTTTCTGGCGGCGAGCTTAAGTTTTTCCAAGGCAACGAGGCCCACCTGCCTAACCCTTTCTCTTGACAGACCAATCCTGCATTTGTCAAACAAATGAGGGTGTTATAACTTATAAATTAGTATTGATCGATCCTGGCTAGGCTCTTTTTGGGAAAGTCCTAGCTCTTTAGCTTACCTTTTGCTGATGTCTTCCCATGTAAGACATTCGTTATCAAGACCATAGTAAAGGCGTATTATCTCCCTCTCTCGCTCTCTAAGTGTCACG
Organism: Fallopia convolvulus; assembly: GCA_964016875.1. Lineage (NCBI taxonomy): Eukaryota > Viridiplantae > Streptophyta > Magnoliopsida > Caryophyllales > Polygonaceae > Fallopia > Fallopia convolvulus. The sequence continues at coordinate 31,152,072 of OZ024736.1, forward strand.
TTGATTAGGCTGTTTACTTCACTCTGCAAGAAAAAATGATTTATGGGATGACAAAATGTTAGATCCACCACCTGTCAGTCTAAGTCATGAAAGAAATATCCCACATATTCTTCTTCCTGGCTGTTATATACATTATTTAAATTCAAAGGTCTAAATGTAGTTTTTGAACTGGCAATGCTTATGTATGGTTCAAACCTGTTTCTACCTATAAAAGAAGTTAAAATCCCACTCTGTATGAAACTTCACAACAAGAACTATGGGAAAGTTGGGCCAAAAGCACCCCCAAATAAGCTCTTCCCATAAATTTTCAATATTCAATATAATCATGCGCAAAGATTTTGAACTTATTAATAAATTGCAGAAATCAGGTGTATCAGATCAGACATTTACTGCAAAATGTATATGAATTGCATCTATTTGTAAGCGGCAAATCTTAATAAGACATGCAATTGCAGCTGTTTACTCAACAAGAGTATATTACCTTGAGTGCCCAATCATCTACCCCATGCCATGGCTGGTTTTCCACACGATTATCAGCAACATACTGTCAAAAGGATGAGTGATAACGTTAAGTCAAGAGCACAAAGAAAATCCAAGCCGGAAAGAAGAATATGCACTGTTTTCAAAACACTTACACTGTGAAGAGTTTCTCCAGGGAGACCATTTATAGAAGGGTAGGCTTCCCTATCAAGTGAGAAGACCGATCTAATAGCCTATCCATCAAAGAAAGCTAAGCTAAGAGGAAAATAAATAAATGAAAATTTTGAGATAGAAAGCTGCGGAATCAAATGATAACATTTACCTCTGTAGCATTCTTGATTTTCCTATGTGACAAGTTCAAGCAATCAGCAATATTCTGAAACAAGTTGAGCAAATGTCATCAATTTATCAAAGATAGAAAATTTGGGTCTACCACCTGAACTAGCCCTAACTCTTGAGCAGTCGTTTGTGGAACATGTCACTTCATCGAAATATAACAAACCCCAAATAATTGTTTCTGAGAAGGGTCATTTGCTAAGTTAAGTTAGCATCAAAAGTTTTGCCATATTTCAAACAGAGATTCATTGTTTGTGTTCAAGAGGGGGAAGAAAACTAGAAAACACAGAAATAAAGATCCGAGAAGGCACTCACATCAACTGTCGGAGGTATCCCTTTATTTTCCAGTTTAACTTTTGCATTCCGTATTAAACTCAATCTTTCATGCAAATAGTTTGGCAATCTTAAAGTTCTTGAATTTTCGGCTAATGATCTTGATACTCCCTGTAAAACAATGGAAATTGTAAATGTAAACTTCCATTCAGTCATGTAACATGGAGTCTGATAAGAGTATAACAACCAGAAAGAATGATAATGTAAAGGGCAATGCTCTGTCCTCCAAGGAAATGTTGAATTTTGAAGAAAGCTTGGTATTTACAAACCAGATAAGCTTTAAATAACTTACTTGACGAATCCACCAGTAGACATAAGTTGATATTTTGAAACCTTTTGAGGAGTCAAATTTCTCAATTCCACGGAGTAGTCCAATTAACCCACCCTGCCCAGAATCATAAGCAGTTTCAGATGAGGTGAAAAATTTAAAGTACAGGATTTACAATCAGCCCTTGATTGACTATTACCTGAACTAGATCAGCCATGTCGGCACCCAAGTTATCATATTTTTGGGCAATTGACATGACTAAGCGAACATTGCTCATAGACAGACGCTCTCTTGCCAAAGTGCTCTCAATTAGTTTTGACTGTAATTCAGCACGGCTCATTCTCAAGGATAACGCAAGCTGTTCATCAGAAGGCTCACATCCTAATCGTTCTTTCAGTCTGAAAGTTCCATAACAGACAGCTTCAGATAAGAGATATCTATTGCAACCACATTGATAATTATATCCACAAAATCAGCTCATGGATTAGGAAATAAGAAGAGTAATTAAGGGAGTATTGTTTAGTATGTTTTTAGATTTGTGTAAATTACTTCAATTTTGGAAAATCTTTGAAGTTAAAAGTCAGGTCCATCCTTCCTAAAATATTTCATATACAAAATCTATCCTCCGAGGGTAAAGCCAGCTCAAAAATAAAACATTCAATTGTAGGCATTAAAGAGCATATGTGCATATTGATTGCCAAAGAATCACAATATAAATTTATGAGAATGAAGACTTCACCTTGATCTGCAATCTTCCAGCATAAGACCAGTTTTTATCTTCTTAGACAACTCCACAACTTCATCATGACTAAGCAACTGATCACTCATCACCCCCCTCACATAACCTTTTAACCGATTCTGAAGAAGCTCAGGACTGACAGTAACCGCCTTCTTTGACATCCCCTCTTGAATACCTGAAATCTTTTGGCCCGAAACTCTTCCTCTGGTTCTCATCCTCCTCGAACGTGCAGATACTCCTGAAGAGGTGACAGTTGCATTCGCCTTCTTCGCATTGAGATTTTCTCTCTTCACGTTCATTTCTTTCTGATCAAAAGGTAAATTCCACTGTTTTTCAAACATACACTTCTGAATCAACAGCAAAGCATCCAAAGTAGTGTCCTCTTCTACTAAATAGTCCAGATGATTCGCCCATGGCTCGGCAACTGAACTCGAACCAAGGACAGAAGTCACAGAACCATCAATACGCGTATGCTCCTTTAAGGCTTTAACTGGCTCTATATGCCTATTGGATTGAAAACTAGAGGCATAGTTGGAGCTCTTCTTTGCTGTTATAACATTTCTGGTAGAAGAAGGCTGGTACTGATGATCACTACCAGAAAACCTCTCACTGAGTTCAGGCCTTTTGCCAGCGCTAAGTCCGATGACTGCAGCTGTAGCCATCATAAGCTCCTAACAAGCAACAGCATCAGATAGATGTGTAATTTGAATGCACAGAGTGACTCCAATTCCTTCAATCGTTGCCTGTATCCAAAAGTCTCTCCATCAGCAGATATAATCACACAGTCATTCATAAATTTAGCATTAAAGGAAGTGGAAATTTCAATTTCAGTCTTTAATCATTAATACAATCTGATTCTAATCGCAATCTCTTTATTTCTTCTGCGTTCGATCCCCACGAGCATTAGAAGTTAGGATTACTCCTGTTTTAAAATCTGAGCTTATTACAGACTGATTTTGTTGTGTACACTGAGAATTCAGTCATAATAACCAACACTGGTGCTTAAATTCTAGGGCTCGATTTCGATATGATCGAGGCATGTCGAATCACGAAAAATGAACACAAGATGAAGCAGAAAACACGCAAGTAGATTTTCAACTACGCAGGAAGAAGAATCATGAGATGCAAACCTGAAGATAAACGCAATGAGATGGCGAGGCCAAGAACAGAAAGGCGGTTCAAGCGATTCCGATATGGAAAAAAAATTTTGCAGTTGATTGTTGTTGTTTATTCTTGGTTCAGTTATACTATACTATATCTTGTTTCCGAACTGGGGGGAGAAAACAGCAATTGATCGATTTTCTTTCGTGGTGTAAAATGTGGGAAATAATTATAATATGAAAAAAAAGGATTATACACAAAAATAAAAGGCTCGCAGATATGGGAGGGCGGAAGGCTATTGGCTGAAGCAGATATGAAGTTCAGGCGTGAGTGGTTCAGAGCTTGCCATTTGCACACCCACAGCATATCTCCTTCGCCCTTTGTTTGTCTTCTTGTTACTACTAATTTTAATTTTTATAATTGTTTTATCAATTTTATTAGAGTATTATAAAGTTCGTTAATCACTCATAAATATTAGGGCCTGTTTGGATTACATGCATTATAATATTATTTTGAATTATTTTATATTGATTTAAAAATTAAATTATAATACATATTAATAAATTTTTGCATTATCTTTTATTATTTTAAATTACGTACTATTTTGGATAGTCTATCGAGATTTAATACTTAAATAACAGTATATAACATGTATCAATGAAATTTAGTAAAAATAATAATGATATTATTTTTAAATAAAATATAAATTAAACATCGAAAACAGTTTATCCAAATAAACTTTTACATTTTAATGAAGCAAATAGATTAATTTTACATTACAATACATGTGATCCAAACAGGCCATTTATTTATAATTAGCATGTGTATGTCACGTTTTATATGAAAAGTATTTTCGAATTTGGAGCAAAATATTCAGAGATTGGGCTTTGTCATACATGGATAATAAGTAAAAGAAATATTACGTATAAGTAAATTGAAAATCGAACTCATTGATTTAAGTTTTTGGATATAAATATAAGTTTGATCTTATATTAAAAATATTAATAATAAATTGGTGTAATTTCTCATCTTATATTTACAAAGGTTTACCGCCTTATCAGGTGAATATAGCCAATCGGACCATCACCTACCTATTGTCATTTTGATTTTAACACATGTTTTTATATGAAAACACCGATCGAACCAAATCCGAGACACCAAAATGAAATGACGAAGGCTTTTTAACTATACCTCCTAAACTTAAAAGATGTCATAACAACAATCTTTATCCCTTACTTAGACGTCTTTCCTATGCACCCTTCACCTTGCACCTCACTTGATTGAAGACCACCCTCTTCTAGCATTAATGCCTTTGTTCGGAGTCCTTCTTGGACCATTCGACAAATTCGCTTGCTTTTGAAGGGATTTTCATTCGACCAATCAGGTTAGCTTAACAGGAGAAGGTAAAAAAATATCAAATTTATAGTGGTGAAGAATTGAAGATAGATTTGAACAACTTCAAATTTTTTCATGTAGTCTCTCGGTTACAAAAACGCCATAGACTTAATTGCAAATTTATCATCAAATTAATTAAATTCGGTTATATTTGGATTCGTGTACTACCCTTAAATGTTTCTTAACCCATTTTTCTTACTAGTATTTCATAAAACATACATTATTTTTTAAATATTTTTTATTTTTTTTCAAATTTATCCTCACTTTAAAAGAATAATAATTATTCTTAACAATTTTATATGAAGGGGTTAAAAGTAAATAGTTTTCTAAATATAAGAGTAATTTAGATAAAAAAAATCCATTCTTTAATACGTATGCATTGAATTAAAAAACATGTTTTAATTAATATGTTAAAATATTTATTACATAGTATTATTATCCAGTCTTATCAACACCATAATACCATTCTAAAAAAAATCCTTTATCTATATACCAACCAAAAAAAAGTCTTAAATGCACTGAACTCCCACGTTATTTTGCTTGACTAATCCAAAATTCAATAAACAACACCACTAAAAATATCTATACCCGAGCTTTTATGCCATGAATTGAAGTTAATCCCAAAAAAAAATCACCACCTATAAAGAAAGCACAAATTTGCTTTGCCGAGGTCTCTATCATACCCATTAATTAATCACAAATTGACACTAACAATTACGAAATTCCGTATCAAAATATCCGAGTCCTAAAAAATCTCAATTTCTTTGGGGGTTGGTAGGATCCAAAACGCCATATCTACGATCTAAATGCCAATTACATATATAATGTTTTATTAACATATATACAAATTTTCATAATTCAGATTACCTTTCATATACAATAATAAAGAGGAGTCTTGTGCGAATGGTCGTTTAGGTGAGAGATAAAAATAAATCTCGTTCGTCTCATCCAAAAAATCAACGTCCATGATTAAAAAATTCATTAAAATAAAATAAAATACGGCACAAGCGAATTTTTCCCATATTATTCGCGTATTTTTCAATAAAAACAACACGAATGAATTTTTCTCGTATTATTCCCGTATTTTTTGAAAAATACGTTTTTATGACCCAGTTTGTTCATCAATATTAACCAATTGTTCATCAATATTAACTAATTGTGCATCGAGTTTTTGATAACATTGTTCATCGATAACATTGATACTATGAATATCATAGATTTAAAAAAAGAAGAAAAATCAAATAATTAAAAACATTATTATTTTACATTTTCATTATCCATAATAAGTGAAAAATATTTTTTATTGGGCCATACTCAATAGTGGAACCAAAATTTCTTTTCGAGGGGGCCGAATTTTTTTCTGGTGCAATTAAAAGAATTTTTATTTAAAAAAAATACAAAGCAGTGAAAAATATTCAAAAAGACCTTAAGGGTTATAAATGCGTAACCAGAATAACTACATTTTTGGTCAAGGACACTATCGTTCGTGAGAGTCGAAAGGTAGACCTCATGTATATACCTTGAAATCCTATCCGTTTGACTAGGTGCCCGAAAACACTAGAATAAGTATTTAAAACATGCACACATACTTTATTACGATAGTCAAAATATTTTAATATAACTATTCTTTTAAAACTATTGAATTCAATTATAGTATGAAGACATAATTTTTTTTTTAATAATATTATAACTAAGTAAATGACATGTTAAAGTAATTTACATACTTGTAATATTGAAACAATCATAACTTTTTGCTCGGATGTTGAATTAAAGTGTATAATATATCAAATCGAAACTATGAACGAAAGGAAAATATATGTTAAAAAAAATTTGGACGGGGAGGAGACAGGTACACTTCTAGCCCCCAAATAGTTCCACCCCTAGCCATACTCTATCAATGAACATATGAACTATTTATTATTGGGTCATGCTTGAGAACTTATGTCCGAACAAGTTTCTTCTGTGGGATAATTGTACCTTATAATTACGTTGATTCATTAAATAAATTTGATATTATAGTTAATTTTTTTTATTTTGATTTTTGATACTCTAAGTGTCACAAATACAAATGAGTTGCTCTTGTATTTAATACGAGAACTTTCCATCTCTCAAAGCACCCCCTTTAGCCTAGTTTAGTTACACTCATGTCATTCAAATTAAGTTCAAGTAAAATAACTTTTATTGTTTGAACATACGTTTAATTTATGTTCATGATTTTGAGTTGCATATTCATAATTTTGTATGACTGTATTCATATTTTTAGTTGCATATTCAATTTTTCCATATTAACTGCATTCATATTTTTATATTATTGTTATAATATTATTATATTTAGATGTACATGATAAACCCTAATTTTGGACTTATCCAATAAAACTTGTATTCTCTATATAAAGACTCTTATGTGTAACCTAATAATACAACTCTGATCTCTCCCTTTCTCTCTATTCTCCGTTCAGCACGATTGCTTTTCTTTTCTATTCATCTCAACTTGTATTCTCTATATAAAGACCCTGATATAACTCTAATCTCTCCCTTTCTCTTTATTCTCCATTCAGCACGATTGCTTTTCTTTTCCATTCATCTCACGAATTCGTGAATTGCTCTAATTTGTTCGCACATATGCTCGGTTTGTATCTCGTCCACTTGTTAATTATTCTCAGTGATTTCTTATTAGTGCTTCTCTGAATTTATACTTAATTAATTAATATTATGACCCTCTTGTCCGTTTTCCTTTGAAATTGGAAGATACATAATAATAGTATACACTATAGTACTTACTATTGATCATTGCAGAAAGCGTTCATTATTTGCAATGAATAAATTTATGAATTGTGTATGTATGTACAAAGCGTTCGATCGAAAAAAAAATCATGTATGTAATCTGGTGTATCATTCTTACATATGCAAAGAATAATTAATTTACTAGCCATCAGTGAAGCAGCAATCAGTAGGAGATCGGTCATAGTTGGTATATACATGTTTGATTTCTATATACGCACATATTTTTTGTGAATTTTATTCTTTTTGTTAGATATTATTATTTTTTACATTGGTTTAATTATGAAGTCAATTGTTATCTATGATTAATATAGAAAGATGGTACATCCCTCGAAGTGGATGTATTCATAAGTAAATTTGTCCCTGGTGAGACAAATTATATGAATATATAAAGATAATAATTTTTCATAATTTTTATTCCCGGAAGTGAATTAAACATCATTATATTATCCCTGAAGCGATAATTATTTCCTCTAAAGAGCTGAAGCGATAATTATTTCCTCTGAAGAGTTGATTTATAAATAAAACTATCTCTGAAGCAATAATTATTTCCTCCTGAAGAGTTGAATTTACAAATAATATTATTCCTGAAGTGATAATTATTTCCTCTGAAGAGTTGAATTTACAAATAATATTGTTCTAGAAGTGATAATTATTTCCTCCTGAATAGTTGAATTTGTGATAATTATTTCCTCTTGAAGAGTTGAATTTACAATAAAATTATCCCTGAAGTGATAATTCTCATTCTCTAAAGTGAATGAATTATTTTATTTATTTAATTACTTTATTTGTTTAATTGTTCATACAGCTTTATGTTCATTCGGTATTTGTATTTTATTTTTAATTGTGTTTATATTATATATCGTTATAACATACAATTCTAAGTGGATATATTTGCAAATAAATTTGCTCACAATGTGACGAATTTATTAAATTATAATTTCATCTCCTGAATAGATGTACAATTTCATTCAATCTCTTGAAGAGTTGAACAGACAAATATTATACTACCCTTGAGACGATAATTTTCATTCCCTGAATCAAATGAAGCATCAATATGTAACCACATCCCCCGAAGTGGATGAAACAATTGAATAAACCCCCGAAAGTGGATGAATATAATAAAAGTTCCTACTCCTTGGAGTGAGTGGTGATACTAAAGTCGTCTCTTGGAATAAATGACATGATTCATGTGCAAATTGAGAAAGAAAAATATCATCTCCAGAAGTAGATGATAAAGTTCATATGACAAATATTATCTCTTGAAATAGATAATAAAATACCCACATGGATATCACATCCTGAAGTATGTGACTAAAATGTTTCATTAAAATCACATCCTAAAGTATATGATTGAAAGATCTTATGAATAATCACATCCTAAAGCATGTGATGGAAAGAAGTCTAGAAGACTTCGTATTCAATCTATTGTCACCAGAAGTTGACATATTTTATGATACTTTATTTCTTTATTCATACTTTTTTAATTTATTTATTTATGTTATTGCTTATATACATGTTTATTTGCTCTTAAAGTTAAAACTTGTCACCTCCTTAAGCTGATGCTAGTATGTGCCAGTAGAGAAAATTTGAAATCATCCCCGAAGAGATGAAATAATAAATCTCATTACTCACCAGTAGAGAAAATTTGAAATCATCCCCGAAGAGATGAAATAATAAATCTCATTACTCCCTGGTGTGAGTAATGATAGAAAATATTGTTTCGTGAAGAAGATTAAAATTTATGTGACAATGATCATCTACTGAAGTAGATGCTTTTATACATAAGAGTATTATCCCTAGAAGTGGATTTACATACAATTACTTCTTGTAGTATGATGAGAAGAATTCATTAGTGGAACTATATGAATATATCATCTCCCGAAGTGGATGATAAACGGTTCGAGAAATGAAATTACATTGTCACTTGAAGTTGACAAATGAGATGTTTGGGAGAATCATGAAGCACTTGAAGTTCCAACAGATGTGTGCTAAGTTATAATGAAAGTAAAATATCATCAACTCCATAAGAGATAATTGTAAACTCTTGGAGAGTTAAGAGATCTCATACCAAACCACGTACTCTAGATGTAGTACAAGAAATATGGCATGTACTCTAGAAGTAGTACAAACAATGTGAGTCTTTACAATATTCAGAACTATGCCTAAATGACCACCTACCTAGCATGAACTAGAAGTTTAAGGTCATGTTTGACCAACCTCTTGCATGCCGGAAGCATGCCTCCTCTGGAAGAGGGTGTGAAAGAGGTTGCGGTATATTACGCATGCGGCCGTTAGTCATGGTTATGACTTATAGCTAGGACGTCGTGGGTTAATTTGATGTCCAGGAGAACATCTAAGATAAGGGATATCCCATAAATGACATATAATTGATCATCAGTCTTGTGCCAATTGTACAAGAACCACACCTTATGAGTATAAGTGTGGAGACCAGTCTAGTCTATATTAAAAAATTCTGAATGCACCCATTTTGAGGCATCTAATGTTAAAAATCAAGATAATGATTTATCTGATTTGAGTTTGTAATAACTACGGTTTTTGAGGATATTTTTGAATTTTTCTCGGATATCCTTTTAACCTTTTTGTTCGTTTTAACGCTTAATCCAATATTTTTGTTGGAGATTAAATCCTTGAAAATTCTTGGTGATATCCTAAAATCACAAAGAAATGATTTTATGGATCGGTGTGAATTCTATGATTTTTCGGTGGAAAAAGAATATTTATTGGATAAGCCGTCTTTTTAATTATGTACCGGAAAGGATTTAAAATACGAAACGGAAGCCTTAAAAATTGAAGGTAGCAAGATAAAATCATGAAAAATTGGTTTTATGGGTCTACATAATTTACGGGACGTTTTTCGTTTAGTAAGTTTTTCAACCCGAGGTACATAATTTTACCGCTTTAACACGAGTCCCGTTCCGAGACGGGTTTTGTTTTAAACCGCCCCTCATATTCTTAGTTGGGAATGAATGAATGAGATAAGTTAGGAGGGGGGGCCCGTATTTTTCCATGGCATATCTTCTTTTGCCTCGTCAAAGTGAAAACAGAGGAAGGGGAAAGCGATCAGGTCGGAACGATGGACTGGAGAAAGCCGAATTCTTCACCGCTTCATATCCTCTTCTTCCCCGCCATCTCTGCTTCATCTTCTTCCTTCCCTTGAGTCGTGGTTGCTGCAGAACCAAACCAGCAGGAGAGCCAGGACGGAGCTACGGATTCGGGAAGGGAGGTTCGAATCTTCACCGCCGGCGCTAAACTCCTCTGCCTCGCCTCTGGATTGGTTGGCAACTGCCGGCCTTCTCCCTGGCCACCCCTGAACCCAAGACACCAGGCCGCACCACCAGCCACCTGGTTGGCTGCTCGAGAGTCGGAAGGAACGACGTCGGACTCATGAAGAATGAATTCAAGCCTTCACCGCCGGTCATCTTTCGCCTCGCCGTTTGTGACGTCACCGGCGATCGGTAACTTTTCCGACCACCACCCACAACGAGGGCTGCCTCCGGAAAACGCTCTGCCACCCTCGGGCTCAAGGATCGAGCCATGATCGAGCCACACGAGCCATGGGCTCGAGTGAAGGTATATACGATCGAAATTAATTAGCGGTTTGATTGCGGAGCCACCCTAAGGGCCTTTCGGTGCCGCTTTGCTAATTAAATTTATGGTTTTTATAATATTGATGTTAATACGGTTCCACAGGTTCGAACCGCTCGAGAAACGGACGTCCGGATCTTCAGTTATAGCGAATACAAGTTTCGGATACCGATTGGCAGGTAAAGGACTTCGGATAATTACTCAGGATTCATTGTTAATCCGTTTGATCCGAGATTTGGTAGTCCTTAAGAACTATTGCTGATGAACAATTTTTATTTAGAAAATTATTTCAAAAGTGAAGCGGATAATTAGTTATAATTCCGCCAAGATGACTCCTTGAAGCACGATAACTAAGGATTTACTATATATCGATATTCGGAAATTAAATCGTTTATCGATTAGAAAGTTCTAGGAGTTGAAAATACAACTAAGAGGTGTTTCTGTGAGCTTGTTGCTGAGAAATCCTTTTTGTTATATTTGTCAGAAGGATGATACAGATTACTGTTGGAATTGCTAAGGACGTCGAGCATGCCTTATAAGGCAAGTGGACGATTCTCTTTTGCGTTATGGTTATTAATGAGGGATTGAATTCCTTTTGATCCTCATGCTGGAAATAATTTGTATGTTGAATAAAGTTTGACAGATTGTTATTTTGTTAGAAATAACGACCATGTCGTTATTGCGGTTTTTGCGCTAGAACTGAACTTAGGACCGTTGTATGATTAGCTGTCTCATGCTGAGACATTGTTATGAAATAGAATGGTAGAGATGGGAGTTAGACTCCAAGACATCTCTTTAGTGGTCCTGTGCTGAAACACTGTTGAAAAATAGGTAGTCCAGGGGTAGGAGGCGAACCTCCAATGACCTCTTTATAACAAAATCTGTATTGGGGGGCGTAGCTTGCTAGCGTATCCCAATATTGGAATCATGACTCATGTCACGTTGCACGTTGAAGGAAGACAATGGTGCACTTTAGCTAAGTGCAAGTGACACTCGGTTGTTGGTCGAGCATGTATAAATGATCATGGATGAAACATGCCCTCTGATCTCGGTTGTTGGCCGAATCTCGGTTGTTGGCCGAGCATATATAAATGATCATGGATGAAACAGGCCCTCTGATCTCGGTTGTTGGCCGAAATATATAAGAACTATTAAATGATGCGAGTGCACAGATTGAGGGTAATGATAGATAAGTGCGTTGGGCACATTTATGTACCCGAATGGTTAGTCTATTCGATAACCATTCTTGCTCCCGGTTATGAATGATTCTTAATCAAAAGTTGATTAAGTCAATCTGGTTAGTCGATGGAGGCTTTTCAAAAGGTTATGTGATGAATATGAGTTTCCAACAATTGTTTAAGCTTCTTAAAAGAAACCACAAGCGGTGGTGTTCTCTCTCTTGACTATGCGAGTCTCCTTCTTATTCTCTATAAGACTGCTAACTGTTGGATCATAATCCGAGTCTATTCGGATTTTGGATGCCAATATGTTTAGTTACAACCATAAGAACCAAGTTAGATTCTCCGCTTGCTAGTCTTTCATTAGACTAACCCGTCCATTTTCTTTTCTTTTATTTGGTTGGCTGGTGTCCATCGTTGGTTTACGACACATCAGGTATTTCTTGGAAGTTGATTCAAGAGGCGGATTCAGATGTTTGAAGCTCCAGAAGCTGAAGAAAGGTTTCCAATGGTCATACTTGAGTGAAGATCATGATTGAACTACTTCAAAGCGAAGTTGAGTTTCAGAAAATAGAACTCAAGGAAGACTTGATGAAGATTGTGTTTAAATAGAAGGTTGTTCTATTTATTTATTCTTTTTGAATTAAGGTTTGTATAAGACCAATTGTATTTATTCCGCTGTAATGTTTTTAGTTTATTCAGTCAGTTTAAAGCCTTGGGTAGCTTCGGTTTTGTCTTAATCGGGGTTACTGGCGGTAATACCTCCAGGGTAGGAAGGGGGTGTTACAGAGTTGATGAGCTCCCAAACATAAGTATGGATCACCAACATTTTTCAATGGTGTCACACCATACAATATTTGAAAACCAGAAGTTTTCACTAAGTTATTCGCAAATTTTGGTGTGAAGGTTATGGTGACTCTAGAAGAGTATATCCCATTGAATAATGTATTCTCACTAACTGGAAGTTAGTTAATGATAAGATATATTTGTGGCATGATTAACTTGGTCACTCAAGTGAAATAATAATGCGCATGATTGGTATGGGACCGAAAGATCTTGAGACTTGAAGTCTCCTCCTAAGAGTTACCTTGAAAGGCTTGTGATCTTGGCAAGTTAGTAGCAAAGCCAGCATAATATGCAAGTAAATACAAAGTCTCATAAGAGGACATATTACATCACCATGTGAGCCATTGTGGATTAATCATATGATGTTGAAAGATGCCTCAACCCATTGGTTCCATTGAAAAAGGAGGGGAATGAAAATAAATTGGTGTAGTGGTTGAGCATTGAGTAGCTCTCACACACATTCACAAAACGACCTAGTAGAGTCGTTAATAATGCGGTCATAATTGATAGCTAGGCAAATGCTATACATAAAATACACGACTAGATGAGTCGTTGATTAAATAGGGTCATGAAATGTGAATGTCGATAATTAAATTCGACTTGGACCGACTGCTTATAGAAAATTTTCCTAATAGAAGCTTGTCTCTAGAAGAAATTAAATGCTTTATATGTCCTCCACCTCCCTGAATGATTGTTAAGTAATGCCACACAATAAAAGTTGGGATTAGACGAAGGGTTTGGGTCCTTATCGTTTATAAAATACCTAGAGCTTATAAGCGGTGATCAATATATTGCTCGGTATTAAGATTAACACTTTGGCGAGGTGAAAGTCCCAACTTTAGGGGGAGAATAAAATGAGACTAGAAGTTAAGAGATTGCATGAGATGCAACTTATTGTTTTCAATCCGAAGAAATCTAAACCAGAAGTTTAGAGAATTGTATAACTAAACCAGAAGTTTAGGGAATTGTATAGCTCATGTTTTTAATCAATGTCATGAAAGTGATTAAGTCACAAACACCAACTGAAAATGCGTTAGCTCATTTGGAGATTCCAGAAGTAACTCCAAACCAACACATAAGCATGCTTGAAGCATGAGAGACGTTTTCGGATTTAAGGATACATTCCCCAGAAGAGAAAAGAGCCAATTACATCCCAAAAGGATGATATGTCGACTGGAAATAAACATGAAGATAGAACTCCTGAAGAGATTCTATCTAAAGACTCTAAAAGCAAAGAAAATGGAATGAGCGATAATTTAGAAATGTCAATTAATTATGTAAGTATCGGTATAGGGTATCGAGAAGATATCTTTGCTTATTCAGTTATCGCTTATGTCAAACAATGGAGGAATGTCGATATCGAAATGGTTATGAAAGCTGGAAAGCAAAATTGGATTCGTTAAACAAACTAGGTGTTTTGGGCTTGTAGAATTGAAACTGTTGGATCGTAAACCGTTAGCAAAGAGCTTGGGAACTGGCTGTTAAGCTGTTCCCAAGGCAGCGGAAGTAAATTAAGCGCAAGTATTAAAAGCAGTAAAGAACGCAGTTCCCTTATAGAGGAACCCCACTACAACCAACTAGTTGTGTGGGTAAACCTCTACCTCCGCTTGGAGGATTTTGAATGACTTACTTATATTGATTGCTTTGTTCCTTAGTTACAACAGCCGGATTCACACTTCTCTGTTCCTACGAGTTCATCCTAACTCTAGTAACACTAGTAAATCCTCTCAACTGAGTTCCTAAGCTCAAAACAACAAAATACAAGTAACTCAAACCTTACACCGACCTCTCAGTTCCCTTGCCCCTGGGAACTTCAGCTTCTCCGTCGTCGAGATCACACACTCGCCGCCGGGGACTTCTCTTCTTCTTCTTTCTCTTTTCTCTGGTATGGGTATTTGTGAGTTCTGGGAGAAGTACTCAATCCGAGTACTATTCATTTGGCTTTATAGACCAGGTGTACTTGGGCAATCGTGTCTTTCATTTGTGTCCAAAATGCCCTTTGCTTGATGCCCAAGTTGTACTTTCTTCACATGTGAGTTTGGTTTGAACTAGGTCAACTTCTTGAATCAATCGGACCGTTGGATCATTCGTGTCAGTCTGATCCTCAGACTGTTCCTTCGGGCTGTCCAAGACAGAATCCCGCGATCTGCGCTGAACGATCGTTGTCCTCACATGTGAGTTCCCATGTTATGGGAACTGTCTTCTTTAGAGTTCCCTTGATGGAAACTCTTCATCGTGTAAACCTGTGTTTTCTTGATCATTCGCGGGAGTTCCCATTTTATGGGAACTTTCCTTTTCAGAGTTCCCTTGATGGAAACTCTGCATTGTGAGCTTCTGTGCCTTTTGGTCATTCATGGGAGTTCTTGGCTGTACCTGCGTTCCTTAGAAATACTTGAAAAAACCACATTGGTTCCTCATGGTGTTTGTCATTATCAAAACTCGGAGAATGACATCGTTGATCCGTTGTTTAGAACCAGAGGTCCCAACAGAAACAATCAGGAAGAATGTGGTATAATCGCCTTAGCGAATATCTACACAGGCAAGGATTTGTCAGCGATCAAATAGCCGATGATTTGAATATTATTGGGACTCCAGAAGAGATCCTAATAGAATCTAAATAGAGAATTTGAAATGAAGTACTTAGGAACTACCAAGTATTATCTCGGCCTGCAGTTCAAGCATACAAAGGATGGAATGTTTATCCATCAATCAAACTACGCAGAAAAGGTCCTAAAGCGATTTAATATGGATAAGACGCATTCATTAAGTACACCAAATGGTAGTAAGATCGCTAAGCGTGTAAAAGGACTCCTTTCGTCCCCGATTAGAAAATGAAATAGATATTAGGTCTTGAAGTAACATATCTAAGTAAAGTAGGTGCATTAATGTACCTCGCTTCATTACCTCAATAATGTCATTTTATGTGACAATGAGTAATTGTCTCCCTAAACATGAAATAAAGATTATTGGTCCAGAAGTACCAATCTTCTACAAAATTCAGTGATGGCATGTATTTATTGCATAAAGATTTTGTGTTTAACTGAGGGGGAGCATTATTATACGACTGTACTCTTTTTCCCTTAGTTTTGGTTTTTTATCCCACTGGGTTTTTCTAAACAAGGTTTTTAATGAGGCAGTTCATCATATAAGTTCTTTAATGAGACAATCTCGGCCTGAAGTTCGAGATATGTGAAAGAATGGAGTTTTTATCCATCCATCAAATCAAGTTAAAAGGAGCCAACAATGATGTATATGAAGAGAATTCAGCATGAAGTGATCAACCAAAGTACATATCATCAAGTATTCTCAAACTACAAGATTCAACCCAAATGCAAGATGGATGCTCAATTCAGTCAAGCAAAGAATATATTTCAAGTTGAGAGGAAGACTCATAACTGCACTCTTTTTCCCTTAGTCTTGGTTTTATCCCATTGGGTTTTCTAGACAAGGTTTTTAACAAGGCAGTTAGTGATGTACATCTAATGGGCAGTGTTATAATATTATTATATTTAGATGTACATGGTAAACCCTAATTTTGGGTTTATCCAATAAAGGTTGTATTCTCTATATAAAGGCCCCTATGGGTGACCTTATAATACAACTCTAATCTCTCCCTTTCTCTCTATTCTCCGTTTTCTCTTTAATTTATAACAATTATTGTATTTTTGAAGCTTTGTTAATATTCTATGTTTTTATCATGCTTATAGACTTACGTAATCATTTTTTTAAATTGCATATTCATAAAAGTGAATATCTCAACAAAATATGCAACTCAAAAATATAACATAAATATAGACATATAAAATTATACATATACACCTTAAAATCATAAATACAAACTAGGTATAATATCTCACAATAATATTGATATTACTTGACCTTAAATCCATGTCACCCCGTAGAAAAACTCAAAAAAAAATTTGAAATTTGAGAGAAATCAGAATTGTTGAGAAAATTAGGTTTCAGAGCAAAGAAGAACTTTTTTGATCAATTGAATTGTTACAATCGATCCTGTTAGGCTTTCTATTCATCAAGCCAAATACGGATCTCTGTTATTCAGTTATAACTAATCCCGAGGCACGTGAGAAGCTCGCACACCTAATTCAACTGAAGTTCGAACAATTCATTTTTAAAAGATTTATGGATATATGTAGTGAATTATAAAATGGTATTGAACGTGAAAGTAGGCAATTTCAATTGTTTAGTCTAATTTAATTTTTTTTAATCTTATTCCAATCGAAGTACTTGCAATTGTTGAATGTTTGAAACGCATTGACTGTGTTGATATTGTTAAAGTAGTAATTTAAGCAAGTGTACGTGATTGAACTTATTTAAAAAGAATTTCCACCAAAAAAAACTTATTTAAAAAGAATTTGATCTTGGATCGAAAAAAAGAAGAAAAGAAATTGATCTTTTAGTTGAATGTCAAAGAGCATTAAATTGCATGAATAATCTTCTTTTTCATATCTATACAACAATTTGCAATATGATCGATACAATTCGAAATTTCGAAAGCAATAGATAGGATGTTGACACAGATTTTCTTTTGGTGTATTACTACATTACAAATGTGGATAAAGGCCCAACGCTCAGTACTAGTGTTTTTTTTGTTTTCTTGACAAACCACCTTAGCTTAAAAGCCAAATAAACTACGTGTAAAAATATCACCCTCTACCAAAACACCGCACTTTCACCGAAGATCATTATCCACTGATTTTATGGAGAAAAACATCAAAAAAGTGTACGCTAAGCATGCTACTTGTTGGAAAGTTTCAGGGTTGGTTTCTTTGTTTCTTAGAAAAAGCAGTAGCTAGTGCATGATTGTGCTTGACTAGCTGTTATTGTTCGCACGCAGATTCATCCATCTTTAACCTAACGTTTGCATCATAATTAGACTTTATCACAACTGCATAATTTCACGACCACTCTAACCTAGTATGTACGAAATTTGAAAACAACGTACGTACACGCCCACAAATTAATCCACGATCAGATCACTTAACAAATCCAGAAATATGCAAATATAAGATATAGTATATGGTGTATGTTAGCAGGTTTAATAGGCGCATGTTAGTAGATATAGTGGTTCATATAAATACTCATTAGGAGCTGGTTGTAACTAATTCTGGTAACATTTTGTGAGAACTCTCTCTCCAGAATGTTTCTCTGTTTTGATCCTTCGTGATCAGTTTAGTGAATCTATCACATATTGCTTGATTCCTTCCCTTGATTGATTGTTCTAGCTTGACCTGGATTACATCCAAGGTCTGTACATGGTATCAGAGCGATTTCTGTGAGAAGAAATCTCGCGTTTTTTTTCCCGGTCCTGTTTCTTGGTGTTCGTCGTTCGCGAAGTACGTTTTTGGTTGTTCTCATTGATTTTGAAGCACTTGGCTCATTTTCTGAAGAACTAAACCTGAAAATGTCTGGAATTGATGGAGAGAATCAGCATCCGAGGAGGAGAAGTCCTTCGGTTGGAGATAACTTTGCTTTTGGTGGAAATAGCGGTAATGGCGGCAATTATTCAGATCCGCTTTTCTTATCCAATTCCGATCATCCAGGTATGCAACTTGTTGCTGCACTCTTTACTGGATCGAATTTTCATAATTGGAGTAGAAGTGTGAGGCTCGCTTTAGGAGCTAAACTGAAGTTAGGGTTTATTGACGGAACTTGTCTGAAACCTGATGAGAGTTCTGAAGATTTTCAACGCTGGATTCGTTGTGATTATATGGTAATGTGTTGGATAATCAATTCCATGGTTAGTGAAGTATCTGAAAACTTCTTGTATGTTCAGTCTGCAAGGGAGTTGTGGTCAGAAATTCAGGAGCGATTCGCTGAGTCTAATGCTCCACTGATATATCAGTTACAAAGGGAATTGAGTAATGTTAGGCAAGAAAACCAGTCAGTGGCTGTTTACTACAGTAAACTCAAGAAATTATGGGATGAATTGCAGTCACTAGATGGTGTTCCAATATGCACATGTGGTGCTATAAATAATTGTGTCTGTCTGTTGCTCAAGAAGATGCTTGAACGTGATGGAGTTACTAAGCTGATGCAGTTCTTGATGGGATTAAGTGATGTCTATGAGAATGCTAAATGCAACATTCTCTCTATGGATCCACTTCCAAATGTGAATTATGCTTTTCGGACAATTGTGGGGATTGAAAGGCAGAAAGGGATTACTTCTACAGGGAATGAGGTACAGAGTATGCTGGCTGCTGGAAGGTTTACAGAGCATCAGGGAAAGAGTAGTGATGGGAAGAAGAATGGTTCATCTAGCTCAGTAATGACATATCCAAGTGGTTATGGCAAGAAAGATTTCAAGAGAGTCAAAACAAACAGGAAATGTGATCATTGTGGTGAAAAAGGACATGTGAAAGAGACTTGTTTCAAGATAATAGGGTATCCGGATTGGTTTAAAGGTAAAAAGGGGAAGAATTCAGAGAACCTCATTGCAAATGTGCAGGATATGGAGGTACAACTGGAGAGTCCACTTGGAGGAGATGGTATGCATGGAGGAACTCCTGATCCAGCTTTAGTGAATGCAATGTTTGGAAAGTTTCTCAAGATGATGCAGAATCAAAATCCGGGTGAAGGAACTAGTGGTTCAGGAAAAGGAGGATCCATAAATTTTGCAGGTAATCATAAGATTCTGATGAATATGACTAAGACAAAAGGATGTGGTCAAATGTGGATAGTTGATTCGGGGGCCACAGATCACATCACTTTTGATCAGAGTCTTTTTACTGAGTTGCATTTGCTTGATAAACCTGTTGTTATTGGTCTTCCTGATGGTACAACACAACAAGTTAAATATTGTGGTACCATATATTTGACTCAGTCACTTATGCTTCGAAGTGTTTTGTTTTTGCCTACTTTTAAACACAGTTTGCTGTCAGTACAAAGGTTGTTGTCAGAAGGGTTGGTTTTTATTTTCTTTCCTTCTCATTGTGTACTTCAGGACCTTTCAACTAAGAAGATCCTTATACAAGGGAAGAAAGAAGGAGGTCTTTACAGATTCAGTGGGGAAGATGTTGGTGATTCTGTTGATACAACAAACAGTTTCAAGAAGTTTGATCAGGTTTTTCAGCATTTAAATAAATCTTCAAACTCTGTTTTGACAGTTGAAGAATCTGTTAGTTTAATTCATGCTAAGCTTGGACATGCATCTTTGACCAAGCTTAAACATTTGCGTATTCCTGGTTGCAAGGATCTTAAGTCTCTTGATTGTCATGTTTGTGTCATGTCCAAACATCACAAGTTGCCTTTTAATAGAAGTGAATCTTTAGCTTGTGCACTTTTTCAATTGGTTCATATGGATCTTTGGGGTCCTTATAGAGTACCTTCTTTGTGTGGAGCAAGGTATTTTCTTACAATTCTTGATGATCATTCTCGGGCAACTTGGGTTTTCCTGCTTGCTTCTAAGGAACAAGTGTTCAAAACAGTGCAAGGGTTTCTTGTTTATGTAGAAACACAGTTTGATAGAAAGGTTAAGATGTTTAGAACAGATAATGGGACTGAGTTTGTGAATAGAGCTATGTGTGATTTGTTTTCTCAAAAAGGTATTGTGCATCAAAGGTCTACACCTGGGGTTCCTGAGCAAAATGGGAGGGTAGAACGAAAACATAGACACTTGGTGGAAATGGCTAGATCTATGAGATTACATGCTAATCTTCCAGTTAGGTTTTGGGGAGAATGTGTTCTAGCTGCCACACATATTATTAATAGGCTACCTTCTTCAGTCCTTCAATGGAAGTCTCCTTATGAGCTTTTATATGGGACAACTCCTTCTTATGATGATTTGCATGTTATTGGGTGTCTTTGCTATGATTTACATCCTAAGTCACAACGAGGAAAATTTGATGCCACTGTCAGAAAGTGTGTCTTCTTAGGATATTCTCCTGGACAGAAAGCTTACAAGCTTTTTGATTTGGTGACACAAAAGGTCATTGTTGGTCGACATGTGGTTTTCAAAGAAGAAGTTTATCCTTATGCTAGTTCTTCTTCATCTTCTACAACTTCTTCTATTTCAGATTCTATTCCTAATCTGCCTAGGGTATCTCCTACTTCAGATTGTCCTAGCTATCCTTCGTCTTCTTCAGATGTTCTTGGTTCAGATGTTCTTGGTTCTGAACATAGTAGTGTATCTGCACCACGTGAGTCTGATAATAGGGTGAGTGCTGATTCTGAACAAAGGGATGATGTTGTTCATGATAATAGGGATGCTGGTTCTGATGTTGTGCCAGATTCTGTAATTCATGATTTGTCTCTTCCCGTAGTTCATTCTGATGTTCCAGCTCTTCCTAGATCTGCTAGGATTATTCAAAGACCCAGACGACTTGAGGATTTTGTTTGTTCTGACCTACCTACTAGACAGGTTTCTTCTGATTCTCTTTCTTCAGCCTTTAGTGCTATGGTTTTGCCTGAGTTAGAGCAATTTACTTCTGAATATGTGGCTTCTTTGTTCAATGTTCTCACAGTAGTTGAACCTACTACTTATGCTCAAGCCTGTAAGCATCCTGATTGGGTGAAGGCTATGGATAAGGAGATAGAAGCTTTAGAACAAAATCATACTTGGGACCTTACTTTCTTGCCCCCTGGTAAAAAGGCTATAAGGTCTAAATGGGTATATAAGGTGAAATTCAGGCCAGATGGGACAGTTGAGAGATTTAAAGCTAGACTAGTAGCAAAAGGGTATACTCAAGTCAAAGAAAAAGACTATAAACATACTTTTTCCCCTTGGCTAAATTTACCACTGTTAGAGTTCTTTTTGCTTTAGCTTCAGCTAAGTCCTGGGATTTGCATCAATTAGACATTAATAATGCTTTTTTGCATGGGTTTTTGGATGAGGAAGTTTATATGTTGCCTCCCTTGGGTTATTCCAAAGCCTTACCCGGACAAGTTTGCTTGCTTAAAAGATCTCTTTATGGCCTTAAGCAGGCTAGTCGACAGTGGAATATAGCTCTTACCAAACATCTTTTAAGCCTCGGTTTTGTTCAGTCTCGACAGGATTATTCCTTATTTGTTAAGTCTGATGGCTGCTTGATTACCATTGCTTTGGTGTATGTTGATGATATGATTCTGACTGGGAATAATCATGTTGAAATTCAATTTGTCAAAGCTTCTCTACATACAGCTTTTACCATTAAAGATCTAGGTCTTGCTAGGTATTTTTTGGGAATGGAGATTGCTAGGTCTCCTGATGGGTTACTTTTAAATCAAAGAAAGTATATTGTGGATTTGTTGACTGATATTGGTCTATTGGATTGTAAAGCTTCTTCTTTTCCCATGCAAAAAGGTTTGCATCTTACTCCTGATGATGGAGTTCCTTTGGAGGATCCTGAGTCTTATAGGAGGTTGGTAGGAAGGCTTCTGTATTTGACTCTTACTAGGCCAAATATTTCTTACTGTGTGCAGCAGTTAAGTCAGTTTTTACAGACCCCTCGAGAGCCTCATATGAAAGCTGCTTTGTTTCTTCTTAAATACTTGAAAGGAACTGTTAATTGTTCTTTGTTTTATCCTAGTCAGTGTGAGCTTCAGTTGATGGGTTATTCAGATGCTGACTGGGGCAGTTGTGCTTATTCATGTCGATCCTTGTCTGGTTATTGCATTTTTCTTGGATCCTCATTAGTTTCATGGAAGACAAAGAAACAAAAGACTGTTTCTAAGTCCTCAGCCGAGAGTGAGTATAGAAGTATGTCTTATACCACTGGTGAATTGGTCTGGCTGGATGGGTTACTCCGAGATCTTGGTGTTTCTATTACTTTGCCTATTCCTCTTTGTTGTGATAACAAGGCAGCTCAGCACTTAGCAGCTAATCCGGTTTTCCATGAGAGGACTAAGCACCTTAATATTGATTGCCATTTTGTTAGAGACAAGGTTCAGGAAGGTTTTCTTTCTACTGTACATGTGAAGTCCAGCTTGCAGTTGGCTGATCTTTTTACTAAACCTCTTGGTTCTCAACAACATTTGTTTTTGACTTCCAAGCTTGGTTTAGTTTTCTCACCTTCCAAGCTTGAGGGGGGGATATAAGATATAGTATATGGTGTATGTTAGCAGGTTTAATAGGCGCATGTTAGTAGATATAGTGGTTCATATAAATACTCATTAGGAGCTGGTTGTAACTAATTCTGGTAACATTTTGTGAGAACTCTCTCTCCAGAATGTTTCTCTGTTTTGATCCTTCGTGATCAGTTTAGTGAATCTATCACATATTGCTTGATTCCTTCCCTTGATTGATTGTTCTAGCTTGACCTGGATTACATCCAAGGTCTGTACAGCAAACTACAATTCAATTCAAATAGCTACTAGGACGTACGTTCCATTCAGCGGCGAGACCTGGGGGTCACCTTAGCACGAAGCGGGTGCTTCATAACAATGGTGAACTCCTGTTTCTCAGTAAAATCCACAGGATATTCCTCAGACTCCGTCCACTCAAACTCCCAAACCAAATTAGCGACAAAATACTCGAGATGAAGCATAGCCAAGTTGAGTCCTGGACAAATCCTCCTTCCAACCCCAAACGGCATCATCTTAATCTCCCTGCTACCAGTAATGTCCACGTCAGCTCCCAAGAACCTCTCCGGCTTAAACTCCATGGGGTCCTCCCACACCTCCGGGTCCCACCCCATCTCGGCCACCATGAAGTTCAATACGGCGTCGTTTGGGATGCGGTAGCCCTCCAATTCGACTTCTTTGGTCACGGTGTGGGGGAGGACGAAGTGCCCCGGCGGGTGCCGCCTTAGCCCCTCCAATACCACCGCCTTCAGATACTCCATCTTTGACAGATCCTCTTCCTCAATTTCTCCTCTGTCTGGGCCAACGACACTGAGGATGTCATTGAATAGCTTGGTCTGGATCTGCTGGTTTTTGACTAAATTCGCCAGTATCCATTGGAGAGCGGTGGAGGTTGTGTCCGTACCGGCGTTTAGGAACTCCGAACAACCGGTGACGATCTCCTCCTCTTTCATCTTTCTCTTGATTATCCCGCCACTTTCGTCTTCTTCCGGGAGCTCGAGCTCGAGCAGCGAGTCGACGTAAGCCGGAACGGCGTCGGTTTGGGCCTTCCGCGCTCTAATTAGAGGGATGACGACGTCGTTTAGGGATTTCTTGATATCAAAGAGCTCCCTCCATCTACTGCGGAACAGTAATTTGGTAATTGAGGGGCGGAAATTGAGGACCTGGAAGCGCGTGAAGGAGAAGAGGAGGCGATGATGAACGGCTTCGACCTCGCGGATTTGCTTCTCGTCGAGACGATCGCCGAAGCACATGAAACAGAGGAGGCAGAACATGCCGTACCGGAGGTGTGCGATGACGTTGACAGGCGATTCGGAGTCTCCGAGCCGTTGGATGAGGATCCGAAGCACCCAGGATCGTGCGGCGGAGAACGATTTCATCCGGGAGGGATGGAGGATCTGAGAGGTGAGGTTGCGGCGGAGGATGCGCCACTTCTCGCCGTAGCCGCTGGAGTTGATGTTGTGCTGGTTGCTGGTGAGGATCTTTCCGGCCGGGAGCGGCTTCGGCCGGTCCGAGAAAACGGCGCCGTTTTCGACCAGGGCTTTGTGCGCGATCGAGCGGCTGAAGATGAAGATCGCTGGTCTGGAGGTGATGCGAAGGGTCACGATTGGCCCTAGCTTGGCACGGAGCGATCGAAGGCTTGCTTCCATCTCCAGCGAGGATTTGCGGAGCCATAGGTAGCCGGAAATTAGGGGGAAGAAGGAGGAAGAAGGCTCCGGCGGCAGGGGAAGTCGCCGGAGGTGGTCGAAATCTGATTTTGTGGGAGGAGAAGAGGCGATGTCGACAACGGCTTTGATAAGAGCAGCTAGGCACACTGAAACCACGACTATGAACCAAACCTCCATTTTGAGTGGGTTTGGACTGGGCTGCCTTCTATTGCTTCTATGAATCATTTGAAACTTTATACAAAATTTATCGTGCTAATGAAAATTGTTATCCAAGAAATATAGATCAGATGGGGTCTATTTACCACTTGAGAACGTATCCACTCACAAAAATATCCTTTTTTCAGAATTAAGAAAAATTGTTATCCAAGAAAAAATTATGAGGTGGGGTATTTTTTACCACTTCTCCCCTACAAATCGCTCTCTAAATTGTTATCCAAGAAATAAAAAAAAAAAAATCTTAGCTCATTTTTCTCACATAGATTTAAATAGACATGACTTCTAGAAAAAACTTTTTGTGACGAGAATATGAAATCAAGTTCTCCACGTATGCGAAAGGAAAGCCCATTTTGATATCATTGGGTTCTAAGGGTAAAAATAAATAAATAACAAAGCCCATTTTTATATCTTTTGTTAGCAGGCATGCGTGCCTTCTAACAAAATGCATCGTTTCGAACTTGTAAGTTTAAGAGACCTATTTATTAAGGGCCTCATCTGGTAAGTGAGTAATGGTAGAACTATTCGATTTTGAAAAAATAATTGGATCGGTAATGGTCCCCTCAACCCTCAACCCGAGGCAGAAAACTTTATTGATAGGGAGGAACCTGTAGAGGCGTACTTCTGGGAGGACAACTCATGGAATACTGAGAAATTGGTTGAAGTCGTCTCGCTTGATGACCTTTACAGAATCTCCAAGATTAGTAATCCCATAAATAAACTACCAGATAGATCCACGATTTTGAATCCGAAGAGAGATTTCAAGAAATGACAGATCTATTCACTCTATCAATAACCGAGCCGGATCTGGTGTATCATAAGGGATTTGCCTTTTCTATTGATTCCTACGGATTGGACCAAAAACAATTCTTGAATGAGGTATTCAACTCCAGGGATGAATCGAAAAAGAAATCTTTATTGGTTTTACCTCCTATTTTTTATGAAGAGAATGAATCTTTTTATCGAAGGATCAGAAAAAAATGGCTTCAGATCTCCTGCAGAAGAATTATTTGAAAGATACAAAAGAAAAAATAGTGGTATTTACTAGCAACAACATAATGGAGGCAGTCCAAGCAAAAATGGCTGGTACTCCACCCACTCTACCATGCAGTGGCTCCACCAAGCAAAAGGTGAACCCAAAATTAACTTAGAATGGATTAACAGGCTAAATCATCATAACTATAACCCAAAGCGGAGGTTAAAAAAAATCATTAAACGACACATGTCACTTTTATATTGGATCACACCACCCTTTTTTTTTAAGATTAATCTCTTATTTTTGGATATCATAAATTTTTATCCCTTTTTTAGAATATAGGATAAAAAATCTCATTATTAAACAATCTTTTATTTTTGGATATGATAGGGATGAAGATCATTAGGATAACCTAAAGCGGATGTTAAATAAATTATTAAACGACACATGTCACTTTTATATTGGACCACATTACCCTTTTTTTTAAACTAATCTTTTATTTTTGGATATCATAAATTCTTATCCGTTTTTTTAGAATATAGGATAGAAAATCTCATTATTAAACAATCTTTTATTTTTGGATATGATAGAGAGGAAGATCATTAGGATATTTTTGTATGCTATCATACAAAAAAATATTTATTTATTTTAGATAGAATTGTTTTTTAACTAAGATATCTTAATTGATTATTTTTAATTATTTATATTTATATGTTAAATAAAACAATTAAATATTTGTTCTTGGATAATTCATGTATTTGAAAAAAGTATTATTAATATTTTGTTTAAGCAAAATCCGTACAAGCTACGGGAATACATACTAGTATCCCTCCTAAAATGAAGAACTTCATTTGGAAAGTAGCCCAAAATGGTCTAGCAACTATAACAAGGCTTGCAGCAAACCACATTCCAGTAACACAAGACTCCGAAGCTTGTAACAACACGGTGGAGGACACAAACCATGTGTTACTATCATGCCCTCTCACTAAGACAACCCTTTATTCAATAGACCCGAAAATAAGGGGGATCATTGACCGCATATCCCCGGACGGAAAAAAACCACACGAGGTCCTGGAGGAAATTAAGAAAATGACAACGAAAGAGGAATTTGAACTCCTCACTAACACGTGATGGAACCTTTGGTTTTCGAGAAACAAGAGAGTCTTTGATAGCAACACCGGAATAAACCTGACCAATGACGATCAAATCGCTGGTTTCGTCCGAAACCAGATTAAAGAATGGAAACTCTTGTAGAAACCGCTGCCTCATTCGGCCCCCGTAACCGTAGTGTACGCGGTCGGGATGGTAGAAAGCGAATGAAATGGGAAAAACCCAAAAGTGACTATATTAAATTGAATTTTGATGCTACAATCAATGCAGATGGTGTGGCTTCTTTCGGGTTCATCCTCAGGGACTCTGGTTGCTCCCTCATCCGTTTTGACGGAGGACTGCTTGGTCGACAGTCTGTTCTGACATTCGAGACCATCGCCTTGCGCTAGGGACTTCTCGAGGCCATCCGTCGTGGCATTCCTCGGATCCAGATTGAAGGCGGTAATTTGCAGCTGGTCAATGCCTTGCTCGGCGACTGGCGCTGCCCGTGGGAGATTGAGTTGCTGCGTGCGAATATCCATTGCTTGTTGGCTAGTTTCCAGGATTGGTGTATTTCTCACGTTGTTCGGGAGTGCAATTTTGTGGGGGACTTCATCGCTAAATCGTTTAGGCGTCTCCTCCGTCCCACTTGCAGCTGATTTGGGCCTCCTTACCCTCATCCGCCAAGATTCTCTAGGTGACTGCTAGCTTATTAGGGGACATCCTAACTTCTTTCCTTATAAAAAAAATGCATCGTTTCGATGTAAATGGGAATGAAGCTCAGCATTTTGCTGCTATTATGGAAAAAAAAACTAAAGACACGCCACGCATCGCACTCGCATTGGGAAAGCGTGGCCTGCTCAGCGGGCGACGCGTGACGCAAGGGGCAAATTAAATTGCCTCTTCATGGGCAACAATATTGTATATATTTGATGAGTTTGGTTCAAATAAAACTAATTTAAACATTAATTATTTTTTTTACCATAATTCATTATTTTTATCTCTTCATGGACAACAATAATGTATATATTTGATGAGTTTGGTTCAAATGAAACAAATTTTTATCTTGAAACATGAAACAAATGCACTTTTCCTACTTCGTAGTGTACTTTTCCCAAGCCATCTCTTATTTTGAACCCACAACATATGGCCAAGCTTCCAAAGATCCGAATTGGATTCATGTCATGAGAAAAGAGATTGATGCATTACAAGCTAATAACACATGGTCTCTAGTTTCTTTGCCTCCAGGAAAACGCCCAGTAGGATGTAAATGGGTATATCATGTCAAACTGAAAGTTGAAGGCACATTAGAAAGATACAAAGCCAGAAGACTTGTGGCCAAAGGTTTTACACAACAAGAGGGAATTGATTTTACTAAAACCTTCTCACCAGTAATAAAAATGACAACAATTAGAGCAATCCTCGCTTTAGCCTTTGCATTCTTACATGGAGATTTAAAAGAGGAGGTATACATGACTATGCCAGAGGGTATTCTAAATCCAGAAAATAAAGTTTGCAAGCTCAACAAATCAATCTATGGGCTAAAACAAGCATCTAGGCAATGGTTTCACATGTTCACTAGCTACTTCTTCTTGGTTTTCAACAATACAAGAATGATTAGTTTTCACATGCAGTGGTTGAGTTTTCCAGGACTGGTTTGCTTTTAAAGCAGTTTAATGCTACTTTTGTCAGCCTAATTCCTAAAGTGGATATGCCTCTTTCTGTTAAAGAATTCATGCCTATTTCGTGTTGTAATGTCTTCCTCAAGATTATCTCAAAAATACTACTTCAGAGAATTAGACCAATCCTTGACTGTATTGTTTTTGACAATCAAGGAGCTTTTGTGCCAGGAAGAAACATTGCTCATAATATTGTTGTTGCTCATGATTTGGTTAAGGGATATGATATGAAGGGAATATCTCCAAGATGCCTTCTACAGATTGATTTAAAGAAAGCTTATGATTGTGTCAGATGAGATTTTTTGGAAGAAACTATGAATTACTTCTATTTTCCTAAGAAGCTGACTCAATGGATAATGGAATGTGTAAGACCATCTCCAATAGCTTCCCCATATTATTAGAAGCTATGCATTTGGAGAATTTGACATAAAAATTTGCCCCAACAGCTTCCCTATCATGTCTCCATTATGGAGTAAAGGGGGGAAATTCTCCACTCCTTCCCTAAATTTAGAGGATTCTTCATAAATTTAGAGGGTTCTCCATATGACTTTTTTAATATTTTTTTCATTTTTTATTGTAGACAAATGCTTTCCTATCATTTGTTTTAGGTGGAGTTGGAGTTTTTTGTATTGATGTAAATGAATATATAAAATGTGTGTGATCTATTATGTTGAGATTCTAGAATTTTTTATTTTTTTACAAGTCAAATGACAAATAATTTATTAATTATTAGGTAAAGATTCTAGATATTTTATTTTTATATTAGTCAAAAAATAATTTATTAGGTTAAGATTTTAAAATATTTGTATTTACTTATACATAAAATAAATAGTTTATCATGTATTAGCTTAATATTCAAAAATATTATAACTTTCTTATAATTAAAATAAAAAATAACTTATCATTTAATAGGATAAGATTGTAAAATATTTTTATTTTCGTAGTAGTAAAAATAATAATTAATTAATTATTGAATAAATGTTATAGAAGATTTCATATTATATAAAATAGAAATAATAAATACAGTATTCTCCAAAATAGGGAAGCTGTTGGAGTTAGAGCGAATTTTTTTGGAGAATATGTCATTTGGTGCTCCATTTTGGAGAAAATTTTAGAGAAGCTGTTGGAGATGGCCTAAGGAATCATTGGTATTCTATTATAATTAATGGAGAAGCCAAGGGTTATTTTCCTGGGAAGAGGGGTTTAAGGCAAGGAGATCCCCTATCTCCTTTCTTGTTTGTTGTGGTGATGGAAATTCTTTCTAGAAAGCTTATTGAGGCTAGTAAGAAGAAGGGATTTTGCTTCCATCCGAAATGAGAGCAATTAGAAATGGTTAATATTGCTTTTTGTAGATGACTTAATGATATTTTGCAAGCCTACCAAGACTACCTTGCAGATGTTGAAGAGAGTACTTGTGGATTTTGGGAATCAGTCAGGTTTGATTGCAAATGCAACTAAAAGTAAAGTCTTCTATGGAGGGGTTTCAGCTGCAGAGAAAAATGATTTTAGCAATTTTCTAGGGTTTGAGCAAGGCAACTTTCCCATCAAATATCTAGGGACGCCTTTACATTCCCGAAAGCTGAAAATAGCTGATTACCAAGGCTTAATCAGTAAGATCACTTCTTTGTTCAGAGGAAAATGGTAAGACACTTGTCCTATGCTGGTAGATTACAAGTAATAAAATCTACAATTGAAGGGATTTTGTCATTCTGGATGCAAGTTTTGGTGATTCCTAAGGGTGTGATCAAAAGAATTGAGAGGCTTTGCAGGTCCTATCTTTGGGTTGGAATTAGTGACAGTAGAAAGAGCCTTGTTGCTTGGGCCAGAGTTTGTAGGCCTTTGGAGGAAGGGGGTTTGGGCATAAAGGAAGTGCTTGGTTAGAACAAAACCTTGAATTTTAAGTTTGGTTTTGACATAGTCTTGAACAAAGAGAATCTTTGGACAAGATGGGCAGAAAAGAACTTGATAAAGAACCAAATTTTCTAGGATGTTGATGTTGCACAACATGAATCTTGGCTTTGGAGATCAATCTTAAAGCGTAAAAACTATGTTAAGCAGGTGCTACTAGAACACAATTTGGATCTACATGACAATGTTGCATCTTTAGCAAAGCCTGATAGCAAAATGGATTGTGCAAAAGTCCATAATTGTTTTAGAAATTATGGTGAAAACATGAACTTGTGCAGCATTATTTGGGAAGGAATTCAATCTAAGAAGTGGAGTTTCCATTGTTGGATGTCAACTTTAGAGAGATTGCCGACAGGTAGTAAATTGCAAAAGATGGGTGTTATTACATGTAACTCTGTGTGTTATGTGGAGATGAGGAGGAGAATGAGAGACACATCTGGTTTTGTTGTAAGTTTGTTAAAGAAGTAACGGGTATTGTCTTCAATTGGGTTGGCATTGATAGGAGGTTTAGTAAACTTGCTGAGATTTGGGACTGGTTTGCTGCTTGTTCAAGGAAGAGAAATAATATCTATCAGGCTAAGCTACTGGCTTGTATGGCTATTATATATCATTCTTGGCAACATAGGAATGCAATTATCTTTATAAATGCTCAACCTAATCCTGCTTAGTGTGCTAAGATGATTATAGAAGAATGCAAGTTCCGTTTGGTTGTCAAGATGAAATTAGAAGGAAGAAAGGGACAAGCTATGAGATCCATGCTACATTTGTGAGCTATATTCAGCTTTTACTTAGTCTGGTTTTCTTAAGTCTGGTGGGTTGGGTCTTAGGTTGGTTTGTTTTGGTTGTTTTGAGAGTTCTTCCTTGTTTCTCTTTTGCTAAATGCTTGTTGTTGAGCAACAATATAGCATGATGATGCAAAGAAAACATGGCCTTCATCTATGCATCGAGACCCATGTGCTCCTTCTATGTGTGACACATGAGGATGAGGGAGTGAGGGGTCCTTGCAGGGCTTTGGATCGCTCTCTTTTTCCCTGCTTTCTTTTGGGGTTTCTGGCGAGTTTTTGGGTAGTATGATTGTATGGAATCCCGCATCACTTGGTTGTTGAGTGGTTTCACTGATGTGAGACTATGATGAAACATAAAAGGACGTGACCCTTCTTTTAGGCTTAGTGCTCATGGAAAGGGACTGGTGTTCTACATTGGGATGTTCGTTAACATGAGCCTTGCCGGGGTGTTGGATTGCTTAGGTGTGTGTTGTTTCTATTTTTTTCATATATCCTTTGTTTGATATATGACTTTATGTAAACTCTTCCCTCTTTTCTAATACATGTTTACCACTTGCAAAAAAAAATAACATTCCAAGAATAGTTTGTTTATTAAACATGATTCCTCTCACATTACCATTGTTTTTGTTTTTGTCGATGACTTATTAGTCACAAGATCTGACCCTTCTTGCATACATCAGCTGAAGCGATTTTGGGATAAGAAATTCAGCATTAAAGATCTAGGCATCCTGCACTATTTTTTAGGCTTGGAAGTGAGTTACTAGAACAATGAAATTGCCTTAAAGCAACACAAAATTACCAAAGACCTCCTTCATGACATAAACTTCACCCGCACCACTTTAGTTTCCTCTCCTTTACCTCACAATCTCAAACTGAATGCCACTGATGGCATACCACTTGATAATGCCTACCTTTACACACAAATTGTTGGAACGTTGAACTTTGTCACACATACACGCCCAAATCTCAGTTTTGGTTTTCAAACTCTAAATCAATTTATGCAAGCCCTTAGATCCCCTCACTTGAATGTTCTCCATCACACTCTCGGATATCTTTCTAGCACTATGGGACAAGGCATTCTCCTAAATGGATTTGATTCTCCTAAATTAACAGCATACTCGAACTCAAATTGGGCTTCTTGCCAACTAACCAAAACGTCTGTAAATGGTTATCTCATCTTATTAGGATCTTCTCCAATTTGTTGGAAATCAAAGAAACATTCTACTGTTAGTAGATGTTCCTCAGAGGTTGAGTACAGATCATTAGCACAAGCTGCATCTGAAATCACTTGGTTGGTCCGATTACTTTAGGAACTTGGTGTTTCTATTATCAAACCAGTTGAGCTTTGTTGTGACAATAGGTCTGCCATTCAGATTGCTCAAAATCATGTGTTTCATGAATGAATGAAACACATAGAAATTTAGATCCACTTCACAAGAGACAAGGTCCTTGATGGCTTACTTCAACTCAAATTTGTTTCCTCTTCCTCTCAAGTCGCATATGTCCTCACCAAAATTTTGCCTTCTAACAAGCAAGATAATCTTCTCTGCAAGTTGGGGATGATTCCAATTCACCCACCAGCTTGGGGGGGGCGTGTTACATTATAGGATATTTTTGTTACATTCCAACAATATAGGAACTACTGAACTAATATTTAATTATCACAAAAGTGCTCTCTAAGGATCCACGAGTATATAAAGTGTATTTACTCTGAAATTGAGGTATGAATGAATGTAATCTTTTCTGGCCGTTCTCGTGTTCCTTTTCAAAACTGTCAACTTCCCATTGATTACTTAAATAAACTTCTCAAATTACTGTTACATTGAAGTGAGCTCATTGAGCTTCACAGTAGTCGTAGGAATGGTCATATTTCTAACATGTCCTAAATGAGATGGAAAATGGCCATAGGCTGTTCAAGCAAAAGATTAAAACCAAGTAGAAAGGAAAAACATAAGAAGCAAGAATATTGGCAACCCAATTAGCTTCATGGTAAATATGACAAAACCAGATTTCTCAGTTTTTACTAATAAAGTCATGACATTATGATACCAAACTAAAACTTGGATTTCTTTTTTAATTTATCTTAAAATTTAAATAACCCTGAATAACCCGGTTAGCTTCATGTAATGATTCTAAATCATATTAGAAAGTGTTTGAAAGATTCAACAACAACAAAATTGACCATTTGACCCAATGTAATTCTGCTCCAGCGAAATCTGGGTGTTAAGATAGGGGCATTCCCGGTTTAACTCAAGGGAGGTTAGACATGGGTTCCGGTTCCACGAAACCGATGAACCGGCGGGAAACCTGTAGGAACCGGAACCACGGTTCCAATTTCCACTAAGCACCGGTTTCGGTTCCTCCACCCCCGAAACCGGAGAACAGGTCGAACCGCCGGTTCCACCAATAAAAAAAATAAAAATAGCCTAACAATGGTCGTTTTTTGGCTATCCGCAACCGCAGTTAAGCTAATCTCGACCCATTGGACCGCGGCCGCGATTAAGCTATTTTGTAAGAAAATTAAATTTTAATTAATTTTAATTATTATTTCCAGTTCCGAAACTGAGAGGAT
Source organism: Fallopia convolvulus (assembly GCA_964016875.1). NCBI lineage: Eukaryota > Viridiplantae > Streptophyta > Magnoliopsida > Caryophyllales > Polygonaceae > Fallopia > Fallopia convolvulus. Next base: position 31,186,044 of record OZ024736.1, read on the forward strand.
CCGTCCGGAACCGAACCGGGGAAACCATCCCAAGGCCGGTTTCGATTCCGGTTCCATGGTTTCGAGGAACCGGAAACGCCAGTCCCGGAACTGGACCCATGTCTAGGGGAGGTGCGCCCAAAAGGTCCGAAGAAAACCACCAAACAAGCACCCGGTAAGCCGAGAAAAATGACCCGAAAACACAGAACATAGCAAAAACCACAAAACAAACAAAAAACAACAACAAAACAAAGCGCCTAAAACACGAAAATCCAATGAAACCGTCTTTCCTGGCGACTAGCTCTCCACTACCTTACATTCTGCTAGATCTGCTGAAATCCCCAACAAGTTAATATCCTGCCATATGTTATCCTTCCACTATTTCTTCACTCGTCTCTTGACTCTATGAACTCAAAAGTTTGATGATGATTCTAAATTTTGGACAATGTAGTAGAGATGTCAAAAGTCCGAACCCGAAAAATAACCCACCGACTAACTCTAAAACCCAATCTAACTGATCCAAAACTAAATTTTGAACCAAATTTAATTCCGACCAGAGAATATACGACCCGAACCGACTCGACCCGATTAACACGTCTATAATTGAGCTAAATTTGGAAAAAGAAATGTAAAGAGGACGTAAATATCTTACTCAAACTATTACCACCCATTTGAAACCTTAAAAAAAGCACAATAATCTCTTGTAGATCATGCTAATCCAAACCATAAACAACACACAATAACCATAATTAACTTGCATAATAATCTCTTCGTTCAAGGCTTTTCGACCTTGATCAACCAGTTCACCCAACTTTTGAGCTTATATAACACAGAGAAAGAGAGAAAACAAAAGAAACCCTAGAAATGGCGACATATGAGGACTACGATTACCTCTTCAAAGTGGTGCTAGTCGGAGACAACGGCGTCGGAAAGACGAATCTGATCTCCAGATTCTCCAAGAACGAGTTCAATATCAAATCCAAGCTCACAATCGGCGTCGAATTCGCTAATTGGTGCATCCGCGTCGACGATAAGGTCGCCTGGGCGTAGATTTGGAACACCGCCTGACAAAAAGGGTAATTTTTGGTCATGTTTCGTTCAATTTTTGTTTCCTACCATGGTTGACCATGTTAAAAGTAAACCCCTTTAGGATACATATGAAGCTGATTTTGTGTTACATACATGTTTTCTGATGGATTTCATTAATCCATGAAGTTTGTGTGCTGAAATGCCAATTCTACGACAAAATTGGTGATTTATTTGTGAGACTATGTACTGTTTAGATTATCTAACTTGAATACATCAATTTAATGCAACTTAATATATTAAATATGATAATCCGAGTCAAGATCATGCTATCCTTGCTTAAAATCTCAATTTGGTCTTATCTTTGCTAGCTAGCTGGTTTTCCTTAGACAAGACTACTTTTGATCTCTTTTCCACATATAATGTTATAAACCATGTAAGTGAAGTGTGTATTGTTTGTTTTGTTTGGTTACTTTCATGGATATCATTTCATTTCCCATCAAAGACCTAAGAAAACTTGATTGATCATTATACATGGGCCCAATAAAGATGCAATGGGAAACAAGATTGACCATTTTGGGCCAATCAAGAAAGTAGAGTAATTGAGTGCATTGATTAGTGGTTGAAGTTTTGGTGGGCATACTAAGTTCATGTATTAAGTAGAAATCAATTTATTGGGCGCTTTGATTCCCCAATTATGAGGATTTCATTTTGGGTTTCTATAATTAGAAAAAATTCATAAACGAGCGCTCTTTAATTTTCGGTTTCTCTTAGGGCATAGTTCAAGAAGCCTGAATTGGAAAAGCTTCTAGTGTGTTGTGTGTGCTCTTTTGCAAGGGCTTCGTTTGGTTTTCGGTTCTTTCATGGTTTTAGAGGTCTTTTTCGCCTTGTCTATTTCTAGTGGCCTTTTGTTTTTCTCCCGGATTTTCCTTTTTCATTTTGAATTTTCCCCTAAGTATAGTAGTTTCTAAAATAAGAAAACTTAACCGGTTATTATTAACATCAAATTTGACAATGTGAAATTGTGAATCTATGTTTATGGGTAGATACCGCACCATTACTCCCGCATACTACAAAGTCGCAGTAGGCGCATTGCTCGTGTACGACATCACAAGACACGTCACATTCAAAAACATACAAACATGGTTGAAGGAACTAAGGGATCACACAGAAGCAAAAATTGTGATAATGCTTGTTGGAAACAAGGCGGATTTGAGCCATTCGCGGTCTGTAAGTGCAGAAGATGCAAAAGCATTTGCTGAGAAGGAGAACATTATTTTCATGGAGACATCTGCGCTTGATTCCATTAACGTCGAGAAATCTTTATCTAATCTGCTTTTTGGAATTTGTCGTGTTTGGAAACATGATAAAGGCGATGTCTCGGTTGTCAAGAAGGATGGCTGTTCATGTGAGTGCATAAGTTGTTAAAATTGCAGTTTTAAGTAAAAGGGTTTTCTTACTCTTTGTTTCCTTGTGCTTATGTAAAAATTTTAGATGTAGGTAATGGTATCAATTCCTAACATGTCAAATTCTTGTAATAGTGTCAAAAGCATAAGGATAAGTAGTAGTTATAGGGATAGTCAAATTTCTAACATGTCCTAAATGAGGTGAAAATGGCTATAGGCGGTTCAAGCAAACAATGAAAACCAAGCAAAAACGGAAAAATAAAAGAAGTAAGAATATCGACAACCCAGTTAGCCTCACGAAAAATATGGCGAAACCGGATTTCTTAGTTTCTACTAATAAGGTTCAAGTAAAAGGTGAAAACCACGCAAAAAGGAAAAACATAAGAAGTAAGAATATCGGCAACCCGGTTAGCCTCACAGAAAATATGACGAAACCGGATTTCCCAGTTTCTACTAATAAAGTCATGATATTATGATACCAGACACTACTAATAAAGTCATGACATTATGATACCAGACACTACTAATAAAGTCTTGTGGGGGCATCCCTCCGAACCCCCTGCCAGAGGGGCCGTCCTTGAACCTCTAGTTTTTTATGAGTGATTTTATCTACTTATGGTTTTTTATGAGTGGTTTTATCTAAACCATTGTTTTGGGTTGGAAAAACCTAATTCATGGCTATATATACATATTTTAGGACAACTTCGTTTTATCTACCCATTCTTCTCCTATCCCAAACTCCATTATAGATCCCTTCCAATATAACTCCTAACACCCTTTCCAATTTCACTCCCAAAGTGATATGGAGTATTCTACACAACTCCTCTCCCAATCTTCTAGTAATCCAAATGCCCTTTCCCGTCGAACTTTGTTTAGGCTCAACTGCCACCAACACCCATAAGCTCTGATAGAAGTGTGGATCTTTCTTCTAACCCGGACTATAACACCCAACCTGAGGGTGCGCGTGGTGGTGGATCTCGTGGCGTTGGATCTTGTGGTGTTGGATCTCGTGGATCTGATGGGATTGCTAGTGTCGCACCTAGACAAGCAATCGAAAAGTGTCATTAGGAGCCAAAAGACATTGTGCTCCTCACTGGCGCTTATATTTACATTGATGCAATCCAAGGCACGGAATAGAAGTCGAACACGCATTGGGAGTGTGTTGAGGAGAACTACGCTCGGAACAAAAAATCCACCAAACTCCTAGATCAACAAGCACATGTATCGAGATACAATAGAGTTGACAAGGATGTTACATTGTTTGTTGGTTGTTACTATAGGGCTCTCAATACTCGAGCTAGTGGCAAATTGGATGTGGATGTTTTTGATAAGGCTATGATAGACTATAAAGAATCCCACCCAAAGCATGAAAGGTTTGAAGATGAAGAGGTATCACACATCATGAGCCATCAACCAAGATGGAATAGTCAGTACATGCTTACGAAAAATTAGCAAAACACAAGCTCGGGGAGTAGTGGATAAAAAAAGACTGAGGGACGACGCTGAAGACAATTCGAGTAACCCTGATCCTGATACCTCGTTAAGTGCATGGAATGCTAATACAATCCAGCATCTCATCGGGATAAAGGCCGCAAAGGAGGCTAGAGGAAGAAAGAAGATTATGTATGTTGAACTAGATGAGAAGGGTTTCATTTGTGTGGAATCGATCAGAGCTAGTTGGAATCGATCAAAATGGAGGAGCTGTGTCTTAGGGAGAAAGAGGTGGAAAAAATATCGTGCGATAGAAGAGAAGAATAAGCAAAAGAAGTAGGGGCATTGATGAACCTTATCAAGTTGGAATCGGTGGAACCACTCCCTCTTGCAAATCAAATGGTCCCTCTTGAGGGAAGATTCGGGGAAAGGAGATTCTAGCTTAGAGGGAGGCCAAAGTGGGGATGCGAGTGTAGCAAGAAATGAGCCACCCTCTTACCCTAATAAAACCACCCCCGTACCACCCAAACCGATCCATAAAACCGCCCCCAAACCGCCCAAAAGCCAAACACAACTCCTTGAGAGTGAGGCTCCCTTGGTTGTATGTGTTGAAGGGGCCGAAAGTGATGCAAGTGAGGGTGTTGAAAGTGCTACAAGCGAGGGTGTCGAAAGGGAGAACAAAATTGAGAGCGCGCTTGAGGCGCTAGGGAGTTTGAACAAGGAAGCGGAGGATACAAGCATCACCAAGCCTTTGTCCGAAGATTTGGAAGCTAGTGTTGGCAATCAAGAAGAAGAACCACGAGAGGGCACCATACGTGGAAAGGAAGACGAGGAGGAACCACGTAAGGGGAAAATGTACGTGATGATCCCGGGAGGTTTTAGACTACATTCACCAAATAGGGGAGTCACGGTGCTTGGGCTCAAGGCTCACACGAAGAGGTCGTAGGAACCTCAAGTGCGCATCACACGAAGATCCACAAGATCCGCCAATGCACCTCCCTAGGCGCTTGGCACTTGTCTTAGTCCATGTTGTTATTTGATCTAGCTTGATTGTTGCATGTTTGTTTTAGGCTTTGATGTTAGCTTGGTTTGTACTTTGACATGTTGTTTGCTTTGACTACTCGGGGCATAGTATGGGAGGCTTACGCGCTTACCATGTATGCCCCGTTTAGGACTCTTTCGCTTGTACTAGCCCTTCGGGGCTCATATTTTCACACTTAATCCGAATTAACTTACAAAAAAAAATGGTGAAGAACCGAATCATGAATGATCTTGGCATACCATATTGAAGGATTTCATTTGTTCTAGGAAGGGCTTTCGAGTTTTCTTGTTGTACTATTTGTTGTTCTTATTTGCTTTTCAGTTGGCTTGTTGTTCTAGGTTTCTTCATCGAGTGTGTGTTTTCTAGCTTGCTTTCCAATTTTTGTGGTTTTGCCAGCTTAATGTAATCCATGTTTAATGTAATCTTTATTAAATTTAATCCGTGTCTAATGTAATTTGCATTTCAAATTTGTAGGGTTCTGCCAACTTTAAAATTTGTGTGGTTCTTCCAACTTTAGAATTTGTGTGGTTCTGTCACCTTCAGAAATTGTGAGGCTCTGCCACCTTCACAAATTGTGAGGTTCTGCCACCTTCAGAAACTGTGTGGTTACCTTCAAAGATTTTGAAAATTTTGAATTTGCTATATAAACTATAGTTTACCAAGATGAAAAGATCACTCTTCATTGAATATTCCTATATTTAAACTGTTTATTGACTCTTCAAGGTCAACACACTCTTCAATAGATAGTGAGCTAGAGGAGTCTTTGAGCCAAATGCGGGCTATGTACGCTTCAACAAGCTACCCTAAACCAAAAGGAACCGACACGAGGAAGAATTTCAAGAAAGGAGGCATTCGAGCCCACAATGAAAGACGAAGGGAAGTAGGGCACGAATGACTATATAATGATTACTTCTCGGACAATCCAAGAGTATAAAATTAAATATAAATATAGTCAATATTAAACAATTCAACAACCTAAAAATACCCTAACAACCTAAATAGACAATTAAATTTGAATGTATTTGAATAAATAAATTTGGTTAAAAACACAACTAAACAACTCAAAAAATAGCCAAAATAACCCAACAATATACAATTATATTTAAATAAAGTCAAATATATTCAATATTGGTATCTACTGAAAGATAAGAAAAAAAATTATGAATTATGATAAAAAAAATATTTTAAATATTGATGAGGTATTTTTCAGTCGTTTACCTATCAAAGAATCCTAACTTAACCAATTTGAGTAGAATGGTAAGCAAGAGTCGATCCCACAGAGACTCGTGTATTAATATTATTACTTATGTGCCAAGTAACAGAGCTAAAGGGGGTTTTAATGATTGAAATTATAATCTAATATGCAAAGTTGAAAACTATCTAAGAATGCAAAGTTGATTGTAAATATATATGAGAGAAATATGTTCAACTAGTTAAATCCATCATAGATATGCTTATTGATCATCGATTCTCCTGATTCTCAATTCCCTTGAATAATCTATTGTGGATTTGCCAGCACTTTATATTTAGTTGAAAGAGCTAACAGTCCGAACAACCATAATCATCTAACAACCTAGAACAACGTCTAGATTCAATTAAACGACAGCTTTAAGTTCAAAGTATCGATAGAAACAAATACTCAACGCAAACAACTAATCAAGCTATCTGTGGTTTATTCCCTCTACAACTGAATAGCCCGAACGGGCCTAAACAATTATAGTTGCTACTTTATCTAATCAATCCCGAACGAGACTTGATCAGATTAGTTGTAAATTAACCTAGAAATTCTATTAGGTAGCTAATCTAACAAAACCCTAGAATAATTCTGATTCAATTAAGCACAGGGAATAAAACCTATTCAAGTTAATGAGAATCAATCAAACCTCACAATATTATGCAATCCATAATAACTAGTCAAACACAAAAGAAATTAGCAATGCATAATTGAATTAAAATCAAACTTACAAAGGTTCAAAGGTTCTTCCTTGAGAGAAAACCTTAGCCTCCAAAAGTTGATCAAAAGTTATTCAAAATTAAACTAACATAAAGTATTTATACGTCCTAAAAATAACCTCAAACATTATATCTTAAACATACATCTCGGATGACATAAGCCCAAACAACCAAACATCAAAGCCCAATACCAAAACACGGTCAAATCCACGTCCTTTGAATAACCCAGATTGCGCGGCATCACCAAATTGCGCGGCCGCGCAATTGCCATTTAGTTGGGATTGCTCGGGCACATTGCTCGGCTTGCATCCCGAGCACTTGTCTTGGTTTGGCTTTGTTCTTTGCTTGGCTCTTCTCCATCCATGCTCCTAGCACTCCTAGCTTCCTTAGCTCGTCCACCACTGCCATGGTCAATCTACACCTCACCCCGTTGTTGCTCTTGAACCTAAAATCCTGTAAAATCGAGCAAACCAGCGCATAATACCCGACAACACAAAAACCTAAAAACTACATAAAAACTAACCTAAAACTAACTAAAACACATATAAAACATGCATCTAAACTACTCCTATATGTAAGCTATCAAATTCCCCCATGCTTAACCCTTGCTTGTCCTCAAGCAAGACATAAATCCAAATCACACCATAGAAATGCAATCTTACATCCATCTCAAGTCAAACAAACATTTCACATATAATTAAAAACTCAACCAAGACTTCTCAACTTGCATTATGGTAAGCAAAAAGTAAAGACCATTCATTCATTCTAGACCTCACACGGGAAATTGTGTTTGCACTCAACTCTCAAGTGTATAAAGGACGTGTTTCACTCAAAAATCACCCATGAAAACTAGACTACCATATGCTTGCATCAGAGTTCTAAATCTCCACCGCTGGGGATCAAATACATAACAAAAATCATGAGGTCTTTTTCCGGCTTGTAATGGGGCCAAGGTAAAGAGAAATTTGGAAGGGATAATATTTGGCTTGTGGTGCTAAATCCGGGATAAAGAACTAATCCTAAACCCAACTCAACACTTTCTTTTCTTACTTCTTCCAAACTCTTCTTTCTCAACACCATACATTTACATTCAAACACTTTGCTTCTTTTCTTTTTCTCTTTTTTTTTCTTTTGCCTCTTTTCAACTCTTTCTTTGCTACTATTGAAGACTAATAACATTTAAGCACTTTTCTTTTCCTTCTTTTGCAACAAACTTCATCTTCATTTTTTTTTCACTTTGAACCCAAGAGTTTTATTTCCTCTTTTTCCACCTTTTCATCCAACTCCCCCATACTTATACATAACTCACACAATACAACCAAAACCTAAAGTCCTAAATCCCGGATTATGGGTCAAGCTTATTCGACTATGGATCATTTTGTGGAGCTAACAAAATAGGCTTCAAGCTCAAAAGAAAGGGGTGTCAAAAACATGGATTTTGTAGGGTAGGAAGGGAAATAATAGGCTAATAAGAAACATTGCCTCAATCACTTTAATGTCATGCATTCAATCATATAAGCAGCCTCGAAAGAGAGTATTAACGCAAGTTCTAGAGCTAGATAATCATGGTGATACACTCAAGAATGTAGAGAACAAATATATCATGAAAGGCCAAAAATCAAATCTCACAAGGCTAATTTTTGTCTAGAACTTCAGAATGAATCAAATACTCAAGCTAAATACATGCTCCATCCTATAATCAAGTCATTTAATCAATGATCATGCTTATATCATATCAACTTCAGTAAATCATGCAAATCATGGGTTAGAACTTATACTTAACTAAGAAACACAAGAAGAATCAAACAATGGGGAAATAAGAACCTAAATGTAATATTTTTGTATTTTTTTCAAATTTTTCTGATTTTTTTCATTTGCCAGTATTTTAATCAATGCATGCAAAAATTTTAAACATGACCTAAACTAATGCAACTATATGCAATGCAAACAAGTAATCCCCTTCCCCCATGCTTAAAACATACTTTGTCCCCAAAGAATAGTAAAAAGTAAAGGAAAGAGAAAAACTCACAAAACCTAGTTGTTTGGCGGGTAATAGGGCGGGAAATCCTGTGGTGGCGGTGGCTGGTACTCCGGATGAAACTCTGGCTGCGGTGGCTGATAAGGCGGAATCTCTTGCTGTGGTGGTGGCTGTTATGGCGGAAACTGAGGATACGGCGGATTAGGAAAGGCATACTGAGGGTAAGACTGATGAGGTGGATAGCCCGCTGAACTCCATCCATCCAATCTAGTGTTGAGCAGTTTGAACTGCTCATCCTGGTGAGCCTGAAAAACAGCAAGCTGTTGATCCTGCTGAGTCTGATATGATGTAAACCTCTGATCCACATAACCTCTCATGTTCTGGAAGCTCTGATCAATGTGAGACGTCATACTGTTGTAACGTTGTGTGTTGTCCAACTGTATCTGTCTCATCATCTCCATCATCTGACTGTACTGTGTATCAGAATGCTGAGGACCGCCTCCAGCAGGCAGAGATGGATCAAACTGTCTTTGCTGATCCTCCTCCTCAAACTCATCATCCTTATCAGTGTCTAAATCTTCAGCAAATTCCTCCTCTTCTTCTTCTTCTTCTTCAGCCATGGTGAAATCCTCATCCATCTTCTTCAGAATCCTCAACAACAACTGGGGTCTTATTTTTACCTCTAACTGAGCCCCTGACATCAATCACATTTAAATCACCATCCCGGGCTTCAATGAACTAGTTAGCCGGCCTGTCTCCAATCCTTACTCGGCTCCCATTAGGAAGCTTCATTACTCGCCCAGAATCCCCAATCGCCCAATAGTAGGAGTTCCTGTAAATATAGAGAGCACCCATCTTCTTCAGCATAGTAAAGTTAATAGCTACATGCGGAATGTCAACTTGTAACCTGCTCAGATCGACTCCAAAGTGCTTGGCTAGGAAAGTCACAATCCCACCAATACAAATAGCTCCACTGCCTTTGTTTCCAACATGGCCCATGTGGTGCATCAGCATAGCATCCACATTCAACTGCTTCTTCTTTAAACTAGCAGCCAACACAGTGACATCCTTCTTGGGGCAATTGTTTCCACCATCACCCCACCCATTCATAGTACTAGCAATGAACCGCTGGAAAACCTTAATAGCGGGATGAGTGATGGGAGAGGCTTTTTCTTTAGAAGGATCATATATGACCCTCCCTGTGATAGCTCTCCAGAAATGCCTGTCAGCCCATGTAGCACCTGTCTCATTAAGCACCACATCTCTACTACGGAGGAAATTACAGGAGCCAAACACTTGGTTAATCTCTTTCAAGGTCAACTTCCTCCTAACTCCTCCTAGCCAGAACTTGATCTCTCCTTCTCCTCTGAAATCAGTGGATAAAGTACTCAGAAACTCCAGTGTTAATCCCTTGAAGGTGGGTTCACACAGCTTCAAGAACTCGCCCATATGCAAATATGAGCCTATTTCCTTCAACAAATGAGCGATCCCGATCTCGTTCATCAGGTTCCAGTAAATGAACCTAGTTGCTTTCCATTCCCTGTCCTTCAGATGCTCAAACCGGATCACATGACTGTCCTTCGTCAAAGTAATCCCAAAAGTTTCTTGGGTAGTTTCTCCCACCACAGCAGGGGGAGCTAAAGCAGCTCGGGATGATGATGCTCCATCTGTTCTACCTCTCTTTTTACCCATTATCACAAAATCTCAATTTAATTTGCACAAACACCACAAACAACCCAAACAAACGCAATTTTGTTGTCCCGGCAAGGACAACCACAACGATATTTCACAGATAATCGCTCAAACACTCTCTTCCCCCACTACCTAGAACAATTTAATCAAACTTTAATTAAAATTTAATCAAATTTTAGATGATTTTCGGATTTGCATGCAAAGCTCAAATAAAACACGAATCTAGGCTAGAATCATGCAATAAACAAACTTTTGTGAAGGACTTAAGCCTAAATCCGAGCCTAAAGGGGACAAATTCGGGTTTTATGATGCTAAACCTAGATCTAGATTTAATCTTCTAAAACCGAAACTTAAAGGGAGATTTGAGAAATCTTACTTGAATCCCGCTTGAATGTGAGTTCCTTGCTTGAATTTGATTGAAAATCCAAGTGGAATAGGTTTGAATGGAGCTTTGAGAGCTTGCCTTCAATGGAGTTTTTAGAGAGAATGAGGAAGGAGGGGTGGCGAAGTGAGGAGAGGAAAAGAAGGAGCTCGGGTGTATTAAAAGTGGTTCCTGAAAAAGTGCTGAAAGCGCGGGATCGCACATAATTGCGCGGCTGCGCAATTGCGATCCTGCGCAATGTGCTCCCAGTGGAGATTGCTCAGCTTTGGGGCTGGGATTGCGCGGCCGCGCTTTTAACAGCCCAAGCCGCGTAATCTTCTCTGAGATTGCATTGCTCGGGTTGGCTTAGAGTCCTTTGGCCACGTAATTTTCGTCCCCTTTCCGAGTTTTTCTGTACTTCAAGGCTTGCCCGAGCTGTCTGTAATTTTTGGGGATTATTTCTACCTAAGCTAACTAGTAAAAACAAAAATTGTAAGACTAAAAACAAAAATCAAAGCAAGTCTATCCTAAAACATGGGTTGCCTCCCAAGAAGCGCTTGTTTAACGTCTTTAGCTTGACGTAAAAAGGATATTAAGAAGGATACGAGCTATGGAATTCAATCTCCTTCCCATCGAATCCCATCTTCAGAGTGTCCTGCGGTATGTCAATCCTTGTATTCGCAGTCTTCAAGAATGGTCGTCCTAGCAATACATACGTTTTTCCAGCTCCCGATCCCATGTCCATCACTAGAAAATCAGCCGGAAATTTCAAGGAGTCCACCGTTACCCATACATCTTCAATTTTTCCTTTGGGCCTCACAGTGGAATGATCAGCTAACTCTACTATGGTTCGGGTCTTTTTCAATGGTCCAATACCGATTTTATCATATAATGAGGAAGAAATCACATTGACAGATGCACCTAAATCGATTAACACTTCATTCACCTTGGTGCTTCCAATCATGCACGGAATGGTGAACATGCCAGGGTCACTGCACTTCTCAGGCAGATGCTTTTGAAACACAGCAGACACATGTTCTTTTTCTTTAACTTGCTTCTGACTTTTCTCTTTCTGTCTCCTTTTCAGAGTGCACAACTCCTTCAAAAACTTGGCATACCGAGGTACACTCTTGATCAGATTTAGTAACGGGACATTAACTTTGCATGTACTGAAGACCTCGAACAGCTCTTTATCATTCTTCAATTTCCGGGTTTCTTTCAAGGCTTCAGGAAAAGGTGGGACAGGTACATAGGCTTTCAGACGAGTTGCAGAAGTATCTTCCAGTTCACCCAGATTGCGCGGCTTCGCATCAAATTGCGCGACGCGCTTTCTCCTTCTTGCTCGCACAATCCCAACTGGGACTGTGTTGCGCGGGGTGCACATTGCTCGGCCGCGCTTTTAGCAGCCAAGCCGAGCAATTTGCCTTCGTTCTGTTCCTCTGTTTCTTCAGCCTTGCTCAACTGGTATACTTGTCCTGCCTCAGAACCATCATAAATGGAGATGAAACTGACATTCGCCCTCGGGTTAAGCTCTGTCTGAGACGGTAGCTTACTTGAATCTCTAGCTTCCAGTTTGCTCATTGCCTCGGCAATCTGACTAACTTAATTCTCCAGATTCTTTATACTGGACTTGGTTTCCTGTTGAAGCTGAGTTAGAGAACCATGTATTGTCGAAACTGTCAGAGTTAGATTTCTGATCATCTGGTCAGTGGACATAGCATTCTGATTCACTCCCTGAGCCTGAGGTTGGAAAGGTGGTCTGTACTGAGCTTGGACACCTTGATTGTTGAACTGTTGATTGCTTGAATTACCATACCTCAGATTAGGATGATCCCTCCAACCTGGATTGTAGGTGTTGGAGAAGGGGTCATACCTCGGCCTAGGTGGTCCATATCCTCCCACTGCATTCACCTCAGCGTTTTGATCTTGAAGTGTAGGGCAAGCATCAGTGGGATGCATGTTATCAAAACAAATCTCACAGGATTTCACCTGTTGTCTACCGCCTTGTTGCAAAAGCTGCTTCATCATCGTTTTCAACTCAGTGACTTCATCTTGGATTCTTGAATTAGTCACCACAGAATTTGCAGCTTTCGAGCTAGTTTCTCTTCTGAACTATCTTGTGCCCTCAAACAGTTGTGTGAATAGTTCAAACGCAGCAGTAGGAGTTTTGTTGAGAATATTACCCTGGCAAGTTGCATTAACCATCCTTCTTTCATCATCCAAGAGGCCATTAAATAAGTATAAAATAAGATCTTGATCAGTGTAGCCATGGAAAGGACAGCTGGCTATCAGCCTCTTGAATCTCTCATAGTATGCATACAAGGTCTCATTAGCTTCTTGCTCAATGTTGCTAATCATCTTCTTCAATTCATTGAGCCTTGTAGGAGGGAAGTACTTCTCCAGAAAGGCTTCCTTCATTTTAGCCCATGTATCAATACTTCTCGGAGCCAAGTAATAAAACCAGTCTTTAGCCTGATCCTTGAGAGAGAAAGGAAAGGCCCTCAGCGCAATCTGGTCATGAGTCACATCAGCAGGCTTCATGCTTGAGCACACAACATGAAATTCAGAAAGATGTTTGTTGGGATCTTCACCACTAAGCCCATGGAATGAAGGCAAAAGGTGAATCAACCCAGATTTCAGCTCGAACTTGACTCCCTCACCAAGAGCAGGGAATTGCACCGCCAACGGTTGTTGTGCCAGATTCGGTGCAATTAACCATCTCAATGTTTGGTCACCCATCTCGACAGATTCAGCAGATTCAGAGTCAGAGTCAAATTCTTCAAGAAAGAACGGTAAGGCCTGAAAGTGATTCCGGATTTCCTTTCTTAGATTGAAGAGTGTCCTGTCAATATCTGGATCCAATAGCAGAGGAGATGAGTTAGTAGCACAAGTATGAACCATATAACAGGTTCACACCCAAAAATAGCACAAAAGTAATAAACACAAATAGCGACGAGTCCCCGGCAACGGCGCCAAATTTGATGAGGTATTTTTCAGTCGTTTACCTATCAAAGAATCCTAACTTAACCAATTTGAGTAAAATGGTAAGCAAGGGTCGATCCCACAGAGACTCGTGTATTAATATTATTACTTATGTGCCAAGTAACAGAACTAAAGGGGGTTTTAATGATTGAAATTCTAATCTAATATGCAAAGTTGAAAACTATCTAAGAATGTAAAGTTGATTGTAAATATATGAGGAAATTGCACTAAACCACCCGTTAAATAGGCGAATTTACACTTAACCACCCGTTATACACGAATTTGTTTTAAACCACCCAAAACTTCGATTCCGTTAACAAATAGCCACCCATGGCGTTATTCCGTCAAAAAATGTCGTTAGATCGTGTACAATTACTACTTTGCCCTCAAATGTTCCAAAAATTTCCCCCCAAATCCACCATCTCCAAATCCCTATTTATTTTTTTTAAAGAAAAATTTCCTAATTTTGTTATCATCTATCTCTTCGTTTCAGATCTCCCGCCTCTAGTCCTCCATTGATTTTTTTCCTTCATGCTTGGCGAGGTAGACGATACTGTCGACGGTGAACGTGGCAGGCTCCGACGCCGGTGACGCCAAGGGAGCTACAACAAGCAATTGACGGAGTTGGTTGAGGAGCGAGAGGTTGAAGACGCCGGTGACACCGACGATGGGTCTTCTCTGCCTCGATAGACATGCCCAAGTTCATTCAACTGTTAAACAACCCAAGGAAGGTGAACCAGAGAGAGAATCCGGACGGAACGACGGACTCGGGAGAAAAACTCTCAACCGCCGGCATAGATCTTCTCTACCTCCACAAAGTCAAATTCGTCTCCAAAATTGATCGGTTTGAGTACTTCATGGTCGGCATATTGATAGGCTATTTTTCTACAGCGCAAGTGTACGGTTTGGTTGTAGTAATCAAGGTGTCGAACTCAGGGAACTTTGTAGTATTAATTGATGTTCAAACTAGTAGATCAAGCCAAATAAGTAAGAAAAGAGTTTATGATTGAATGTAAATGCTAACGAGTAATCAAGAATAACAAAGGAATATCAGTGGAGAAAAACTTCCTAGGTTAGGATCCCCACAATAATGTTTCAGTAGATCTTTAAATGATGTTTATTTGGATTTCAACTCGAATGTCGTTTGAAGGAGCTCACTATCTAAAACCAACACAAATCCCTTTTCAGAAAATATGTGAATGTGCCTAGACTTAACTAACAATCGCTGTCGCGTAAGGTTAATTAGTTTTAGACCCTTTAAGCTCTTTAGAGACTAGAGACAAATAACCTAGCATTCGCTGTCGCGTTCCGCTTGAATTATCCAACCCTAGAACTACTACGATAGTTGAAATTCACACAAGAGAAATTAAGTTGCTGTCGCATAAATAACTCTCTAGTTTAATACCTAGGGATCTCATTCAGAACCAATTTTTGGTACTTATCAAATCAATATCCTGTTACGATTATCTCCTGTCGGTCTCAAATTATAACAAGAATCCTATATGCAAAGCAAATAGGGCATAAAGCAACCTAGGATTAAATCAAACTACAATCAAGTTTCCATTCAACCAAACATCACAATTTAGAGCTACCTACTTCATCATTGGGTTCACCCAACCTCAGAATAAGAGAATTATCTAGACATGAGAAGGAAAGAAAGCAAACCAAATTCAATAAACAACATACCAAATTGTCTTCAAATCGATTCAAAACTCCAATCCAACAGATCTAGAAAAATCTCCAATAATCTCCTACTAGGGTTCTATCTAGAGAGGCTAGAAACAATAATACGTAATAATCCTCAAAAATTAGGTTAAGATATATTTTAAGCAACAAGATAAAGACAAATCTCGGCCCAATCCCGACGCGGGGCAAAGCGCGGTCCAGGACCCCCAAACCGCGGCCGCGGTTTGCCCTTCCTGGCCCATGTTCTTCCCTGCAGTCCAAAACATGGTCCAGGACAGCCAGAACTTGGTTGCGGTTTGCCCTTCCTGGCCCATGTTCTTCCTTTTGCTTCAATTGGCCTCCAATCTTCAACCTTTGCGTCCTCCTTCTTCAAGCTCCTACTTCAAATCTTCTATGGCAACTCTTCCGTCATCTTGGCTTGTCTTTCAACTCTTCGGGTCTCCAAAAACACCTGAAATCCAACATATAGGCGTGTAGATTCCGATTTCACAAGAAAACCAAAAATGCTAAGAAACTAAGCTAAGCATGTAAAATTAGACCACTAAAAAGAGACTAAAACTAACCTAAAACTACTATGTAAATGCATGTTATCACATATATCAACTGATAAACAAGGCCTTCGACATTCATTTTGAGCGATGAACCCTAGAAATCAAACGATGGATTTGGGGGAAATTTTTTGTATTTTTGGACACGGTGGATTTTGGGGAAATGTTTGGAATAGTCGAGGGCAAAGTAGTAATTGTACACGATCTAACGACATTTTGACGGAATAATGCCATGGGTGGCTATTTGTTAACGGAATCGAAGTTTTGGGTGATTTAAAACAAATTCGTGTATAACGGGTGGTTAAGTGTAAATTCGCCTATTTAACGGGTGGTTTAGTGCAATTTTCTCTAAATATATATGAGAGAAATATGTTCAACTAGTTAAATCCATCATAGATATGCTTATTGATCATCGATTCTCCTGATTCTCAATTCCCTTGAATAATCTATTGTGGATTATTATCCAAAACTTTATATTTAGTTGAAAGAGCTAACAGTCTGAACAACCCTAATCATCTAACAACCTAGAACAACGTCTAGATTCAATTAAACGACAACTTTAAGTTCAAAGTATCGATAGAAACAAATACTCTACGCAAACAGCTAATCAAGCTATCTGTGGTTTATTCCCTCTACAACTGAATAGCCCGAACGGGTCTAAACAATTATAGTTGCTACTTTATCTAATCAATCCCGAACGGGACTTGATCAGATTAGTTGTAAATTAACCTAGAAATTCTATTAGGTAGCTAATCTAACAAAACCCTAGAATAATTCTGATTCAATTAAGCACAGGGAATAAAACCTATTCAAGTTAATGAGAATCAATCAAACCTCTGATTCAATTTTAGCAATGCATAATTGAATTAAAATCAAACTTACAAAGGTTCAAAGGTTCTTCCTTGAGAGAAAACCCTAACCTCCAAAAGTTGATCAATTATTCAAAATTAAACTAACATAAAGTATTTATATGTCCTAAAAATAACCTCAAACATTATATCTTAAACATACATCTCGGATGACATAAGCCCAAACAACCAAACATCAAAGCCCAATACCAAAACACGGCCCAAATCCACGTCCACTGAAAAACCCAGATTGCGCGGCATCACCAAATTGCGCGGTCGTGCAATTGCTTCCCCACGCAATTGCCATTCAGTTGGGATTGCTCGGGCTTATTGCTCGGCTTGCATCACGAGCACTTCTTGGTTTGGCTTGGCTTTGTTCTTTGCTTGGCTCTTCTCCATCCATGCTTCTAGCACTCCTAGCTTCCTTAGCTCGTCCACCACCGCCATGGTCAATCTACACCTCGCCCCGCTGTTGCTCCTGAACCTAAAATCCTGTAAAACCGAGCAAACCAGCGCATAAACTACTCCTATATGCAAGCTATCAAATATAAAACAAGCATCTAAACTACTCCTATATGCAAGCTATCAAATATTTAAATTGCCTATATGAGTAATTTAAACAAATGCGCCTTTAAAAATATCTTCAAATGCAACTTAAAAACGAGCTAGGATTGTCCACGATATTTAAAAAAAAGAGAGAGTTGCACCTGTGCAATGCAACTTTTTAACCCTCTTATGTCCAAAACGTTGTGTTTTGTTCCCCTAACCCCACTCTTTTCGTGCTATCCATGAGATTTTGAATTTTTTTTCCTTGTAGGCTTTATTTTTTTTATCAGGTAAGATTTTGGTGAATTGGGAAATTAAACAATACCAATAGCATCTAGGTGGATGAGAGCAGTAAGCTTTGAGTGATGGCCTATAATCCGTTCTGGATAAGAGCGGGCCAATTTAGCAATTTTGTCAGCCGCAAAATTTGCATCTCTGTGTATATGTGAAATGATCGTGTTATCCAACGAAGAGCATTACATTAAGAAATCTGTTAAAAGCATATCGATTTCCCATGGGCATTTACCTTCTTGTTTTAGCTCAGAATATATTAGATTGTCGCTTTTGATTTCTATTTATTTAATTCCTAATTCTCTTATAAGTTGGAGGCCCTTATATAGAGCCATAGTTTGGGCCTTTAGTATTGATTGATCACCTATTTTCTCATAATATATTTTCGAGACTTCTCCCTTGTCATTTCTAATTATTACATTAATGGTAGTTGGCCCGTTTTTCGCTTTTTGCGTGTAATTTTCGTGCAATTATTTCAACTTCGATTATGAACAGGATGGGAGATAATGGTTCACCTTGCCTCAAGCCTTGTTATGGTTTAAATAAATCTGTTGGGCTATTATTCACTAGTACATAGAAGGAAGTGGTTGATGAAACCCGAAATAACGGCTACGCTACGAGACAAGAAACAAAATTATTATATTTGAGTGCAAACACTTGCTCCTTTATTTATGATTTTTCCGTGGTTGCGAGGTTACAAACCTACGAGGTTGATGTACAACTTCGAGAATCACACCTAGACCTCCTACAAGGTTCCGAGATCGCACCTATTGTTGCGAGGTCGATTCTAGGGCGAGGTAGATTTGAGGATATGATGTAGGGAGTTTTGTGAGTTTCTGTAGTGAGGTTTTAGGCATGAGCGAGGTCCCTGCGCGACTTTGGGGTCTTTCTGTGGGTTTCTCCTATCTGTAGCGAGGTCTTTTGACGATGTTCCTATCACGTCGATCTTTAACAAGCAAGAGGGTTCTTGAGTTCAAGTGGTTTTTCGACCCCTTCTTCCTACGAGGTTCTTCTCTATTTATAGAGAATTGGGGGGGCGAGTTTTAGGCCAATGTTCGATGTGGGATGCTCGAAATAAGGGTTTTTGATTGGTCCATGAGTGAGGTCACTTGTGATTGGTTTGGGAGTGAGGTCACTTGTGATTGGTTCGGGAGTGAGGTCGCTTGTGATTGGTGCGAGCGGGCGGGCGTATTAGTAGAGTCGGTGACGAGGTCGAGACCTCGTCCCGGGATGTTTGAGAGACCTCGCATCCGTCAGGAGTTTTGTTTTTAAATAACCGAGCATGGACGTGGGTCCCTAATTTGCCTATGGGGGTCCTCTTGGGCCCACTTTTTGCTTTTACTGTTTTGGACATCATCAGTGGTCATTACACATTCTCGATCCATACTATCAATTTTGTGCAGAAACCGAATTTTCTCATGATTACAAGTAGATATTCCCAGTCGACACGGTCATATGGTTTTTCCATGTCGAGTTTTATTGCTATCCAACCTTTTTTTCCTTTTCGTGCAATGAGTGAAAAATTTCATGTGCAATCAATATATTGTCTTGTATTGCTCTTTTTTCTACAAAGGCTCCCTGTAATGGGCGTATAATTATTCCTATTTTTGTTTTAAGATGCTTCGTAAGAATTTTAGCTATAATTTTATAAATTGTAGAGCATAAGCTTATTTGTCGGATTTTTTTGCCGTGTTTGGCTTTTCACATTTTGGAATTAATGTGATGAAGGTATGGTTTATTTGCTTCAGCATTTTCCCAAAATGAAAAAATCCTTTCACTGCTTGGATCAAATTATTCCCTACAATATGTCAGTATTTCTGATAGAATTCTACCGTCATTCCGTCTGGTCCCAAAGATTTGTCTTTGCCTTGATTGAATACGACATGCCTAATTTCGTCGTTACTCACATCTTTTGTTAGGTCACAGTTGTCTTCATTAGTAATTTCCTTTTGGATTAGTTCGAGATACTCTTCTGGGATTGGAGTTAAGTTACAAAATTTCTTTGCTCTTTGTTTGAATTCCTTATTAATTTTGTTTCTAATATTTTCTTCTCCTATTTTTTTTTTTGATTAGGTAAGTATTAGGAGGCGGTCCCTTTAAGGAGGGCGTCCTAGAGCATCCTGCCGGATGAGAACATTTAGTTCTGGGTGATTCCTAATGGCGGAGGTAGGGAGACTGTGGCTCAGTCTAGCAAGTTTATCAGCCACAACATTACAGTCCCTAGACACATGGGATATTCGTACTGATTGGAATTCAAGGAGGGCCATACGGATATCAGTCATGATAATTTCTATTTCCCACGGGCAGTTCTTTTCACCTTGAGCTGCTCTGATTACTTGTATATTGTCACCTTCAATCTCTATGTTTTTATATCTTCCCTGCTTTGCTAGTCTGATTCCATCTCTCATTGCTAGGGCCTCAGCTTTAACTACTGATATTCTTCCATAATTTTTCGTTGTCAAATTTATAATATTTCCATCACAATCTCTTAGTATGGATGCTCCTGAGGCTTGTCCATTTCCTAGTTTTGAGCCATCAAAGTTGCATTTTACTACCTGACGCGGTGGTTTTTTCCATTTCTGATTCACTTTCTTTTTGTTTTGTCGTCTATTTATGTTCATGGTTTCTTCATATTCATTCCAAAGTTTTGATCTTTCCCATTGTTCTCTTTGATTCCTAATGTACTGCGGTAAATTTTGAATGAAATCATTTGGTGTTTGTTGGAAAATTAATTTGTTCCTTTGATGCCAAATACTCCACCACGTGATTGCCAAATCTGAAAATTCCTTTTTCCCTACAATATTGAAAAGTTCAGTTAGTATTGTCTTTGGTGTTTTATTTTGTGGATCATAGTTCCTTATTGTTTGTTCTAATTTTGGATTAACCATTTTAACTGTTTTAAGTGTATGAGGGCATGTGGTGAGCAAATGGGAAGTATCCTCAGTAGTGCTAAAGCACATAACGCATCCACCAGGAGTTGCAACACCTTTTTCTCTTAATCTTTCTTTGGTTGGTAGGCCATTACTACTAGTCTTCCATAGGAAGTTTTTAACTTTCGGAAGAGTGTCTAATTTCCATATCCAATTTACCTCGCTAGGTTCTTGATTCCCTGTTTGTGATATTAAGGCTATTGCCGAATGAGTTGAAAACCATCCGTTTTTACTAGACGCCCAATAGAGCCGATCTTTGATGTCATTATCCGGGATTGGGATTGTTTTTATAATTTCAACTTGTTGTGATGGCAGAACTTGTTCTAGTTCATTAATTTTCCATTGTTTGTTTTCTGCGATAAATTCTGACACTTTCATTCCGCTTATAATGGTTGATGGATATTTTGCAAAAAATTTTAGTGGTTGTTCCATTGCCCAATTATCTTCCCAGAATTTTATTGAGTTTCCATCTCCAATCTGCCATATGAGTCCTTTTTCAAATTCCAGTTTTAAGTTAATGAGCTTCCTCCATTGCCATGACGTGTTTGATTTGATTTTATAGGAAAAAAGGGTATCATTCCTTAAATATTTTTCTTTAATTATCTTTACCCAAATATTATTTGGTTCTACTAGTATTATTTTTCTTTAATTATCTTTACCCAAATATTATTTTCCACAGGAGTTTCATTTGTAAAGCTTTGTTCATATGCTCTGTTTTTCTTATGCCTAGTCCACCGTGGTCTTTTGGTCGACATATTTTATCCCAACCAATAAGTGGCTTGTAATGCTAATCCTTATTCCAAAAGAAAGTTCTATTTATCCTATCCAAGTCATCATGGATACTTTTTGGTAACATGAAGCTTTGCATTATGTAATTGGGTTTCATAGCCATATTAGATCTTATTAAGGTTGCTCGTCCTTCTTGAGAGAGTGCATTCGCCTTCCATTTTGTGAGTTGGTTGTTTGCCTTTTCTACTGTTTCTTTGAAAGTGTCTCGATTAACTTTACCATTAATGATCGGACATCCCAGATATTTTTCTAGGTTGGTCATTGTTACTATTCCCAGTGCATGTTTTATCTGCTCTTTTTGTTGGTTGTTCATATTTTTTGATGGTTGAAAGGCTGACTTATGGTAGTTAACCTTTTGTCCCGAAATTGCTGCATATTCTTCAATTATATTCTTGATTTTGTAGCAAGCACCTTGGGTTGCTTTCGAGAAAATAATGATGTCATCTGCAAAGGCTAGGAACGGGATTCTGCACCCACCTCGCGCAATCGGAAATCCAATTGTGTATTTATTCCTTTCACATTCTCGTTGGAGCTTTCTTGCAAGGATTTCTGTGCCTATGACGAATAGGAAGGGTGAAAGCGGATCACCCTGTCTAAGACCCCTCTCAGGGAGAAACAAGTCAGTGGATCCATTGTTTACTAATACTGAGTAAGAGACTGTGCAAACACATTCCCGAACCCATCCTATGAACTTATTACAGAATCCAAATTTTCGTAGGACTTGGAACAGGAAGTCCCAGTCTAGCCTATCATATGCTTTTTCCATGTCTAATTTTACTGCTAGTCAACCATCTTTTGCTTTACTATTCCTAAACGAGTGGAAAATTTCATGTGCGATTAAAACGTTATCTTGTATGGCTCTATTACTTACAAAGGCGCCTTGGAGCGGGTGTATTAATTTGTTTATTATTCTTTTTAACCTATCTGTTATGATTTTGGAGATGACTTTGTAGACTGTAGAGCATAGACTGATTGGTCGATAGTGGTTGGTTGATGAAGGGTCATCTATTTTCGGTATAAGTGATATAAACGTGTGGTTTATTTGTTTTAATATGTTTCCATTGTGAATGAAGCTTTTAACAGCTTTACTGACTAATGGTCCCACAATATCCCAATATTTCTTATAAAATTCAACCGTCATTCCATCCGGTCCTGGCGATTTAAAGGAACCAATTTGCATGACTGCTGATTTTATTTCCTCATTAGAAATGGCCTTTGTAAGGAATTCATTGTCTTCATCTGTGATTTCATTTGTAATTAAGTTAAGATATTCTTGTGTCAGAGTTTGGTTTGTAGGTTCTTTTATATACCTTTGTTTAAAATCTTTTCTGATCTCTTCTCTTATATTTTCTGTTCCAATTATATGAGTGCCATCACTTGTACATATTTCCTTAATAATTTTCTTATTTCTTCTGCCACTAGCTATTTTGTGAAAATATCCTGAGTTCGTATCTGATAATTTGATATGTTTTGTTTTAGCTCTTTGTTTCCAATATGTTTTATGAAAGTTAAGAATGCTATCTTATTGTTTTATAATTCTTATTTGTTGTTGTATTATGTTTGGTTGAGGAGATATGAGGATTTGCTTCTGTAGCTCAATGAGTTTTATATCAATTTCTTTTAGTTGTTGGGAGGTGTTTCCTAGTGTTCTTTTACTCCAAGTCTTTGCATTTGTCTTAAAAAGTTGTGTTTTTTTAATTAACTAGAACATATTTGACCCTTGGACATTCAATCTCCAAGCTTGTTTCACCACATTTCTAAAATCTTTACGGTGCATCCACGCCTTTTCAAGCTTAAACGGTGCTCCTTTTATTATTGTATCATTACTTAGTTCGACAGTAATTTTGCAATGATCTGATGAGGTAAAGGCATGGTTTGTTGTATGGATGCCAGGATACCATTGTATAATACAATTACTAACTAATACTCTATCTAGTTTTTCATAAATGTTATTTTCCTCAGTTCTATTTTTCCACCAGGTAAATTGGTTTCCATATGTAGGAATGTCTATTAGTTAACAATCATTTTTAAATTTATGGAGTCGTTCAAATCTGTGTGGTTCCGGGGGGACTCCACCTTGTTTCTCACTAGAGTCTTGGATCTCATTAAGATCACCAATAATAATAGAAGGGATACTTAAGGATTCAATGTCACTAGTTATTTGTTGCCAAAAAACCTCTTTAGCTTCAGCATTAGGTGGAGCATATACAAAGCACAAAGCGATAGTTTGTTTTGTAATCGCATTGTAGTACTTTAGAATTATGTATCTCTGCCCCTGAATAAGCAGCGAGATTTCTTCATTTTCTAATTGGTATTCTTTCCACAACACTCCAATCCCACCAGCTCTGCCGTTCGCCGGGGACCACACAACATTGTCAAACCCCGCTCTTCTCCATACCTGGTCACTTGGTAATTTATCAGTTTTGGTTTCGATAATTGCCATTACTTGAACTCTATTGATTTTACAAAAGGAGTCAACCTCCGGCCAGAACGACTTCCGGCCTATCCCTCTACAGTTCCATGATCCTATCTTCATTATAATAAGTATTATTAATCTCCTTATTGTTCATACTTTCACCTTTAATCTCTGTTTGTTTAGGGATTCTAATTTGATCAACCCAAAGCCAAAAAAGATGGCAATTATTAATAGGCACTTCCAAGGAGCTCACCCCATTCGATCTTGAGTTTTGTTGAGGGATTTCATTTTGTCGCACATACCAGCATGCAAAATGCCGTGTGCAATCTTCCTTTTTATGCATAATTTGATTCCATCTTTCTATTGTGACATGGAAGTCGCAGCCCACAATCTTACAATTTTGCTTTCGAGAATGTATTTGCCCATATCTCCATTCTAATTTGACAGCATACTCTGAGCTAACCCTCACCTGTTCACGGCTAAGTTTTCGTAGGAATATTAACCGATATACAAACTTATATATACAGTCCTGTTTATATATACAATTGTTCCATTCTTTTATAACCTTCTGTTTTTTACATATCATATCAGCAGGGATCTCTAACATTACATAATAGGCTTTTAAGTTGCAGAAATACCTCTTAATGCTGGGCGTTATGTTTTGGGGTTCTCCTTCTCCTTTTGCCTGGCTCTCATTTTCATAGGTAACATGTTGCTTCTTGTTTTTATAATTCCTCCCATAGCTTTCTTTTTCCATTTTCTGATGCATTAAAGGCCATTCCTGAGCAGTTCCAGATACAACAGAAACCTGCACCTTCCTGCATCTCACAGAGCCAGAGTGCAGATTTAGATCTATACTAGTTTCCATCACATTTTGTAAGTGACCGGTTTGAATCAAGTTTTGAACGTGGCAAATGTCTTTATGCATGATATCACTTAGTCTGTCACTCTTAAAGTGATCCACATAGGCTGTGATACACCAAAGGAAATTGGGAGTTATAGAGTTCTCAATTATTTTGTTATCAATTATAGTTAGTATTTTACTTAGGCTAGCATTTTCATATCTTATTTGTATAACATAGCCAGCATCATCATGCATTATCTCCAAGAACTGTCTCAATTGAATCCTAACTTGTTCCTTAATAATCATAGCTCTCACAATCCTACACATATTTGCACTGCTAAAAAAGATTTTAGAATCTGCACAGGTTATTGGACAAGTAGAAATGCAAGAATGTTTAGCTAGTTTCTACACAGAAGTATTGTTTTTATCAGAGTAGTTATACAAATATTCCCAGCAAGAGGCCTTCCTATCTAACTTTCTTCTCCTTATATCATTACTTCTAAAATGCAAGTGAATAAGTTCAGTGCTAATAGTACTTCCATTTTGTTTCTCATTATTAATCCTAGCAACACTCACGCAAACAAACTCGTACCAAATTATCCAAGGATTTGAATAATTCCAACTACTTTCATCACATTCAATATTCACCAGGTTACCATATCTATAAAACCTTAAAGAAAGCGCATTGAACCTGAGCAAAGTCATAAGAGTAATTCCAATGTTCATTATTTGCAACACATAGTCATAATTAACATATTTCCATATATTAAGTAGGATCAAATGGCTACAATCATTTTTACACATGTTTTCATACTTCATATTAGTCCTAGGAGCAAAATGAGTCATAAAAGGACCAACAAAGTGCCCCACTTCAACATCAGTAAAGAATAGAGGAAATAAACCAAGAAAAAGTGGTGATATTGTCACTAAGACAGTGGGCAAAATACAGATTGAGATAACATAGGAATCAATAGTAAAAATAGAGATAATGTGGTTTATATGCCAAAGACACAAAAATGGTCCTACAGCTTGCTTCATCATACAGCTTTTCCTTGTTAAGTTAAACACCAACATTCTCAAAGCATATTCCACAATTTCTATCACATTAAATTTCCTGAGACTCTTTATTGCTAATTTGATCATTACTTTCATGTCTCCCCTTAGCATTGGTGAATGCCAAGAAGAAAGATAGGCTGTCAAAAACAGCTTAATTGATGTTTTCATGTTCTCTTTATCTTTGTCTTTCTTGGTTCCAATCAAACCATCAACACCTTTTTCTTTACTGGCACTACTATTTATGGTTTCCTCAACCATAGTAGGCCTAATGTTCATCATAACACCACCAATATTGGTCTCCTCAACCTTGGTGTGTTCGGGTTCAAATCGTTCAAAGGGTTCAATTACAATATGGTTCTCAATAGAAGTTTTCTTTATGTAACACAACATAGACAGAAGACCACCCAGATCCATATATTGAATAGATAGGGAATTAGATAAGCAATATTTTGGTAAATAAGTAGGAAAAGAGGCACGGGACAAAATTACATCTAATATGTTGCCCCAAGTTATCAATATATGTCCATAAAACAAGTACTTCTCTAAATATTCATGAAATTTGTGATTCAGGGAAGGATGGAGTAACTGACAGTACCTGGATCTCCAATGGATAGTGTGAATTTTACCTATGAAAGAGTTGCTAGGGAAGAGCCAGACACCGCACTTACCTTCTTCCTGGCATTGCTTGCGTGGTTTCCGTATGCCAGTCCCGCCATGCTTGTATAATATTTTCTTCTCCTATGATAGTAATCCAACCATATCCCATAGTTGCTTAATTATTTTCCTAGTTCTTCTTCCTGTTACCCTTCTATTTGGGGTGTCTAACATGCGGGTTGATCCGTAACCCTACCCGACTCTCCCACAATTTTATGGGGTACATGTTAGATTTCTTAGTTTACGGGTTACAAGTCGTGGGTTTTAGTTTACGGGTCGGGTTACAGGTTGACCCGCCGGGTTACATATTGACCCGTAATATTAAAAAAATTTATTGCTACAGTAAGTGAAAGGAAGAAATAAAAGTTTAGTGGTTAAATGGGTCGAAAAGGGGTCAAATGGGTCAATTTGACCCGTTTGACCCTTTTCAACCCATTTGACTCAGTCAAACGGGTCAACCCGTAACTGCTTCGTAAACTCGTAACCCATTTTACGGGTTACGGATCGGGTCGCAGGTCGACTTTATTTTTTTACGGTTCAACGGAGCGACCCGTTGGATAGCCCTACCTTCTATGGAAGTATTTATTGTTTGCATCATTTAGTCTTATTTGCTTGCATATAACTTCTTGTAGGCGCTATTGAAATCTTAATTCTCAAAATAGGCTTGTTTTACAAAAAATCCGTACATAGACTAAGAAATGAGGTTGAGATCAAAGTTGTTGATTGGAACACTAGTAGGCTAGGCAATTTTACCCGTACTCGATGGGTAACCGAAAAAAAAGACCCAAAAAACCGATAAAAACCTATTAAAAATGGGTGAAAACGGGTTTCGGGTGATGGAGCGGGTACGGTTTCGGGTATAGTCTCACCCGGCCCGACCCGACCACCCGACCCGACCCCGCCACCCGACCCGATCATCCGGGTTTTTGTCCCAAATTGAAAAATTGGTAGAATGAGAAGAGAAGAAGAGCTTATAAAAAGGGAAGGAGAGGAGAAGAACATTAAGTGGTTGAAGCCTAACCATAGAGATGAGCTTTGAGGCTTTCTAATTAAATCTATTTTTTTTTGCTAATCAAATGGGTAGGCCCATGTAAACCAGTTTAAATTTTAGTTTAAAATTTAAAGCTTTATTAGGGTTGACCCGTAATCCGACAGGTCGGGTCACGGGTTAAGTTCATTTTGTTTAAGGGTCATCGGATTGACCCGTTGAACAAATAAACTTAAGGTTAATTTATGATTGAAAATTGAAAATTTTAACTTTTTATAACACCCGAAAAAAAACTGACCCGACCTGAAATAGGGGTGGCAATTCGGTAAATGGGTCGAATTCGTTGTCTGAAATAGGGGTGGCAATTCGGTAAATGGGTCGAATTTTGGTTGGGTTATTCGGATTTCGGATCATTTGGGTTTTGATCAGTAACGGGTATGATCGATAATCGGGTATTTCGGGTCGGGTCGGATGTGTAAATTGTCGGATACATTGAGGTTATCGGATCAAAATCGGTCAAGCAAATTTGGGTTTCGGTTTAGTCGGATATGTTTAAGTCGGTTTCGGGTTGAGTCAATTTTTGCAATTTTCAATTGAATTGGATTTCACTTGAATCGGATTTCAGTTGAATAAGTTTAGTCAAATCAGTGTTCGATTAAATCAAATTTTGGTTGAATTAGGTCTTGACTGGATTTCAGTTGAAATCTATATTAAGAGTTCATAATAACTTTATTTAAATGATAAAAGTTATATGAATTTAATGAATGGGTCATGATAATATTAAGAATCATTGTATTTATAATATACTATTTGAATTTGAATTTGATATTTTGGTTTTAAAGATGAAATAGGCATTTACCATTTTTAGAATAAATAATTAATATTTGACCGATTAAAAGTCAATCAAATGAATAGATGATCGCAATTTACAAATTCATAAGATAGAATATTCACAAATCACAAGTAAAGATTATATGATATTAAACATATATAAGATTTTATATTCATAAAAAGTTCTTATGATATTGTAATCAACTAATTACATGTTACAACTAATGATTATATGATGTTATACTCCAATAATTTAAAATGATCTCAGTTCACAAATAATAATTTTATAGTCACGTATATTTTCAAGATCATATATATAAATAAATAAAATCTTTACATTTTATTGAAGAAATATATCTTTTGTGATGAATAATAATATTGGATTCTATGACTATATGAGACTATGGTAAGTAGTTCTAAAGTCATTAAAATGATTTCAATCATCATTACTATATTAATATATACTAAAGTGAAGGTTAAAATAATATTTAAAACGGCCCTACATTAAACAGCATCACCCATCTTTTTAAAATCATTTGATTCGTTAAAATTTAACTGAATTATTTTTAATTAGCTTTATTCATATATTAAATAAAATAATTAATATTTATTTTATTTATTTTTTGGATAAAATAATTTTTTAGATAAAATACGTATGGTTTTAAAAAAATATCATTACATATATCAATTTAATCAAATTTAAAAAATAAAAATAAGTAATACAATAATTTTATAAAATCCCATACAAGGTACGGGAACTAAGACTAGTATATATACTAAAGCGGAGGCTAAAATGATACCATATTAAAATATATCATTCATCTTTTTTAAATCAATCCGATCATTTGAAATTTAATCGAATTATTTTTAATTATTTATATTTTTATATATTAAAAAAATACTTTATTAGTTTTATTTTTTGATAGGATTAATTTTTAGATAAGATATATATAATTCTTAAAATATCCTTTCCTATATCAATTTTTAATGATTATTTTTAAAAATGATAGTTTTTCTAGATAAGATATGTATAGTTTTTTTTTTCTAAAATATTCTTGCTTATATCATCAATTTGATTAAAATTTAATAAGTACAAATATATAATACAATAATTTTATAAAATTTCGTACAAGGTGCGAGAACTAAGACTATTTCATAACTAAGGCTATGTTTGTTAGTCATCAAAAAAACTAGTTGGAGTTGCAAAACTAGCTGAAGTTGTAAAACTAGTTGTAAAAGTAGTTGAAGTTTAAAAAAAAATATAAACACTGTTTGGTAATGTTCAACTAGTTTATTGTGGTAATTAATAATTTAAAATTTCATTTATTATAGAATTATTCTTATTTAGGAAATAATTATTTTTTTAATTCGAAAAACTACTAAAAACTAGTACAAAAACTAGCGTTGTCAAAAAACTAGTTTTACAACTTGCTAGTTTTTATGTTTTAAACAAAAAAACGTTTATACGAGTTTCTACAACTAGTTTTTGGTACTCAACAAACACACCCTAAATGATTATACGATCTCTTATATTCAAATGATCTGTGATATTAAAAATGATTTGAATCCAATATCCAAATAATTATCTGATCTCTTATATTTACATGATCTTATACATTAATCATAAATAAGATCTTATTCCATATCTCGGGTATAATCGGGTTCGGGTTGTCTCGGGTGTAATCAGGTTCGGATTGTTTCGGTTTTCGGGTATAACCGGTTCGGGTACAATCGATTTCGGGTTGCTCGGATTCGGGTATGTATCAGGTTGGTCTTTTCCGATATAATCGGTATCAGGTTGCTTTTTAAACGGGTTGTTTTCGGGTTTGGGTTAGAATCGGTCAAATCGAGTCGGTTTCAGATTTTATTTTGTAAATTTTTTTTCGAATAGCAGTCGATTTTCGAATTGAATTATTCGGTCGGTTATTTCGAGTTGGATCATTATTTGCCACCCCTAGCCTGAAATAACGACTCTTTGTATTTTTTTGAAAAAAAATTCAACCTGCTAGAAATCCTAGTATCGACTTTGGTGTTGAACAGGTGTATTTTTTTTTTTTCAAAAAAAAAAATTAAAATTATAAGAAGTCCTGGACTACAACTACTTTTTTTTTTTTATACAACTACTTTTTTTTGGTAGAACGACTACAACTACTTTAATCCAAACCTTCTTGTCCGTATTTTATTTGAATTAAAATTTCAAACGGCCTGCCTCGGAAAAAAATATTCCAAGATCATAGCATGGACCAATTCTTATTTTAATATTTTGCTGATGCCATGGATGAGTATGGATCGGTGAAATCCTCCGTTGTGGATCCTCTTGTTAAAATATAACGTGAGAGCGTAAGAGTACGTTTGATATCCATATCAGGATATAGATATGGGTATGGATATAATTGATATCCATATCTGGTGTTTGGTATCTCCTGATATCGATATTAAATTGATATCTGCTGTTTAGTATAGGAGTATATCGATATCAGCTGATATTCTTCTAATATCAGAGTGATATTACCCATACCGATATCTTGATATTCATACCGATACCAATATCCGATATCTCATATCTTAGATATCAATACCAAACGAGCCCTTAAACGTGTTATGGCCTAAGCATGTAAGCCTCATGGAGTAGCCAAAGCTTATATATGTTGGACAGTACGATTTTTCAGAAGAGCTCAAACCCTTTAACAATGGAGATTTGGTTATTAGTAGCGCATTCAATGTGTCTAGCTGCTCTGCTCAGATCCGTTATTAATCTCTTCTCTTCCTATTCTCAATCAAAATCGGATTCCAACCATCTTCAGCAACTTCCACTGCCGCCGGAGGCTTCTTCCTCCTTACACCTAATTTCCGGCTTCCTATGGTTCCGCAAATCCTCGCTGGAAATGGAAGCAAGCCTCCGATCGATCTGCGCAAAGCTGGGGCCAATCGTGACCCTCCGTCTCGCGTCCACGCCGGCGATATTCATCTCCAGCCGCTCAATCGCGCACAAGGCTCTGGTCGAAAACGGAGCCGTTTTCGCTGACCGGCCGAAGGAGCCGCCTACCGGAAAGATCATGAGCTGCAACCAGCACACCATCAACTCCAACGGCTACGGCGAGAAGTGGCGCATCCTCCGCCGCAACCTCACCTCTCAGATTCTCCACCCGTCCCAGATCAAATCGTTCTCCGCCGCACGATCCTCGATGCTTCGGATCCTCATCCAACGGCTTCGGGACTCCGAATCGCCGATCAACGTCATCGAACACCTTCGGTACGCCGTGTTCTCTCTTCTCTGTTTCATGTGCTTCGGCGATGGCCTCGACGAAAAGCAGATCCCCGAACTGAAAGATGTTCATCAACGCCCTCTTTTGGCCTTCGCGCGCCTCCGGATCCTCAATGTTTGTCCTTGGATTACCAAATTAGTTTTCCGCAGCAGGTGGAGAGATCTCTTTGACATCAAGAACTCCATAAACGACGTCGTCATCCCTCTAATTAGAGCGCGGAAGCCCCAAAACGACGCCGTTCCAGCTTACGTAGACTCGTTGCTAGAGCTCGAGCTTCCGGAAGACGACGAAGACAACGGGGGGACAATGACAATCAAGAGAAAGATGAAAGAGAGGGAGATCGTCTCCGCTTGCTCGGAGTTCCTAAATGCCGGTACGGACACAACCTCCACCGCTCTCCAATGGATACTGGCGAATTTAGTCAAAAGCCAGCAGATCCAAACCAAGCTATTCAATGATATCCTCAGTGTCGTTGGCCCAGACAGAGGAGAAATTGAGGAAGAGGATTTGTCAAAGATGGAGTATCTTAAGGCGGTGGTGATGGAGGGGCTAAGGCGGCACCCGCCGGGGCACTTCGTCCTCCCGCATGCCGTGACTAAAGAAGTCGAATTGGAGGGTTACCGTATCCCAAGCAACGCCGTATTGAACTTCATGGTGGCCGATATGGGGCGAGACCCGGAGGTGTGGGAGGATCCCATGGAGTTTAAGCCGGAGAGATTCTTGGGAGCTGACGTGGACATTACTGGTAGCAGGGAGATTAAGATGATGCCGTTTGGGGTTGGAAGGAGGATTTGTCCAGGACTCAACTTGGCTATGCTTCATCTCGAGTACTTTGTTGCTAATTTGGTTTGGGAGTTTGAGTGGACGGAGTCTGAGGAATATCCTGTGGATTTCTCCGAGAAACAGGAGTTCACCATTGTTATGAAGCACCCGCTTCGTGCTAAGGTCACCCCCAGGTCTCGCCGCTGAATTGAAAAACACTTTGTTGTCAAGTGAAGATGGTGAATAATGTCCTGAAAAGGATTGCGCCACACCATTACTTGAAACAAGTAGTCATGCTGAAATTTGTGTGTTTTGCTTATACTGAATACTTTTTTGGATGTTTTTTTTTTTTGGTTGAACTTTTTTGGATGTTGCTAATTTGGTATATATTGTGTGTGGTTACTATCATGCTACATCTTGTAATACTATCTCCTTTTTTGAATCTATAACTGCATATTTGACAAATATGCTATTGTCATTGGGCTTATGCATGATGCAATTTAAGCATTCTTAGTCGTTGGCGTCTGAATTGTTGCTCCATTGATCGGTTGCTGTTACATTTGTTTTATTATTTCGGTTTTGCATTAAACAGCAACCAAATAAATGAATAATAATAGAAATAAAAATAAATCAAACTAGAGAAATGAGAATTATCAATTATGTCATCTTTCAGTCAGGCTCTTTGTGCCCAACTTCAGAATCTAGCTCATACAATTCATAAAGCTCCCCCTGTGTGTTACCAATGTGTCATAAGCACAAAAAGAAGATCAGCTCAGGCATATTTGTCCATCTTGCCTAAGGAACTGGATCTAGTGATGGCAAAATTGAGAAATTTAAACTGGACTACGATACAACAATTGGAATCAATCTCCAAGAGCTGGAGCTTAAGAGGATGACCAAAGATACAAGGAAATCTTAAGAGGAAACAAGGAAATCTTTCTACCAACAAAAGAGAACAAGGGAATCTTAAGAGGATGACCAAAGATACAAAAAATTGGGAGTGAAATGCCTTGAACTGAAGGCTCATGAAATCTTATCTTATATACATATAAGATTGGGTTTTGCCACAATTTATTACTCTCATTAAATATGCTCATAATCATCCCTATATAATTATCATTGACAAAAACATCTTATATACATATAAGATTGGGTTTTACCACAACTTATTGCTCTCATTAAATATGCTCATAATCATCCCTATATAATTATCATTGACAAAAACAATTTAAAAAGTTATATATAGCTTATTGGTGAGAGTGTTTTCTCATGAACACATAGGTTATTAGTTTAAATCTCCTTAGATGCACTATTTTTGTTAATTCTTATATACATATAAGATTGGGTTTTGCCACAATTTATTGCTCTCATTAAATATGCTCATAATCATCCCTATATTTAAAAAGTTATATATAGCTTATTGGTGAGAGTGTTTTCTCATGAACACATAGGTTATTAGTTTAAATCTCCTTAGATGCACTATTTTTGTTCATTTTTATTTTTTCAATAACACTTATGTACTCATTAATTTTCCTATTTGTTAAATTATTTCCCCACTTATATTCTATTTTAACTTACATCATAAAAAAATTTTGGCAATCAATTTTTTCCTATTTGTTAGATTATTTCCCCACTTATATTCTATTTTAACTTACATCATAAACTTTTTTTGGCAACCAAAGCCGCTCATCATAATTATTTTTTTTTGTGTAAATATTATTTTCATTTTATAATAAATCCATTTGATTTTTTCAACTCAATAGTTATGGTAGTTGTGTATAAAAGAAAAGTTATGAGTCAAATTCATATGGTATCATTTTATACATATTTTTCACATAAATATACAGCAACCATAATTTTAAAATAAAGTATAATTTTTTCACTTGCAAAGTAATTTCATTTTATTATATGATATAAGAAGCTTAAAAATGAACAAAAACCCATAAAAATTGAGGAATATATTTTGTGTATATTTTGTTTTCAATTTATATTAAATCAGAGATATTTATTTTACTCAATGCTTATGGTGATTTTATATAAAACAAAAGGTTAAGCTTTAAATATATATGGTATCATTTTCAACTATTTTTTCATATAATATTTGCATATATAATTTAAAATAAAAAATTTATCTTTTCCAAAATGTAAAGTAAATCTATAGTATTATAGGAGATAGGAAGCTTAAAAATGTAAAAATCCATCAAAATTTTAGAAATAATTTTTTGTGCAAATTTTGTTTTCATTTCATAATAAATAAAAGATATTTTATATTCAATATTAATGGTGATTCTGTATAAACCAAAAGGTTAAAATTCAAATCCATATGGTATATTTTATTAATTTTTCATATAAATATTGCAAACATAATTTTAAAAAAAATTCTCATTTGCGGAGTAAATCTATTGATTATATATATTATATGCGATGTGAACTTTAAAAATGAACAAAAAAATAATCTATTGATTATATATATATATTATATGCGATATGAACTTTAAAAATGAACAAAAATAACTTTAATATGCTTAATCAACTATTATGAATCATCATGATTATGAACTTTTTTTACTCTTCGCTTGATTGAAACTATTGTTTTGAATTTTATATAAATAAAACCCAACATCAAAATCCAAAATAAAAGCGCTAAAGCACACAGAAAAAATGGCTCAAACGACCTCTAAAAATTTATGACCACTATTTATCAATGATTCATACTTCGTAAATGTTAATTTTCATTAATTTGTGATATGCTATCACATTCTCACTTTCACTTTCGCATCTCTTTCAAAGAAAATAATTAAAAAAACGCAATTTACTAATGAAAGATGAAATTAACTCTACCTCTTCAAATTTCCTGCATCACATATGCTCCAAACTAACGCCTATTTTAAAATCCTATAATTATTTTCAATTCATTTCCCATCAAACCTTCTTTTGTATGGTGATAATAAAAAGAGATATCGGACGATCCTTAGAAGCACAAAGAAAAAACTCTGAGCAACATAATCTGAGGTACATAAGACGAACGACCCAAAACTCAAACTAGGTACTACATCTTCTACAACTTCCAACCTCTCTTTCATACTATTCCGAAACAGTATTGATGACTATATTTGGTTTAAATCACTATATTTGTTGGCCAGTATACCAAAATATTAACCATGTGTATGTTTAAGGACCGATTACTTAGCCCCGTGCGTATGCACGGGCATCACCACTAGTCTATACAACTATAAAAACTCTCCCTCTAAGGCATTTAACTAATTATTGAAATAAATAACAAAATTCTCAAATACAAAAGACATCGAACAAATAATTACAATGGGTAATATGTTCGGGTGTTTAAACAGTCGACGAATGGCCTCTCACAATCACAAAAGATGTTATTACTAATAAGAGCATTAATTGGCTTGTACATTTCAGTTTCTCCGATCACCATTTTAGATCCCTCCTTTAGTGTTTTAGCCGCTCAACTTCCTTCAATATTGTAACGATAGTCCTTTCAACTTCGTTGTTCAATGTAGTAAGACCATAATAATTAGTCACCTTTTCACCTTCCCAACAGCCAGCAACCCTTACACTATACAGTCTATACAAATAACCCAAGTTTTCGAAGCCTGTACCTTTCATTATTTTTTACACTTCGATCATTTTGCACTATATAAATAGTACCACTTCGGTCATAATTAAAATTACATACAAAATTATCTCTGCCCATTCATAAAATCAATAAACAAATAATTAAGATTCATAATATATATATCTTACAACAAATTAATAATTAAAAAAACATTTTAAAGCATTTTCTCTTCATTATTTGTTTTCAACAACTAACACATATAATTTACATTCTTATTCTAATTTAAATAATATACGTGATTACCTATGTATAATTATAAAACTTATAATTATAGACCGTCCAACGGACGGGCCAAACGGACTAGTATACATATAAGATTGGGTTTTGCCACCATTTATTGCTCTCATTAACTATGCTCACAATAATCCCTATATAACCACTATTGGCAAAAATAAGTCAAAAAGTTATGTATAGCTTAGTGGTGAGAGTGCTTTCCCATCAAACCATAGGTCATTGGTTCAAATCTTCTTAGTGTACTATTTTTTAGTTTATTTTTATTCTTCAATGACATTTATCTATCTACTTATTAGTTTCTCTATTTGTAAGTTTATTTCCCCACATGTATATTCTAGCATCATCATAAAAAAAATTTAGCAATCAAAGCTTTATCATAATTAAGAAATATTATGTGTGTATATTTCATTTCATATAAAGGAAAGGTTTTTTTTTCTACCTCGATAGTCATGGTGATTGTGTACAAATTAAAAAAATTAATATTCAAATCGATATGGTATCAATTCAAACTTAAGGAAACAATAAGAAAAATGTTACAAATTTTCAAATTTATCAAATTCGGGATAAATTATATTTGTGAAAGAAGAAAATACTTATTTTGGTTTAATTAATTTATTTTTTAATTTTCTCACGATAAGAAGATATATTATGATAAATTTTCAGCGTACAAAATGCAATGCTACTCTATTGACAAATAAGAACCAAAATATATTAACGGGATTATGTTACACTATTTATCCAAATGAAAAAGAAAAAAAATCTTGAAAGTAAAAGAAAAAACTAAACTATTTAGAAGTTGTTTTTTTATATATATTTATGTATGTTAATTGCAATTACATGGTTTATAGTACTTGAGAAGAATTATAAGTGAGATAATTTAATTATTACATGGTACAATAGTTCAAAAAATTACATTAAACACATATTATGAAAATAGCCATATATTCAAACATTAACAATGGAACCATATAATCTTGGTTTACATTATTAATTTTAATCTAAGAATAATGTAAGATGGTCATATGCTTACTTTTTAAATATTTTTGCATCATTAAACACATTTAACATCTTTATAAATAAATTAAGATAAATATACAAGCATGAAAATGGTATAATTAAAAATATAAATTATCTTAATATATTTGTACAAAAAATAGCCCCGTGTGTATGCACGGGCATCATCACTAGTTATACTAAGTGGCTTGATGTAGAATACTGATTACTGAATATGACTCCTAAAATAAATTAGTGAACCTCGATCAGAGTGGCTTAATTTCAATTTGATAGGAATATATTGGGGTCAACAGTTTGTTGACACTTGACAACATCTCTATCTATTCTTGCATTGATCGACCAAAATTGCTAATGATTTACATATGAAGGGTACTTTTTTGCAATTTTAAAGATAAGGGGTGGTTAAGCGAAAATATAGATAAATAAAGGGTGGTTAAGTGAAAATTCCACTTCATATAATGAATCCGCTTCTCCATGAGTAATTTAATTATTGCCTTCATTTTCCCATTATAACACCACGGAACAAAACTGATCATTTGCACAAAACTGATCCAGTTCCTCCTCTTATGCATAAAATTGATCAGGTATGTATGCATCTCATTATTCTTCCAGCGTAATTTAAACTCCGTTTTCTTTCTCTTCCAAAAATATGTACGCGCTTAGTATCAGTTCAGTTGGTAATTGTTAATTTGTTATGGCCCGTAGGATTAGAGAGGAGAGAGGGAGAGATAGGAGGAAGAAGGTAAGATTGAAGGAAAAAGATAAGAGATGTGAGAAGAGAAAAGAACGAACGAGTTCAGGGAAGAGGCAGGAAGAGTAAGCATTTGTTTGTATAATTGTATTAAGAGGTTCAAATGAAAAAAACTCCTGAAATTTGGAGTGTATTTTTTCGCATTTGCATTTTTCGTACTTTATAGTTCATTTTTTTTATATTATATTTTTTGGATTACACTTTTTTTATTTTATAATACAATTTTCATATTTTGTAGTATATTTTTAGAATAATAATTTTTTTTATTTAAACCAAACTCTTCTATTCAATAAGAATTTTAGTTTACCAAAGCAGCCCTTATTATATTCCTAACAGTAATACGTCCTTATTGAAGAATCGGAATTTTCTAACAACAGTGGCCCACGTTTGATCAATTGATCCTCACAAATCCAATAAAAACATGTTCATATTTTTAAAATTGATTTTTCTATAACCTACTCCTAAGTCACATTACAAAAATCTTTATTAAAAATTTTTGATTTTCCAGATTATTTAAAATTCTTAAATAAGGTTTATTATTTTATTTTTTAGTATTTTATTTCTAAATCGAGTATTCTTATTATGTACCATTAAAAATATTATAAAGATTATTTTTAATTTAACTAGTTTTTATATTAAAATATAATTAGCTTAGCCAATAGCTTATACACTAATATCAACACGACATAGTTAGGATTAAGAATTTAAAAATTTATCTATCAACCGTTTAGTTTTGATTTTTAAAGAATACGTCATGAAATATTTTCTATTTTGATTTTCTAAGGACATTGTCCATTAAAAGTGAAACAAAAACCTCATAATATTACTACGAGGTTCTAGCTACTTGAGTAGATACTTGAAACAATACCATGTAATATTTCTTATTTATTCATATTTTTTGTAGTACAAGAGTAAATGAAATGGAATTTACATATGATTGTGAAATTATTGATGTAATTAAGACTTTTGAAAGTAGAATGTTGACAAGGGTATTATACAAGAAACGGATGGAAGTATAGGAAATTTTGCGTACTTATTGAATTGGTATACTTTTTCAGGATTGGTAAAAGAAGCTAAACAAAGAATTATAAGAGAGCAACAGTCTTATTAGCGGTATTGGTTTCAGCATGTCTGGCTACTCTACTCAAAATTATCATCAACTTATCCTCATCCCTTACTAAATCAAAATCAGAATGGAATTCCAACCCTCTTCAGTGACTTTCCCCTACCACCCAAGGTTCCTTCCTCCTCCTTACCCCTAACATCTGGGTACGTTCTTATGGTTTCGTAAATCCTCGCTCCAACGTGGGGCAAGCCTTCGATCGATCCATGCGAAGTTGGGTTCTTATTATTTTCCGTCGCATGATCCTCGATGCTTCAGAACCTCGTTCGACGACTTCGAGACTCCGAATCACCCATCAATGTCATCCAACACCTCCGATATGCCATTTTATGTATTCTCTGTTTCATGTGCTTTGGCGATCGTCTCGACGAACAACAGATCCCCAAAGTGGAAGCTATTCATCAACGCCTTATCTTGGCCTTCCCGTGCGTCCGGATCCTCAATGTGTGTCCTCCCTTGATTACCAAGTTAGTGTTTAGTAGCTGGTGGAGAGACCTCATTAACATCATGAACTCCAAAAACGACATTGTCATCCCTCTAATTAGGGAGTCGAAGTCCCAAAACAACAACTGTTGCAATTATCAAGGGAAAGACTCTGAAAAGATGTTGAATTGCATATCTGAATTAATAATGAAATGAGGCTTAAATAGCCATTACAATAAATTGAAGATGTTGCACACGTTTTCCACTAACATCAGATCCTAGAAACATGGCTTTGTTGATCTAAAAAACAATGCTAACAAACCAGAAAACTAGCTAAATACATTGACCATTTCAGCTCCTAAAAACTAGCAACAACTACTTGACTTGCTTAAACCTACAACGTCTTCAAACTTGACTTCTGTTTTAAATCTTCAACGGCTAAAATGCTCAAGTGTGATCACTTTCAACACCCCCTCTTGATCCAAGCTTCAGCATAGCAATCTTCTTCATAAAAAACTCATGTTTTGCCTAGTTTAGAGCCTTCGTGAAAAAGATCAGCATTTTGAAAATCTTTACCACAAAACTGCAGAACAACCTTTCCTTCAAATACCGATTTTCTAGATAAAATGATATTGAACTTCAATGTGTTTAGTTCTGGCGTGGAACACAGGATTCTTAGCCATAGCTATGGTTGATTTGTTATCACACCAAATTTCCAACGCCTCTTGTTGCTCGCAACACAGATCCTTTATAATCTTCTTTAACCATACAACTTGCTTAGCTGTAGCACCAACAACTACATAATTTGCCTCTGATGAAGAGAGTGCAATTGTTTCTTGCTTCTTGGAACTCCATGTGATTGCACCAAACCCCAAGTTAAACACTGATTCAGATGTGCTTTTCCTGTCATCAACACACCCTGCCCAATCACTATCAGTGTATCCCCTTAACTTGAAGCCCTTGACACTTTCATACCAAATTCCCATCTCAACTAATCCAACAACATATCTTAAAATCCTTTTTGTTGCACCAAGATGTTGCTTTGTAGGGCAACGCATATATCTTGACACCACACTGACACAGTATTGAATGTCTGACCGAGTGTGAGTAAGATAATTCAACCCACCTACCAAGCTTCTAAACAACCTTTCATCAGCCTTGCCAGTTCCATCCTCTTTCTGCAGCTTCTCATTGGTATTCATAGGAGTCTTAGCAATTTCACAATTCTCCATATGAAACCTCTTTAACAAATCATGAGCATATTTTTTCTGACAAACAAAAATACCGTCTTTTTCTTGCTTTACCTGCAATCCAAGGAAGTATTGCAACACTCTAAGATCAGTCATCTCAAATTCATGCATCATTGAATT
The DNA here is from genome assembly GCA_964016875.1 of Fallopia convolvulus. NCBI lineage: Eukaryota > Viridiplantae > Streptophyta > Magnoliopsida > Caryophyllales > Polygonaceae > Fallopia > Fallopia convolvulus. The sequence goes on from OZ024736.1 coordinate 31,226,904, forward strand.
CTTAAACTCATCTAGCAAGCTTTGTGATGAACTAACATAGATGCTATCATCAACATACAAGCATACTATAATGAATTCATGCGTACCTCTTTTCGTCACATACAAAGTAGGTTCATTCTCACTTCTGTTGAAGCCTGAGTTGGTGAAGAATCCATCAATCTTGTTGTACCATGCTCTTGGAGCCTACTTCAAGCCATACAAAGGCTTTCTTAGCTTGTATACTTTCTCTTCTTCGCCCTCTTTGACAAACCCTTGAGGTTGCTCGACAAACACTTCCTTTTGAAGCTCTCCATTCAAAAATGTAGGCTTGACATCAAATTGGAACACTTTTAGCTTCCACTGTGTAGCAAGAGCCAACACTATTCTCACAGTTTCAAACCTTGCAACTGGAGAAAATGTTTCTTCATAGTCCAAACCTTCTTGTTGAGCATATCCCTTTACCACCAGTCGAGCTTTGTGCTTGGATATGCTTCCATCTGAGTTGAACTTTGTTCTAAACACCCACTTGAGGCCAATGACATTCTTTTCTCGAGGTAAATTCATCAGCTCCCAAGTCTCAATCTTCTGAATTGAGTTGATCTCCTCTTTCAATGCTTCTTGCCACTCTGATTGACTCACAACTTCTTCAAAATTGGTGGGTTCAGAAGCCACTAAAGCAAAGTCACAATTCTCATAAATATCAACAAGTGATCTTACTCTAAGTGGGGGAGTTTCACTTGATGATGATGAATGAGAATGTGGTGAGCTTTGACTGCTTGATGATGTCGATGACCCAACAGGAGTTGTTGGTGTTGCTGGTGGACTTAAATCAGGTTGTGCAGGCACTGGATCACTGCCAGCTTCATCCTCAAAACAGATTGCTCTTCTTGCTATTTTGCTATCATTCAGCCTTTGCTCAAACTTCCAACTCTAGTCCTCATCAAATATTACATTCATGCTAATGATAATCTTGCCAAACACAGGATTGTACAATCTATATGCTTTAGACTGAACAGAATAGCCAACAAATATGCATTTCTCTGCCTTATCATCCAACTTTACTCTCAAATTTATCATAGCATATGCAATGTATCCAAATACTCTTAAATGAGTTACAAAGGGTTTCTTCATTCTCCAAGCTTCAAATGGAGTTGAGTTCTTGACCACCCTTGTTGGAGAGATATTTAGAGTATAGATAGCTATTGCAATTGCCTCACTCCAAAATTCATTTAGAATCCCTTTCATCTTGAGCATTCATCTGGCCATCTCTACCATTGTTCTGTTTTTTCTCTCCGCCACCCCGTTTTGCTCAGGTGTGTATGGAGCTGTCAGCTCACGCCTTATGCCATGATCATCACAGAACCTTGTGAATTCTTGTGACATGAACTCCCCTCCTCTGTCAGTCCTTAGAGCTTTAACTTGTCTTCCACTTTGTTTCTCAACCAATGACTTGAACTTCTTGAAGTTCTCAAACACCTCAGATTTTGCTTGTTGAAAGAACACCCAACTCATTCTGGTGTAGTCATCTGTGATCAGCAAGAAATATTTGCTTCCACCAAGCGATGGTGTCTGCATAGGCCCACATAATCAACATGAACCAGCTCCAAGCACTCACTTGCTCTCCATGAATCTCCACTTGGAAAGGAGCCTTTGGCCTGTTTTCCATATATACAACCCTCACATAGCTCAAGCTCACCAGTCTTAGGCAAGCCTAGCACAAACTCTTTGGACTGCAGCAGCTTCAACCCTTGCATATGCAAATGTCCATATCTCAGGTGCCACATCTTGGCATCTTCTTCACCTCTTAGACAAATCAAGGGGAAACATCCTATTTCTTCCCATTGATATCTTCACAACAATCTCCTTAGAGCTTTTGTCTCGAATCAAACAAGCTCCATTTTCAAATAGCACTGAATATCCAGAATTTAGAAGTTGGCCTACACTCAACAGATTATGAGCCAACTTTGGCACATATTGCACATCACACATAAGCTTTATATTGCCTTGTTCTGTTGTGATTGCAATGGTGCCTAGTCCTTCTACTTCCAATTGCTTTCCATCTCCTAGCCTCACCCTACTTTTCACCGTTTCATCCAATTTTCTAAACATGGATTTGGCACTTGACATGTAGTTTGAGCACCCACTGTCAACATACCAACCGCCACCATCTGTCTCATTACTTGCAACCGTTTGAGCTAGGAACAACTTCTCTTCTTGCTTCACAAAATTGGACTTTTGTTCACGTCCCTTTTCTTCATCTTCCTGCTTCTTCCAGCAATTAGCCTCTTTATGCCACGACTTCTTACAATAATAGCATTTGGGAGGGCTCTTGTTGTGAGAAGATTGATCTCTTCCCTCATTGCTTTGCCCTCTCCCACGGCCTCTTCCTCTGTAGCCTCCCCTTCCTCTGCCTCTTTCTGAATTCTGTTGTGATCTTTCTTTTGTAGAAGACTCACCTTTAACTTGGAAGGCTTTCTCTTCTTTCTAGTCATCCCCTTTGGATAACCTATCTTCATGAGATTAAAGGGAACCCATCAACTCATACAATGTGTAGTTTCCATGTCCTTGGACTCCTCGATTTCATCCACACCATGATCAAACTTCTTTGTGAGACTCCTCAACACATTTCTCACAACTTGTTCAGCCTTGATGTCTTCACCATAAGATCTCATCTGCTGCACATTGCTTGACACCCTTGAGAGGTACTCCTGAATAGTTTCTTTTTCCTTCATTTGAAAGGACTGGAATTCCCTCCTTAGAGACTACAATCTCACCATGATCACCTTCTTGTCTCCCATGTACTCCTTTAATATAGTACTCCCCGCTTCTTTTGTTATAGAAGCCGTTGCAATTCGTGGGAATATCTCATCATCCAAAGCCTGTTGAATGATGAACAACGCTTTTGCATCCTTCTTCCTATTCTCCCTTAGTGCTTGATCCGGTTTTGCTGGCTCTGTGTCATTAAAGCCATCTTCAACAATGCTCCATAACTCTGAGATTTGAAGAGAGTCTTCATCTTCAAACTCCAAAAATGGTAATTAACTCCTTTGAACACAGGCAACTAGGTAAATTAAGTTCCCATTTCCATTACCATTGTTGCCTTTCATTGCTTTCAATACCCTTGTGTTTCCTTGTGTTTAATCCTCACACGAAACATTCAAATCAAGCCCCAGATTAACTCTCTCGCTCTGATACCAAATGTTGCAATTATCAAGGGAAAGACTCTAAAAAGATGTTGAATTGCATATTTGAATTAATAATGAAATGAGGCTTAAATAGCCATTACAAGAAACTGAAAATGCTGCACACGTTTTCCACTAACATCAGATCCTAGAAACGTGGCTTTGTTGATCTAAAAAACAATGCTAACAAACCAGAAAACTAGCTAACTACATTGACCAATTCAGCTCCTAAAAACTAGCAACAACTACTTGACTTGGTTAAACCTACAACGTCTTCAAACTTGACTTCTGTTTTAAATCTTCAACGGCTAAAATGCTCAAGTGTGATCACTTTCAACAACGACTTCCCAAGTTACGTGGACTCATTGAAAGAGCTCGAACTCCCGGAAGACGGAGACGACAACGACAACCGCGGGAAGAGAAAGATGAAGGAGGAGGAGATCGTTGGCGCTTGCTCGGAGCTCTTAACAGCCGGAGCCGACCCAACCTCAACTACCCTCCAATGGATACTAGCCCATTTGGTAAAAAACCAATGAATCCAGACCAAGCTATTCCGTGAAATTCTCAGCGTTGTGGGCTCAGACGGAGGAGGAGTGGAAGAAGAGGATTTGTCAAAGATGGAGTATCTAAAGGTAGTGGTGTTGGAGGGGCTAAGGCGGCACCCTCCAGGGCACTCCGTCCTCCCCCACACCGTGACCAAGCAAGTTGAATTGGACGGTTATCGTATCCCAAAGGACGTTGTATTGAACTTTGCGGTGGCAGATATGGGGTTGGACCCAGAGATGTGGGAGGACCCCATGGAGTTTAAGCCCGAGAGGTTCTTGGGAGCTGACGTGGACATTACTGGTAGCAGGGACATTAAGATGATGGTGTTTGGGGTTGGAAGGAGGATTTGTCCCGGACTCAGTTTGGCTATGCTTCATCTCGTGTATTTTCTAGCAAATTTGGTATGGGAGTTTGAGTGGACGGAAGTTGAGGAATATCTAGTGGATTTCTCAGAGAAGCAGGAGTTTACTATTGTTATGAAGCACCCGCTTCGTGCAAATTAAGGTGACACCCAAGTCTCGCATCTGAATTTAAGATTACTTAAAAATGTATAGATGTGAAGTCAAGAGGGTGAAAAATGACCGGCTTGAAAGGGGTTAAGTGTTGCCCATAGCCATGGGTGTGGGTGGTTCATGCCACGCCATTACATGAAATAAGAGTTACAAGAAAATATTTGTGTTTGGACAATTAGAACATTAGCCAAACTCTATCTAAATAAGCTACTTTCTTGTGATATTTTATCTGCCTATGGTCGTGAATCTTGTGATATACTATTGTTTAGGTGTTGGGTTTGTTTAGCATGTAATGTTGTTACATGGACGTTTTAAACTTGCATGATGCTACTCTAGTACTTTGAGATTTGAAAAGTTGAAAAAAAAAGACTAATGCAAGCCATTTTATTTTTTTACATTGTTTGACTATACATTCTACTCGAACAAGGCACAGAAAGATATATAAAATATATTCAAAATTTTCCTTTTTAAAAAAATTATTTGCATAAATTTGTGGGACTTCAAACCCTTTAAGACCATTCACAATGGTAAGACTAAAAATAGGTTTTTAACCCCCTCAAACCAAATTTCTCACTCTTCCACCTCATTTTAAAACCCATTTCTACTTTATTCCCACAACCCACATCTTCATTCTATTCTTTAAAATTCACTATAATTTTCTTTTCTATCTTTATTTCTCCAACTACACTATTTAAAATATTAAAATAATATACACATCTAGTTTCAAAATACATTAAAAGCATAAATTCATTTTTTTAAATATTCAACATATAATCTAATTTATTAAATACTAAAAAGTAAAAAAAAATTAAAATTTTAAATCAAAATATATATAAAATGGATGTCTATAAATAGATAAAATAGATTCTCAAATGTTAAAAATATTTGTGTGAATATGTTTTATTTTTCATGCCATAAATTTAGCTTAAAGTGACAATCTTGTCCTTTGGTCATGCGTTTTGAGTTGAATGACAGTGGAACATTAATATTTTTTTTGTCTTCATCTGCTTTAAAAAGTTTACAACAACGGCTAAAACTGGGATTTAAGGTGACTCTAAAATAGAGCCCAAAGGCACAGGATTTTATACAATTTCACTGTTTACTAAATTTTTATTATTATTTTAAGTTTAAAAACCTACATTGTGGATGGTCTTTAGAGCCCATTTTATAAGGTGGATTTGGATTTGAATCTACTAGAGTACGTTACTCTATGAATGAAGTTAATATTACCCTAATAAAATTTATTGAACCTTAAAAAAGATAAATAAAAAAAATTAAATATAATTCATTAATTTATACTTTAATGGTGCAGATCTCACCAACTCTACCTATATATATAGAATTAAATTACAACTCTATTAGAACCTATTTCGTTGGATTTTTATCTATTGGTATTTGAATATGGGCTTGGTTAAAAGCCTATTGCCATCCGTACACATCATTAGTATATTTTTCCAATACTTAGGTAAGGTGGATACAAATATTAAAAAATAGGGGCACACTCAAGATAAATGGGTTTTGAAGAGGAATGAGAGCCATCATGTGGGTTGTTAGATCTAGTTTAATCAATGGATAAAAAGGAGGGTGTAGAATAAGCAATATGGGGGATAAATTATAGGGGCAATCCTATAATTTTCTAAAATAGGGGGATCTAAATTTTAGGCCTTGTTTGTTTCTATATCTATATATAGTACGTATAGGAAATGGAGTTAGGAATGAGTCAAAACCCATACCAATGTTTGTTTTAGGGGATGAGAATGAGTGATTCCCAGGCCATCAAAATATACTTCATATCTATTCCAAAATTAAGGTAGGAGTGATTCTTATTCCAACCCGATATCTCATTCCAACTCGATTCTTGGTATAGAAACAAACGATGTCTTTAGAAGAGGTTAAAAAAATGTCATATATCATCAAGAATTTCCATATATCAACAACTAAATAGTATGCCAATTAACCCTAAAAAAATCCGCTACACAAATCGCCATTGATTCATCTGCTATTTCACCATCGCCGTCTACTTTTTCAAATATGTGTATTTCCTAATTCGTGTTGTCGTGTTAAAATAACCATACTCCAATGGAACGATATATGTAATTTCATGTGTTTCGAATCGTTTACATCTATTGATGGCTTGATTGAGTTTTTCAAACCCTAAAAACATTTAGAATTGGTGTTTTTGTGTATACCGATATGTTCAAACGAGTGTTTAAATGGTACGACGATGAATAACAAGTTGAATTGAATAAGTATTGGGCTAACCGTGAATTATATAGTGTATATATTTGAATATGAACTTATTGAGATAGTTGGTTTGAATAACTAACTAATTGACATTGAATTATAAATACAATGGGGTGACCTAGTGGTAAGAGGTACGAGGGATGTTGGGAGTTCTAGGTTCGATCTTTGTCTCCGCCCCTACACTTGGGTGAAAAATCAAGTCTCACCATTCTTCCACCACTAGGTTAGCCAGTTGTTGCGAGTCGATTTACCTGGTTCGTGTGCTTTGCCGGCTAGTTTACGGATCCGGAATTTATCACCAAAGGGTGGGATATGTATTTTTCAAATCATGTTTTAGCACTATAAATATTACAACTTGATTGTCTGAAAAGTGCAAATAATTTAAATAAAGGGAACAATTAATCATTGAATCATAATATTCAAGTATTTCGATTTGAACCTGCATTTCCAATGATTGGAATAACAATTCGGTATGTTGTGATCGAATTAAAAAAACAGACTTACGAGTGAATACATGGTCTTTACAACTGAATATAAACCCTTGTTTGTATGAACAATTCACGTACAAATTAAAGTGGGTTCTCCATGTTCATGTGTGTATGTATGGACAAATGATGAGGGGGTGTGCCTCTCCGCCGACGCGCAGTTCATATTCTTTCATGGTGGTGTCTGGGACAAGTTTAATGTGCGCGCGCGGTGTGCCTCTCCACCGACGCGCAGTTCATATTCTTTCATGGTGGTGTCTGGGACAAGTTTAATGTGCGCGCGCGGTGTGCCTCTCCACCGACGCGCAGTTCATTTTCTTTCATGACGGTGTCCGGGACACGTTTAATGTGCGCGGTGTCCCTCTCCGTCAGTGCGCGATTCATATGCTTTCATGGCGGTGTCCGAGGCAAGTTTAATGTGTGCCGCCATCGCGCGGTTCATTTGTTGGAAAATTAATCCCCTTTAGACCTAAAACGTTGTTGGGACGTTGTTGGGACCTCTGGTTCTAAACAACGGATCAACGATGTAATTTTCTTAAGTTTTGATAATGACAAACACCATAGGGAACTAATGTGGTTTGTTCAAGCATTTCTAAGGAACACAGGTACAACCAAGAACTTCTATGAATGACCAAAAGCCACAGCAGGCCACAATGCTGAGTTTCCATCAAGGAAACTCTAAAGAGAAAAGTTCCCATGATGTGGGAACTCCCAGAAATGATCAAGAGAACACAAGCGTACAACGATGAAGAGTTTCCATCAAGGGAACTCTGAAGAAGACAGTTCCCATGACATGGGAACTCACATGTGAGGACAACGACCGTTCAGCGCAGATCGCGGGATTCTGTCTCAGACAGCCCGAAGGAACGGTCTGAGGATCAGACTGTCACGCTTCATCCAACGGTCCGATTGATCCAAGAAGTTGACCTAGTTCAAACCAAAGTCACATGTGAAGAAAGTACAACTTGGGCATCAAGCAAAGGGCATTTTGGACACAAACGAAAGATGCGATTGCCCAAGCTCACCTGGACTATAAAGCCAAATGAATAGTACTCGGTCTGAGTACTTCTCCCAGAACTCTCAAACACCCACATCTGAGAAAAAGAAAGTAAAGGAAGAGAAGTCCCCGCCGACGAGTGTGTGATCTCAGCGACGGTGAAGCCGAAGTTCCCAAGGACAAGGGAACTGAGAAGTCGGTGTAAGGTCTGACTTATTTGTATTTTGCTGTTGTGAGCTTAGGAACTTAGTTGAGAGGATTTGCTAGTGTTGCTAGAGTTAGGAAGAACTCGTAGGAACAGAGAAGTGTGAATCCGGCTGTGTAACTAAGGAACAAAGCAATTAATATAAGTAAGTCATTCAAAATCCTCCAAGCGGAGGTAGAGGTTTACCCATACAACTAGTTGGTTGTAGTGGGGTTCCTCTATAAAGGAACTGCGTTCTTTACTATCTTTATTACTTGCGATTGTTTACTTCCGCTGCCTTGGGAACATCTTAATTGCCAGTTCCCAAGCTCTTTGCTAACCGTTTACGATCCAACAATTGGTATCAGAGCTTGCGCTCTAGATTTGTGTTAGCATCGCAGGTATCAAATGGCTCAGGAACTTACTCAAGTGGGGAACAACACTAGTAAGCCACCAAGGCTTATTACCGGAAGATTTGAAAGCTGGCAATGCGACATGAAGGATTGGATGCGTGGCCAAGACTACCAAGCCTGGTGTGTTATCGAGAGAGGAAACTTCGAAATCGATCCAGCTATAGTCAACGACCTATCAAAGTGGGGACCCAACGAATACAAGTGTATGGAGGCAAACTACAAAGCCAAAAAATATCTGAAGAGGTCCATGTGCGTACAAGACTGTGACAGGGTATCAAACCTTGACACAGCCAAGGAAATGTGGGAAGCCATCCAACAAATGCACGTTGGGAACTCAGATCTCCGAGAAGATCTTCAGATGAATGCAAAAACGGAGTTCTACAACTTTCAAATGGAGATGGGAGAGTCTGTCGATAGCTACCAGTCCCGATTTGAAGGACTTTGCACCAAAATGGAAGGCTTGGGGATCACCAAAGAAGAAATCACCCATAAGATGAAGGTCCAACAACTCTTCAACGGATTGACTGGAGAATGGGCAAACGAGAGAACAATGTTCAAGGAAAATCCGGAAAACAGAACACTCATGCTCCATCAAGTGTTTGGAAAGCTAGTAGGACACGAGAAGAGAAAGATCGATGATAAGGAACAGACTCGAGCTCATCGAGGGATCGCACTCAAGATCGAGAAGATGCTCAAATCAACCCAAGAACAACACGAAGACTCCGAACAAGAAGAGGATGAGGAGCTAGTTCTCGTAACAAAGGCTCTTCGAAACTTCTACAAAGGGAAGTCTCAAAGGAACAGTGTGAACTGGGGAAAAGGGCAGAGTTCCCAAAGAAAACCCGCAGAGAAGGACCTCTCCGATGTCACATGCTACAAGTGCAACAAGAAAGGACACTTCGCTAAGGAATGTCCACAGGGAACTGACGGCCGGAAGCAAGGGAAGAAGGCTTACATCGCCACCTGGAGCAATGATGAAGACGAAGATCCCGAGTCATGGGCACTCCCAGACATGTGTGGCATGGCCATAGGAGAAACCACTAGGGAACAACCCAGTGAGGTAACCACTGAAACTGTTCTTGATTCTTTAAAACAGGAACACATAAATGCTCAATTAGTTGGTCTTGAACCTTGTCCCAACTGCATATCCCTTCTTGAAAAACTCAAGTCTCATGTGTCTCACATCGTAGATCTAGAAAATGAAATCAAAACTCTAGAGAAAGATGAAAACACCCTCTTGCAAAACCTGAGTAAGACTCCTGACCATCTTGAAGCCTCGAGTTCCCAAATTAAGTTTGTCCCAGCCAAACACGGCATAGGATACAAAGGTGAATGCTCAAAGAATGGAAAGTCACCCCTGAGTGAACATGAAATCCATGAGTGTAGGGCCTTAGAACTTCAATGTGAGAAACAGAAAAATGCCTATCTTGAAGAAAAAATTAGGGTCCTAGAAAGTGGGAACGGAGGTGAGAGAGATTATTACACTAGGAACACTGGACATAGACTTTATGTCCAAATTGCTAAGGGAAACGGGTCACGGGTGTACAACAAGGAAACCATGGATAGGAACAGAATCCAGAGACCACACCCAAAGTACTACCTGGGAGAATACTACAAGACGTGCTGGAACTGTGGTGCTCATGGGCACTACAAGGAAGCATGTCCCAAGAAGAAATCCCAAACCCTTAGAAACCGTGAGTTCCTAAACAAACAAAAACATCATGCCAATCATCAAAGGAACTCCAACTCTCATGATATCAACATCTCTGACTACGTTTTAAATGAGAATATTTTCCCTTGCAAGGGACCGGGCAAGAGTCATCTTGCCTGGGTCTCAAAACACTAACTTTACCTTGTAGGTGGCAGTGAGAGGGAACAATGCATGGTTCATAGACAGTGGATGCTCGAACCATATGACCGGAAACAAGGATATCCTCATCTCACTCCACACTCATGCCGAAGGAGGCCATGTCTCATTTGGCAATAAAAACAAGGGAGAAGTAATTGGAAAGGGAGAAGTATTGCTAAATAGATCAATCAAAATCAGCAATGTCAACTTGGTGAAAGATCTGGGATACAATCTCTTAAGTGTTGCCCAGATATGTGATCAAGGGAACAACGTTGTCACCTTCGACTCAGACGAATGCCTAGTCATCAACAAAAAGACCAACAAAGTGATTCTGAGAGGAAGAAGGTACAACAACGTCTATGTAGTAGATACAGAATTTGAACCACCAATGAAGCTGTGTCTTGCAAGTTCCCAAGATGACACGGAACTCTGGCATAGACGACTAGGACATGCAGGTGTAAATTAAATCCTGAAGCTTTATCTACAGGATCTGGTCATTGGTCTTCCACGAATCAATCTCGAAGGAGTCAAAATGTGTGAAGCATGTGTTCGCGGGAAACAGACCAGGAACTCCTTCAAACCCAAAAAGGTGGTGAGCACAACCAGGCCTTTAGAGCTAATTCACATGGATCTCTGTGGTCCCATGAGAACGGCTAGCTATGGTGGAAAAAGGTACATGTACATTTTAATTGATGATTTTTCAAGATTCACCTGGGTTATTTTCTTGAAGGCAAAATCACAAGCATTTGAAGAATTCGAACCCTTCATCAAAAGAACATAAGTAAGCTTGGGACTCAAACTGAAAGCAATCAGATCTGATTATGGAACTGAGTTTCAAAACTCAGAGTTCCTAAACTTCTGTGAGAAAAATGGGATCTCTCACAATTTCTCAGCTCCTCGCACCCCTCAGCAAAATGGATTGGTCGAGAGAAAGAACAGAACCCTGGAGGACATGGCTAGAACCATGATGATTGAAAGTGGAGTTCCCGAGTACTTCTGGACCGAAGCCATCTCCACAGCTACGTACATCTTGAACCGAGCCATGACAAGGCCCCTGATCAACAAAACGTCCTATGAGCTCATCAAAGGAAGAAAACCAAACATCTCACACTTGAGAACATTTGGTTGCACGTGCTTTGTTCACAATAATGGCAAAGACAACCTTGGCAAATTCGACCTCAGAAGCGATGAAGGGATCTTCCTGGGATACTCAGCACAAAGCAAGGCTTACAGGGTCTATAATAAGAGGACCAAGAAGATAGAAGAAAGCATCCATGTCGTCTTCAACGAGAAATCCGTAAAGATGGGAACAGAGACCCAAGGGAAGGGAACTCTGTTCAAGCTGGTAAGACAAGATGACGATGATGATGATGATGATGAGCCAAGGAAGAGGGATGAAGACTATCCAAGTGCAAGCAACATCCCACAACCAGGGAACAACGATGGAGATACAACCCTCACTGATCAAATTTCCCTCGAAGTTCCCTCCTCAGATGAATTACAAGACACATCCAACTCTCTTGTTCCCCAAGACAATATCCTTCCAGAATCAAGTATTCAGGGGGAACAAAGAGGGAACTTGCCAGAAATCTCTGAAGAAACCTCAAATGAAGAAGTTGAAGATGAGTGTTCCCATGACAAAGAAACAGCTACTGAAGATGACGCACATGCAAGGGAACCCGCTCATACAAGAAATTTTCAACAAAGGAAGGACCACCCCATTGAGAACATCATCACCCCTTATGATAAAGGTGTACAAACTCGTTCCTCTCTCAATAATTTTTGTACATTTAATGCGTTTGTTTCAATGGTGGAACCCAAAAATATCAAAGAAGCTTTGAAGGACCCAGATTGGATTCAAGCTATGCAAGAGGAACTCCACCAATTCGAGAGGAACAAAGTTTAGAAGCTAGTTCCTAGGCCCAAGAACAAGAACATCATAGGAACTCGATGGGTCTTTAGGAACAAGCTCGATGATACTGGGGTTGTAGCAAGGAACAAGGCTAGGCTAGTGGCACAAGGCTACAGACAAGAGGAAGGAATCGACTACGATGAGACCTTCGCACCGGTTTCCAGGATCGAGGCCATCCGACTTCTAATTGCCTATGCTGCTCACAAGGGATTCAAGCTTTATCAAATGGATGTGAAAACAGCCTTTCTCAATGGACATCTCAAGGAAGAAGTATATGTAGCTCAACCCCCAGGATTCGAAGATGAGAAGCTACCCAACCGTGTATACTTCCTGGAGAGGGCACTCTATGGACTCAAACAAGCTCCCCGAGCTTGGTATGACAGGTTTGCTCAATTCCTCTTGTCCCATGGATACCTTCGCGGTACCATAGACAAGACTTTGTTTTTAAAGAAAGAGTCTAAAGACATTTTGATTGTGCAAGTATATGTTGATGACATTGTGTTTAGAGCAACTAACGAAACTCTTGTAGAGAAATTTAAGGACCTCATGAGCAGTGAGTTTGAGATGAGTCTCATTGGGGAACTCACGTTCTTCCTGGGACTTCAAATATCCCAAACCAAGGAGGGAACAAAGAATCATCAACAGAAATACATCAAGGAAATGCTCGTGAAGTATGGGATGGAACCCTCCAAGCCCATTGACACTCCCATCTCACCAAATTCAAGGCTCAATGCGGATGAAACAGGTATAAGTGTGGACCAAAGGAACTATCGAGGTATGATTGGGTCCCTCCTTTACTTAACAACTAGTAGACCTGATATTATGTTCTCCGTATGTCTTTGTGCTCATTTTCAAGCTAACCCTATGGAATCACACCTGAAAGAGGTGAAGAGAATTTCCAGGTATCTCAAAGGGAACGATAACTTGTGCCTATGGTATCCAAGGAACAGTTCCCTTGAGCTCATTGCATACACATATGCAGATTTTGCAGGGCACTTGGTTGACAGAAAGAGCACATCAGGAATGGCCCAGTTCCTAGGGTCATGCTTGGTCTCGTGGGGATCTAAAAAGCAAAACTCAGTGGCACTCTCCATAGCTGAAGCCGAATATGTGGCTGTCGCATCGTGCTGTTCCCAAGTTCTATGGCTTAAGTCACAACTCCAGGATTACGGTATGTCTTTTGGCCCAGTTCCCATACTTTGTGATAACACTAGCGCCATAAACATTTCCAAAAATCATGTGCATCATTCTAGAACTAAGCATATAGATATAAGGGATCACTTTCTACGTGACAATGTTGAAAGTGGGAACATCTCGATGGAACACTGTAGAACTGAAGAGCAAATTGCGGACATTCTCACCAAAGCTTTAGACAAACGTCCCTACCAGCGTTTTCGAATGCTTCTAGGGATGATAACTCTAAACTAAACAAGTCCCTGTTTGTCTCTCCCTCAATGCCTGACTAGTTTATACAAGATTGCATGATAGGGAACTCGGACTTATTGCTTTCACTATGCCATGATTACTAGTCTAAAGATAAATGTGTACAAAGGAACTTTATTTCTTTCGGCCATACATGATCAACCAGAGTTCCCTTTATCCCTCTTTACAATCCACTATGACGGTTGATCATATAACCAACCCTAATCTAGGGACCAGACAAACGCTTCTCATGAGCCAAAATATTTCCTTTATCGAGTCGAAAATTGTCTGGTTCCCTTTGAGTTCCCTAGCCCCACAAAAGGATGAGTGTGAAGTTCCCTTCACCACTTCACTCTCCCTGACCTTGACAAGATCATGGGAACTGATACATACTAGGAAGGGAACGCTGACTCATCTTCAAACAAATGGTGGTGTCCACGAGTTCCCAACTGCCAAGGGATCGTGTGCTCATGATTTAAGCGGCTGCACCTCCTCAGCTAAAAGGACCTAGAACGGTCTCTAGGGGGAACACATCCAGAAGCACGACAAAGAAGGGGAAGGGGACCTCTTCCACAAAGCACCATGTCGATGAGCGCAGGAAGCTCCTTCCTCCACTTATCGTTTCAGAAGACGTGCTAAACGACAACGGTATCGGGGAACTGTGGGACCTGATCAAGGCCCAGGGCTGGGAGAACCTCTGCAAAGAGACTGTGAGCGTAGATCCCTCACAAGTGCGTCAGTTTTACAACAACTTCACTATCACTAACGACTGCACTCAGGGAACTCTCTCCCACGAAGGCGACGAGTTCATTTTTACAACATCGACAATCGCCTTCAACTCCAGGTCCCCGGACAAGGGCTCAACGAGTTGCCCAGTAAGCTCTGGGGCGACTTCAATAGCGCTGAGGTGTGCAACACAATCTTTGAGGGTCGGGTTCCCTCGAAAGTGCTCTCGACACACCATCTCTCCCTGGTCGCCAAGCTCGCTCACCAATTCATAATAAATGTGGTGATCCCTCTCCAGGAGAAGCATCTGGTCGTCAACATCCCTGATGCCATCATCCTCTATCACTTCCTCCTCAAGAAGCCCATCAACCTTCCTAGAATAATCCTTGGGCACATGGAGAAGTGCATGGCTTCCAAGTCCCATTCCCTTCCCTACTCTGGGCTGATAAAGAAGCTCCTACAAAAAGAGGGTCTCTACGACGCCTCTAAGGATGAAATCGAGCTTGGAAGGGAACTGGACATTTCAGTTGTCCAGAAAATGAGGCACTCTGAGCCTGTCGAGGAAGCGGCTCAACTGGAGTCTGGTGAACAAGAGGGGAACTCTCAAGTGTTGCTCCGAATCGCCAACACCCTCGACCAGATTGCCAAGGACCAAGCAGTGTTGGCCAGAGGACAAGAAAAGCTTACACAAGTCCTTACGCGCCTCTGTGACACCCTGTTCCCTCAAGCCCCATCATCTCTCCCTTCTTTTTCCCTTAATCCAAAAATGACCACAAATTGTACTTCGGTTCCTTGTATATATTATCTTAAGTAATGAAATGGTCTTTATTTTGATTGCGTGTTCCCTTCTTCCCTATTATTGCTTTGCTTGTTTTCGATGATGTCAAAAGGGGGAAAGGCAAAAAATGCGAGATGAGTTAAAAGTTTAAGTTATCACAGACCACGCATAAGCTAAGGGGGAACAAGTGCATAAAAAGCTTAGTAAGAACTAAATGTCTCACCAGAAGTGGTTCCCTAAATCTAATTATTTCACTAAAAGTGACTTCCCAAAATCATACTTAGGAACTCATCAGCATATCATTCAATGAAATACTTGCATATTTTGTGATGGGTTTGTCATCATCAAAAAGGGGGAAATTGTTGGGACCTCTGGTTCTAAACAACGGATCAACGATGTAATTCTCTTAAGTTTTGATAATGACAAATACCATAGGGAACTAATGTGGTTTGTTCAAGCATTTCTAAGGAACACAGGTACAGCCAAGAACTTCTATGAATGACCAAAAGCCACAGCAGGCCACAATGCTGAGTTTCCACAAGGGAACTCTAAAGAGGAAAGTTCCCATGATGTGGGAACTCCCAAAAATGATCAAGAGAACACAAGCGTACAACGATGAAGAGTTTCAATCAAGGGAACTCTGAAGAAGACAGTTCCCATGACATGGGAACTCACATGTGAGGACAACGACCGTTCAGCGCAGATCGCGGGATTTTGTCTCAGACAGCCCGAAGGAACAGTCTGAGGATCAGACTGTCACGCTTCATCCAACGGTCCGATTGATCCAAGAAGTTGACCTAGTTCAAACCAAAGTCACATGTGAAGAAAGTACAACTTGGGCATCAAGCAAAGGGCATTTTGGACACAAACGAAAGATGCGATTGCCCAAGCTCACCTGGACTATAAAGCCAAATGAATAGTACTCGGTCTGAGTACTTCTCCCAGAACTCTCAAACACCCACATCTGAGAAAAAGAAAGAAAAGGAAGAGAAGTCCCCGCCGGCGAGTGTGTGATCTCAACGACGGTGAAGCCGAAGTTCCCAAGGACAAGGGAACTGAGAAGTCGGTGTAAGGTCTGACTTATTTGTATTTTGTTGTTGTGAGCTTAGGAACTTAGTTGAGAGGAT
Source organism: Fallopia convolvulus (assembly GCA_964016875.1). Lineage (NCBI taxonomy): Eukaryota > Viridiplantae > Streptophyta > Magnoliopsida > Caryophyllales > Polygonaceae > Fallopia > Fallopia convolvulus. The sequence continues at coordinate 31,243,260 of OZ024736.1, forward strand.
TTGCTAGTGTTGCTAGAGTTAGGAAGAACTCGTAGGAACAGAGAAGTGTGAATCCGGCTGTGTAACTAAGGAACAAAGCAATTAATATAAGTAAGTCATTCAAAATCCTCCAAGCGGAGGTAGAGGTTTACCCATACAACTAGTTGGTTGTAGTGGGGTTCCTCTATAAAGGAACTGCGTTCTTTACTGTCTTTATTACTTGCGATTGTTTACTTCCGCTGCCTTGGGAACATCTTAATTGCCAGTTCCCAAGCTCTTTGCTAACCGTTTACGATCCAACAAACGTCAAGATCAATCATACTAGGTTATTAAGAAACATCAAATTAACATACCTTTAATCCTGATGACAATCGAATCTTATGCGGAACTACGAACGAGAACCGTAGGTATGTGATCTTCCTCAGCCAAATCTAGGGTTTGTGCTTTCACTCTGATAGGGAGAGTACTGTAGAAAGCCTGAATGATTTAGCGTGTTGGGGACCATAACCTAAAATCTCTATTTATTTAATCCAAAACAATCCCATTAAGCCTATTGGTCCAAATCCGGTATCCACTCATTGGGCCCATACCATTTATTAGAAGTCTAGGGCTTTTAACATAATTGAATCACTTAAAATAAACCCACTAATAATTAGCCATATAATATAATTGTTGTATTAAATATGTAAGCCCACATAATAGAGATTAAAAATCTAACAATCTCCCACTTGGGCTACATATGAACCAAAAGAACAATTATATCAACCAAATTCTGTATGTGTACACGTTTTGGCTAATTCTATAGACTTCAACTTTATATCAATTTGGTCCTTCTCTTATACTAATATGTGATCACAGTGGCATTCGTCACAGATCATCGTAACTAAACCTTCCGTGTTCACCAAACTAGTATAATCAATGACATAGATCAAGTACGGATGAGTGGCATGGAAATTACATGCAATGTGATCTCAAAAACATGTCTATTTCCAACTGGTCCTACTTTATTTGGAGATCAATCCAAACAATTCTTAAATAAGTTCAGTAATCTTTATTATGACTAAAATCATAACAACTTTATTATGCATAAATCAAACATAGAATATCAACACAAACTCCCACTAAACCAAAGTACCATAACAATGCCAACACTTAAAGAGCAAAATGCTCATGAAAGACTTTAGGAGGCAATCCTTGGCGAACGGATCCAATATCTTGGAGTTTGTCCTTATGTATTCTATAAAATACTTGACCATCCTGAACTTCTTCCTTCATTAACAAAAAAAACCTAATGTTAATGTGTAACTCCATTATACAACTCTTGTTGTTGTTGGAAAACAATATTGTAATTTGTCACACAAAATCTGTAATGGGCTCTCAATGCAATTGAATGCACCCTAGTGACAAAACTATGCAACTGTAGTAGAAGCAGCTATAAGTGTTTCATACACACTCTTCCAAAATATAGCCCTTCTAGCCAAAATAAAACCATAATCTTAATGAAATCAATGCTAAAATACCCAATGATCTCCAACCTTTCCTTTTTGATTTCCTTTATATGAGAATAATTACTTCATTCTCTATATAAAAAAAATTGCATGACCCCCTTTATGGTTTCTTTCCAATGAGGTCCATTTAGTACATGCTAAATATTATAGTTCAATACACTATATCCAAATGTGTATCTACTAAATAAAAATTCAACTTCTCACTAATCAATGTAGAGAGAGTCAACAATCTTTTGAATCTCAAAATTCTTTTAGGGCATCAATACTGAATTTATCACCTTTAGTGATATATGTACCTTATTGTGAACTTCCTTTCATGTCAAATTTACTTAACACTTTAACGATATAGCCCTTTTGTGATACTCAACGACATCTTAAAACATGCTTGCAATCGCTTTATGCCTGAATCCCAAGATCTTTTATCTCAAATGTCCTGATGAGATATTTCTTGGTTTCATGCAATAGGCCTATATCGTGACTAGATAGTAGTATGTCAATGACATATAACATTAAAAGATAAACTTGCTCCCACTGAATCTGTGATATACACAACCCTTAGCCTTGTTTACCTCAAAACTAAATGAGATAATCACTTGATGAAATTTATGATTCCATATTTGAGACCATAGACGGATTTCTTTAACTTATAGACCATAGATTTCAAATCTTTGGATTTGAACTTTCTGTTTCAACCATATAAACTATTCTCTCAATATATCTACTGAGAAATGTTATCCTTACGTCCATCTTATGTAGCTCTAAATCCAAATGAACTACAAGTGTCATCATTCTTCTTAAATTTCTCATTAAAGTCACTAGCTTTCTTTTGAGTGAATCCTTTTGCGATCATAGTCTTATACCTTTTGATGTTGCAGATGAACCCCTTTTGGCATTAACTATCAATATGCAACCAATGGGTTTCACACCTTATGACAACTCAACAAGATCCCAAATATCTTATTTGCCATAGATTCTATCTCATCTTAAATGATCCATTTTGTAGAACAATAACTTTTGAAGATTTCCATGAAGATTAATTGGATCATCTTATACAAAATCTGCAATACCTTCTTATTCCATATGGTGTGTAAAATGATCATCTAAAATCACACCCACAAGATCTTCTTGTTCTACAAGATATACAATATGATCATCCAAAGTTGCATATCTCCTTTCTTTATTGGATCTCTGTAGTGACACTTCTTGAGGTTGTTGAGTTTGAAATATGGGAGGAACTTTAATGTTGTCTAAAACCGAAATTGTTACTAGAAAGCATTATAATTATACCTTGATTGCTTTCAATGATAACACTTGATAGAGAAACTAAATTCTCTTCTTAAGAAACTTCATCAAAGAGATAATAGAGAAGTTAAATTCTTTTTTCAACCACATATTCATCAAAAAGATGTTCCTCAATCCTTCCCCTCCAAACTCTACATCCTCAAGTAACTTTATTCTTCCATAGAAACAATAATGTTTGTAGTAACACTTGAAACAAACTATCAAATGTTTTTAGGTAGTACTTTACTTGAGAGCAAGATAAATTTAAGAAAAATGTGACATTCTTTATACATATCAATTGACATTTAGGCACATTTCTTCTTAAAATGTCCAAACCTTTTTTTTAACAAAAGAAGCAAATTTCCTTATTTAATCCTTATTATGCTTCTTTTATTTCCGAACAGAATAAGGTTAACTTTAATCACCTTATTTTCTTTATTTTGCCCTTTTCTTTATGTGTTAACCGATGAGAACCTTATACTTACTTTATTGCTTTTAGTAAAGCATCATTTAATCTCAATGGGAAACACCTTGAGATTCTTAATCTCTTCTTTACTTAAAGGTTTTAGAAATGGTGATGTTCATCATGATCATATGACCTTAGCAATTAGAATGTTACCACATCTCAAAAAACAATCCTCTCTTAGAAAGAGTCGAATCTGTAGGAGAAGGGTTGTTCTATCTTTCTGCAAAGTCAAGACCCATACACCCAAACAGCGTCATCCAATTCCTTAAGGTTGACATAGTTGAAGATTGAACTACAATTGAAAGCAGCAGATACTGTCATGAGATTTACTAAAACGAGAGCAATATAACTAAGAATTTGCATTGTGAATCAAAATTACAAACAATATAAATTCAAGAATTGTACACCCATCTCAAGATACCAAGTGCAACATTAATACCAAGTCTTTGGACAATAGTATCAACTGCTAGTGGTACTCTTGATGTAATGATCAAACATTGACAATAATTCATAACAAATAATAAATCAATCTTTGGATCAATCTACTATACATATGTATAACTTTATAATTGTCACATGTTTACCCTTACAAGTATGTTTGCAATCCGACCAAGCACTAAACTACCTTTGGGTCGATTAGTACTCGCATTGACATGCATACACACAACATTCAACATTTCTTATGAACAATCTACACAAGAGAGGTCACTTTGGCGACATCATGCTTCAATCCATTCACTTAAAATGCTAAACATGTACAATTCAATATATATAATCACTGGAAAAAAAAATAAACAATATAAACTTCTACACAAAACGTATATCAAAAGCATAACGTGCATGGTTATAATGAGCAAAATTTGTCGGTCAAAATTCTTTAAAAAACTAATCTTAAATTTTCTTTATAACAATTCAAATACCAAATGTGGCTCCAATGCCCCCAGAATTGAAAAGCATAAAAGAAAATTGAACAGAGTAATTCAAAACACACCACATTCACATTTCTATTTGTCAAGAACCAAACAAGCCTCTAGGCCCAAATCGAAAAATAGAAAACATGAGAGAAAATGAAGTCCACAATGCGCATTCAATATCCTTAGATTTCCCAAATAAACTTTATGGAAATTCAACTATATTTCTCTAGTAAATCATTGAGGACCACTTAAAATCCTGTCAAACGATAGCCTTTCTTTGGATCGACTACCATTCACATGGACAAAGCCCCACATAAGTATACAATCTTAAGTGAGATACCTAGCACAACTTGATATCTAGTGTTTGCACTATAAATATTAATCATAAGTGGTACTCTCAACGCAATAATCAAACATTGATAAGAAAACCTGTCAAACAATAGCCTTTCTTTGGACCGACTATTATTCACATGGCATTATCTTTATAATTATCAATATTTATTATCACATATGTATTAAATGAATGGGCAAATATTAACCTTCCTTTGGGCCGATTAATATTCGCATAAACAATTAATACACAAAAACTTTATGTTTTAAATTAAATTAGTATTTACAACACAGGCTACGTTGACAATATGCAACCTTAACTAATTTTTACAATAAAACTAATTACTATATCAAGTGTAGATAAATAATCTTTAATATTACACATGATATAAACCAAAACGTAAACCTTTGTGTGTGTGTGTGTGTATACCCTCTATGGCCAGAGAAAAAAGAATCTGAAGATTTTCAAGGCCCATAAACAAATATTCCTCGTATAAACAAGACTTTAATATTATACATATAACAAAAACTTAACCTTAATGTATATATACGATCACCAAAACAACATAAACCTTATTATATACTCTTTATGGCCAAAAGAAATATAAAATTGAAAATTTCTAGGCCCAAAATTAGTATATACTCCCTCCGTTTCATAATAGTTGTTCTTAAAGCCATTTTTTTTGTTTCAAAATAGTTGTTCATATAAAGTTTTTTTCCATTTATACCCTTAGAGTATACCCCACATTACACTTCTCCCAAAATTTCTTTTTAAAAGTACAAATCACTTATTGGTAATTGAGAAAAAAGAGAGAGCATTTAATAGGGGCAATTTGGAGAAAAAAAAAAATTCTTAATATGTGTGAAATTTTATCTAAAAACAACTATTGTGAAACGGAGGGAGTAAATAGTTTCGTATACGTATTACTTTATATGCAATCAACACATACGCATGTGATCGGCCGGCTCCTGGCAAACTCCTTGTCAAAGTCATATACATTGCATATAGTGAATCAAATACAACCAAATCCGTTCAAACCACAAGAATATGATTCAAGCACGAGTGACACTTAGAGGCCAAATTCCCATGAACAAGAAAAAAAAATTACTAAATTCATTCTATAGTCAAGGGTATAAACCATGTAAGAAAACGTGCTGAAATCAATACTAATACATAGAAGCCAAATTCAATAATGTAATTATTGAAAAGCCAATACAAATCATTGTATTGAAAAATTAGAATTATCAATTCACTATCCAGGTAACACGAAAACAAATGGATCCAAAAAAAATCATGAAAAATATGATGACTTTTCAACTCAATTACAATATATGAACATGATTACGAATGGAACACCGTTTGACGGTAATTTTACCAAACTGATCAAATATATATACATGATCGCTTATATACCGTCAAAGAAACCCTAAATTTATGATAAACATAGATCTAATAACGTAGTATGATCGTGGCTCTGATACCACTTGTTGGAAAATTAATCCCCTTTAGACCTAAAACGTCAAGATCGATCATACTATGTTATTAAGAAACATCAAATTAACATACCTTTAATCCTGATGGCAATCGAATCTTATGCGGAACTACGAACGAGAACCGTATGTATGTGATCTTCCTCAGCCAAATCTAGGGTTTGTGCTTTCACTCTAATGGGGAGAGTACTGTAGAAAGCCTGAATGATTTAGCGTGTTGGGGACCATAACCTAAAATCTCTATTTATTTAACCCAAGAGAATCCCATTAAGCCTATTGGGCCACATCCGATATCCACCCATTGGGCTCATACCATTTATTAGAAGTCTAGGGCTTTTAACATAATTGAATCACTTAAAATAAACCCACTAATAATTAGTCATATAATGTAATTTTTCTATTAAATATGTAAGCCCACATAATAGAGATTAAAAATCTAACATCATTTTCTTTCATAAAGGTGTCCGGGACAAGGTTAATGTGCGCGGTGTCCCACCTCAGGATTCCTCCATTACACACTCCTCTTAACATCTCGGTGTAATGGCTGCTCCTATTCTGCAAGATGCGTTCGATCATGGTCGTTTCGAGAAACCTCCAAGCACTCATTTATTGGTCTATTCTTTGGCCAAGGCTCGATCGATGGAGTGCGGTTTCCCCTTGAATCGTGTTGTTTCAACTATCGGTCCTTACTGAAGGGTTTTTAGATGCGTATAAGCGGAATTTCAGAAAGTATTTCTTGCACCTAAACATGGATCTAAAGCATTCTTGATTAGAGACAAAATTAGGGTTAGTAGAATACCTCTTGATACGTGATTAGGGTTATCAGTCTACACGAGTACGGGATCGGGATCTCCTTCGCTTCCGATTGCTAGATCGAAGTGCCAAAGACTAGAAAAAGTGGAAGAAGAGAGCTTTTCTTTCTTACGTATAAACTTCTGAAACCCTAGATCTATTCTTCCCTTTAAAGGCCTTATATATTTATTTCCCCAAACAAATATATCTTTTAATTCTCAATAATATCCAATATATTTATTGATAATTAACTCTTTTCTTATTGGACTAAAACCCTATGTCTGACAAAGACTTTCAGCCCTCTGATCCAGTCCGTCAACTCAATGTGTGTGACCTCATAGGACCCGTTTATAATAGCTATGGATTAAACTATTTAATCCATTAATCGTAGTTGGTTTCTAGCAAAACACTACGACTCCTAAAATAAACGGATTGAATCTCTCTATCAATCGTCCTATTCCATGTTCGGTAATTGCAACTTTTATTAAAGGACACAATTCCTTCAAACTCCCACTTGTCCTTGAAAACAAGTGTGCAATTTTAAGATACCTTTGTCTCTTAATGTATTACTTGATGATATGGTGACATTCATATTTCTCATCAAATATGTTTCTTGAATACCTGAGTTCGAACTATCAAATAACAAATGATTACAATTAATCCATTCGAGCATGGCCATGCATTTTCTAGTTCTAGCTCTTCAAGTGGCCTAGACACCATTCCTTTTCATGCATCAATGTATACATGAATAAGGAGGACTTTTCCAATCTTGTATGACTATGGCTCCCACTCAACTTTTGACAATCCCAATAATTGCTTTTATAAACCCCTTTTACGGAGAGCGTTTAACAATATCAAAGACATACCAATCATTAACTAGAAAACATAACATACTCATGTTTAAGGAATCCACCAAACGTGGTTCACCTTAAAAACTCTACAATCCCTTTTGGAGAGTCTTAAGGTTGGTCTGTCCGATATGTATCATCCATACATATCTATGTAATTGACTGGACATCTCTATGTCCCTATAGCACATGAAACCTTGAGCTATTAGTCAATGTACAATATAGCTATAAATGAAATCATCTATGTCCTTTTTGATGACTCAAACTATGGACGTGCAATAATTCATAACTGTAGTACACTTAATGGGGTTTCATTCACCAAAACACTTAAGGTGAGCCCATTTACGAACTATGAATTATTCAGACATATTATTCAATATTAATTAATATAATGTATAAATAAGAATGGAATATCATATATATTATCATAAAGTCAAACATAAACAAGAGTCCAACACTCTAAGCAGAAATAATGTAATACAAAGCAATCTCACAACCATTCACCAATGTGTTTGAGACCCTTATCCCTAGTGTGACTATCATGCTTAGCCCTAGGCATAGGCTTAGTCAAAGGATCTGCAATATTGAAATCTTTATGCACCTTACACATCTTGATGTTACCTTCAGCAACTATGTGTCGAATAAGATGATACTTCCTCATAACATGTCTAGATTTGGATTTTGAACTTGGTTCCTTGGCTTGGGCTATGGCACCATTGCTATCACAATAGATGTCAATAGGCCTAGAAATACTAGGAACAATGCCAAGCTCGTCTAAAAATTTCTTTATCCAAACAGCCTCTTTCGCTGCTTCACTAGCAGCGATATACTCGGCCTCAGTCGTAGAATCAGCTACTGTATCTTGCTTAGAGCTCTTCTAGCTCACGGCTCCTCCATTAAGGATGAAGACATATCCCAATTGAGACTCAAAGCCATCTCTAGTCTGGAAGCTAGCATTAGTATATCCTTTAACGACTAAATTGTCATCACCCCCATATACTAAGAAATCATCCTTGGTTCTTCTCAAGTACTTTAGGATGTTCTTAGCTGCACACCAATGTGTCTCTCTTGGATTTGATTGATATCTGCTACACATGCTCAAAGCAAATGCAACATCAGGATGTGTACATACCATGGCATACATGATAGATCCTATAACAGTAGCATAAGGAATCTTTTTCATTTTATCAAGCTCAGCAGGTGTTCTAGGACATTGCTTCTTGCTTAGATTTATGCCATGTTGTATGGGCAAAAACCCCTTTTTGGAATTCTGCATATTGAATCTGTCAAGAACCTTATCTATATAAGTTCCTTGACATAATCCAAGCAATCTCTTAGATCTATCCCTATAGATTTTTATTCCAAGTATGTACTCTACCTCTCCAAAGTCTTTCATTGAGAAACATTTCTTCAGCCATTCCTTAACGGACTCTAGCATCGGAATGGCATTCCCAATAAGCAGTATGTCATCCACATACAAGACTAAGAGAGCCACTTTACTCCCACTAAACTTCTTGTATACACAAGGATCTTCTTCACACCTGATGAAATCAAACTCTTTGATCTTTTCATCAAAACGAAGATTCCAACTCCTAGATGCTTGCTTAAGCCCATAGATAGATCTCTTAAGCTTACACACCTTCCCAGCATGATCTGGATCCTCAAAACCCTCTGGTTGTGTCATATACACATTCTCTTCCAAAATACCATTCAGAAAAGCGGTTTTAACATCCACTTGCCAAATCTCATAATCATAATAAGCAGCAATAGGTAGGATTATCCTTATGGATCTAATCATGACAACTGGTGAAAACGTTTCATCATAGTCAATACCATGAATCTGTTTAAAACCTTTAGCAACTAATCTTGCTTTGTATACAGATACATTTCCATTTTTCTCAGTCTTAAGTTTGAAAACCCATTTGCATCCAATGGGTTTTACCCCATCTGGCAAATCTGTCAAGTCCCAGACTTGATTTTCAAACATGAAATCCATTTTAGATTTCATGGCCTCAAGCCATTTCTTGGAGTCTGGACCCGTCGTTGCTTGTTTATAGGTAGAAGGTTCACCAGGTTCTAACATTAGAACATCAAGGCTTTCGGTCAATATGAAATCATCATATCGTCTTGGCTGAAACCTTTGCATGTTTGATCTACGTAGGAGTTCAACTGGTTCAACAACTGGGATTACAGCATTTTCCACAAGTATTTGTGGATCTGCTTCTTGAGAAATTTGTTCAGGTTCTTGGATAACATCAGATCCTTGGCCTTCAAACAAATCCATCTCATCCTCGACATCAACTATGTCATCCTGTTGTTGTGTTTGTTGCTTTTCATCAAGAACCGGTTCAAGATGAATATTTCTCCCACTTGACTTTTTGGAAATAAACTCTCTTTCCAAAAAGACACTATCCCTTGCAACAAACACCTTTTGTGCAGTGGGATTGTAGAAATAATATCCAAAACTACCTTTAGGATATCCTATAAAATATCATTTGTTTGATTTAAGTGCAAGCTTATCAGTTTGTAAACGCTTTACATAAGCTTCACACCCCCATATTTTCAGAAAAGACAACTTTGGAACTTTTCCAGTCCATATCTCATATGGGGTCTTTTCTACAGTCCTTGACGGAGTCCTGTTTAGTGTAAATACAACAGTCGTGAGTGCATATCCCCAGAAGGATACCGGAAGGTCAACAAAACTCATCATAGATCGAACCATGTCCGACAAGGTCCTGTTTCTTCTTTCAGACACACCATTCAATTGTGGTGTCCCTGGAGTAGACAATTGTGTTACAATCCCACAATTTTTCAAATGATGATCAATTTCATGGATTAAGTATTCACCACCACGATCGGATCGAAGTGCTTTTATCCTTTTGCCAATTTGAGTCTCTACTTCATTTTGGAATTCCTTGAACTTTTCAAAGGCTTCAGATTTATGTGACATAAGATAAATATACCCATATCTGCTCATGTCATCAGTAAAAGTAATGAAATATCTATAGCCACCTCTAGCTTCTGTACTCATTGGCCCACATACATCAGTATGTATTATGGCCAAAAGTTCATTAGCCCTTTCATTTGTTCCTTTCAAAGGTGACCTTGTCATCTTGCCCATCAAGCATGATTCACATAAATCAATAGATTCACAATCCATATCTTTTAGAATTCCATCTTTATGGAGCTTCTTCATGCGATTCAAACTAATATGACCTAAACGACAATGCCATAGATAGGACTCACTCAAACAATTTGATTTTTGCCTTTTAGTATTAATGTTATACGATTCTGATTTGAGATCTAATATAAAAAGTCCATTAACCATTGGAGCACAAGCATAGAATATTCCATTCTTAAAAACAGACATACTTCCATTCTTAATATCAAACTCAAATCCTTCATAATGTAAACTTGAAACTGAAACAAGGTTTTTAGTAATAGTAGGAACAAAATAACAATTACGTAGTTCCAAAACTAAACCAGAAGGTAAAAATAAACTGAAATCTCCTACGGTAAGCGCAACAACCCTTGCTCCATTTCCAACGCGTAGGTCTATTTCTCCTTTCTCCAACTACCTCCTACTTCTTAGTCCCTGCACATTCGAAATAATGTGAGAACCACATCCGATATCTAATACCCAAGTAGTAGCATTGGTTGTTAAAATTTCAACAACATTAATACCTGAACTCACAGTTCCATTCTTCTTGTCCTCCAAGTACTTGGGACAATTCCTCTTCCAGTGTCCTTTAGCCTTGCAGTAGAAGCAATCATGGTCACTAGCCACCTTTGGCTTGTCACCTCCCTTGGGTTTAGCAACTTGCTTGCCTTTCCCTTGGACATAATTCTTCTTCTTGCCTGCCTTCTTGAACCCTTGCACATTGTTGACCACAAGAACATTCATCATCCTCTATCACTTCCTCCTCAAGAAGCCCATCAACCTTCCTAGAATAATCCTTGGGCACATGGAGAAGTGCATGGCTTCCAAGTCCCATTCCCTTCCCTACTCTGGGCTGATAAAGAAGCTCCTACAAAAAGAGGGTCTCTACGACGCCTCTAAGGATGAAATCGAGCTTGGAAGGGAACTGGACATTTCAGTTGTCCAGAAAATGAGGCACTCTGAGCCTGTCGAGGAAGCGGCTCAACTGGAGTCTGGTGAACAAGAGGGGAACTCTCAAGTGTTGCTCCGAATCGCCAACACCCTCGACCAGATTGCCAAGGACCAAGCAGTGTTGGCCAGAGGATAAGAAAAGCTTACACAAGTCCTTACGCGCCTCTGTGACACCCTGTTCCCTCAAGCCCCATCATCTCTCCCTTCTTTTTCCCTTAATCCAAAAATGACCACAAATTGTACTTCGGTTCCTTGTATATATTATCTTAAGTAATGAAATGGTCTTTATTTTGATTGCGTGTTCCCTTCTTCCCTATTATTGCTTTGCTTGTTTTCGATGATGTCAAAAGGGGGAAAGGCAAAAAATGCGAGATGAGTTAAAAGTTTAAGTTATCACAGACCACGCATAAGCTAAGGGGGAACAAGTGCATAAAAAGCTTAGTAAGAACTAAATGTCTCACCAGAAGTGGTTCCCTAAATCTAATTATTTCACTAAAAGTGACTTCCCAAAATCATACTTAGGAACTCATCAGCATATCATTCAATGAAATACTTGCATATTTTGTGATGGGTTTGTCATCATCAAAAAGGGGGAAATTGTTGGGACCTCTGGTTCTAAACAACGGATCAACGATGTAATTCTCTTAAGTTTTGATAATGACAAATACCATAGGGAACTAATGTGGTTTGTTCAAGCATTTCTAAGGAACACAGGTACAGCCAAGAACTTCTATGAATGACCAAAAGCCACAGCAGGCCACAATGCTGAGTTTCCACAAGGGAACTCTAAAGAGGAAAGTTCCCATGATGTGGGAACTCCCAAAAATGATCAAGAGAACACAAGCGTACAACGATGAAGAGTTTCAATCAAGGGAACTCTGAAGAAGACAGTTCCCATGACATGGGAACTCACATGTGAGGACAACGACCGTTCAGCGCAGATCGCGGGATTTTGTCTCAGACAGCCCGAAGGAACAGTCTGAGGATCAGACTGTCACGCTTCATCCAACGGTCCGATTGATCCAAGAAGTTGACCTAGTTCAAACCAAAGTCACATGTGAAGAAAGTACAACTTGGGCATCAAGCAAAGGGCATTTTGGACACAAACGAAAGATGCGATTGCCCAAGCTCACCTGGACTATAAAGCCAAATGAATAGTACTCGGTCTGAGTACTTCTCCCAGAACTCTCAAACACCCACATCTGAGAAAAAGAAAGAAAAGGAAGAGAAGTCCCCGCCGGCGAGTGTGTGATCTCAGCGACGGTGAAGCCGAAGTTCCCAAGGACAAGGGAACTGAGAAGTCGGTGTAAGGTCTGACTTATTTGTATTTTGTTGTTGTGAGCTTAGGAACTTAGTTGAGAGGATTTGCTAGTGTTGCTAGAGTTAGGAAGAACTCGTAGGAACAGAGAAGTGTGAATCCGGCTGTGTAACTAAGGAACAAAGCAATTAATATAAGTAAGTCATTCAAAATCCTCCAAGCGGAGGTAGAGGTTTACCCATACAACTAGTTGGTTGTAGTGGGGTTCCTCTATAAAGGAACTGCGTTCTTTACTGTCTTTATTACTTGCGATTGTTTACTTCCGCTACCTTGGGAACATCTTAATTGCCAGTTCCCAAGCTCTTTGCTAACCGTTTACGATCCAACAAACGTCAAGATCAATCATACTAGGTTATTAAGAAACATCAAATTAACATACCTTTAATCCTGATGACAATCGAATCTTATGCGGAACTACGAACGAGAACCGTAGGTATGTGATCTTCCTCAGCCAAATCTAGGGTTTGTGCTTTCACTCTGATAGGGAGAGTACTGTAGAAAGCCTGAATGATTTAGCGTGTTGGGGACCATAACCTAAAATCTCTATTTATTTAATCCAAAACAATCCCATTAAGCCTATTGGTCCAAATCCGGTATCCACTCATTGGGCCCATACCATTTATTAGAAGTCTAGGGCTTTTAACATAATTGAATCACTTAAAATAAACCCACTAATAATTAGCCATATAATATAATTGTTGTATTAAATATGTAAGCCCACATAATAGAGATTAAAAATCTAACAATCTCCCACTTGGGCTACATATGAACCAAAAGAACAATTATATCAACCAAATTCTGTATGTGTACACGTTTTGGCTAATTCTATAGACTTCAACTTTATATCAATTTGGTCCTTCTCTTATACTAATATGTGATCACAGTGGCATTCGTCACAGATCATCGTAACTAAACCTTCCGTGTTCACCAAACTAGTATAATCAATGACATAGATCAAGTACGGATGAGTGGCATGGAAATTACATGCAATGTGATCTCAAAAACATGTCTATTTCCAACTGGTCCTACTTTATTTGGAGATCAATCCAAACAATTCTTAAATAAGTTCAGTAATCTTTATTATGACTAAAATCATAACAACTTTATTATGCATAAATCAAACATAGAATATCAACACAAACTCCCACTAAACCAAAGTACCATAACAATGCCAACACTTAAAGAGCAAAATGCTCATGAAAGACTTTAGGAGGCAATCCTTGGCGAACGGATCCAATATCTTGGAGTTTGTCCTTATGTATTCTATAAAATACTTGACCATCCTGAACTTCTTCCTTCATTAACAAAAAAAACCTAATGTTAATGTGTAACTCCATTATACAACTCTTGTTGTTGTTGGAAAACAATATTGTAATTTGTCACACAAAATCTGTAATGGGCTCTCAATGCAATTGAATGCACCCTAGTGACAAAACTATGCAACTGTAGTAGAAGCAGCTATAAGTGTTTCATACACACTCTTCCAAAATATAGCCCTTCTAGCCAAAATAAAACCATAATCTTAATGAAATCAATGCTAAAATACCCAATGATCTCCAACCTTTCCTTTTTGATTTCCTTTATATGAGAATAATTACTTCATTCTCTATATAAAAAAAATTGCATGACCCCCTTTATGGTTTCTTTCCAATGAGGTCCATTTAGTACATGCTAAATATTATAGTTCAATACACTATATCCAAATGTGTATCTACTAAATAAAAATTCAACTTCTCACTAATCAATGTAGAGAGAGTCAACAATCTTTTGAATCTCAAAATTCTTTTAGGGCATCAATACTGAATTTATCACCTTTAGTGATATATGTACCTTATTGTGAACTTCCTTTCATGTCAAATTTACTTAACACTTTAACGATATAGCCCTTTTGTGATACTCAACGACATCTTAAAACATGCTTGCAATCGCTTTATGCCTGAATCCCAAGATCTTTTATCTCAAATGTCCTGATGAGATATTTCTTGGTTTCATGCAATAGGCCTATATCGTGACTAGATAGTAGTATGTCAATGACATATAACATTAAAAGATAAACTTGCTCCCACTGAATCTGTGATATACACAACCCTTAGCCTTGTTTACCTCAAAACTAAATGAGATAATCACTTGATGAAATTTATGATTCCATATTTGAGACCATAGACGGATTTCTTTAACTTATAGACCATAGATTTCAAATCTTTGGATTTGAACTTTCTGTTTCAACCATATAAACTATTCTCTCAATATATCTACTGAGAAATGTTATCCTTACGTCCATCTTATGTAGCTCTAAATCCAAATGAACTACAAGTGTCATCATTCTTCTTAAATTTCTCATTAAAGTCACTAGCTTTCTTTTGAGTGAATCCTTTTGCGATCATAGTCTTATACCTTTTGATGTTGCAGATGAACCCCTTTTGGCATTAACTATCAATATGCAACCAATGGGTTTCACACCTTATGACAACTCAACAAGATCCCAAATATCTTATTTGCCATAGATTCTATCTCATCTTAAATGATCCATTTTGTAGAACAATAACTTTTGAAGATTTCCATGAAGATTAATTGGATCATCTTATACAAAATCTGCAATACCTTCTTATTCCATATGGTGTGTAAAATGATCATCTAAAATCACACCCACAAGATCTTCTTGTTCTACAAGATATACAATATGATCATCCAAAGTTGCATATCTCCTTTCTTTATTGGATCTCTGTAGTGACACTTCTTGAGGTTGTTGAGTTTGAAATATGGGAGGAACTTTAATGTTGTCTAAAACCGAAATTGTTACTAGAAAGCATTATAATTATACCTTGATTGCTTTCAATGATAACACTTGATAGAGAAACTAAATTCTCTTCTTAAGAAACTTCATCAAAGAGATAATAGAGAAGTTAAATTCTTTTTTCAACCACATATTCATCAAAAAGATGTTCCTCAATCCTTCCCCTCCAAACTCTACATCCTCAAGTAACTTTATTCTTCCATAGAAACAATAATGTTTGTAGTAACACTTGAAACAAACTATCAAATGTTTTTAGGTAGTACTTTACTTGAGAGCAAGATAAATTTAAGAAAAATGTGACATTCTTTATACATATCAATTGACATTTAGGCACATTTCTTCTTAAAATGTCCAAACCTTTTTTTTAACAAAAGAAGCAAATTTCCTTATTTAATCCTTATTATGCTTCTTTTATTTCCGAACAGAATAAGGTTAACTTTAATCACCTTATTTTCTTTATTTTGCCCTTTTCTTTATGTGTTAACCGATGAGAACCTTATACTTACTTTATTGCTTTTAGTAAAGCATCATTTAATCTCAATGGGAAACACCTTGAGATTCTTAATCTCTTCTTTACTTAAAGGTTTTAGAAATGGTGATGTTCATCATGATCATATGACCTTAGCAATTAGAATGTTACCACATCTCAAAAAACAATCCTCTCTTAGAAAGAGTCGAATCTGTAGGAGAAGGGTTGTTCTATCTTTCTGCAAAGTCAAGACCCATACACCCAAACAGCGTCATCCAATTCCTTAAGGTTGACATAGTTGAAGATTGAACTACAATTGAAAGCAGCAGATACTGTCATGAGATTTACTAAAACGAGAGCAATATAACTAAGAATTTGCATTGTGAATCAAAATTACAAACAATATAAATTCAAGAATTGTACACCCATCTCAAGATACCAAGTGCAACATTAATACCAAGTCTTTGGACAATAGTATCAACTGCTAGTGGTACTCTTGATGTAATGATCAAACATTGACAATAATTCATAACAAATAATAAATCAATCTTTGGATCAATCTACTATACATATGTATAACTTTATAATTGTCACATGTTTACCCTTACAAGTATGTTTGCAATCCGACCAAGCACTAAACTACCTTTGGGTCGATTAGTACTCGCATTGACATGCATACACACAACATTCAACATTTCTTATGAACAATCTACACAAGAGAGGTCACTTTGGCGACATCATGCTTCAATCCATTCACTTAAAATGCTAAACATGTACAATTCAATATATATAATCACTGGAAAAAAAAATAAACAATATAAACTTCTACACAAAACGTATATCAAAAGCATAACGTGCATGGTTATAATGAGCAAAATTTGTCGGTCAAAATTCTTTAAAAAACTAATCTTAAATTTTCTTTATAACAATTCAAATACCAAATGTGGCTCCAATGCCCCCAGAATTGAAAAGCATAAAAGAAAATTGAACAGAGTAATTCAAAACACACCACATTCACATTTCTATTTGTCAAGAACCAAACAAGCCTCTAGGCCCAAATCGAAAAATAGAAAACATGAGAGAAAATGAAGTCCACAATGCGCATTCAATATCCTTAGATTTCCCAAATAAACTTTATGGAAATTCAACTATATTTCTCTAGTAAATCATTGAGGACCACTTAAAATCCTGTCAAACGATAGCCTTTCTTTGGATCGACTACCATTCACATGGACAAAGCCCCACATAAGTATACAATCTTAAGTGAGATACCTAGCACAACTTGATATCTAGTGTTTGCACTATAAATATTAATCATAAGTGGTACTCTCAACGCAATAATCAAACATTGATAAGAAAACCTGTCAAACAATAGCCTTTCTTTGGACCGACTATTATTCACATGGCATTATCTTTATAATTATCAATATTTATTATCACATATGTATTAAATGAATGGGCAAATATTAACCTTCCTTTGGGCCGATTAATATTCGCATAAACAATTAATACACAAAAACTTTATGTTTTAAATTAAATTAGTATTTACAACACAGGCTACGTTGACAATATGCAACCTTAACTAATTTTTACAATAAAACTAATTACTATATCAAGTGTAGATAAATAATCTTTAATATTACACATGATATAAACCAAAACGTAAACCTTTGTGTGTGTGTGTGTGTATACCCTCTATGGCCAGAGAAAAAAGAATCTGAAGATTTTCAAGGCCCATAAACAAATATTCCTCGTATAAACAAGACTTTAATATTATACATATAACAAAAACTTAACCTTAATGTATATATACGATCACCAAAACAACATAAACCTTATTATATACTCTTTATGGCCAAAAGAAATATAAAATTGAAAATTTCTAGGCCCAAAATTAGTATATACTCCCTCCGTTTCATAATAGTTGTTCTTAAAGCCATTTTTTTTGTTTCAAAATAGTTGTTCATATAAAGTTTTTTTCCATTTATACCCTTAGAGTATACCCCACATTACACTTCTCCCAAAATTTCTTTTTAAAAGTACAAATCACTTATTGGTAATTGAGAAAAAAGAGAGAGCATTTAATAGGGGCAATTTGGAGAAAAAAAAAATTTCTTAATATGTGTGAAATTTTATCTAAAAACAACTATTGTGAAACGGAGGGAGTAAATAGTTTCGTATACGTATTACTTTATATGCAATCAACACATACGCATGTGATCGGCCGGCTCCTGGCAAACTCCTTGTCAAAGTCATATACATTGCATATAGTGAATCAAATACAACCAAATCCGTTCAAACCACAAGAATATGATTCAAGCACGAGTGACACTTAGAGGCCAAATTCCCATGAACAAGAAAAAAAAATTACTAAATTCATTCTATAGTCAAGGGTATAAACCATGTAAGAAAACGTGCTGAAATCAATACTAATACATAGAAGCCAAATTCAATAATGTAATTATTGAAAAGCCAATACAAATCATTGTATTGAAAAATTAGAATTATCAATTCACTATCCAGGTAACACGAAAACAAATGGATCCAAAAAAAATCATGAAAAATATGATGACTTTTCAACTCAATTACAATA
This sequence comes from Fallopia convolvulus, assembly GCA_964016875.1. NCBI lineage: Eukaryota > Viridiplantae > Streptophyta > Magnoliopsida > Caryophyllales > Polygonaceae > Fallopia > Fallopia convolvulus. Next base: position 31,262,154 of record OZ024736.1, read on the forward strand.
TATGAACATGATTACGAATGGAACACCGTTTGACGGTAATTTTACCAAACTGATCAAATATATATACATGATCGCTTATATACCGTCAAAGAAACCCTAAATTTATGATAAACATAGATCTAATAACGTAGTATGATCGTGGCTCTGATACCACTTGTTGGAAAATTAATCCCCTTTAGACCTAAAACGTCAAGATCGATCATACTATGTTATTAAGAAACATCAAATTAACATACCTTTAATCCTGATGGCAATCGAATCTTATGCGGAACTACGAACGAGAACCGTATGTATGTGATCTTCCTCAGCCAAATCTAGGGTTTGTGCTTTCACTCTAATGGGGAGAGTACTGTAGAAAGCCTGAATGATTTAGCGTGTTGGGGACCATAACCTAAAATCTCTATTTATTTAACCCAAGAGAATCCCATTAAGCCTATTGGGCCACATCCGATATCCACCCATTGGGCTCATACCATTTATTAGAAGTCTAGGGCTTTTAACATAATTGAATCACTTAAAATAAACCCACTAATAATTAGTCATATAATGTAATTTTTCTATTAAATATGTAAGCCCACATAATAGAGATTAAAAATCTAACATCATTTTCTTTCATAAAGGTGTCCGGGACAAGGTTAATGTGCGCGGTGTCCCACCTCAGGATTCCTCCATTACACACTCCTCTTAACATCTCGGTGTAATGGCTGCTCCTATTCTGCAAGATGCGTTCGATCATGGTCGTTTCGAGAAACCTCCAAGCACTCATTTATTGGTCTATTCTTTGGCCAAGGCTCGATCGATGGAGTGCGGTTTCCCCTTGAATCGTGTTGTTTCAACTATCGGTCCTTACTGAAGGGTTTTTAGATGCGTATAAGCGGAATTTCAGAAAGTATTTCTTGCACCTAAACATGGATCTAAAGCATTCTTGATTAGAGACAAAATTAGGGTTAGTAGAATACCTCTTGATACGTGATTAGGGTTATCAGTCTACACGAGTACGGGATCGGGATCTCCTTCGCTTCCGATTGCTAGATCGAAGTGCCAAAGACTAGAAAAAGTGGAAGAAGAGAGCTTTTCTTTCTTACGTATAAACTTCTGAAACCCTAGATCTATTCTTCCCTTTAAAGGCCTTATATATTTATTTCCCCAAACAAATATATCTTTTAATTCTCAATAATATCCACTATATTTATTGATAATTAACTCTTTTCTTATTGGACTAAAACCCTATGTCTGACAAAGACTTTCAGCCCTCTGATCCAGTCCGTCAACTCAATGTGTGTGACCTCATAGGACCCGTTTATAATAGCTATGGATTAAACTATTTAATCCATTAATCGTAGTTGGTTTCTAGCAAAACACTACGACTCCTAAAATAAACGGATTGAATCTCTCTATCAATCGTCCTATTCCATGTTCGGTAATTGCAACTTTTATTAAAGGACACAATTCCTTCAAACTCCCACTTGTCCTTGAAAACAAGTGTGCAATTTTAAGATACCTTTGTCTCTTAATGTATTACTTGATGATATGGTGACATTCATATTTCTCATCAAATATGTTTCTTGAATACCTGAGTTCGAACTATCAAATAACAAATGATTACAATTAATCCATTCGAGCATGGCCATGCATTTTCTAGTTCTAGCTCTTCAAGTGGCCTAGACACCATTCCTTTTCATGCATCAATGTATACATGAATAAGGAGGACTTTTCCAATCTTGTATGACTATGGCTCCCACTCAACTTTTGACAATCCCAATAATTGCTTTTATAAACCCCTTTTACGGAGAGCGTTTAACAATATCAAAGACATACCAATCATTAACTAGAAAACATAACATACTCATGTTTAAGGAATCCACCAAACGTGGTTCACCTTAAAAACTCTACAATCCCTTTTGGAGAGTCTTAAGGTTGGTCTGTCCGATATGTATCATCCATACATATCTATGTAATTGACTGGACATCTCTATGTCCCTATAGCACATGAAACCTTGAGCTATTAGTCAATGTACAATATAGCTATAAATGAAATCATCTATGTCCTTTTTGATGACTCAAACTATGGACGTGCAATAATTCATAACTGTAGTACACTTAATGGGGTTTCATTCACCAAAACACTTAAGGTGAGCCCATTTACGAACTATGAATTATTCAGACATATTATTCAATATTAATTAATATAATGTATAAATAAGAATGGAATATCATATATATTATCATAAAGTCAAACATAAACAAGAGTCCAACACTCTAAGCAGAAATAATGTAATACAAAGCAATCTCACAACCATTCACCAATGTGTTTGAGACCCTTATCCCTAGTGTGACTATCATGCTTAGCCCTAGGCATAGGCTTAGTCAAAGGATCTGCAATATTGAAATCTTTATGCACCTTACACATCTTGATGTTACCTTCAGCAACTATGTGTCGAATAAGATGATACTTCCTCATAACATGTCTAGATTTGGATTTTGAACTTGGTTCCTTGGCTTGGGCTATGGCACCATTGCTATCACAATAGATGTCAATAGGCCTAGAAATACTAGGAACAATGCCAAGCTCGTCTAAAAATTTCTTTATCCAAACAGCCTCTTTCGCTGCTTCACTAGCAGCGATATACTCGACCTCAGTCGTAGAATCAGCTACTGTATCTTGCTTAGAGCTCTTCTAGCTCACGGCTCCTCCATTAAGGATGAAGACATATCCCAATTGAGACTCAAAGCCATCTCTAGTCTGGAAGCTAGCATTAGTATATCCTTTAACGACTAAATTGTCATCACCCCCATATACTAAGAAATCATCCTTGGTTCTTCTCAAGTACTTTAGGATGTTCTTAGCTGCACACCAATGTGTCTCTCTTGGATTTGATTGATATCTGCTACACATGCTCAAAGCAAATGCAACATCAGGATGTGTACATACCATGGCATACATGATAGATCCTATAACAGTAGCATAAGGAATCTTTTTCATTTTATCAAGCTCAGCAGGTGTTCTAGGACATTGCTTCTTGCTTAGATTTATGCCATGTTGTATGGGCAAAAACCCCTTTTTGGAATTCTGCATATTGAATCTGTCAAGAACCTTATCTATATAAGTTCCTTGACATAATCCAAGCAATCTCTTAGATCTATCCCTATAGATTTTTATTCCAAGTATGTACTCTACCTCTCCAAAGTCTTTCATTGAGAAACATTTCTTCAGCCATTCCTTAACGGACTCTAGCATCGGAATGGCATTCCCAATAAGCAGTATGTCATCCACATACAAGACTAAGAGAGCCACTTTACTCCCACTAAACTTCTTGTATACACAAGGATCTTCTTCACACCTGATGAAATCAAACTCTTTGATCTTTTCATCAAAACGAAGATTCCAACTCCTAGATGCTTGCTTAAGCCCATAGATAGATCTCTTAAGCTTACACACCTTCCCAGCATGATCTGGATCCTCAAAACCCTCTGGTTGTGTCATATACACATTCTCTTCCAAAATACCATTCAGAAAAGCGGTTTTAACATCCACTTGCCAAATCTCATAATCATAATAAGCAGCAATAGGTAGGATTATCCTTATGGATCTAATCATGACAACTGGTGAAAACGTTTCATCATAGTCAATACCATGAATCTGTTTAAAACCTTTAGCAACTAATCTTGCTTTGTATACAGATACATTTCCATTTTTCTCAGTCTTAAGTTTGAAAACCCATTTGCATCCAATGGGTTTTACCCCATCTGGCAAATCTGTCAAGTCCCAGACTTGATTTTCAAACATGAAATCCATTTTAGATTTCATGGCCTCAAGCCATTTCTTGGAGTCTGGACCCGTCGTTGCTTGTTTATAGGTAGAAGGTTCACCAGGTTCTAACATTAGAACATCAAGGCTTTCGGTCAATATGAAATCATCATATCGTCTTGGCTGAAACCTTTGCATGTTTGATCTACGTAGGAGTTCAACTGGTTCAACAACTGGGATTACAGCATTTTCCACAAGTATTTGTGGATCTGCTTCTTGAGAAATTTGTTCAGGTTCTTGGATAACATCAGATCCTTGGCCTTCAAACAAATCCATCTCATCCTCGACATCAACTATGTCATCCTGTTGTTGTGTTTGTTGCTTTTCATCAAGAACCGGTTCAAGATGAATATTTCTCCCACTTGACTTTTTGGAAATAAACTCTCTTTCCAAAAAGACACTATCCCTTGCAACAAACACCTTTTGTGCAGTGGGATTGTAGAAATAATATCCAAAACTACCTTTAGGATATCCTATAAAATATCATTTGTTTGATTTAAGTGCAAGCTTATCAGTTTGTAAACGCTTTACATAAGCTTCACACCCCCATATTTTCAGAAAAGACAACTTTGGAACTTTTCCAGTCCATATCTCATATGGGGTCTTTTCTACAGTCCTTGACGGAGTCCTGTTTAGTGTAAATACAACAGTCGTGAGTGCATATCCCCAGAAGGATACCGGAAGGTCAACAAAACTCATCATAGATCGAACCATGTCCGACAAGGTCCTGTTTCTTCTTTCAGACACACCATTCAATTGTGGTGTCCCTGGAGTAGACAATTGTGTTACAATCCCACAATTTTTCAAATGATGATCAATTTCATGGATTAAGTATTCACCACCACGATCGGATCGAAGTGCTTTTATCCTTTTGCCAATTTGAGTCTCTACTTCATTTTGGAATTCCTTGAACTTTTCAAAGGCTTCAGATTTATGTGACATAAGATAAATATACCCATATCTGCTCATGTCATCAGTAAAAGTAATGAAATATCTATAGCCACCTCTAGCTTCTGTACTCATTGGCCCACATACATCAGTATGTATTATGGCCAAAAGTTCATTAGCCCTTTCATTTGTTCCTTTCAAAGGTGACCTTGTCATCTTGCCCATCAAGCATGATTCACATAAATCAATAGATTCACAATCCATATCTTTTAGAATTCCATCTTTATGGAGCTTCTTCATGCGATTCAAACTAATATGACCTAAACGACAATGCCATAGATAGGACTCACTCAAACAATTTGATTTTTGCCTTTTAGTATTAATGTTATACGATTCTGATTTGAGATCTAATATAAAAAGTCCATTAACCATTGGAGCACAAGCATAGAATATTCCATTCTTAAAAACAGACATACTTCCATTCTTAATATCAAACTCAAATCCTTCATAATGTAAACTTGAAACTGAAACAAGGTTTTTAGTAATAGTAGGAACAAAATAACAATTACGTAGTTCCAAAACTAAACCAGAAGGTAAAAATAAACTGAAATCTCCTACGGTAAGCGCAAAAACCCTTGCTCCATTTCCAACGCGTAGGTCTATTTCTCCTTTCTCCAACTACCTCCTACTTCTTAGTCCCTGCACATTCGAAATAATGTGAGAACCACATCCGATATCTAATACCCAAGTAGTAGCATTGGTTGTTAAAATTTCAACAACATTAATACCTGAACTCACAGTTCCATTCTTCTTGTCCTCCAAGTACTTGGGACAATTCCTCTTCCAGTGTCCTTTAGCCTTGCAGTAGAAGCAATCATGGTCACTAGCCACCTTTGGCTTGTCACCTCCCTTGGGTTTAGCAACTTGCTTGCCTTTCCCTTGGACATAATTCTTCTTCTTGCCTGCCTTCTTGAACCCTTGCACATTGTTGACCACAAGAACATTCTTCTTGTTGTCAACGGGAGTGTTTTGTTCAGCTGCTTTAAGCATACCATGGAGCTCATTCAGGGTTTTCTTTATCCCATGCATATGATAGTTCCTCCTGAATTGAGCAAAACCATCATGTAAGGAGTGTAGGACGATATCAGTGGTCAACTCTTGGTCATATTTAGCACCCAATGACTCCATACGTTCAAACAGATCGATCATGTCAAACACATGTGGGCCAACTGGTTTTCCCTTCACAAGTTTGCTATCCAGTATAGCCTTGTGAGTTTCATATCTCTCAATCCTTGCCTGTTCTTGAAACAACATTTTCAAGTTTGTTATAATAGAATGAGCATCCTGATTTTCAAACCTCTTTTGAAGAGAAGGTTCCATAGCAGCTAGCATAGGGCATGTGACAGGCACAGACTCATCTCTTATTTTCTTCTCTTCTGCTTTTTCCTCATCAGATGAGGTATCAGTCAGAACAGGAATCGGGGTTGCTAGCACGTTCTCACGTCCTTTGGACCTGAGAACTATTCTCAGATTTCGTTCCTAATCAAGAAAGTTTGCTCCATTGAGCTTGTTCTTCTCAACAATTGAGCACAAGGTGAATTTCAAATTATCGCTAGACATGCTTTCTACAAAAAAGAAATAACAAACAAAATTTCATGTTTGACATGCAAATACTTAATATTAAACATGCTTTAAAGCAAGTAAATGCACATTTCATTCAAATAAACAATTTATGTTCCCTTTGAATAAAACGATTCCAAGATCCTATTCCAGACAAGACTCAACGTACTTTTGCACTGTCTTTAGTCTTGTGTGTTCAAGGTAAGTAACAATTACTAATTATAACTCCTTATAATTCTTGGTTAATGGTCCACATCCAATGTAGGATCCACTACCATGTCTCAAGATCCAAAACTTTGCCTTTTGGTCTCTTGTTGGGTACAACCATATCAAGGCTTATGAACCTCCGTATAGATCCACCCTCACTAGTTTAATGTTTAAGAAGGACACCCTCGCTTTTGCGAAGCCCATCCAACCAAAACAAAAAAAAACGTCATGGGTTATGATATGGAAAGACATTGCCCCAATATTCATTTGGGAACTTAAGCATGCAAAGGTTATTTATTACTAGTGACAAAAACATAATAAATAACTTATGCAAAACTTAAACAATTCATCTCATGAAAATCATATTATAAAACATTCACATGCAAGAATTAAAATTATATTATAAAACAAGCATGTAACTATTAGAAAATTCATCTCATGAAAACTAACATGAAAATCTTGATTCAAAAGAAATTAATATATAACATTAATCAAAATTAATCATCAATGTTCATATAATTGGACAAAATTGTATGATCAAGATATAATATCAAATATTTTATCTTATTTTACTGGGATTTCCTAACTCCTTAGGAAAATATATATCGGATCATGACCTAGTCAAAACCCAAAATATAACCTCTTGATAAAAGATAAAATTACTAATTAATTTTTCAATTATACACATAATATCTAGTACATATAAGATCAAAACAAGATCATATCTTATTAATAACTAACGAAACTTTCTGTACAATAGATAATATACACGTGAATAATATATTAAATTAAGATCAATATGAACACAGTTTTAACTTTGAAATCCAATTCAAAGTATATACATATACGTACCTCAGCAATTAAAAAAAATTCAAAGCTTCCACAAACATATACGTAACTTTGGTTGTACATGTGATTGAAATCCAATTCAGCATACGAAATATCAAAATCAATTCATGTGCGCAAGTAATTAATTCCGTCGAACAAAACGATTTCCTTTCGGTGCCGGGAAAAAAAATTAATAATTTAATCATACAATTAACAATACACTATTAACTTGTATCTAGTCCAAGTAATTGAAATTCAATTTCAATCAAGCACAATGATCTATATATCAAATTTATCGATTTGAATTCAAAATTCGCATCAAGACAAAAACCTAAATCTTTGATCCAATCAAGATATGCGTAAGGTTCTGATACCATTGAAGGGTTTTTAGATGCGTATAAGCGGAATTTCAGAAACAATTTCTTGCACCTAAACATGGATCTAAATCATTCTTGATTAGAGACAAAATTAGGGTTAGTAGAATTTCTCTTGATGCGTAATTAGGGTTCTTCTTCCGAGAGAAAAAGCCTCAATTGTGACTTCTCTAATCAGTCCACACGAGTACGGGATCGGGATCTCCTTCGCTTCCGATTGCTAGATCGAAGTGCCAAAGACTAGAAAAAGTGGAAGAAGAGAGCTTTTCTTTCTTACGTATAAACTTCTGAAACCCTAGATCTATTCTTCCCTTTAAAGGCCTTATATATTTATTTCCCCAAATAAATATATCTTTTAATTCTCAATAATATTCAATATATTAATTGATAATTAACTCTTTTCTTATTGGACTAAAACCCTATGTCTGACAAAGACTTTCAGCCCGTTGATCCAGCCCATCAACTCAATGTGTGTGACCTCATATGACCCGTTTATAATAGCTATGGATTAAACTATTTAATCCATTAATCGTAGTTGGTTTCTAGCAAAACACTACGACTCCTAAAATAAACGGATTAAATCTCTCTATCAATCGTCCTATTCCATGTTCGGTAATTACAACTTTTATTAAAGGACACAATTCCTTCACTTACATCATGCCCACATGATAGCATGGCCATGCATATGTCATGGAATGAAGTGTGCATGTATTGCATATGTTCTTTAGGCTCGAGTGCACGTGGCCATTGTTGCCCATATTGAGTTGGTGGGTTGATGAGTTTCTTCTGGGAAAGTTCACGCTTATGGGGCCCATTTGGTTAATTGGAATAGTTCGACTTTGCAAGGAGCCGAACATATATGATGTTGCTTGGGCCGCCCGGCTTGGGCACATTCTGGTCACTCTCTTCATCTTGCAGAAAACATCGCACAGTCCAGGAAAAATCACGCGTGAGATGCTTGAGGAACGAGATAATTTCACTCGCCTCACTAATTTGGCTCGTTAATTAATTATACCATATAGATACTTACCTTCAAGGATGAGGTCCTAACCCTTTATTCAAGTGCGCTCTCAACTCACTGCTCACTTCCCGCTTGAGGTTGGAAACAATCTAGTTGAAAAAGCGCAATCATTTGGGGTGGTCCCTAATGATCGACACAATCAATTCTATCCCCCGCTTCCCACTTGGGGTTGGAAACAATCTTAGTGGAAAGATCGCGGTCATTTAAAAGGCATCCTAAAGTGATCAGAATAATCATTCCACCGCTCGCTTCCCGCTTGAGATTGGAAACAATTCAGTTAAAAGGATGAAATTCTAATCCCCTTAATGTGCGCGCAACCCGAGCAAGGCTCCGGGTTGGCGTCAACTCTCAATTTAAAGGGAGAGGTCCTAACTCTCTAAAAGTGAACCTTGGCGCCAACTCTCAATTTAAAGGACAAGGTCCTAACTCTCTAAAAGTGCGCGCAACTTGAGTGAGGCTCGGGGTTGATGCCAACTCTCAATTTAAAGGACGATGCCTAACTCTCTAAAAGTGCGCACAACTCGAGCAACGCTCGGGGTTGACGCCAACTCTCAATTTAAAGGGCGAGCTCACAACCCGAGCAACGCCGCCAACTCTAAATTTAAAGGACGAGGTTCTAACTCTCTAAAAGTGTGCGCAACCAAAGTGAGGCCCAGGATTGGCGCCAACTCTCAATTTAAAGGACGATCGATCTCCTAACTCTCTAAAAGTGGGCGCAACCTGAGCAACGCTCGAGGTTGACGCCAACTCTCAATTTAAAGAGCGAGCGCCCCACCCGAGCGAGGCTCAGGGTCGACGCCAACTCTAAATTTAAAGGACGAGGTTCTAACTATCTAAAAGTTTGCGTAACCCAAGTGAGGCCCAGGATTGACGCCAACTCTCAATTTAAAGGACGATCGATCTCCTAACTCTCTAAAAGTGCGCGCAACCCGAGCAACGCTCGGGATTGACGCTAACTCTCAATTTAAAGGGCGAGCGCACAACCCGAGAAAGGTTCGGGGTCGACACCAACTCTAAATTTAAAGGACGAGGTTCTAACTCTCTAAAAGTGTGCGCAACCCAGGTGAGGCCCAGGATTGGCGCCAACTCTCAATTTAAAGGACGATCTCCTAACTCTCTAAAAGTGCACGCAATCTGAGCGATTCTCGGGGTTGGCAACAACTCTCAAATTAAGGATGAGGTCCTAACTCTCTTAATATGCGCGTAACCCGAGCGAGGCTCGGGGTTGGCGGCAACTCTCAAATAAAGGACGAGGTCCTAACTCTCTTAAATTGCTTGCAACGCGAGCGAGGCTCGGGGTTGGAGCCAACCGTCAATTTAAAGGACGAGATCCTAAATGTCTAAATGAAGTGTGCACACTACTTGATCCCGAGCTTGGATCTCATTGCATAATTATAATCGGTAAACACTCGCACTTGGAATAGGATTGGCGCACCTGTTTATTGTCTCGTTGTACTCGTGAACACCGATCCAAGGGTTGTGATGGTGGGAGAAATAAATACTAAATAATTAAAGATAAATTAGTAAATATAAAAAAGAATGGAGATAAAAGGACCACGTTACATGTAAGCATCCAAATTAGCAAATATGCACAAGTTGGTAGGAGACCTAATTCGCTTGACCGCGTAATTTTATGTGCATGGGGGTATATATACACATTCTAAAGTGTTGGCTAAACGGGTTCGGTTGGGCCCAATAAACAAATTTAATTGTGATTAGGCCATATATCATCACACATGGGCTCGGCCCAACATGGAGGCATATGTATAATTTGGCATGGCAAAGGCAAGTTGGCAGAATGTGTTCCAAAAAAACCAACTTCTCATGCTCAAATTCAACCCCACATCGACATTAAGTGTGCAAACTGCCAGCTAGCAAATCCATAAATAGAAGGAAAGTGATTTTGAATAAAGAATCGAAAAATCTTTCCTCATCAAGATTTTTTTTATTATCTTGATTTGATGTGTTTGATCTCCTAGATAGATCGGAAGTTTTGTTGAAAATAATTAGCTGTAGGAAAAAGTTGTACGGAAAAAGAAGTTAGAATATATATATTTGTAAAGAGGTGTACAAAAAATATATATTTGTAAAATATATATTTGTAAAGAGGATTACAAAATTTGTAAAGAGGAGTGGTGAGGATCAATATTTGTTAATTAGTTGTAGGGAGGGTGAGGATGAATATTTGTAAGGAGATGAATATTTTTAAGGAGGAGTACAAAAAAAGTTTTATTTTTAAAGAGGAGTACAAAAAATTAGATGTAGGGAGGTGAGCATGAATATTTATAAAGAGGAGTACAAAAAATTAGTTGTAGGGAGGTGAGGATGAATAATTGAGGAGTACAAAAAACATCGCCAATCTTTCTAGAACGTTTATGTGCTCGTCAAAATTTGTAGGGATTCCTCCATAATAGTTTGAAGCACTCAAGGGCTCTACTGGTACTGCACTCAAGGGCTCTACTGGTACTTGTGCGATCCAAAAGTTACCATAGGAATATCTATTTATGCTATCGGTGCGTCCTTTGATGTGCAGATTACGTCGGTCGTGTGATTCCTTGGACCCTTAAGCCAAAACTTATGAATTTTACCCGTTGTTGTCTCTGAAATTAAGATGAAGTCACTATTTTGGCTCAATGCTACCCCATTGGCAAAATGTAAGCCCTTGAGGAACACTTGTACTGTTTTGTCATGTGGATTGTATGACAACACTCTACTTGTATTGTCAAAAGTATAAATCAGTTGTAGGGAGATGGAGATGAATAATTGTCTGCTTTTCTATAGAATGGTAGATGCCACCTCCATAGGGGGTGATTGCCTCATTTTCACAATTTCGTTAAGCTTGTCGCTTTCTAGACTGTACTTCACTGTCCTAGTAAAAAAAGAACATTGGTAGAGATAAATGATGCGTCATAGTGGGATTAGGATTTGGGCATTTATGAATTTGGAAAAGTTATGCGACTAGAAATACATTAATTGATTTATGACTTTGGAATAGTTATGCGACTAGAAATAAAGTAATTATGATTTGTAATGTTGTGTAGACGGTGAGCTTATTATGGAAGTTTCTTATTATGTTTGAAGCTTTTTTCTCGACATCTAAATTTTCTTTCGTGATCTTTTTTGAAGGGAGAAAATGTCGGTACAAAAAACTTTTTGTTGTACAAACTCGAGAGTTAGTATTAAATAAAATATTGTACTTAGCACGTATTATTTTCGGGTTTCAAAAGGTACATTCTTGATCAACTTCAACAATGGAACGTTAACCTCACATTTGCTAAACATCTCAAAGAGTTCCTTGTCAATTTCCAACTTTCGGGTCTCTTTCAAAGCTTCTAGGAATGGTGGGATGGGTGTATATGTCTGACGAGGTGTGGTATAAGGATTTGGAGCATCGTCGGACAAGTGCGGCGGGCTGGCCTCATATTGTGCGGCCTCACTTTCCTACTCATTCCCACACTTCGTCACTCTGCATGAATTGCACGGGCTGGGATAAAATTGCCCAGGTATGCTTTTCGGTTCATCCCCGCGCTTTTCTTGTGACTCGTCATCCTTTTCTTCGTTTTATTCCACTTGGCCCATCGTGCACACTGGTCTCAATCCGGATCCGCTATGAATCACATTTTGTCTCGGATTGAGCTTTGTCTGGGATGGAAGTTTGTTTGAATCTCTGGCATCCAATTTGATCACCGCATTAACAACCTGACTAAATTGGCTCTCCAAGTTTTGGATGCTAGACTTGGTTTCTTGGTGAAATTGACTTAGTCTAGAGCATCTCCTAGTGGACATGGAATTCTTATTGGCATCCTGAGGTCTAGGATTGTAAGGTGGTCTTGACTGGTTGAAAGTCATCGTGCCAAATCAAAAATAAATTCCTAGTTACACAACTAGTATATTTGTTAAGTCGGGGTCGTACACAAGAGACACTTGTAATTCAAAATATTATTATCAACTCAAATAAGTAACAAAGGGGGATTTTTTTAATTATAATTCTAAGAAAAGGGAATTAAAGCAGGCAAAACAATATATCAAACAAAGCAAAAGTTGAATTTTTTTTATCAATTTAGGGAAAGCAATCAAATTCAAGCATCCACTTTCATCATCAAGTTATTAATCATTAATTCAAACAAGTTATCCTCTTTGGTTATTTCTATCCTGATCAGATATAGAACATGGCAACGAGACATGCATACTTAATATCCAAATAACACATGAAACGATCATGAATTACAAGGACATTAGCAATAAGAACAAAGATAAGCAAGATACATGCAATTGAATTCCAATGAGTCAAACAATTAAACATGCATTCAAATTTCTTTCTCACATGTTTTAGTCCAACGAGTCCTAAACCAATTGAGTTGCTACAAAGATTAGGTTTTTCTATGAGAAAACCTAGATCTAGCAATAGAGAGTATTAATTCCAACAAATTGGCCAAACAAGGATGAAATCAACACAATCAATATAGATTAAGCACAAGAGAATTGAAATAACCCGTACTGAATAAACTTGAAGAAGAATCTAACAATAAATTTGTTTGAAAGCTTCAACTTGAATAGAATCAAAAGTGTTTAGTGCTCCATAAAGAAAGAATACAAAATCCAAAGTAAAATAATGGAAATTAGGTCTAAGAGATAACAAAGGATGAAAACTAGGCTTAAATAACCAACTCAAAACACGAAAGGGAAAAACAAGGAAACTAGATACTACAAGATAGAATGATATTTTCGTTTTGGGTCACTGACGTGGAAAACCGCGGGCGCGGGGTAGTGATCCGCGGGCGCGGCCTTCGCATTCCTTGACCCCGAGTCGGTGACTTCCACTGCGGGCGCCGCCAATCAAGCCGCGGGCGCGGCCGTCCAAACTGCAATCGCCGCCTTGTAATCCGCGGTCGCGGATCTTCTCCCGATAGCATCTTGGGGGTACTTTCGGAGGCTATTTCACTTAGAGTTTGAATTTGAACTTGTTGTAAAAGATGAATTGTAGCTCTTCGAGTCAGCTTTCCAATGATACCAAATTCAACTTCATCCGACCACTGTATCTCCCGAACGATGCGTCATAAGAAAGTGGAGTCAAAACAACTCCAAATCAACACTTGACTTCAAAATCTTCTTAACATATTGATTTCTTCACTTAAGCTACTTTGAATTTCACAAAAAACTTAGAAAAACATACTAAAACACTGATGAATAATGTTAACAAGTTTGAGATACACCATACAAACTATAGTGTATCAAGCCTGTAAGGAGCTTGACCACCCTACTGATTGTATTGTTGGTTGTTTAAATTTCCATACCTCAGGTTAGGATAATCCCTCCTGTAACACCCCTATTTTGCAACATTGGGTATTACCGCCAATGACCTTGGAATTTCCCCATCCAAAGTCACTCAAGGCTTTAAGGTACAAAACACATTTTAAAATAAATTTCAAGGAATTATATTACATCAAAGGTGCTCGAGTGTTCGAGGCTTTAATTCAAGTTATTATAAATGCATTGTTTGATTAAAACTTAGTATGAAATTCAATAAGCAGTGGAATAAAAACATATACAAATTCTCGTTTGTAAAACAACTGGTGGGCTCCGAAATGTGGGGATACCTTTTGAAAAACGTCTTGAAGTCTTCATTCAACTCTTCTAGACTTCGTCTTCAACCTTGTTGTAATGCTTCACTAAAGTCTGGTATTTCAGCGAAAGGCAAGAGATACCAGGCAAAATGCATAATAGAAGCGGGTTAGTCTAAGGAGACTAAGCAAGTGGGAACAAATAGTTCTCACGGGTGGGATTGATATAATATCCAACATTCTTAACGGAGGAGATATTTTGCGAGCTATAACATTTATGTGGAGCTTAACGAGAACATAGTTCTCTTGAAGAGATAGGTATTATGTTATACGGAAAAGGATACCACGAAAATTGTAGTTCATTTATGATGATGAATATAGTTGGAACTTTTATTTCACAAGCATAGCTTTTAAAAGAAAGAACCCCATTGAATTCATCGGATCTCAACCAACCTCATCGAATTCGGAGTACGAATAAGAATTCGAGCTGGAATGACAATCCTTTGAAAGTCGGGAGCAAGTTATACTAGTTCATCCTAGGTCATTAATTACTATGTACTAGGAATTTATCTGTCGGTCATAAAACATTGCACTTCAAGTGAAGATTTTTAAGTGTGGGGGCTACGAAAGCTGATCCACTTAAAGGATCGAGGTTCCGGCACCTAGCTAGGGTGCAGTAGACCCCCTCAAAAGGAGGAGCGACTACGGGATCATGATCCAAGTACCGAGCGAAGAGATGGCGGCACTGTTCTAAACATCCCTTCTAGGCCCCGCCTAGGCGCTGGATGGTCCTAGCCCGCCTAGTCGTCCAAACCACCTAGGCACCCGTTTAGGACCGCCTAGGCCACTGTTCAAGCCGTCTAGGCGCTAGGCGGTCCCTCTCTGCCCAGCGTCCGCCTAGCGTTTTTTAGAACATTGGATGGCGGAAAGCCATACCACTCGATAAGTTATATAGAGGTGTCAGAGCAAAATCCGCACCCCTGTGTCTATCCTAGTCCACAACAAGTCTCGAAAAGAGACTGAAACAAACAAGGCCACGCACGTCGAACCTAAGTTCAGTACTAGGGCATTACGAGATAATAAATATAATATCGTCATATCTAAACAATAATAAACCTAAGTTCATTTATTGAGCAGCCAATCAGTTCCCAACACAGAGATGAATATATTTAGAGGAATTGAAGATAATAAGGGTAACAAGGAGAAATATCCGCTTGCCTTTGATTCCGGCTCGAACTCTTAGGTGTCGGGTCTAAGACATGTTCCTCTTTGAGAAAAAGACCTAATCCGGGTTCGGGTGTTACAAGATAGAAATGAAATATATTATTATTTATTATTTTATTTCTTATCCTTTATTCAAGAGTAATCCCTTTTAAAACTAGAGGAACTAGCCTAGATTATTACTCTTAAATTTAATCTAAGCATGCTTAGTAATATTATTTCCATTAATATTATTATTCTACAAGATTATTTATAATTTATTTAAAATTATAAATATCTTAAATGGGCATGCTAGGATCAGTTTTTATAAATCCTTTTTATAAAATCTAAGAATAGCTTTTATTTAAATCTTCAAATTAATTACGATTTATAATAAGATAAATTTTAATCAAATAGTAGATACTTGACTTGTCAAAAACTGACCTAACCCGCTAACCCGACCCGACCCGCCCGATAATTTTGGGGTTAAGACCCGAAAATTTGAACCCGAAACCCGAAATAAACCGAAGCCGATAGAACCCGAACCCGTTGGGTTGAAATCCGAAACCCGTTAGGTTGACCGATTTAGCATATTTATAGAATTTTTTAAATTTATTTTGAAACTTATAATATATTTTATTATTAAAATAAATGAAAATATTATATTATAATTAAATATTATTATTTAATTTAAAATTGATTTTAGTAATTATAAGAAAAAAGGATATTTTAGACTCGCTAGTCAACCCGACCCAACCGAAAACCCGCTACAACCCGACCCGATTGACACGGGACCCGATTTTACCCAAATCCGAAATGACCGAACCCGAACCCGCCCAACCCGACCCGGTTGACAGGTCTAGTCGGAAGTATTCCAACAAGACAGAACGGGCCTTGGGTAGGAGTGAAAAGGGCTGATTCGAACAAATATGGGCTGAAAATTCTTTGTTTCTCCAACAAATGTTGGTTTGGGTTAAATAAACAAGAGAAATGGGCCTGTTTTGAATTGTTCCGTTCGACCAGATCAGTCCAGCCTCTTCCCTTGCTTCTTCTTTGTTGTTTCTGTACAGAACGACAACAACAACTTGCATCGAACAACAACAAGCGCGCAGCAGGGCAGGAACAACGGCGGCGGTGAGGCTCACGACCTCCGACGAGGTTTCCGATTGGTGGACGCGTGCTGGTGGCGTGCGGGTGGTCGGAAAGTGGGATAAAGAAAAGGGCAAGGGCGGAAGATCCCAAAAAAATTCAAATTTGGGTTTGGAAAAACAGGGGCTTTCTCTTAGTGGAATGGAGAACGAGAAGCAGAGCAGGTTGTGTGTTCAATTTCCACACTCTTGAAAAGCTAGGTCATGATGACCCCTTTTGATAGGCCATTGGCCTATATTTGAGTTGGGAAGAGGAGAAGTATGGGGAAGGGTGAAAAGGAGACGTGAAAGGTGAGGGACAACATGTGCAGAGGTTTCTCCGGTGAGCAAACTGGCGGACAAGAGCTCGGACTAGTTGGGGAAAGCAGTGGCGGACCCTGAAATTATTGAAAGGAGGGGCGAGTTTAGTAAACAAATTTTTTAAATTAGACGGCATTTAATATATGATTTAAATATAAATACATATAATGATAGAAATCAAAAATTCATTAACAAAATTAGATAATGATGAATTTACATCAATATTTAGTTGCGCATCATTATCATAAAAATTATTTTAAAACCCACTTTTTACTTCTAATCACACATTTATTCTTAATCCTAAATAAAAAAACAATTGTTGTGTTGTACAAATTAGAATATAGATTTAAAAACGGTTCGGCTAATGTGTGCCCATGGACACACAATAAAAGTGTTAATTTGGGAAATTATTTCAAAACTATTCCCTAAATTGGAATTAATGAACCCTTTTTAAAAAATCAAAATTAACAAACAATATCCAGATTTACCAAGATTAGAATTCTTAATGTGTGTCGTAGACACACATTAGAAAAATCCATTTAAAAAATCATGTTAGGGTAGATTTTTTAAATTCATTAAAAACAAAAATCATATTAGAATAGATTTTAGAAAAAATCATATTAGGATAGATTTTTTAAAGAAAAAACAAAAATTATATTAGGAAGATTTTTTAGAATAGAATCTGCAGGGTGGGGGGTGGAGTGGGGTATGTGAAGCGGTTTATACACCGTACAGATTCATATTAGGATAGATTTTAAAAATAAATCCTTCATTTTTTAATAAAATGCCGCAACGACGCCGTTTAGTTTAAATAACAAAAATTAAAAAAAAACTCAAAAGTGGGTCAAAGTCGTCAGGCGTTCAGTCTTCTTCTTCCTTCCAAAGCTTTTTTTCAAGCCTCCATTAATGGAGCTCTAGATCTGGCCAAACTTGAAAGCGGGGGCTGAACTCTTCCGCCGGAAATATTACCACTGTCATAAGCGGCTCACGGGGGGAAGGGGGGCGGCCGCCCCCACAAGCCCCCCCTAAATCCGCCACTGGGGGAAAGGAACCGATGGATTCTTGAGGAAGAAGACAATAGAGTGAGTTTGAGAATGATAGAAAGGGCTATATACTATAGAAAAGTAGTTTGTTATAGTGGTTGAGGAAAGGAGAGTCTGGAAAGCATGGAGCAAGAGGTTTCGGGTTCAAAACCTGACCTTTTACACTTCCCTAATTCTTAAATTTTGTTTCACCCATCCCCTAATTTCCACTATTTTAAAACATGGAAGCTTTAGAGAATTTTTTTTAAATAAAATTTTTCTTATAAAAATTTCTTTTTATTTTTAGGGTATATTTTTGAAAATATAGCATGAAAAATGTATCTATTATTTTTAACAAAGAAGATATTATTTTTTATAAATCATTAAAATATATAATAAAATTAGCGATTATTACACCTCCATCCACGATTGTAGGTGTTGGAGTAGGGATCATACCTTCGCTTATGACTTCTGGAGTGTGGGGCATGCATTAGTGAGGTGCATACTATCACATATTCCACATGCCTTCACATGTTGCCTCCCACCCAAATGACTGAATTGCTTCATCATATTTTTCAGCTCAGATACTTCCTCTTGTAATGATGAATTAGCCAGAACAACATTAGCAGATTTAGAGCTAGTTGCCTTGTTGAATTATCTTGTGCCCTCAAACAACTCAGTAAATAAGTCAAATGCTGTAGGAGGAGTTTGGTTGGGGATGTTTCCTCACAAGCTGCATTGACCATTCGTCTCTCATCTTCTAAGAGGCCGTCAAACAAATACAATATCAAATATTGATCAGAATATCCATGGTAGGGGCAGTTGGCGATCAACCTTTTGAATCTCTCATAATATTCATACAAGGTCTTATTGGAGTGTTGCTCAATGTTGCTTATGCGTTGCTTCAAACTATTGAGCCTTGTAGTTGAAAAGTACTTCTCTAAAAAAGCTTTCTTCATCTTTTCCCATGTAGTAGAACCAACCATTGGCTTGATCCTTGAGAGAGAAAGGAAAGACCCTCAACTTGATTTGATCCTCAGTAATGTCAACATGTTTCATGCTTGAGCACACTGCATAAAATTCAGCTAAATGCTTGTTGGAATCCTCACCACTATGCCCAGAGAATTGGGGCAAAAGGTGAATCAACCCAGACATCAACTCAAATTTGACTCCATGAGCCTGCGCATGGAACTGCACCGCTAAGGGTTGTTATGCTTGATTCGGCGCAGTCAACTGTCTCAATGTCTGATCACCCATCTCATTTGTTTTAGTTTCTTTAAGAATGGCAAAGCACGAAAGTGATCTCGTATTTCCTTCCTTAACCTGAAGAGAGTCAGGTCAATGTCTGGATCAAAAACCAAGGGAGATGAGTTAGTAGCACGAGTATGAACCATACGACAGGTTCACACCCAAGTTAGTACGAAAATTAAAACACAAATAGTGACGAGTCCCTACAATGGCCCCAAATTTGATGAAGTATTTTACATTCATTATACCTATCAAAGAAGCCTTAACAAACCAAACTCAGTAGAGCGGTAAGTAAGGGTTGAATCCACAGAGACTCGTGTATTTGTATTTTACTTTTGTGTCAAGTAATAGTAATAAGGGGGATTTTGTAGTGAGTTTTCTAATCTAAGTAAACAAATAATGTAAAACGGATTTGAAAGTTGATTTGTAAATGTATGGGAGAGATATGCTCAACTAGTTAATTTCCATTGTGATATTGCTTTATTGATCATTGATTCTCTTTTCACCTTGACTAATCTATCGTGGATTTCTAATCCAAACTTAAAATTTACTTAATAGTCCGACCGGAGCTAAGAACCCTAATCATCAAATAACCTAAGAGACCTCCAAGATTCAACTTGACAACAGTTATTCAAGTATCGAAAGAAATAGTTATCTAAAGCAACCACACATCTATATAAATTGTGATTGACTTCTCCTCTTTAACCAACTAGCCCAACCGGTCCTAAGTTGATTAAATTTTCTATTCTTGATCCAATTAACACCAACCGGTAATTAATAAGATTCAGTTGTAATTTAACCTAGAAATTCAATTAGGTGATCAAGTGAATAAAACCCTAGATTAGATTTATACAATTAAGCATAGAGAAATCAAACTAGTCAAGGTTACTGAGAATCAAGTAAACCTCACAACTCATGCAAATCACAACTTCAATTAACTGGCAAACAAAAGAAGAATGAGCTAGACATTATTAAGAATGAAAATTTACAATAAGGTTCAAAGTCTCCCTTGGGAAAAACTCTCAAGAACAAGCCTTAGTTCCAAATTGAAATTATGAATACGAAAAAGATAGAAAACTTCCTAAGTCTTAATATCCAAACAATACAAAAAAGATATTATCCTTAAAATACTATCCAAAAATACAAAAAAGTGTCCAAACCCGAGGCCCACAAGTCGGTATAATTAATTTCGCGACACGCTAAAATGTGCATACATGCACCATAAAACATGGCCGCGTAATTTTTCCTCTGTCCGTGCTTTCTGTTCCTGCGTGAATTGTGCGGTCAAACCTTGTAATGCACGACCGAGCATTTTCCTCTTCAAGCCCGCACTTTCTCTAAATCTTCGTCATCTTGTCTTAGTCTTTTTATAGTATGTATTTAGGTGTTGGTTTTAGGGCATATTTATGTTTAAATCTTAGGTAGTTGCATGCATTTTGCTTAGTATTAGTAGTTTTTGCACTTTTGTGTTTTTAGGTCGTTTTAAGGAGTAAGGATTGGTTAAGTTGAAGGATTCAAGATTGGAAGTATTCAAGTGTCTTTTCCAAGGATATTCAAGCCATTTCTGATGATCATTAAGGCCCAAGAGGTTGTAGAAAAGAATGTTTAATTCCGGGCCATCCATTGAAGTTGTTGTTTCGACACCACTTTCTTGTGACGCTTATTTCAGGATCTACGCTAGTCGGATAAAAAAGAATTTGGAATCGTTGGAAAGCTAACTCGAAGAGCTACAATTCATGTTTGTATTGCGAGTTCAAATTCTAACTCTAAGTGAGTCAAAACAGCCTCCGAAAGTACCTTCAGAAGTGTGTCAAGAGCAGATCTGCGACCGCGGAGGACCAATACCACACTCGCGGACATCACCGACTCGAATTCTGGATCCTATAGATCCGCGATCGCGGCCATTAGTCACCACGCTCGCGGTTTGCCACATCAACGAAGATCCGAGGCGGCGTTTTATCTATCTATTTATCTATTATTTTAGTTTACTTTTATCTTTTTATTTCGTGTTGTGTTCGAGACTACTTAACCTAGTTTTTCAGCCTTTGTTACTTACTTTTATCTTGAGACCTAATTTCTATTATTCTAGTTTGTATTCTCTCTTTATGGAGAACTAAACTCCTTTGATTCTATTCAAGTTGAAGTTTTCAGATTCAAGTTTATTGTGAGATTCTACAATTCACGTCTATTTCTACATGTTATTTCAATTCTCTTGTGCTTAATTAATATTGATTGTATTGATTTCTACTTGATTGATCAACTTGTTGGAATTAATACCGTGACACCCTTATACCCTATGACGTATACTTAGTAATAACTTTTTTTTTCACATATAAACATATAATTCACATATAGCAACTATCCATGGAAGTACAAAGCAGAAAGCAACAACCATAAAGGGTTGCACACACACATATATGTAGTTACTTCTTATGCTAATTCATCAATTACTCTAACTTCTATTACAACTCATATGTCTATGATGCAAAATGAGGAGGAGAAGGTTGCATTAAGCTTCAGCCGGCCGACCTGTATAAATGTGACCTCTAAAAGAGACACACGCCAATAAGTTCTAGCTGAGCCTGAAAAAAAATTATTTTGCGATTTACGTGAGTCGCATACTCAGGAATATAAACCATCATCAGTTATTTCACACAGAGTCAAACATTTAGTCAATATACATATTCATACATATTATATATGTCATATATGAATTTACTATGCAAATGCAAATGCTGATGTATTCGATTCATTATTCTGTGAACTGTTCAAGCCTGAATCTGCCCCGGGTTTACTGTATATGGACTCATATGGTCCCTGTAAGAATTATGACCCGTAGGTCCTGTATGATCCGTAGATCCTGTATGATCCGAAGATCATGTATGACCCGTAGGTCCTGTATGATCCGAAGATCCAGTATGACCCGTAGGTCCTGTAATACAAATTCAGGGCGAGACAGTCACAGGTCCTTTTAATTTCATTGCAATATGCTATGCAATCAAATGCATCATGTATTCATATATCATATGCCATCTGTTAACAAACTTTCTGTGCAAACAACTTTGGAAATTTCAAAGCTATCATACATATCCATATAACTCATATAGCACACATATCCATAAAACACATATATCCATATAGCTCATATAGCACATATATCCATATTGCACATGTAGCACATAGGATTGAATTTCCGGTCTATACTCACCTGTTTAAGGAAGATACTATATTTCTCCCCCTTGAATCTGACCACGGTCTATTACTTGGGCTCCTATATGTAACCCAATGCAAATTATGCTATTTACTCTTACAAACTCTAACCCCAAATGCAATGAAATGTCAGAATGCATTATAACTCCTTGTGCATAATTCCAAATCCTTTAAAACTTGACAACAATAAACTATATATATAGAAGAATATTTTTCTAGTTCAAACCTTTCTGAAAAATTCAATCAAAGGGTTCCCTAATATCCTTACAAAACGAAACCCTATAAATACTCAGAAATCTTTTACCGAATATATATCCGATATCGAAAACACACTCTGAGAACTAGGAATCGACTGATTTTCAAATCAAAAGCAACTGTAGATCTAGATCTAGAAAAATTAGGAAAATCCAGATAAACCATTAACTAATTAAAAATTTACCAAACCACGCTTGTACTTCAGGATTAAAACCCGAAAAAAAGAAATCTTGTATTAGATCCAACCAAAAACAACCGAAATCAAACTCTTTTAATTTTTTCTCTCAAAAAAACTCTCTGCATGTTTTGTTTTTGTTTGCGTATGTTGATAATGAACATGAACAACATATAAATATATATGCAAAGTCGGTTTCAACTTTCAAGAGATGTCGGCAATTTTTTTAAAGAATTGCACTTTTCACCCTCAAATTTTCTTTACTACAAACTTTACCTTGAAATAAATATTAATTAAATTTTGCTTAAAACTTTTTAAAATATAATAAACTTAATTAGAAAATAAATATTACTTTTAAAAACTCACTATATATCATGCCAATATGCTATGTATATGATATTACTCTTACATGAATGCAAAATGACGTATGCACTTTGGTCGGGGATGTTACAATCCTCCCACTCTATCAGAATTTTGTCCTCAAAATTCGCTATCTCTTCATATGATGCGGGATGATAGGGAATCAATTACCATTAAACAAATGCGGGTATGACTTTCTTATCTTATCCTCAGTTTCCCAAGTGGTTTCCTCTAAACCATGATTCTTCCAAATCACTTTAACCATCGGAATTTCTCTATTCCGTAACTGTTTGATTATGTAGTCCACTATCATGATTGGTTCCTCTATGTAGCTCAAATTCTCTGCAAGTTGTACTTCTGAATCTTTTAGCACATGTGATGGATCAAATCGATACCTTCGTAACATACTAACATGGAAGACATTATGAATTTGAGCCAATTCTGAAGGTAATGCTAATCTGTATGCCAATGGTTCCACCTTCTCTATGATCTCATATGGCCCAATATACCGAGGACTTAGTTTTCCTTTGTTACCAAATCTCATGACACCTTTCCATGGAGAAACTCGTAAGAATACTTTATTTCCAACCTGATACTCCATTTCCTTGCGATGTTGATCAAAATAACTCTTTTTTTTGTCTTGTGCCACCTTCATTTTGTTCTTTACAATATCAATCTTTTCAACTGTATCTTGTATAATCGCTGGCCCTTCTAAAATTTCTGCACCCTCTTTATCCCAATATAAAGGACTTCGACATTTCCTTCCATATAATGCCTCATATGGTGCCATCCCAATGCTGCTGTGAAATTGATTATTGTAAGCAAATTCCATCATTGGAATATACCTATCCCATGAACCCTGAAACTCAATAACACAAGCACGAAACATTTTCTTCTAAGGTCTGTATAGTCCTTTCTGACTGCCCATCAGTTTGAGGATGATAAGATGTACTGAAATGCAATTTGGTCCCCAAAACTGTTTGAAAACTTTCCCAAAAACGAGAAGTAAATCTAGGATCTCTATCTGTTACAATGGATACGGGTATTCCATGAAGTTGGGCAATTTCCTTCATGTATATCTCTGCCAATTGATCCAATGAACAACCCTAACGTATAGGCAAGAAATGTGCTGACTTAGTCAATCTATCAATAATCACCCAGATAGCATCATTCCCTTTTTGTGTTCGTGGTAATCCTACAACAAAATCCATCGTAATCCGCTCCCATTTCCAGACCGGAATAGATAAAGGTTTCAGCATACTTGTAGGTGCTTGGTGTTTTGCTTTAACTAGTTGACAAGACATTTAGAATCAAATTCAGCAACCTCCTTCTTCATCCTTGGCCACCAATAATGTTGTCTTAAGGTATGATACATCTTTGTTGTGCCTGGATGCATAGCATATGGTGCATTATGCACCTCATCTAAAATTTCCCGTCTCAGATCATGAACATCAAGTACACATAATCTGGTGCCAAATATGAATGTGCCATCCTGAATAACAAATGTCATATCTTTACCTTGTTCCACCTGTTCAATAATTTCTTCCAACTTTTCATCTCTTACTTGTGCATCTTTAATTTTCTGTCACAACACTGGCCGAATCTCCAAAGTAGCAAACAGTACTACATCTGTGTCAAACTGTAGTCTAGCATTTAGACCTCGAAAAGCAATCAAATCTGAAAATGAAGTCATGTGCATGTTGGCCATCATACCACTGGACTTTCTACTCAAAGCATCTGCTACAACATTTGCCTTTCCCGGATGATACTCGATTGTACAATCATAATCTTTCAGTAGTTCCATCCAGCGCCTCTGCCGCATATTCAATTCCTTTTGTCTCATCAAATACTTCAAACTCTTATGATTTGTAAAGATTTGGAATGTTTCTCCATATAGATAATGTCGCCAAATATTTAGGGAAAAAAACTACTGCTGCCAGCTCTAAATCATGTACAGGATAAGAAACCTCATGTGGTCGTAATTGTCTTAATGCATAAGCAATTAATATTCCATTCAACATCAAAACACAACCAAGACCCTGATATGAAGCATCAGTGTAAACAACAAACCCTCCTATACCTATAGGAATTGTCAATATTGGTGCTGTTGTGAGACGGTGCTTTAGCTCATCAAAGCTTTGTTGGCACGCAGAATTTCAGTGGAATGGAGCATTCTTCCGCAACAATTTAGTGAGTGGTGTAGCTACAATAGAGAATCATTCAATGAATCTTCTGTAGTATCCAGTCATCCCAAGAAAACTACGAACTTCTGTAACTGTAGTTGGTGCTTTCCAATTTACCACTGCTTCAACCTTTTTAGGATCAACGTCTATACCCCTTCCAGATACTATGTGTCCTAAAAATACCACATGATCCAACCAAAATTCACACTTAATCAGTTTAGCATATAACTTTTTTTCTCTCAAGACTTGTAGCACGGTACACAAATGATCAACATGCTCCTCTTTACTTCGTGAATATACCAATATATCATCAATAAAGACGATCACAAATCTGTCTAGAAAAGGTTGAAATACCTTGTTCATCAAAGCCATGAATGCTGCTGGTGCATTAGTCAAACCAAATGGCATTACCAGGAACTCATAATGCTCGTATCGAGTCCTGAATGCTGTCTTGGTAATGTCATCTTTAGCTATCTTTAACTGATGATATCCTGACCGAAGGTCTATCTTTGAAAATACCTTTGCACCCTGAAGTTGATCAAATAAATCATCTATCCTTGGCAATGGATACTTGTTCTTCACTGTTACTTGATTCAACTTTCTGTAATCTATGCACAGCCGTAAGGTACCATCTTTCTTTTTAACAAATAAAACCGGTGCACCCCAAGGTGATACACTAGCTCTAATGAATCCTTTGTCTAATAACTCATGTAACTGCTTCTTCAGTTCTTTTAACTCCAAGGGAGCAATGCGATACGGAGGAAGAGAAATCGGTGCAGTACCTGGCATTAACTCCATAGTAAACTCTATCTCCCTATCAGGTGGCAATCTTGGGAGATCTTTTGGAAACACATCTAAAAAATCTTTAACAACTGGAATATCTCCAACCTCATCACATTCAACTGTACGGTCTATTACATGGGCTAAATATGCCTCACATCCCTCTCTGATCATGCGAAAAGTTGTTGTTGCAGATATTAGGCAAGTGGGAACCATTTGTCTATCACCATAGAAAATCACTCTAGATTTCCCAGGCGATTCTATCACTACTTCTTTGGTATAACAATCTACTTTAGCATGATGTCTTGACAACCAGTCCATGCCCAAAATAACATCAAACTCATACAAGAATAGCAAGATCAGATCAGCTGGTAACTCTACTGAATCCACTCGTATTATACTATCTCGATATACTGTATGTACCTTTACTATTTCCCCCAAGGGAGTCTGTACTCCTAAACTGTAATCTAAGGGTTCAGGTTTCTTATGCACTTGAGATGCTATGGTAGATGATATCAATGAATGTGTGGATCCTGAATCTATTAATGCATGTATCTCAAGATCATGTAAATAAAGTTTACCAGTAATAACCTCGGGTGCTTTGGATGCTTCCTGTTGTGACATAGCAAAACTCGAGCCTGACCCTGTGGTCGAGATTCCTGTGTTTGTGGTCTTCCTCTACTTCCAGTGTTATTCATGTTCTGACCTCTTCCACGACCTCTACCATAACTCCATACCGATGCTTCTGATTGCACATGTTGTACAGTTGTTTCAGATGCTGCTCCTCCAGTTCTCGATCTAACTGGACATTCTTTGTAAAAGTGACCTTGTTGTCCACAGGTAAAACACCCTCCAGTTAATACTCGACACTCTCCCATATGAGATCGACCACAATAAGTACACATAGGTCGTGTCTGTACTGTCATCCCTGGTCCTCTATCACCACCACATCCAAAAGTCGAGGTGTGTCCACCTCTTTGACTATTTGAGCCACCTCTGCAAATGTTGGTGTTGGAGAGGAAAAAAATCTGACATTTAGATGGCCTTCCACTCGATTCACCCATATGAACTGATGATTCCCTCTTTTGCTTTTGGAAGAATGTTTGTCTTTCCTTTAACAGTGTCTCTGCTCTAATTGCTGCATTACGCAAATTTGTAAAAGTAAGAAGATCCCACGGCGTAATCTTACTTCGGATATTATATGACAATCCATCCTCAAAACGCCTGCATCTATCTCTCTCTGTTGCCACATTGGCAGCTGCATAATGCGATAGTTGGGTAAACTTAACTTCATACTCAGCCACAAACATATTTCCTTGCTTGAGAGATAAAAACTCATTCTGCTTTGCATCCCGATATACCTCTGGCATATACTTATCTTTGAAAACAATGAGAAAATCTTCCCATGTAAGAATTGGACATTGTACTGTAGCAGGTGAAACAGTTTCCCACCAGTCAAAAGCATCCCCCTGTAGAAGTGATACTGAGAAATCAAACCTTTCCTCTTCTGTGCATCTCATCATACCGAATACTCTCTCTGTTCTCTTAAGCCATGTCTCAGCCTCTACAGGATCTGTAGTCCCATAGAAATCAACTGCTCCCAACTTACGAAGCTATTTGAAATTCCTGCCTCTAGACCCCATAGTTGGTCCTTGTACTTCCTGTTCTATCGGTGCATGTGTATGAGATGTATGCTCATGTGGTACTATATGAGATGCTCCTATAGACTGACGAGGCACAGCTGAATCTTCTCTCCTTGGTGCATCATGCTCATGCACTTCCATGTTCATATTCAATTAAATGCAACTCTAATGTCAATTACATATGCTTATGAACGTAGAATGCCCCTAAAGAATCATATCCCTACTCTGATACCAAACTAACTGTGACACCCTTATACCCTATGACGTATACATAGTAATAACATTTTTTTCACATATAAACATATAATTCACATATAGCAACTATCCATGGAAGTACAAAGCAGAAAGTAAAAACCATAAAGGGTTGCACACACACAACCACACATATATGTAGTTACTTCTTATGCTAATTCATCTATTACTCTAACTTCTATTACAACCCATATGTCTATGATGCAAAATGAGGAGGAGAAGGTTGCATTAAGTTTCAGCCGCCGACCTGTATGAATGTGACCTCTAAAAGAGACACACGCCAATAAGTTCTACCTGAGCCTGAAAAAAAATTATTTTGCGATTTACGTGAGTCGCATACTCAGTGAATATAAATCATCATCAATTATTTCACACAGAGTCAAACATTTAGTCAATATACATATTCATATATATTATATATGTCATATATGAATATACTATGCAAATGCAAATGCTGATGTATTCGATTCATTATTCTGTGAACTGTTCAAGCCTGAATCTGCCCCGGGTTTACTGTATATGGACTCTTATGGTCCCTGTAAGGATTATGACCCGTAGGTCCTGTATGATCCGTAGATCCTGTATGACCCGTAGGTCCTGTATGACCCGTAGGTCCTGTAATACAAATTCAGGGCGAGACAGTCACATGTCCTTTTAATCTCATTGCAATATGCTTTGCACTCAAATTCATCATGTATTCATATATCATATGCCATCTGTTAACAAACTTTCTGTGCAAACAACTCTGGAAATTTCAAAGCTATCATATATATCCATATAACTCATATAGCACACATATCCATAAAGCACATAGATCCATATAGCTTATATAGAACATATATCCATATTGCACATATAGCACATAGGGTTGAATCTCCGGTCTATACTCACCTGTTTAAGGCATATACTATATTTCTCCCCGTTAAATCTGACCACAGTCTATTACTTGGGCTCCTATATGTAACCCCATGCAAATTAGGCTATTTACTCTTACAAACTCTAACCCCAAATGCAATGAAATGCCATAATGCATTATAACTCCTTGTGCATAATTCCAAATCCTTTAAAACTTCACAACAATAAACTATATATATAGAAGAACATTTTTCTAGTTCAAACCTTTCTGAAAAACTCGATCAAAGGGTTCCCTAATATCCTTACAAAACGAAACCCTAAAAATACTCTGAAATCTTTTACCGAATATATATCTGATATCGAAAACACCCTCTGAGAACTATGAATCGACGTATTTTCAAATCAAAAGCAATTGTAGATCTAGATTTGGAAAAATTAGGAAAATCCAGATAAACCATTAACTAATTAAAAACTTACCAAACCACGATTGTACTTCAGGATTAAAACCCGATAGAAGAAATCTTGTACCAGATCCAACCAAAAACAACCGCAATCACTCTTTTAATTTTTTTTCTCTCAAAAAAACTCTATGCATGTTTTGTTTTGGTTTGCGTATGTTGATAATGAACATGAACAACATATAAATATATATATATATATATATATATATATATATATATATGCAAATTCGGTTTCAACTTTCAAGAGAAGTCGGCAATTTTTTTAAAAAAATGCACTTTTCACCCTCAAATCTTCTTTACTACAAACTTTACCCTGAAATAAATATTAATTAAATTTTACTTAAAAAATTTTTAAAATATAATAAACTTAATTAGAAAATAAATATTCTATATCATGTCAATATGCTATTTATATGCTATTACTCTTGCATGAATGCAAAATGACGTATGCACTTTGGTCGGGGATGTTACAAATACTCTCTATTGCTAGATCTAGCTTTTCTCGTAGTAAAACTTAATCTTTGTAGCAACTCAATGTTTTAGGACTCGTTGGACTAAAACTATTGAGAAAGAGATTTGATTGCATGCTTATTGTTTCTCGTTGGAACTCAATTTGCATGTATCTTGCATATCCTTGGTCCTACTGCTAATATCATTATTATTCATGATCGTTTCATTTTTGTTTTGATATTAAGTATTTACATGACCCGTTGGCTTGTTTATTATATCTGATCAGGATAGGAATAACCAAAAGAAATAACTTGTTTGAATCAATGATCAATAACTTCATGATGAAAGTGGATGCTTGAATATGATTGTTTTCCCAATTGATAAAAACTCAACCTTTACTTTGTTTGATTGCTTTCTTTGTTTACTTCAATTCCTTAGTGTTAGATTAATAATAAAAAGTTCTCCTTTTATTACTATTAAGTTGATAACAATATTACTCTGAGTTACAAGTGTCGCTTAGGTTCGACCCCGACTTACCAGCTATACTAGTTGTGTAACTAGGGATTTATTTTTGTTTTGGCACAACGACTTTCAGCCAGTCATCTTCTTAGCACCACATTGTACCACCCCTTAGCTTCAATTTGACATCAAACACTCCACCAAAGTCATATGAGTTCCCATCCCGTCTACGCTTGTTTACTTGTAGATTTGTAAAACAGCACAAAACAAGCACAAAACCCGAATTTCCTAGAGAACGTAAAGACCTAAGAACTAAGCTAAACTAAGCAAAAACCAAGCAAAATAAACATAAATATGTATCCTAAAGACTACCTAAAGGCAAACTATCAGTCTTTCGCAATGTGGTGATCTTTTTGCCAACCCACATTTATATAAGAGTGTAGTTGATGTTCTACAATACGTCACCATTGCACACCCTGAAATTTCCTATGCAGTTAACAAGGTTTATCATTTTATGCATGCTACCGCCCATACTCATTGGTTGGTTTTCAAACGCCTTTTGCTTTATTTGAAAGGTACGATCACCACTAGTCTGATTCTTCGTCCTCCTATTGGTAATCGCTTGGTTGCCTCCTAGGATGTTGGGTGGGCTTTTGACATTGATGATCGTCGTTCTCTGCATGGTTTTGCCATCTTCTATTGTGGTAATCTGATTAGTTTGACCTCCAAAAAACATGTAGTTGCAAAGTCCAATTCTGAAGCCGAATATCGGGCCATTCCATTTGCTTCGATTGAGCTCATTTGGATTCACCAATTACTACATGAGTTACACATCGCGTTGCATATTCCTCCTATATTTCTTTGTCACAATTTGAGTGCTACTTATATGTTTGTCAATCATGTTTTCCATTAGCGTTCTAAGCATATTAAGATTGATTATCACTTTGTTCGTGAACAGGTGGCAAATGACTCTCTTATTGTTCGTCGTGTGCGTGCATTGCATCAGGTCACCGACATCTTTACTAAAGTTGTTGGTAATGCACGATTTCAGACACTTCGATCCAAGCTTCTCCATTCTCCTTCATGAGCTTAAATGACATTAGGAAAGTATATCTTTGAGATTATTAGAATATCTTGTATAAGGAAAATTCTATTTTTTTTATGTAACTTGGACTCCAAATAATTCCAAATACACATTTAAATACTCTTCCCTTTAATGAACAGTGCAAGAAACTCTTTCACGAATATTGTATCTAATTTTATAAGAAATTTGCCTAAAGGTGAGTTTCTTCTTGTCATAAAAAAATCGTAATTTCTTACCAGTTAAAAATAAAGTATGATTAAAAAACAAACAGGAAACAAATTTAACCACCAACCCAAAATAAGAGTCAAGTTCTGGTGTTATATAATCTTATAATGTAAAATGAGAACAAACATGGGCCATTGGATTAGAAAAATGGATGGTGGAGATTAAAATATATTGGTTTTGATGAAAAAAAGATAATATGATGCGGTGGAATATATTGTAATTTTGCTAATTTTTTAATTCATGGACAAAAATGCCCCACAAAAGCTAATATGCACAAATTCATGGAAGGCATATCACATCTCATTTTCTCTCTCTCAAAGAACATTGAACGACGCTTGCTCGATAGATTTCAGCCCCTTCTTTGTGTCTACTCTCGCTCAATTTCGATCGATTAATGTTTCAAATCAACAATGGCATGGTGAAAGTAATTGATGAAGGTATGAACAAATTTTTACTTTTTTAGGGTTTAAGGCTTCAATTATAGCTTTATTGTTTCGATTATAGCTTCTGGATCTGATGATTCTCAGTCAAGTGGTTGGTTTTGAGCATTTACAACTGATGTCTACAAGCCATACTTTGATGTTGATACTTTTGATGTCATGGAGAAAATCAAAGAGTGTATTTCCCCATTTAAAGGAAGTTTTACAAAAATGATCTCAAACAACCCAAATTTGTAATTGTAGCTTGATAGTTTGTTGTTTTAATGATTTTATATGCGATATTTAACATAATAAGCAAAATTGGTTCTCATCTGTTGCATTCACTTATGCTATATATTGTTTTCTTTGTTTTTAATTTTTGGTAATATTATTATTTGATGACAAGCTTTTAATATCCGCAAATTTTAAGAATGAGAAACGAGTATATTTTTTTAATAATTTTTCTCTCTCTCTAAAATACAGAATTTAATATTTTTTTAATTTTATTTTTTTAATTTTATAATATATTATAAAAAGTTTATAAAATTTTACTACAATGGAAAATAAAAATTTAAGTAAATGTAATTAATAAGGTATTTCGGATTT
Source organism: Fallopia convolvulus (assembly GCA_964016875.1). Classification (NCBI taxonomy): domain Eukaryota; kingdom Viridiplantae; phylum Streptophyta; class Magnoliopsida; order Caryophyllales; family Polygonaceae; genus Fallopia; species Fallopia convolvulus. Next base: position 31,294,796 of record OZ024736.1, read on the forward strand.
TGATTTAATATTAATTTAAAATGCAAGTAAAAATACAAGAATAGGCAAAAATAAAAAGGGGCAAGAGGAGGATTCGAACAAGCGACCTCTTGCACCCTTCACACAAACAAACACTCAATTCCGTTATGCAATTGTAATTTTATCTGTCCATCAAAAACTTTCTATTGTTTTAAGCCCTTTAGCTTTCTTCTTCCCAAATTGAACATCGGATTGACGCTCCATCAATGCATGCTTTCCACCTTCATCCATGGCTTGTAGAAATCAATCTTCTTGCCTCTCTTCCTCACCAATAGTCATTCTCCACCTTGGATTCAAGAAACACACCTTCCACCATTCATGAAAGATCATCCTCTCCATGATAGGTCCTTAGCCATTGTGGTGGATTGAAGGCTTAAATCCTCCTACTATAAATAGGGGCAACTTCTAAAGGAAAGACACGTCAATTTTCTCATCCTTCTCTTACAATTTCACTCCAATTTAAGTTGATTTTTAGCCCCAATTCAATTATTCAAGTTGCTGTTTTTTTTTCCACAAAAATTCCCAAACCCTAAATTTTTTTACCTAGCCCCACCAGACCATCGCTGGACCGCCGGCCGGTCTCCACCACCACTCGGGCGCGCCACCGCCAGCCACCAGGATAAAAAGGAGTTATTAAATAAGACTATATTAAAAATAAAATAGACTTGTATGTCTCTTAAATCCTTTTATAAGCTTTGAAATAATATTAATAAGATATTTTTGTCATAAGATAATTTAATAAGATTAAGTTGAAGACTAAAAAAAGATATATTAAATATTTGCATGCTATAAAAAGGAACTTCCTTGGACTTATAAGGAAAGTAGATTAATAATATCAATATTGGATTCAAATAATCTAGATAATATTTTATTGATACACTTTACTTAATTTTGTCACCTTGCTTGGAATTATTTAAGACTTACCAATATTTTAAGAATATTGTTTTAACGTTAGAGACTTAATAAAAAGAATGAGTATGTTAATGAATTTAACCATAGGTTATGAATTTTAATAGTAAGTCAAAAAGGTGATATCTTGACTTTCAAAACCTTGTATAAAACATTATATAAATATAAATATAATTATTTTTATAAAGTGTTTTTAAGATATTACAATTGAAAATAGTAGTCAAGGATTATTATATTTTTTCAAAGCCTACACCTAAATTATTATTTAAATAATTTAACTTTCTTAAATTCTCTTGTAAAAAGGAAAAATAATAGAAAAATAATAATCTTAGAAGAGATAAAGAATTTTAATAAAAATTCGCTCGTTATCTCTCGTGTCGCTAGGTCGAAGTCTCAAATCCATCTAAGTCATCGATTTCCGAATCGTTCGAAAAGAAATTGTACGCAAATCAAGGCAAGTGAATATTCTCCCTTGTAACCTTTATATATAAATATTTCGTTTACGTTAAGGAAATTCTTCTATGTTGGGAACTACATGTTTGTTAAAATCAATGAACTTAGGTTTATTCATTTTCTTAGAAATAACGACATATTTTTATTATGATTCGTACTACGCTAGTAATGAACTTTAGGACCTAGGATTTGTGGCCTTCTTTGTTTCAATCTCTTTTCGAGGTTTGTTATGGATTAGCAGAGGCGATATTGTGCACTAGCTAGATGCCTATAGGGTAAAAGAGACCTATATACTCGGGATAAAAGAGACCCGATATCCTCAGGATGAAACAGGCCTGAACACTCAAGATGGAAGAGGCCTGAACACCCAGGATGAAAGAGACATGTATACTCAGGATGAAAGAGGCCTGAAATTCCTTCGTTTCCTTATGTGGATTGGCCTTTTCTGTAACACCCCTATTTTGCAACGATGGGTTACCGCCAGTGACCTCAGATTTTACCATCCAAAGTGACCCAAGGCTTTAAATAATTTAATTAAACATAATTAAGGGACAATGAATTGAAAGCATAAATTTTATTCATTAAAAAGTACATTCGTTCATTACAATGGTAGTTGTTTTACAATGAATATAGCAGCGGAATATAAAACCCATATTATGAAAGGGTTGAAAAGACGTATTAAAATACAAGTATATTTCCCCAAGACAAATCATATGATGATGATTTGCTTGGCTTAAAATGGAAGAGCTGGTGCACCATCTTTTGAATGCTTTGCTCTATGAAAATTCCTTCCTTCCTTCAATGTCGTCTTTCCTTGATCTTTTATCCTTGCATAATTCTCCTCAAACTTTCTAGCCTTTGTCTTCAAAACTATGGTGGGAACTTCCTAGAGTCTGGCATTTGTCGCAAAGGGCGAGAAATACCAGGCAAAAATGCGGAAACAAACGGAATTAGTCTAAGGAGACTAAGCAAGTGAGAATGGAAATTCTCAAGGGTAGTGTGGTAATTTTATTATCTCATCAAGGAGATTAAGGGAAGAAGTACTTGAAAGTTATAATCACTTGAAGCTTATAAGGACTGAATTTAGTTGATCTCGAAGAGAGATGAACTTGGATCTGAAGAGTAGGAATCTACGAGATTGTAGTTCCTCTTAGAGTACAATTAATATTGGGAACGTTTTATTTACACATTAAGTTTCTAGAAAACCTCTCGCGCCTTTTTCGGACCGAGAGTCGGTCGGTATTACACGTGGTGCTAAACCGGCCCGGTTTTAATTTATTTAATGTGCACTAGTACTTATTTTTATTATGTGTCAAAACACGTCATATTATTTATGAATTTTAAGGGTGTGGAGGCTATGGAAGAGCCGATTCCACCTAAAGGAAATGAAGGAATTTCAGGCCTCTTTCATCCTGAGGGTGCAGGCCTCTTTCATCCTGAGTGTGCAGGCTTCTTTCATCCTGAGTGTGCAGGTCTCTTTCATCCTGAGTGTGCAGGCCTCTTTCATCCTGAGTGTGCATGTCTATTTCATCCTATTGGCATCTAGCTAGTACATAATATCGCCTATGCTAATCCATAACGAATCTCAAAAAGAGATTGAAACAAACAAGGCCACAAATCATCGGTCCTAAAGTTCAGTACTAGCGTAGTATGAATCATAATAACAATATGTCGTTATTTCTAAGTAAATGAATAAACCTAAATTCATTCATTTTAGCAAACATGTTCCCAACATGGAAGAATTTTCTTAACGAAATCGAAATATATATATATATATATAAAGGTTACAAGGGAGAATATCCACTTGCCTTAGATCGTGTTCGGACTTTTCACAAGGCTCGGAAAACTTCGACGGACTTGGTGTGCTCAAAAGCATTGACCTAGCATTTCGAGAGATAACGAGAGAATTTATATTAAATTCTTATCTCATTTATTAAACCACCCTTTTCTCTTATACTTCCTTTCACTAAGAGAAAAAGATAGTACAAGCTAAATTATTTTATTTAATTATTTAGGTGGAAGATGTAAACAATAATAATGCTTGATCATTATTTTCTTAAAGATGTTTTAAAATAACTTTTTATAAAAATACTTATACTCCTTTAAAGGTTCATTGAAAAGTTGGAATAAAACCAAGAAATTCCTTTTTAAAATCTACTAGAAATATTTATTTAACGTAATTAAATAAATATTATTTTCATGACTTTTACTAAGTCTAAGGTTATTTATAACATTTTCCAAAAGTATTATTAAGGTCTTAAGTTGACATGCAAAGGTGAAATAATTCACATAGTCTTTTTTTAAAAGTCCCATGAAGTTTATCCTTTTTATTTAAATAAACATTAATCTCATGGGTGATAGTATTTCTATAGTTTAATTAATTTTATTCCAAAGTCATAATAAGCTACAATATGACATACAAGAATGATTTAAGTCATATAAAGTCCTTTTTACCACATGCAAATACTTATTTAAATTATTTAAGCAACTTTTTATTCTTATTAATTTACTTTAGTAAAAGGTTCATATATATATATATATATATATATATATTATTCCAAAGTTTATAACAAGGTCGAAATGAAATGCAAGACTATTTTTCTCTTAACATAACCTTGTTTCCTTTAATTTCCTTATTTTAAAGTATTTCTTTTATAGTAGAGAAAAGATATGTCTAAGTTAATATAATTTTAAAATTCAGAATTCCTATGCTTAAAAATATCATTCTTATGAATATTAAAATTCTAGGAATTCATATATAATTTATTAAAATTATATTTCTCCGAGATGGTCATGCAAAGTGAATTTAATCACATAAATTCCTTTTTAAAACCCACATGCAATATTTATTCAATTTAATTAAATAAATATTACATAATGTGAAAATTATTTTATAAAAATAAATATTATATAATGTGAAAATTCTTTCCAAATTAAAAAAATCAGCACAACTACTCAACTTCGCCGATGATCTGCGTCATCGAGGGAAGGTCGATGGTGGCGCTTCAAGCGATAGCCGGTATCTAGAACCCCCCTACCAATTGTCGCCAATGGATCGGGATATCGCGGCCTAACGACGGCTTAGGTGGTCGGGAAAACTGTTCGCGGCCAGCCCCTTCTCCTAGAGTCGGTGCATGTTGGTTGTCGAGTGATGTTCACGCGGTCCTAGAGGCGACACCACCTTTGGGTAGGGGCGGGAAGTTACGATAGTTGGGAGATCTCGTCTCCCTATTTCTACTGTCGGCAATGGTGGAGGAAAAGGATGTGTAACGAAGGTGTACGACTTGGAGAATATCGCTCGTCACCATCCCGGAAAACCTGACACTGCACGTAGTTGACTGGTTTGGATGCATTTTTGGCTCGATTTTTGTGGTGTTTGTGCCAAATTGATTGAGGGGTTTTTGGGCAATTACTTCCTCTACATTTGAGGACTTTAATAAAAAATATCGGTGGAGAAATGAGCTTGGAATCTGTTGGGCCCAACATCTGCAAGCCCATTTCTAGTTAGGCCCATCAGAGCGAAACAAGCCTCAGAAACCAGACCAACCCGAAGATCTTTGGAGGCGACGATTGGTTAGCAAGGACAAAGACAACTGCTGCGGAAGTGGACGCCGGTCGTGGGTGGAGGCGAGGACGATCGTGGGTAAGAAGAGGGAGAAATCCCGCCTAGCAGTAATATAAGGTGTTGAGAGGGTTTTACCTTGATCCTAACAAGCAAATATATTTATAGATCAAGACCCCGCAGAGTATAGCGAAGTCAGGTTCGTCCACGGGAATTAGAAGAATCAAAGTCTAGCAATCAATCCTAACAAGAACGTAGCAAAACCAAATAAAACACACTCAAGAGAGGCTCGGTACCGACCTTAGTCAGGGTCGGGAACGACCTGCAACACAACACACAAACGCAGGAAAAAGCTGGGAAATCAGAACCCACGGTACCGACCTTAGGGGGGTCGGTAACGACCTAACTGGGTAACGAAAAAAACTCCGAAAAATTAATATAAAAGAGATCTAGGACAAAGGATCCACCACAACAAAGCTATGCATGTAAACACGAATCAAAGATCAACCAACCAATAATCTTATGAATGACTTTCAACTTTCATAAAGGTTTTTAAACACGAATCAAATAATCTTATGAATCAAAGATCAACCAACCAATAATCTTATGAATGACAAAGGATCCACCACAACAAGCACATATCTCAACTTTCATAAACATAGAAACTTGCAATCCTACTTGTTATCTAAAGGTTTTTAACTTTCGGTTCAACCCAATAATCATCCGAATTCATAATTTAACCTTTCAACTCAATCATGAATATGAACATGCCTCAACTTTCATCAAGGAATTAAGAACAAACAAGAAGGATAAAGGATAGAGATTAAAGGAAAGGTTTTGATCAAAGATTCAAGCTTTTATCATACATAACCATGTTGGGTTTCACCCCAACCCTAGAAAAGTAGACTACTCACAAGTCATCATGCAATCAATAATCAAAGAGAAGAGAGAAGACATGATTCAAAAACAAAGCAAACTTCAATCGAAAGAACAAACTTACAAATCTCCAAACAATCTTCCAAAGCTCTCTAAAAATCACATAAGAGCTTGGAATAAGAGTTGATAATCCTTGAATAACGACTTGATATCCGTCCTCCCTAGAAAAGGCACCCTAAGTCCCCTTTATATAGTAGTAGGAATGTTCTCAAAAGGAAACAAAATTCTATCTTAAAAGACCCATAAATAAAACATCTATTAAAACCTAACTTAGGACACAAGTTTCTTCTCGCAAGCCTCAGAGGGCGCTCGGTATCGACCCAAAGTGGGTCGGTAACGACCCTAGCCAGCACTTGATCTTCTTCACGTCTTCGCTCGAAACTTGTCCAAAAGCTTGGCTCTTCTTCAATGTTTCTTCTTTAAACGTTCTTGGTCTTCTTAGACTTCCCTAAGCTCCTTCTAAGACATCTTCATCTTGCAATCTTCCTTCTTGAAACAAATCAAAGCTCCAAAAACTTCTACTCTCGCCTCTCTAGTCAACACAGCCACAAGACCACTCCAAGGCCACCTCCTAAAAGCTAAAAAAAAATCCGGGATATCCCCTCCTCAACGCTTCAAACACCTACAAAGACAACAAACAAGCACAAACGACTCCAATTCTCGAAAGAGGGTCGAAATCATATGTAAAACAGCACAAAAGATCTAGAAAAGACTCAACCTAACTAGTTTACGACCTACAAAAACTAACTAAAAAGTGTGACATCATAAGGGAGAGGGGATAATCGTATGTATGGGGTATGCAAAAACAATCGATTGTACCTGAGTTTCAAAATCTAATACAGTGATCAATCGAATTCCAGTTATTTTGCTCAAACTTTGATCGAATCTTTGCTTATCGGTTAGTATAGCCCTCACAACCTCCGTTGAGCATCTGTGTTCATCACCGGTCGGAATTTGACCAAAACAATTTGGCGCCTACCGTGGAGCCCTAGCCGGTTTTATCCATTTCTGATCAAAGTCGAAAATTGCTCATCAGGAATGACGAATCCACCTGCGCTGCCGCTTCCTGTTGAAAGAGGAATCGAGGGGAGCCGTGGCACTAACATGGAGGAAGGCGTTAGTGAAGGCGGAGCCGAAGAAGTCCAAGATCTCTGCAATGTCCTAGACGAATTCGCAACCAAAATCGCAGCCCTACAACAAGACATGTCCAGTCAAAAGGACCGTAGTCTGACCCATCTGTACTACATCGCGCAACTTACCTCGGAAAACGCCAACCTCTGCGACCAGTTACAGTCGGCATCAGCATCGCAAAATGGACCCCGGACAGCCACGACCGTTAGGGAGATCGCTACCCGCCTCAACATGGGGGAGGCGTTCAATTCCTTCTCCCAAGCCAGGGGCCAGCCTTCGTCGGCAGAAGTGGTCACCTCAACGGCTACCCTTCCGGGAGTACCCACCGCCTCGGCGTCCGAAAACAGGGCCATGGGCACAAGGGTCTTCCATCCGGAATACGGTGGAAGAACCGAAAGTTAGGTACCTCCCCCAGACACTTTTTTGGAAGCATTATTTAACAAATATATGCAAGACCGACCCAAGGGGCTCGAAGACAAAATCACGCAAATCCCCGGGGTGCCTCCTCTGATCGAGAGAGAGACCCCGGACGGTTACGACGAGTCCCCTTTTACGACTCCAATCGCCAGCGTAGATAACCCAAAAAGGTTTACCGTCCCGACGGTTCCCACCTACGATGGAACGAGGGATCCTGACGAGCACTTTTACGTCGCTATAAAAGCACTGTCAAAGAAATACCTAACTTTCTAACCTAAGTATAGTGGAAGCAAGGGTCGAACCCACAAGGACTCAGATTATTCGTATTTATTTAATATTACTAAGCAGAAAGGGGGGGTTTTATGGTTGTAAACTAAAATCTAAGTAATTAAACTAATTAATCAAAGCAAGTAAAGTAAATTGAGATTCTAATATGGAGAAAAGCGTCCAAATAGTTTTGTATCCATTGCATACATGAGTTTTGATCATCGATTATCCTTATTTCAATTTCCCTTGACTAATCTATTGTGAATTTATGAATTCAAGCTTATTGTGGTTGTTAATATACACCGTCTTTAACAACCTTTTAACCAATTAACCTAGAAAACCTTCTATGTCAAGTTGATCATGCAATTAAGTTCAAAGCATTCAATAGAAACAATATTCATGAATTCCACCGTCTATTCACGAAATCTTGTGATTAAATTCTCCGCCTTTGATTAACCTTAATATACACCGTCTTTAAGTTTAATCAAAGGATTCATCCATGAATAATCAAATTCCACCGTCTATTTAATTATTCTAGTTGTAATTCAACCTAGAAGTAGAATAGGTGGCCAATCTATTATAATCCTAAGCGAATTTAATCAATTAAGCACGGAGAGATTCAATCTAGTCAAGGCAAACTAAAATAACTCAAATCTCACAAACGATCATGCACACAACTTCAACTAACTAGTTGGACATGAGAGATTTAGCTAGAAATCGACATTAAAGAGAAATCAAACTTACAAAAGTCAAATTGATCTTCAATTGCAAAAACTAGGGTTTGTCTCCCATAAATCTCCAAATTGCATAAAACTCCAAAAGATAGCATATTCTAATATAAATCTAAGGAAAGTATTTATATTAAGCTAAAAATATCTAAAAGATCCAAAAATATCCAAAAAACACTTATAAAGTCGGCCCATAAGATCTCGCGGAAGCCCAAATCCACGCCGCACCGACACCGCTGAGCGCGGTTTGTGACGCCCCAGAGCGCGGTCGCGCTCCGCCCGGAGTTGCCCGCGCTGACGCCGCAGCAACTTTCTCCACTCGGCGCGGTCTTGACTTTGGCTCCGCGGTTTGGTCCCTTCATTCATGTCTTGTAGTTCTTGCCTCGGGTCTTCACTTCCAATGCTCCTTACACGTCCCGAGATCCGTCTTAAGCTTTCCATCTACCGTCTTCCACCATCCGACCTGCAATTACGCACAAAGACGCGTAGATTCCGAACTAAACGAAAATGAAACCTAATCTAAACTTAGAATGAAACCTTAGCTAAAAATGCATAAAACGAGAATAAAAACATGCTCTAACAACTACATCTATATGCTCTATCAAATTCCCCCATGCTTGAACCTTGCTTGTCCTCAAGCAAGACATAGAAATCAATCACACCACAAACAAGCAAGTCATGACTTAATTCATTTTCAAGAAGCACAACTTAACCATGAAATCTTTGCATACATATATCGAAAGTTTCAAACCAAGCTATTAATCCATTCCAACCCTCACCAAGGTATATGTGTTTGCACTCAACGCTCAAGTGTTTAAAGGTATGTGTTTTCGCTCAAAAATCATCTTTGAATGCCAACTACCATATGCTTGCATCAGTGCACTAAATCTCCACCACGGATGTTCAAATGCACAACATAAATCATGAGGTCTTTTTCAAGGTTGTAATGGGGCCAAGGTATAGACAAGTAGGAAGGGATAATTATATGGCCATGTGGTGCTAAATCCGGGAACTAGAATCAACTAATATCCAAATTACATCAACACTCACTCTCAATAACTTCCCAACTTGTATTCCCTTTCTTCCATTACTTACTTTTAAGCACTTCTTTCTTTTGCTCAACTTTTGCTTCTTTTTTTTCTTTCCACAAACCCATTTGAGATTTGTTCTTTCTTTTTTTCATTCTTCTCTCACAAGAATACTTTGCAATTTTACACATACAACTCATCTCAATCAACCTTTCAAACCAACTTAGAAATTTTTCACTAAACATTCCCAACATCCTTAACTTTCCAACACTTTTCATTTTGGACATTCCCTTCTATTACACCTTTTCATCTTGCCTCACAAACTCCAAAATATATCAATTAACCCACAAAATTCCCCTAGTCAAATCCTAATTCCCGGATGAGGGTCAAGCTTATTCGGCTAGGATTAATTTTTGTGGAGCTAATAAACAAGGCCAAGGCTCAAAACAATGGGGCTACAAAAACAAAGGTATAATGTAGGGTGGATATGGATATAAATGAGCTAACGAAAATTTACCTCAATCACTTTTATATCATGCATTCAAAACATATAATGTGGTCTCGAAAAAGTATCTAAACGCAAGTTCTAGAGTTAAGATAGTCAAAGTGATACACTCAAGAATATCATGCAAAATTGGCATGTAAAGGCTCAAAAGAAATCTCACAAGGCAAATTTTTTGTTAGAACTTCATAACTAGCTCAAGTTTTCACTTTCATGCATACTCCTTCATAATTAAGCAATTCTTATTTAGAACTTCCATCATAAACTTAACAAGTTATGGGATATGAAATCATGCTCACTCTTCAAACAAGTAGTTCCAAGGGGAAAAATGAATCCTAAATGCAAACAAAACACACATTTTTTTTCAAATTTTCAGAAATTTTCAAATTTTTTAGTGGATTTTTCAAACTTTCAATCAATGCATACAAATAAAAATAAACATGCACATGCAACTATATGATCTAACTAAACCAAATTCTCATAACAAAATAAATAATCCCCTTCCCCCATGCTTAAACATTACTTTGTCCCAAAGTAATAAAAACATAAGAGTAAAAGAAAACTGACCTCATCACAAGAACTTGTCAAACTCGGGAATCTACTCTGATGGTGGTGGTGGGTACCCCGGATATGGCCACTCAGGAGCTGGATATCCAGGATATGGCTGATAAGCATACGGCTGATAGCCTTGCTCAGGCGTGTAGCTGTCCATCCGCTAATGCAAGTACAGGGTCTGCTCATCAACATAATCAAAACGGCTCGTAGCATAACCCCGGAAATGGTTGAAATCAGCCGCCATGCCATCCATACGAGTGTGCAAGCCACTCACTTGTGTAGACAATCCACCCATCAATTCCACCAAATGTTGTATTGAGTGGTAGACATGTTACCACCTAAACCTTGTTGCTCAAACTCTTGAATGGGTGGCACTTCATTGTGCTCATTATCATCTTCATCATCGTCAGCTGCAATATCCTCAGGAGCAGCTTCAAACTCCTCATCTTCTTCCTCCTCATCAACATCCATAGAAGCGCTCGCTTCCTCATCATGACCCCTTGCTTTCTTACTTCTTCTTATTCCTCCAATCACTTCCGAAACCGGTAAATCACCATCTTGTGGGTGAATGAGCCATGTGCCAACATTGTCTAAACCAACCTCTATCTTCACCCTCTCTGGATTAGGCAACTTCATAGCAAAAGAGCTATTGCCTAGCACCCAGTAGTACCGATTGTTCTTCACATATAACACCTTCATCTTGTTGTAGAAATGCAAGTTCATCGGGAGAGGATCAATCCTACCCACACATTGCTCCAAATCAATTCCAAAGTGTTGGGCAAACTTGGTGATGATACCACCCACAGCGATCCGACCGGTATTTCTCTTAATCATGAGCTCCATGTTGTGCATCATAGCGGCACCGAAGTCTACCTGTTGCCCTTCCAGAATACCTCGAAGGAGAAAAATATCCTTCCTAGGGCAATTATTCTCACCCTCTCCTCTGCCTGTAATAGAGTGAGCAAAGAACCTCTGAAGAATTCGGATTATTGGATGAGAAATTCCAGACGCCTTGGTTCTAGAAGGCAAGTACTCATCAGTCCCAGAAAGGAGAGCCCACTTTTCATCATCCATAAAAGTGGGCGGTTTTCCCATCTATCAACATTCATATGGTATTGAGTAAATCTGAACAACTTGTTGATATCATTAAGAGTCATGCTTCTCATCACCCCACCTAGCTGAAAATTGCACCGCCCTTCATTAGCAAATCTCCCCTCTAAGATATGAGCCTCCAATGTGCTCAAGAACTCCAACACGAGGCTTCGGTAAACAGGCAATCTCATGCTCAACACAGTCAAATTGTGATTAAACTCTATCTTCCTCAATTCACTAGCCAAACCCAACTCCTCCAACAAATCCCAGTCAATGTATCTCGGAGCTTGGATTTCACGCCCTTTCAATTGATCAAACCGATCTAGATGCCTCATGTCCCGGAATTGAAGACCATAAGTTGCCAGTGTAATCACATTGCTTGAGGAAGAAGCTCTAGGTGGAGCTCGGGATCGAGAGGAAAAGGGTGCAACATTTGGAGCTCTAGTTGATGTTGCTCGGGTTGCTCTAGTTGCTCTTTGAGGGCGACTAGGTCCCGATGAGGATGCGTTGGCGGGAACCTTGGTTCGACCCATGATGGTAATACCTACACAACAATCAAAAACACCAAAAACAAGCACAATTCGATTGCTCCGGCAAGAGCAATCCACCAAACAAGTAATAATAGACAATAATTGCTCTCAAAACACTCTCTTCCCCCACTAACCTAGATTAATTAGCATGAAAATTAATTAATTTCGAAATTATGGATTTTTCAAGTTCTAGACATGAAACTAACTCATAAACATGCTAATATTGTTGAATCTAGACTTAAATTGGAGAAATTTGGCCTTAAAATCCCTAGAATTGAGGTTTTTATGCAAAACCTAACTTAGTAAATTTTTGGGTTGAGATCTTCAATTTGGGGATGAAATTTGAAGAGAAAAGTTAGAAATCTTACTTGTTTGATGACTAGGAGTGCAAATCCGGGCTTGATTTGGAGTTTTGATCTTCAAAGGAGCTTGAATGAGGAGCTTCAATGGAGAGGCTTCAATGGGGGCTGCGTGGGTTTTAGGAGGAAGAATATGAATGTGGCAAAAATAGGAGGGTTTTCGGATTTAATGCGCCGAACCCAGCCTCAGCACGGTTTGGGACTCTTGAGAGCGCGGTCGCGCTCTCACGGGTTTTGCCCGCGCTGAGGCCGCAGTGTGTTGGCCCTTCGGAGCGCGGTTTCAGCGTGGGAGCGCGGGGGCGCCCTGGTTGGTTCAACCCGCGTCCTGGCCGCAGTGAGTTGGCCTCGATTTACTCATTCCTGGGTTATGAATGTAAGGCCGTCTTGACCTCCTCGTACCGCGTGTCCCTGTTTTCCGACTTTACCTATAACTAAGAAAAACAAAAACAAACGAAAACCACACAAAAACAAACCAAAAACACAACTAAATCTAGAAAATAAAATAAAAAAAATCAAAACAAAGCTTGGGTTGCCTCCCAAGAAGCGCTTGTTTAACGTCATTAGCTTGACGCATTACCGCTCATGTGTTTGGTTCATTCAAAACCGTTTCTTCAAGAATAGCATTGCTAAATCCTTCAAAATACGACTTCAAACGCTGACCATTCACCTTTTGTAGCGAATGAGTGGCTTCATCATAAATTTCTACCGCTCCATGAGGAAACGTCTGAGCTACTATGAACGGCCTCGTCCATCTCGACCTCAGCTTACCTGGAAAAAGTTTGAGTCTAGATTGATATAGCAAAACTTTATCACCTACCTGAAAACTTTTCCTCCATATTTTCTTGTCATGCAAAGCTTTGGTCTTCTCCTTGTATATGGCCGCGTTGTCATAAGCTTCTAACTGTAATTCCTCAAGCTCTTGCAACTGAAGCTTCCTCAACTCACCGGCTTCATCCATCTGCAGACTACAGTTCTTCACATCCCAATAAGCTCGGTGTTGGATCTCCACTGGAAGATGACAAGCTTTACCAAACACCAACCGAAAAGGCGACATTCCAATCGGTGTTTTGTAGGTCGTCCTATACGCCCATAAAGCATCGTCTAAGCGAGTACTCCAATCCTTCCGGTTTGGCGACACCGTCTTCTCAAGAATGGCTTTGATCTCTCTGTTTGATACCTCAGCTTGTCCATTCGTTTATGGGTGGTAGGCCGTAGAAATCCTGTGTGTGACATGATATTTCTTCAAGAGCGCACTGATCGTTCGGTTGCAAAAATGGGATCCCTTGTCACTAATTAAAGCTCTAGGAATCCCAAATCTTGAGAATATATTCGCCTTCAAAAAATCTGCCACAACTCGGGAATCATCAGTCCTGGTGGCCTTCGCTTCCACCCATTTGGAAACGTAGTCCACCGCTAATAAAATATAAATATTCCCGTAAGAGCTAGGAAAGGGGCCCATGAAATATATACCCCAAACATCAAATACCTCACAAAAGATAATTGAAGTTTGAGGCATTTCATCCCTGTGGGATATATTTCCGACCCTTTGGCATCGGTCATAGGATTTGCAAAAGGCATACGCATCCCGAAAGATAGTAGGCCAAAAGAATCCTGCATCCAATACTTTCCTAGCTGTTTTCTTAGCAATAAAATGCCCCCCACAAGCATAAGAATGACAAAATGATAAAACTGAAGTTACCTCATTATCCGGAAGACAACGCCGGATTACCTGATCGGAACAATGTTTCCAAAGATATGGATCGTCCCACACATAATACCTTGCTTCACTCTTGAGTTTATCCCTTTGAGCCTTGCTAAAGCTAGGAGGAATTACACTCGAAACAAGAAAATTTACCAAATGAGCATACCAAGGTTGAAGTACACGTACCGAAAACAAGGTATCATCTGGAAATTCTTCTCTAATCGGTGTGATTTGAGCACCTCGTTCCCCCTCATGAACTAAGCGACTAAGATGATCCGCCACCACGTTTTCCGCCCCCTTTTTGTCTTTGATCTCAATGTTGAATTCACTCAACAATAAGATCCATCTAATCAACTTGGGCTTTGCCTCCTTCTTCGTCAACAAGTAACGAAGGGTTGCATGATCCGTGTAGACGATCACCTTTGTACCTAGCAAATAAGACCGAAACTTTTCCAAAGCAAACACCACCGCCAAGAGTTCCTTCTCGGTGGTGTAATAATTTTTTTGTGCTTCATTAAGAGTCATAGAAGCATAATGGATAACATGAGAAGCCTTACCAATCTTTTGGCCCAAAACTGCTCCTACCGCATAGTCGCTTGCATCACACATCAGCTCAAAAGGTAGGGACCAATCCGAGGGCTGAATTATTGGGGCAGTGGTGAGGCGAGCCTTCAACTCATAAAAAGCTTTTTTACAAGCTTCATTAAAGTCAAAGGTCACATCCTTCTTGAGTAGCTCACAAAGGGGTGAAGCGATCTTGGAGAAGTCTTTAATGAACCTGCGGTAAAAACCTGCATGACCAAGAAAAGAACGTACTTCCCGAACATTAGTAGGATAAGGCAAGGATTGAATTACTTCAACCTTTGCCTTATCAACTTCAATCCCTTTAGATGACACTATATGACCTAACACTATGCCCTGTTCTACCATAAAATGGCATTTCTCAGAATTAAGACAAAGGTTAGTTTCTTCACAACGTTTTAGCACAAGTTTCAAGTGAGTTAAACAAGAATCAAAATCATTTCCATGAACTGTGAAATCATCCATAAAGACTTCAATGAAGTTCTCTATGTATTCAGAGAATATACTGACCATACACCTTTGGAAAGTGGCGGGTGCATTACATAGACCAAATGGCATTCTTCTGTAAGCGAATGTGCCAAATGGGCAAGTAAATGTTGTCTTCTCTTGATCCTCGGGTGCAATTGCTATCTGAAAATAACCTGAATACCCATCCAAGAAACAATAGAAGGAACGACCCGCAAGTCGCTCAAGCATTTGGTCAAAAAAAGGTAAAGGAAAATGGTCTTTACGAGTTACCGTGTTGAGCTTTCGGTAATCGATGCATACACACCACCCGGTTTGAATTCTTGTTGGAATTAGCTCACCATCTTGATTCTCCTTCACCGTGATTCCATCTTTCTTAGGAACGACCTGAGTAGGACTTACCCATTTGCTATCCGATATGGGAAAATCATTCCTGCTTGAAGAAGTTCTCTATGTATTCAGAGAATATACATAGAGAACTTCAATGAAGTTCTCTATGTATTCAGAGAATATACTGACCATACACCTTTGGAAAGTGGCGGGTGCATTACATAGACCAAATGGCATTCTTCTGTAAGCGAATGTGCCAAATGGGCAAGTAAATGTTGTCTTCTCTTGATCCTCGGGTGCAATTGCTATCTGAAAATAACCTGAATACCCATCCAAGAAACAATAGAAGGAACGACCCGCAAGTCGCTCAAGCATTTGGTCAAAAAAAGGTAAAGGAAAATGGTCTTTACGAGTTACCGTGTTGAGCTTTAGGTAATCGATGCATACACACCACCCGGTTTGAATTCTTGTTGGAATTAGCTCACCATCTTGATTCTCCTTCACCGTGATTCCATCTTTCTTAGGAACGACCTGAGTAGGACTTACCCATTTGCTATCCGATATGGGAAAATCATTCCTGCTTGAAGAAGTTCTCTATGTATTCAGAGAATATACATAGAGAACTTCAATGAAGTTCTCTATGTATTCAGAGAATATACTGACCATACACCTTTGGAAAGTGGCGGGTGCATTACATAGACCAAATGGCATTCTTCTGTAAGCGAATGTGCCAAATGGGCAAGTAAATGTTGTCTTCTCTTGATCCTCGGGTGCAATTGCTATCTGAAAATAACCTGAATACCCATCCAAGAAACAATAGAAGGAACGACCCGCAAGTCGCTCAAGCATTTGGTCAATAAAAGGTAAAGGAAAATGGTCTTTACGAGTTACCGTGTTGAGCTTTCGGTAATCGATGCATACACGCCACCCGGTTTGAATTCTTGTTGGAATTAGCTCACCATCTTGATTCTCCTTCACTGTGATTCCATCTTTCTTAGGAACGACCTGAGTAGGACTTACCCATTTACTATCCGATATGGGAAAATCATTCCTGCTTGAAGAAGTTTCAGGACCTCCTTCTTCACAACTTCCATCATAGGCGGGTTCAACCTCTTTTGTGGTTGTCTTGAGGGTTTTGCTTCATCCTCCAATAGGATTCTATGCATACAAGTAGAGGGGCTTATTCCTCTAATGTCGGCAATAGTCCATCCTATAGCGGATTTATGCTCCCTTAAAACATCCAGCAACCGGTATTCTTGATTTTGAGTCAACTTGTTGGAAATTATCACCGGTAGAGTATCTCCATCACCTAGAAAAGCGTACTTGAGGTGGTCCGGCAGTTGTTTGAGCTCTACCTGTGGGGCCTGCACAATAGAGGGAACAAGCTTCTCGCTTGGCACTGTTAGTGGAATGGGCTTTGAGGCCGGTAGCAAGAGTGGTCGCTCATAGTGAGCGTTCAACTCTGCTACAATTTCTTGCATATCATCATTAAGCATAAATTCCACTTCATCTTTATCAACCACAGAGTTTTCAAGTGTAGATTGCAATTCATCATGATCATTAATGTCAAAGAAATCTTGCACAAGAGTATCTAACACATCAATTGAACACAAAGAATGAACATCATAGGGAAATTTCATAGCATCATAGATATTGTATTCCACTTTTTCCCCATCAAACTCCATGGTTAATGAGCCACTACACACATCAATTTTAGTTTTGGCTGTCTTTAGGAATGGTCTACCTAAAAGGATTGGAGCAGCATGCTTGTCATGTTCCATTTCAAGTACGTAAAAATCAGCAGGGAAAATCAACTTATCAACCATAACAAGCACATCTTCTATTATCCCCTTTGGGTAAACGTTAGACCTATCAGCCAATTGAATAACTACGGTTGTTGCATGCAATGGACCTAGCTCAAGAGACTCATAAATTGAATAAGGCAAAACATTGATAGAAGCACCTAAGTCTAGCATAGCCTTTTCAAATTTTCTCTCAGCTATGATACAAGGGATAGTGAACATACCTGGGTCCTCGCATTTTTATGGCAATAGTCTTTGGAAGACCGCTGAGATTTGCTCACTGACCTTGATCATTTGCTTCCCTTTTTGCTTTTGATTCCGCTTGACCGTACATAACTTCTTCAAAAACTTAGCATAGCGGGGAACGCTCTTGATAAGCTTGAGTAGCGGAATATTCACCTCACATTTGCTAAATGTTTTGAAGATCTCTTTATCATTCTCGATCTTACGGGTCTCCTTTAAGGCTTCGGGAAAAGGTGGGGGAGGTTTGAGAACCGACGTCGAAAGAATTGGAGGTTCTTCGGAAATCACCGCCGGCGCGGTTTGGTCCTCCGGGAGCGCGGTCGCGCTCTGGCCGGTACTGCCCGCGCTTAGGGCGCGGTGTAGAGCTTGGGGGCGCGGTTTGGCATCCCCGGCTGGGTTTCCCGTGCTCAGGCTGAACGTCCAAGTCCGAGGTTTTGCCTCCCTCGGTTTCTTCATCAGGCGATGTTTGTGGCTTTCCGGCTTTATTTTCCAACACTTTACCACTACGGAGAGAGATTGCATTCACATTCTGTTTAGGATTGAGTTCCATCTGAGAAGGTAACCTGTTGGAATCTTTAGCTTCAAATTTGTTCATTGCCTGTGCAAGTTGGCTCATTTGATTTTCCAAGTTGGTGATGCTTGACTTGGTATCCTGCTGAATTTGGCCCATAGTTTGCTGCATCATGGCCATATTCTGGGTAAGAGCACGGATCATATCATTTGTGGATGAGGATGGGCCTTGATTCGGTGCTTGATTCTGAGGTTGATGTTGAAAAGGAGGTCTAAAACCTAGAGGTCCGTTTTGAGGTGCATGTTGTTGATTCTGATTTCCGTACCTCAAATTGTGATGATCCTTCCAACCTGGATTGTACGAGCTTGAATAAGGATCATATGCTGGTCTTCTTGGCCCATATCCTCCAAGTGCATTAATTTCCTTCTCTTGAACATGAAGAGTAGGACAAGCATCCGTCTTATGAGTAACATCAGAGCAGAAACCGCAAGGCTTGACTTGTTGTGATCCCTTCAGCATGAATTGCCTGAACATTGACTTCAACTCATTCACATCTTCATGTAAAGCTGTAACATCAACAGAATTGGCTGCCTTCATTGAAGCTCTTTTGCTGAATTGACGAGAGCCTTCAGAAAGTTCATGAAATAGTTCAAAAGCTTGTTCAGGAGTCTTGTTCAGGATGTTCCCTCCACAGGCAGCATTAACATGTCGGCGTTCTTCATCCAATAAGCCTTCATGAAGGTACATAACAAGATCCATCTTAGAGTAGCCATGATAGGGGCAGCTTGAGATTAGCTTCTTGAACCTCTCATAATACTCATAAAGCGAGTCATTCGGGAGCTGTTCAATGTTGCTAATGCTCTTTTTCATACTCGAGAGCTTTGTGGCTGGGAAATATTTCTCAAGGAAAGCCTTTTTCATCTCCTCCCAAGTCTCGATACTACCAGGAGCCAAATAGTAGAGCCAGTCATTCGCTGCATCCTTCAAAGAGAACGCAAAAGCTCTCAACTTGATTTGGTCATCAGTGATTCCATTTGGTTTCATGCTAGTGTAGACAGCATGAAAAACCGATAAATGCTTGTTGGGATCTTCACCCGCCTTCCCATAGAATTGAGGGAGGAGGTGAATCAATCCTGATTTCAGTTCAAATTGGACACCGTCAGGGAGTGCAAGTATCTTCACCGCCAATGGTTGTTGTGCCAAATCTGGTGCAGTTAACTGTCTCAGTGTCTGAGCCATCTCTAGTATTTCAGGAACGCTATCAGAATCAGAAAAGGAAGAGGAAGATGCCAGATTGAACGGTAGTTCTCGAGAATTCGCACGAGCTTGCATGCGCAACCTAGAGATTGTCCTTTCGATTTCTGAATCAAATGCAACATGAGATGGATTAGTAGCACGGGTATGAACCATACAAGTGGTTCACACCCAATAAGAAATAAAAAGTAACACTAGATAAATACAAATAATTTGCCGAGTCCCCGGCAACGGCGCCAAATTTGACGAGCACTTTTACGTCGCTATAAAAGCACTGTCAAAGAAATACCTAACTTCCTAACCTAAGTATATTGGAAGCAAGGGTCGAACCCACAAGGACTCAGATTATTCGTATTTATTTAATATTACTAAGCAGAAAAGGGGGGTTTTATGGTTGTAAACTAAAATCTAAGTAATTAAACTAATTAATCAAAGCAAGTAAAGTAAATTGAGATTCTAATATGGAGAAAAGCGTCCAACTAGTTTTGTATCCATTGCATACATGAGTTTTGATCATCGATTATCCTTATTTCAATTTTCCTTGACTAATCTATTGTGAATTTATGAATTCAAGCTTATTGTGGTTGTTAATATACACCGTCTTTAACAACCTTTTAACCAATTAACCTAGTAAACCTTCTATGTCAAGTTCATCATGCAATTAAGTTCAAAGCATTCAATAGAAACAATATTCATGAATTCCACCGTCTATTCACGAAATCTTGTGATTAAATTCTCCGCCTTTGATTAACCTTAATATACACCGTCTTTAAGTTTAATCAAAGGATTCATCCATGAATAATCAAATTCCACTGTCTATTTAATTATTCTAGTTGTAATTCAACCTAGAAGTAGAATAGGTGGCCAATCTATTATAATCCTAAGCGAATTTAATCAATTAAGCACGGAGAGATTCAATCTAGTCAAGGCAAACTAAAATAACTCAAATCTCACAAACGATCATGCACACAACTTCAACTAACTAGGTGGACATGAGAGATTTAGATAGAAATCGACATTAAAGAGAAATCAAACTTACAAAAGTCAAATTGATCTTCAATTGCAAAAATTAGGGTTTGTCTCCCACAAATCTCCAAATTGCATAAAACTCCAAAAGATAGCATATTCTAATAATAATAAAACTCTAAAAGATAGCATATTCTAATAATAAATCTAAGGAAAGTATTTATATCAAGCTAAAAATATCTAAAAGATCCAAAAATATCCAAATAAACACTTATAAAGTCGGCCCATAAGATCTCGCGGAAGCCCAAATCCACGCCGCACCGACACCGCTGAGCGCGGTTTGTGACGCCCCAGAGCGCGGTCGCGCTCCGCCCGGAGTTGCCCGCGCTGACGCCGCAACAACTTTCTCCACTCGGCGTCTTGACTTTGGCTCCGCGGTTTGGTCCCTTCATTCATGTCTTGTAGTTCTTGCCTCGGGTCTTCACTTCCAATGCTCCTTACACGTCCCGAGATCCGTCTTAAGCTTTCCATCTACCGTCTTCCACCATCCGACCTGCAATTACGCACAAAGACGCGTAGATTCCGAACTAAACGAAAATGAAACCTAATCTAAACTTAGAATGAAACCTTAGCTAAAAATGCATAAAACGAGAATAAAAACATGCTCTAACAACTACATCTATATGCTCTATCAGATCCCGACGAGCATGTTGCCGTCTTCAAACAGAAGATGATGACCTGCTCCATCCAGTGAGAGTCCAAAGAAGCAATCATGTGCAAAGGGTTCGGAACCGCATTGTCAGGTGCCGTCCGGACCTGGTTTATTAACCTCCCGCGGGGAAGCATAGGGTCCTTTGCCGGCATGGTGGGCGCTTTCAGAGTACAGTTTGCCAGCAAAAGGAAGTTGATGAAGCAGTCCAATGATCTGTACCAGGTTACCCAGACTTGGGGAATCCCTGCGAGCTTTACTAAATCGATTCAACCGAGAGAAAGTGGCAATCCCGCTCTGTGATGTGCCTACTTCCATATAAGCCTTCCGAAGAGGCTTGCTCCCGAACAACGAGCTTTACCGAGAGCTCATGAAGTATCCCTGCCACAGCTTCGAGGACGTTTAGGTGAAAGCTATAGCACACATTAGGCTGGAAGAGGACGAGGCGCCCGCAAGGGCTACTTCGGTCTTTGATCGAGTAGAGAGAAGGTTTCCTCCGATCATTGAAAGAAGCGCCAAGGGCAATCGTATCTGAAGAACTGGCAAGAGACGCCTGGGGTACACGCCGCTGGTGTCAAGCAGCCAAATGGGAAGAAAGACCTTGCCCAACGACCGAAAGTCCATGAGTACAACCTCATCCTAGGGAACGCGGAGATAGTAAAGGGCCTTGAGAAATTCGAAGACATCAGGTGGCCCAAGAAGGCGGAAACCCCTAATCCAAAGAGAGACAAGACAAAATGGTGTGATTTCCACGAGGATTACGGGCACGAGATGGATGAATGCTTCGCCCTCATAAAAGAATTGGCCTAACTTCATTCAAGAGGTTTGTTGTCCGAGATCTCCGCGAGCTCAAGAATGCCCGCCAGCCAGAATCTGTTTGAGCCAATGGACATCCCATCATCTCAGAGTATGCCAAGGTCGTCAATGTCATCAATGGAGGCTCAGATATCTGTGGTGTCACCTACTCTGCAGCAAAATGCCATGCACGGGAACACCCAAGGGGACAGTTGATGGCGAGCATCCGCAATCCAGGAAGGTATCCTGGGAGCACTATTACCTTTAATGACTTAGAATCGGCTGGCCTAGTAGGTCCTCATCATGACGGGTTAGTTATCTCGTTGTTGGTAGGGAATGTGTTGATTAGGAGGATTCTCATCGACATCGGGAGTTCCACCAATATGATAACACTCGATGCCCTCAAGGAGATGGGGCTGAAAGAAGAGAATACCCTCAGGAAGTCTGTGGCGTTCCTAGGGCTCAGCGGGGAAATTGCGCATACCCTCGGAGAGATAACCCTCCCCACCTATGCCAAGGGGGTTAATCTGCAAGTAAGGTTCTCCATGCTAGATTGTCCGTCTTGCTACAACATAATCATGGGACGGCCTTGGATCCACGATATGAAGGCAGTTTAGTTGTCCTACCACCAGGCCATCAAGTTTTTCGTCCCTTGAGGAATTTGGGAATTCAAAAGTGACCAGCGGCTGTCTCGAGAGTGCTACAAGTCCGCTCTCAAGGCAACCGTCACCTACACAACATAGCAATTATAGGAAGCCAAGGGGGACACAGCATCACGGGACCCCGAGGCCAAAAAAATCGAGGAAGTTGCCCTCGATAGTCAAAAACCTCAACAGACCGCAAGAGTTGGGAAAGATCTTGCCCTTGAAAGGAAAGCAGAGTTGATCAGTTTTCTTAAGAAACATAGTAGTAGCGTCGCGTGGACCCACGAAGACATGGTGGGGATCGATCCTGTAGTTATCATACACCGGCTAAACGTAGATCCTCACCATCCACCGGTGAATCACAAGCGGTGGAAGTTCGCGCCCGAGAGGAATCTGACCGTTGATGAAGAAATCCAGAATTTGCTTCGAATGGGAAAAATCAAAGAAGTGAAATACACAGAGTGGTTGGCGAACGTTTTGGTGGTAAGCAAGAAAAATGGCAAGTGGAGGGTTTGCATCGACTTCACGGACCTTAATAAAGCCTGTCTGAAGGATTCATTCCCCTTACCACACATAGATGCCATGGTGGATGCCACTGCAGGACACGAGATGCTCACCTTCATGGATGCTATCAACGGTTACAACCAGATCCAAATACATCCAGAAGATCAGGAAAAGACATCGTTCATCACCAGCCAACGAACATATTGCTATCGGGTCATGCCATTCGAGCTCAAGAACGTCGGGGCTACTTACCAAAGGTTGGTAAACCGCATGTTTCAGCAACAGATAGGCAGAACCATGGAGGTGTACATTGACGATATGCTCGTCAAGTCGAAACGTGCAATCCACCATATCCAGCATCTAGAGGAAGCCTTTCGGATCCTCGATAGTTACCAAATGAAGCTTAACCCGGCAAAATGTGCGTTTGGGGTAACTTCCGCCCGCTTCTTGGGATTCATGGTGACTCAACGCGAAATCGAGGCCAGTCCCGATCAGATCCGAGCCGTGGCCAATTTGCGGTCACCCAGATGCGTGAAGGATGTATAGAAACTGACAGGAAGGGTAGAAGCACTGAATCGCTTCATTTCCAAGTCATCCGACAGGTGTAGGCTATTCTATGATGTGTTGCGGAAGAAAAAAAAATTGAGTGGGCACTTACGCACGAAGTAGCCTTTCAGCAGTTGAAGCAGTATCTCTCCAATCAAGTGTTAATATCCAAGCCCAAGGAGGGCGAAAATCTCTTTCTATATATGGTAGAGACCGAAGCCGCAATTAGTGGCGTACTAGTGCGTGAAGACGAGGAGGACCAAATGTCGGTATACTACATCAGCCGCACCTTGCTCGCAGCCAAAACACGGTACTCGTCGTTAGAAAAATTGGTTCTCGCACTAGTCATGGCCTCGACAAAACTGAGGCCGTATTTTGAGTCCAACATAATCAGCATCTGCACCAATTATCCATTGAGAGCAATATTGAGGAAGCCAGAGATTACCGGACGAATGGCCAAGTGGGCCATCCAACTGAGCGGATTTGACATCAGCTACGAACCGAAAACGGCAATCCGAGCTCATATATTGGTAGACTTTGTGGCCGATTTCAGCCCAACACTGGAAGATACAGCCAGACAACAAGAAACTTCGTAGCAGAAATTGAAAATTCTAGAGTATGGACCTTGCACACTAACAAAGCTTCCAACAGCCGTGGAGTTGGGATAGGTGCAGTGCTAAAATCGCCCAGGGGGATAGGATAGTGCAGGCAGTACGGTGTGCTTTCGAAGCCACCAACAATGAATCAGAATACGAGGCGCTAAACTGGGGCTAACGGTCGCCCGAGATTTGGATGTGAAGGAGTTGGAAGTGAAATGCGACTCGCTGCTAATTGTAAATCAGATCCTGGGGAGTTTCGCTGCTAGGGAAGCCAGAATGGCCGCATACTCAAAAATGGTTAAGGAAATCATGCGTGAGTTTGAGACCTTCACCATCCAACAGGTCCCCAGAGAGGAGAATGCACAGGCTGACGCGCTAGCCAACTTAGCGTCTGCCTTAGACCCAGAAGAGTTCTCTTCGATCCCTATAGTACACATATTGTGCCCAACAATTGCAAGAGAAGCCGACCCTACGGGGAGAGCAGTGCAAGTCGGCCTACTACCACCTAGGAGTGAGGAAGCGCACGCCATCCTAGAGATCCTCGACAGCGAGAATCCAGAAGCAGATGTTCCCAGGGCTCCTCCAGAAGAAGAATGTTGGACTCAACCATACCTACAGTGGCTTGATCGTGGACAGTTGCCAACAGAGAAATCTGATTCCAGGGCACTCACGATGAGAGCCACTCGTTACAATGTGAAGGATGGGATCTTGTTCAAACAATCTGCCACAGGAACCTCGCTTTGCTGCGTAATGAAGAAGGAAGTATCGAGAATACTTCGAGAATTACACAAGGGCGAGTGTGGAAATCATTCTGGAGGTCGCAACCTCTCTAACAAAGCCCTCAACCTAGGCTACTACTTGCCCACCATGCGCCAAGACGCAGTTGAATACTCTCAAAAGTGTGAGGCTAGTTAGAAACACGCCCCAACTTCCCAACAGCCACCAGAGCCGTTGCACTCCACGTTGACCCCGTGGTCGTTCATGAGATGGGGCATGGACATTGTAGGGAAACTATCGGCATCCTCTGGATAGCGGGTATTCTTCCTAGAGGTCACTGACTACTTTTCTTAGTGGATTGAGGCAGAAGCATACAAAAAAGTCAAAGAGCAACAAGTCATTGCTTTCATTAAAAAGCATATCATCTGCCGCTTCGGAATACCCTCGGAGATCGTTTGTGACAATGGGTCGTAGTTTATCGGCAAGAAAACACAAGATTATTGCCGACAATGGAACATTTACTTGGTAACCTCCACTCCTCGCTATCCACAGGCTAATGGGAAAGCAAAGTCAAGCAACAAGGTTATCATTAACAATCTCAAGAAGTAGTTGGTCAAGGCTAAGGGGCGGTGGGCCGACGAGCTACCCTATGTCTTATGGGCGGATAGGACCACTCCAAAGGCCTCCACCGGATAGTCGCCGTTCTCCTTAGTATACGGATGTGAAGTAGTTATCCCGATTGAAATAATTGTACCAACCGCACGGTATGGACTGCAAAGACCAGACCCAAACTCCACCGAGTTGGCCGCCAATCTTGACACCTTGGAGGAGATCAGGGAAAGAGCGCGATTGCGTTTAGCCCGACTCCAACAACAAGTGGCCCGCAGTTACAAAACGAACGTACGAGTCAAGGCCTTTACCATCGGTGATTGGGTCCTCCGGAAAGTGTTGCAGAATACTGCCGAAGTAAAATCAGGCAAGCTCGCTCCAGCCTGGGAAGGGCACTACAAGATAGTAAGCGTCACAGGCTAGGGCGCCTACTGCTTAGAATCTAGAGATGTAAAATCTGTACCACGTAGCTGGAACGCTACGCACATAAGGAGGTACCACTTCTAAGAGACACATAGAGTCGCCAAGAACGGCCGAAATAAACAATAGTAAGACTTGATTTGTAGTATGTATTTCCTCAAATTCAACATTCAAATAACATGCTAGTTAAAAATGTTTGCATTACAATTTCTTTAGAAGGAAAACTCCGAAGAAGTTATTCCCGGCGGACATCGCCAGAAAAGGAGACCTTCAGCATACCAAATAAGAAAAAAAACAAAAACGGTATGAACATCCAAAGATCGCAAAACTTAACATACGAAAAACTACAATTACTCTAAAACAAAGTCTTTTACAAACGATTACAGGGTACAGGAAAGTATCTCCTCGACGCCCACTATCCGGTAGAATCACCAGCACAAGTACAAACGGGGAGATATTCCCCAGAAGCTCACCATCTGGCGTCAAGGAGCTACTCCCCACGTCGCCAGCTATCCCGGCAAGCGCCAGGTCTTCAACAGACAGCGTCAGGGCATTACAGAAAGTCGATAGATACCTTCCTTCAAGGTAGGTAATCTTCCAAGCCGACAGGGGCTTAAGGTTAATCCTTGGGTCACCCGTAATGTCGGACGGAAATTTTCCTTGCCCTTCATTGCCATAGCTATGCACCTTTTCTGACAAACAGACTTCTACAAGGGTTGCTCAACCAACGACCGTCATGCGATAGAGACACCTGCAAGAACACCAACAGAGACAAAAACAAAAAGAAACCAACAACCAAGCAGGAAATAAACAACATCAAGCAATAAAACCCCCGCCCTATGACGGGGGGCAAATCCAAAAACAAAGTATATGTGGCCTCGCCACCGCTTAAAAGCCTAAAGGCCGCCCGACAAACGGCACGACCGAAAGGTACTGCTTGTCTTCAGAAACTATTCCCAAAAGATGAAACTTAAAATTTTTTACAGACGGCCAAAGCCGCCAGGATCCTTGATCACTTAAAAGAAAAGAGTCACGCAGGGTCAGTGGGACCCCCGTTCTCCTCCACTTGCTCATCGTCCAGCGTCCCCGCAGCAGCATCCAGATTTTCCCGATCCCTCGGAGTCACCGGAGAACCCACAGCACCCATCAGAGCAGCCACCCGAGCTGCGGGAACATCGTCGGGGAAGGAACTCAAGAATAGCGCATTGTCTCCGCCTCAAATTCCCAGATAGTCTCCGGCTGCTCCAGCATGTTGTAGAACGCCCCGATATCCTTTGCCTTTGCTTTCCCGACCGGGGATGGATCAACAGTTTTCGCCTCGAGCTCATCAACCTTCGCCTCCAGGACAAAAATCTCCCGCTCAAGCTCCGCGACCCGCGCCCTAGAAGCTTCTTCCTTATCAACTAAAGCCTTCGCACGAGCAGCGGCTTGCTCACGAGCCTTCGCCACGTCCTCACGGTACTTAGCGATCTCTTGCTTCTGTCGCTCCTGCTCCGCTATCTCCTCGCCCATATCGTCGATAATCAGGCCAATCTCCTGAAAAAGCTGCACCCAGCCATCAAACGTCAGTAAGAGGTTGGCAGAGTCAAATGAAAAGGAACTTAAGCGGTTGAAATAGGAGACTCGTTACCTTCCAAGCTCCAGAGCCTACCTCAGCAACCATGGTACGAACAGAAGCAGAAGCGTGACGCTTCTTGAAGTTGGGGTCACGGTACTGTTGAAGAGATTGACAGTTAGAAGAAGCATCGTCTCGGAGCTCTAAGGGGTCACTGTCACTTGACGCCGGACGCTTGTGAGAAGATTTGGGAACGTCAACTGATTCCTTTTTTACCATTGGGGCAGCAGGAGGCTTTGAGTCGCAGGAGCGTGTCTTCTTAAGAATCAGATCCGAAGCCGAGAGAGCCGAACCTGACTTGCGTGCTCAGAGTACAACGAAACATGCAAGTCAGAAAGATGAAAGTAATGAAGGAAATCGATAAGAACAGCGGTAGAGTTGAGCTCACCCAACAGAAGGGCAAGACACATCAGTCGAAGCAGGAACCGAGGACATCTTGAAAATAGTGAGGTCGTCTCTTCCAAGGGATTCCTCCGAATTTGTAGGGGTCGCACTATCTTTGCTTTCCGAAAGCTTGTCCGAGGGATCAACAAGGGAGGCCCCAAACATTCTCTGTACCGAAGTAAGCTTGAAGAGCTTTGACGGAACTTTCTCTGAATGGATCCGTGGCTCTACGCTATCTAGGATACATGCAAACAAAGAGAAAAGAGGATGAGTAGGCATTGAATCGCTTCGTGAGTTAACACATTAGAAAAACAGAGATTTTACTAGCAGGATTCCACTTGTCATGTAGAAACAAGTGGCATTCAGGGTTTAGAGAGGCAATTTCGACAAAGAAAACCGATTGGCCCAGTTCTTCCCATTCACTTTGGCGTTCAAGACGAGTGGCCTCCCCGCAGTCCGAGACTGCAAGATAAAACGTCCCCGCCGTACCGTCGTCAAACAATAGGCTTGGAGCAATTTTGGGACCGTAAAATCTATGTCGGCGGCCTCCGCCATTTGACTCGCCCAGAACAGGATCTTCCAGGCGGAAGGAAGCAGCTGTGCAGGAGAAAGTTTGAAACGGGCCAGGAATTCCTGAACCAACGAAGGAAAAGGAAAATTGCAAGATATGGAAAAAGGAAATTCAAAAAAGCAAGCCCAGCCAGGGCGAACCCAATCTGAGCGCTCATCCTCCGAGCATAACGTTACCCCCCCCCCCCCCCCCGAGAAAACGCCCCTCCAGAATAAGCTGGTTCATCTCGCTCAAGGTCATGGTGTTGGCAACCCTGTCGCACTCTTGAAGGATTCCTGATAGTTGGAAGTCGTGCTTGGAAACCGCTGGATCCCTCGCCATTAAGGAAAAAGAAAGGAAAAGTTGCAAGAAAGCTAAAAGAGGAAGAAAGGGTTTTTGCTTTTGTACCTCGGGAGAGTTCAACACGGAGACTGTGAATGATGATTAACCTCAGGAGCGCAGTAATTGTAGCAGAGGCTCGTCTCTTCGACTGCAATCATGAACGCGCTAGGAGATCTCGATGTTACACGTGGCATATCCAGAACAACAGAGATCACGGAAACCAGTAGTAAAAAGATCTCGCGAAGTCAAAACATTTACGCGACCTTTTGGGGCTATTGTTGGGCCCAAGATCTACAGGGCCATTTCTAGTTTGGCCCATCAGAGGGAAACAAGCCTCAGAAGCCAGCCCAGCCCGAAGATCTTTGGAGGCGACGAGTGGTTAGCAAGGACGAATACAACTGGTGCGGAAGTGGACGTCGGTCGTGGGTGGAGGCGAGGACAATCGTGGGTAAGGAGAGGGAGAAATCCCGCCTAGCAGTAGTATAAGGGAGAGGGGGTAATCGAATGTATGGGGTATGCAAAAACAATCAATTGTAACTGAGTTTCAAAATCTAATAAAGTGATCAATCGAATTCTAGTTATTTTGCTCAAACTTTGATCGAATCTTTGCTTATCGGTTAGTATAGCCCTCACAACCTCCGTTGAACATTTGTGTTCATCACCGTCCGAATTTGACCAAAACAGAATCGATCCTTGAATATCATGCACAACTAGTGCAAAATTTTGGAATTTTTGGGAAAAAAATCAGAATTTTGAGAGAGAAAGAGGAGGGTGAATGTCTGAAATTTTGGGGGAGATTATGGACGAAAAAAAGAGGAGAAGAGGTGGGTTAGATGTGAGTTTTCCCTCTAGCCAACACCCCTTTTTATAGTGGTGGAAGGCAATCCCTTGATCCACACCTCCATGGATGGACCTCTCATGGAAGGGGTGATTCATGGTGGTTGGGCAA
Source organism: Fallopia convolvulus (assembly GCA_964016875.1). Lineage (NCBI taxonomy): Eukaryota > Viridiplantae > Streptophyta > Magnoliopsida > Caryophyllales > Polygonaceae > Fallopia > Fallopia convolvulus. The sequence goes on from OZ024736.1 coordinate 31,324,521, forward strand.
TTGTGTGCTTCGTTGCAAAGAAGAGATTGGTGAGAATGGAGGTGGAGAGGAAGAGTGATTGGAGGAGAAAGGAGGTGGAGAGGAAGAGATTGGTCAAGTGTCAAATTAATTTTTCCACCATGGGATGCCTTTCTTGGAAGCTCTTGAAAAAAAAGGGATAAAAGAATTAGTTTTCTTTTAAAAGCAAGATGGTCTTTATAGCATAGCGGGATGGAAGGAGTGTTGAGGGTTTGGAGAGTGCAAGAGGTCTAGAGTTGGAGTCCTACCTCTATCATTTTTATTCTCCATCCAACTCCTTCACTTTTTTATCAAAATCTTAAGTTAACGGAAATTAAATCAAAATATCGTTTCTATTTAATTACATTTTTTTAGTTGGTATCAAGTTAACTTTTAACAAAAATTGTCATTATTATTATGAAAAATCATAAAAAAAATAATCTTGTTATTTTAAAGAAATAATTAAATTAATAAAAATAACCATTTCTTTTTATTAGAAATTGCGGTTATTACATTTACAGCCACCTCATCTAGAACCGGGAAGGATCGACTACAACTTGGAAAGTCCATTCTTGCTCCTGGCTTTTGACAATCGTTTTTCCAATCCGGGTGCTTATTCGGGCTTGTCTAGGTGGGCTTGGTACTTAAGTGCCTTCAGGCCACCTCCCCGATCTGGAGCTCCGAATAAGATGAGGTTGGATGAGGTCTGATAAGAGTATGAGAGGCTTTTATAAAATTTAATGTGTAATAAAACGTTCCCAACAATATTCGTATTCTAAAAGGAACTAAAATCTTATAGTATCCTTCTTCTCGTAAAATAGGTTATCACTCTTCGAGATAAACTAGTTTCCGCTCTTATAAGCTCCACAAAGATGTTTTTACACTCCAATAAATCTTCCCCATTATCTTGTTGATGAAATAATAATGTTACCAACCCCTACCCTTGAGAATTTCCATTCTCACTTGCTTAGTCTCCTTAGACTAATTCCGTTTGTTTTCCGCATTTTTGCCCGGTATTTCTCGCCCTTTGCGAAAATATCAGACTTTAGGAGAGTTGCCATAAAGTTCTAGACAAAGGCTAGAAGGTTTAAGAAGATGTATCCATGGATAGAAGATCAATGCATGACAACGTTGAAGGAAGGAAGGAATTTGTTTTGAGCAAAGCATTCAGAAATTGGTGCATCAGCTCTTCCATTTTAAGCCAAGCAAGTCATCATCATATGATTTGCCTTGGGAAAATGCACTTGTATTTTCAATACGTCTTTTCAACCCTTTATATAATATGGGCTTTATTTTCCGCTGCTACATTCTTTATAAAACAACTACCATTGTAATGAACGAATGTTCTTATTAATGAATATAATTTCCGCTTTTAGTTCATTTTCCTTTAATTATGTTTAATTAAAATTATATAAAGCCTTGGGTGACTTTGGACGGTAAAATTCGATATCATTGGCGGTAATACTCATCGTTGCAAAATAGGGGTATACAAAGCTGATATGGATTGTTTTGGATATGCACTATGCTAATTTTTGTGCCTGTATTATTTGTACATTTGTCACATATGTGGCTCACAAACTATAGAACAAGGAGTCGGATTATGACATAAATGTAGTAACTTGGTTTGTTGGTTTGTTCTATGGTTATGTAACCATAGTTACTCTTGGCCTTTATGTGGTCCTCAAATACTTATTTGCTCCATCTATCCTTGTCCGACTGTTCTATTTGTATGGTTACTCCTTGTTTTTGTTCATTCCTGCATTGTTAAGCCAATTTTGGTTCCTAATCTTGTATTCTGAGGTTCAATATAAGTCATATTTCTTGTCGGTTTATGAGAATTGTTAATGATTACTCTTGTCGGTTCATTATTTTGTTCAATGAGGTTCATAGAAGATGTCATATCTCTTCATGTCATTTGGTTCATAATATTCATTGTATGTGTGATGTTCATGTTTTTAGTATAGTTTTAGGTGTTTTTCTTGAGTTGTTTAGATTAGTTTTAGTAAGTTTTAGTATTTTTTTTATGTGTTTTTGGATAAGTTTACATATTTTGTGAAAAAATATGGAAGCTACTCCGTTCTTGTGTTTTTTTTATAGGTTTTCGAACCATAAAAGAGCATTTCGAGAGAGATAAGGTCAAGTGATTGACGGTGGAGTATGTGGAACATGAAGAGAAGAAGGAATACGCTTTGAAGATCCTGACGAATCCAAAAGGAGCTATACAAAGTGTACAAAAAGGACCAAAACAAAGAGCTTGTTACCGACCTGTGAGGGTCGGTACCGAGCTGTGCAACAGAGTTTACCTGGAGAATTCAGCAATATGTCTACCGACCCTGTGCTGGTCGTTACCGAGGTGACCTGTCTCGGTAGGCGGCGCCGACTTTCAATATTTCTATCTTTTGTCTCGTAATCTTTTTAGTTAGGAAAGTTTCTATATTTTAGGACCCTTGTTAGATAGTTTTTCTTAGTATAAATACTCTTGTTTTAAGTCAAAAGAGGGAGATTCAGACAAGAAGATTAGACGATAGACGAGAGAGCTCGAGAGAGAGAAACCGAGTTCTTGCTTTGTTATGTTCTTCAATTTTTAGTCTAGTTGTGTTTCAAAGATGAGATTTTTATAATTCAAGTAAGCTTTTAGTTCTTATTCAAATGTTCTCATTCAATTTAGATGTTTGTTTCGTTACGATTATGAGTGAGTAGTCACCTTTCTAGGGCCGGGTTTGTAAACCCGGCATAATTATGCATGATTGAATATGTGTGATGTATGTTTGATTGCCTTCTATCTTTTATCTACTTGTTTTGTGCTTATACTTAGACGAAAGTCGGAGTAATTTGAGTTTATCGCTTGATTGAAAGAGAAAGTTGTAAACTTGAATGTTGATATTGTTCGATAACGAAAGTTTCGAGCTTTGGATCCAAAAATAAGTAGAAAGTGAATTGATGTATGAAAATTGATTGATTTGCTTGCTTATATCAACGAAAGTTGATAGCTTTATCTTTGAGGCATGTTATTTATCCTTCACACTATTTCGTATGCATGATTATGTCGTGGTAAAACCTTATCCTAGTTGTTCTCTCCATTTGAATTACCTTCGTTTTACCTTCGCTCAAACTCGTTACCGAGTGCCACAGGGCAGTACCGAGCATGCAGTTGTCTGTGTCTAGTTGCTTAGTTTGTGTTGAATCCCAGCATCGTTACCGACCTTGACAAGGTCGGTACCGAGGCTGTCGTAGCCTTGTTTTCTTCTGTTGTTTCTGTTTTGCTTTGTTTTTGTACTTTATGTTTTATAGTTTAGTAATCAAACAAACTTTGCTTCCTGTGGACGATCCTGACTCCCCTGTACTCAGCAGGGTCTTGACTACAAATTTATTTGTTATCGAGTAAAACCCCCATCAACAATGTGCATATTCTCTGGTTCATAATGGGTGTTATGTTGGTTCATAACTTTGTAAGATATAGTTCATTACAAGTGTTCTTAGGGTTCATGGAATTATATTTCATAATAACATGTCATGATGTTAAGTTCATAACAATTAATTATTTGGTTCATGATTTTGTATGCTTAAGTTCATATAAGTGCCAAAATAGTTCATGTCATTTGATAGCCTATTAGCTCAAATGGTAGAGCAATGTGCATGTGCACATAGATGTGGGTTCAAATCTCATATGGGCTACTTTGTTTTAGGATCCATGCCTTTTGGTTCATACTAGCTATTTGATTGCATGTTTTTTGGTTCATGACAATTCATCTTTCGGTTCATGTTTTTCTAAGCTTAGGTTCATAATAGTTATTCTTTTGGTTCATGTCTTATATCATACTAGTTATTTGGTTTCATAATTTGTAAACATATTTTACTCTCCTAGCCTATGTAGGATTCGAACTCACATCATGTGTAGTGAACACATTGCTCTCCCTTTTGAGCTAACAGGCATTAATGATGAATTTTTGCACAAACACCACAAGTAAACAAGAGAGGAAAATAAATTTGACAAAAAACAAAATCCTATATAACTTTGGTTCATAGTGGTTTTTCTCATGGTTCATGATTTTGTGAGTTTAGGTTCATAATCTTGGGACCTTTGACAACCTCCAAGTGATCGTTCCTTGCAGCAGAATACAATGCATTCTTTCCATTCCTCCGACATATCGTGTCCAATCCCGTTCCTGATTCAAGTAGGAAGCTCACCACCGCTATATACCCTTGAGTCGTTGTTGCATACAGGGTTGCCGTATCTAGAGTCATATGTCATTGAAAGGTTTGGATGTTGATATAAAGGTTAGACTGCATGCTTGCAATAGACCAAAAATACACGTAGCTTGAGAAATTGGGAGTTCTAGGAATGTAAAATGCAAATGATTTTTAATGAGCAATTTTTTCGCTAGTATTTAGAGAACTCTATCAATATATAACTAGCAAATTTATGTTCATCAAAGAGGAGAGGAAACTTTAAAAAAAGGAAGCTTTCATTGAAAACAAACATAAACCAATAATCCAATAAATTCACAAAGTACAAATCAAGGTGAAACAAGTTTTTACCACTTCAATAACGTGATCATGTAGACGATAAAACCTAGCCCAGTTGGCTTAATTTCAACACAAATGTTGTACTTATTAGCACATTACCATTCAAACAAAACAATCAAACTCTTGCAATATGAATCAAGTGCATTAAACTACGTTGCAAAGTACGAAGTAGTATAACAGAAGAAAAAAAAGAGCAAGTTTTCTCAAGTAAAGACTTCCAACAATGTGGTTTAGGGTACTAGAAACTCCAATGAAGAATGCATTTTGCTACTCAACCTTCTTCAATGCAATAAACGTTTCTCCAAGTTGTAATTTACAAGTAGTTTGAGCATCTAAATCCAGTGTCTTAAGAAACGTCTTGTTCATCTCATGGGTCAATTCAATCTGGAAGATTTTGTTGCAGAATTCATTGCAACTCAATAAAATGTGCAAAATATCGTTTTTCTTTTGGTTCACATATATTGTCATTGTGGTTCATAACATTACACAGTAAAGTTCAATGAAAATGATAACACGGTTCATGTCAATTAATGCACTAAAAGTGTTAAGGCATTTTATTAAACACTTGGTGGTCAATCAAGCAAGCATAAACAATCAATCTCTATTTTCAATGGAAAGACTTAAAAAGGTGGGCAAAAATCATTCATGGACAAAAATTATAGCAAACTCACACAATAAATCAGTTGTGATGAGTACAAAGAAGCAATTAGTTTGATTTTTTATGGGAAAAAAGGTTTAGGCATTTTATCAAACACTTGGCGGGCATTCAAACAAGCATTCAAAATCAACCTCTATTTCTAATCAAATCCTTCAAATTGCAATGCAAAAAAAATCTTTATTTTGCAATCTCTATCAATTCTATGGCTCTTTTCACCAAAATCTATGAGCAAATATGAAAAATCATACATAAATCCATGCAAAATGAAAAGCCATGAACATAGATTGAAAAACGTAAATCAATGAAAATCATACCTAAATCCATAAATAAATATGGGATTGAAGGAGAATTTCGATCAATGGCACTAGGGAGATCGAAGAGCTTGTTCAATTCAGTCGACATTCAACATGAATGTACCGTGGAAAAATTAGGCTGAAATTAATAAATATAAAATGAAGTAAAATGACAATAATACCCCTCCATTTCTATAAAAAAAGAAGCGTGTGGCAGCATCTAAGCCTTTAATCACACAAAATCAAAGAGTAAAAATTGTTCTCATTTTATTTTTTTTATTTTTTTATTAGGAAAGGAATTAGAGAGGTCACTAACAAGCTAGTGACCGCCCTAGGGCATCCTGACGGATGAGGGTACGGAAACCCAAGTCGTCTGCAAGTGGAACTGAAGAAACACGTCGGAAGGGGCCAGCGATGAAGTCAGTGACAGCATTGCACTCGCGGTAAGTATGAGTAATACTCCAATCCTGGAACTGAGCCAACAAACAGTAGATATATGCACGCAACACTTCAATCCCCCATGGGCAGCACCGATCGCCAAGAATGGCCTTGACCAGCTGCAAGTTATCGCCTTCAATCTGGATCTGGGGAATGCCAAGACGAATGGCCTCAAGAAGTCCCTGGCATAAGGCGATGGTCTCGAAAATTAGCACAGACTGTCGACCAATCAGTCCTCCGTCGAACGAGATGGGAGAGTCGTCAGAGTCCCTAAGAATGAACCCAAAAATAGCCACGCCATCTGCACACACAGCACCATCAAAGTTAAGTTTAATATAGTTGTTATTGGGTTTTACCCACTTAATATCTTTCCTTTCAGTTCTTACATGACCCTTTTTAGGTTGTGGGTCAGTTAGGTTTGGAGCCCAAGCTAGTTTCCATTCTCTGACTTGTTTTTGGGTGAATTCACTAAGTTTGCTTACCTCGTTTAAGTTTGTTCCAGTGTTATTATCAAACACTCTCTTATTCCTAGAGTACCAAATACACCACCAGGTGCTGGTAAGGATTTCCATTTCCTCTTTATTTATTCTTGCTCTTATTTCGTCAAGGACCTGGTGTAGTTTTTTTTTCCATCAGAGGAAATGAGATCGATCTTCCTCCGTAACTTGGGTCTTATGGTGTTAAGGGTTTCCTTTGTCAGTGGGCATGAAATCAGAATGTGGTTTGTATCTTCGCATTGATTATTACATGCAATACAACCTTGTGGTACCGAGATGTGGTTTTTAGCAAGCCTCGCATTGGTTGGCAGACCATTTCTTGCCACCTTCCACAGGAAATTGTGTATTTTAGGTGGGACATTGAGTTTGTTAATCCATTCTAGGTTGATTTTTGGTTCATTTTTAGCGAGGTTAATCCACTGCACAATGGAGTGGGTGGAATATCAGCCGTTTTTGCTTGGTTGCCAATGAAGCCTGTCTTGAATTTTGTTAATAGGGTTAATTATTTTGGCTATATTCTCTAGGTCATCGGGATCAACAACTTTACTTAATTTTTCTACGTTCCATGAGTTGTCCTCACGTAAGTACGATTCGACTCGTTCCTCCCAGTTGATGTGAGTCTCAGTTCCAACTTTTGGTTGCAATGGTCCATTCCCGGTCCATTTATCTTTCCAGAAACGAATGGTTTTCCCGTCTCCTACTTGCCAGATTAGTCCAGACAGAAAGCGATCTCTAAGACCCATAAGCTTGGACTATTGTCGTGATGTATTACGTTTTTTCGTATAATTCAGGATGTTATCCGTTTTGAGATATTCCTCTGAAACTATTTTGACCCAGATGTTATTAGGTTATGCTAATATTTTCCATAGCAGTTTCATCTGGAGTGTTTGGTTTATGTCCTCCGCCTTAACAATTCCAACCCCCATGCGCAGGGGGGCGACAGATGGAATTCCAGCTAATTAGAGACTTGTAATTGTTCTCATTATTTCAAAAGAAATTTTTGTTAATTTTATCCAATTCTTTTAGAATTATATGAAAAAACATGAAAAAATTGTTCTTGTTATAAATTATAAAGAATAGAGAAAAATAGGGAGAAAGGAGAGAGATCAGATTCATCTTATTAGGTCACCTATAGGGGCCTTTATATAGAGAATACAAACTAGGGTTTCCAATTGTACATCTAAATATAATAATATAATAAATATTATAACACTCCCCCTTAGATGTACATCACTAACTGCCTCGTTAAAAAGCTTGTCTGGAAAACCCAATGGGACAAAACCAAGACTAAGGGAAAAAGAGTGCAGTTATGATTCTTCTCTCAACTTGAAATATACCCTCCTTGCTTGAATGAATTGAGAATCCATCATGTCTTTGAGTTAAATCTTGTAATTTGAGAACACTTGATGATAGGTACTTTGGTTGATCAATCTATGCCGAATTCTCTTCATACATCATTGTTGGCTCCTTTCAACTTGATTTGATGGATGGATAAAAACTCCATTCCTTCACATATCTCGAACTTCAGGCCGAGATTGTCTCGTTTGAGACCTTATATGACGAACTGCCTCATTAAAAACCTTGTTTGGAAAAACCCAGTGGGATAAAAACCAAAGCCAAGGGAAAAAGAGTACAGTCGTATAATAATGCTCCCCCTCAGTTAAACACACAATCTTTATGCAATATATATGCCATCACTGAATTTTGTAGAAGATTGGTACTTCCGGACCAATAATCTTATTTTATGTTTAGGGAGACATTAACTCATTGTAACATAAAATGACATTATTGAGGTAATGAAGCAAGGTACGGTAATGTACCTATTGTATTGAGATATGGTACTTCAAGACCTAATATCTCTTTCATTTTCTAATCGGGGACGAAACGGGTCCTTTTCCACACTTAGCGATCTACTCCCATTGACGTACTTAATGGATGCGCCTTATCCATATTAAATCGCTTTAGGACCTTTTCTGCGTAGTTTGATTGATGGATAAACATTTCATCCTTTGTATGCTCGAACTGCAGGCCGAGACAATACTTGGTAGTTTCTAAGTCCTTCATTTCAAATTCTCTTTTCAAATAATCAGCTTCTATTAGGATCTCTTCTAGAGTCCCAATAATATTGAAATCATCAACATAAACAACAATGATTACATATCCCAAATTTGTTGTTTTATGAACAAACAAGGACCTATTTGATCGCTGACGAATCCTTGCCTTTGTAGATATTTTCTAAGGCGATTATACCACATTCTTCCCGATTGTTTCAATCCATATAGCGATCTTCTAAGTTTAATGGATTAAATGTTATGTGGTTTTGATTCAAATGCTTCAGGCATTTTCAATCCCTCTGGGATTTTCATGTATATGTTGGTACCTAATGACTCATATAGGTATGTTGTTACCACATCTACGAGTTGCATTTTCAAACGCTCAACAATGGTTAAAGTAACAAGGAACATGAGTGTTGTTGCATCCACTGCTGGTGAATACATTTCTATGTAATCCACTCCAGGTTTTTGCGAGAACCCTTGTGCAATGAGCTATAACAGAATGATTTTGCACTTTATAGTGTTGGAACTACAGACCCAAAAACATCTAGTCTGTTTAACGAATCCAAGTCTTATTTCCAGCTTTCCCAACCATTTCGATGTCGACATTCCTCCATTGTTTGGGGATTATTGTCATCTTCTCCAATGACTTTTATGATAACTGAATAAGCAAAGATATCTTCCCGATACCCTATACCGATACTTACATACTTAATCAACATTTCTAAATTGTCGCTCATGCCATTTTCTTTGCTTTTAGAGTCTTTAGATAGAATCTCTTCAGGAGTCTCTTCAGGAGTTCTATCTTTATGTTTATTTCCAATCGACATATCATCCTTTTGGGATGTAATTGGCACTTTCCTCCTCTGGGGAATGTATAAATCCAAAAATGTCTCTCATGCTTCAAGCATGCTTATGTGTTGGTTTGGAGTTACTTCTGGAATCTCCAAATGAGTTGACGCATTTTCAGTTGGTGTTTGTGACTTAATCACTTTCATGACATTGATAAATAACATGAGCTATACAATTCCCTAAACTTCCGGTTTAGTTATATAATTCGCTAAACTTCTGGTTTAGCTTTCTTCGAATTGAAAACAACAAGTTGCATCTCATGCAATCTCTTAACTTCTAGTCTCATTTTATTCTCCCCCTAAAGTTGGGATTTTCACCTCGCCAAAGTGTTAATCTTAATATCGAGCAATATATTGATCACCGATTATAAGCTCTAGGTATTTTATAAACGATAAGGACCCAAACCCTTCGTTTAATCCCAACTTTCATTGTGTGGCATTACTTAACAATCATTTAGGGAGGTGAAAGACATATAAAGCATTTAATCTCTTCTAGAGACAAGCTTCTATTAGGAAAATTTTCTATAAGCAGTCGGTCCAAGTCGTATTTAATTATCGACATTCACATTTCATGACCCTATTTAACCACGACTCTTCCAGGTCGCGTATTCCATGTATAACACTTGCATGGCTACTCAATTATGACTGCATTATTGACGACTCTACCTGGGTCGTTTTGTGAATGTGTGTGAGAGCTACTCAATGCTCAACCACTACACTAATTTATTTTCATTTCCCTCCTTTTTCAATGGAACCAATGGGTTGAGGCATCTTTGAACATCATATGATTAATCCACAATGGTTCACATGGCGATGTAATATGTCCTATTATATCACTTGAACTTAGTCAAGGAGCATATGAGACTTTGTATTTACTTGCATATCATGTTGGCTTTGCTACTAAGATCACAAGCCTTTAAAAGTCACTCTTAGGAAGAGACTTCAAGTCTCAAGATCTTTCGGTCCCATACCGATCATGTGCATTATTACTTCACTTGAGTGACCAAGTTAATCATGCCACAAATATATCTTATCATTAACTAACTTCCAGTTAGTGAGATTACATTATTCAATGGGATATACTCTTCTAAAGTCATCATAATCTTCACACAAAAATTTGCACATAACTTAGTGAAAACTTCTGGTTTTCAAATACTATATGGTGTGACACCATTGAAAAATGTTGGTGATCCATATATAAATTTGGGAGTTCATCAACTCGTATCAGATAAACTGTTATCTTCATATCAAAATTAGATGCCTCAAAATGGGTGCATTCAGAATTTTTAATATAGACTAGACCGGTCTCCACACTTATACTCATAAAGTGTGGTTCTTGTACAACTGGTACAAGTCTGATGATCAATTATGTCATTTATGGGATATCCCTTATCTTAGATGTTCTTCTGGACATCAAATCAACCCACGACGTCCTAGCTATAAGTCATAACCATGACTAACGGCCGCATGCGTAATATACCGTAACCTCTTTCACACCCTCTTCCGGAGGAGGCATGCTTCTGGCATGCAAGAGGTTGGTCAAACATGACCTTGAACTTCTAGTTCATGCTAGGTAGGTGGTCATTTAGACATAGTTCTGAATATTGTGATGACCCACATTCCTTATACTACTTCTAGAGTACATGCCATATTTCTTGTACTACATCTAGAGTACATGGTTTGGTATGAGATCTCTTAACTCTCCAAGAGTTTATAACGATCTCTACTTGTCAAAATTTGATTTTTCAAACTCGAATGGAGTTGATGATATGATACTTTACCATTATAGCTTAGCACAAATCTAATGGAATTTGAAGTGCTGCATAATTCTCCCAAACATCTTATTTGTCAACTTCAGTGACAATGAATAAGTTATCTCTTAAACCATTACATGAAGTAATAAGTTCTATATTTAAATCCACTTCTAGGGATAATACTCTTATGTATAAAAATATCTACTTCAGGAGATGATCATTGTCACCTAAATTTTATTATCTTCTTCAGGAAGTGATATTTTCTATCATTACTCACTCCAGGGAGTAACGAGATTTATTATTTCATCTCTTCGGGGATGATTTCAAATTGTCTCTACTGGGACATACTAGCATCCGCTTCAGGAGATGACAAGTTTTAACTTTAAGAGAAAATAAAAACGTGTATAAGTAATAACATAAATAATTAAATTGAAAAGTATAAATAAGGAAATAAAGTATCTTAAATATTGTCAACTTCTGGTGACAAAAGATTGTATACGAAATCTTCTAGACTTCTATCCATCACATACTTTAGGACGTGATTATTCATAAGATCTTTAAATCATATACTTCAGGATGTGATTTTAATGAGACCTTTTAATCATACATTTTAGGATGTGATATCCATGTGGTATTTTATTATCTACTTCAAGAGATAATATTTGTCGTATTGGCTTTATAGTCTACTTCTGGAGATGATATTTTTCTTTTTCAATTTGCACATGAATTATGTCATTTACTTCAAGAGGCAACTTTAGTATCACTACTCACTCCAAGGAGTAGGAACTTAAATTCATCCACTTCTGGGGATTGATTCAATTGTTTCATCCACTTCGCGGGATTTATATGCACACACTTTAGGGGATGACAAATTTTCTTTTAACTTAAAAAAATAATAATAATAATGTACATAAATAATTACAAAAATAATTAAATTGAGAGGCATAATTTAAGAAATTAAAGAAACAACAATTGTCAATTTTTGGTGACAAGAAATTAATCAAAAAATCTCTCAAACCTTTCAGTCACATACTTCAGGATGTGATATATATAGGTTGTTTATTTTCTACTCCAAGAGATTATATTTTTCATATGAATAAACTTTATCATCTACTTCCGGAGATGAAAATTTTCTTCTATTTCAGTTTTCGAATGAATTTGAATTGTGTCATCTTCTTAAGGAGATGACTTTAGTTTCAATACTTACTTCAAGGAGTAGAAACTTTTATTCTTTCAACACTTTATGGAACGAGAATTATCACTTTAGGATGAAAAATAAAATTGTTTCATTCACTTCAGGAAATGAGAAATATCACACCAAGGATAAAATAAGTTGTTTCATTCACTTCAGGGAATGAGGATTATCACTTCAGGGATAATCTTGTTTTGTACATTCAATCAACTCTTCAAGAGGAAGTAATATAACATAATTAAGTATATGAAAATAATAAATAAATAAACAATATAAGAACAATAAAATAAATAAAAGAATTCATTCACTTCCGGGAATGAAATTTATCACTTCAGAGATAGAATTATAATATTGTTTTGTAAATTCAACTCTTCAGGAAGATTTGTAAAATCAACTCTTCAGAGGATTTGTAAATTCAACTCTTCAGGAGGAAACAATTATCACTTCACGAATAATTTTGTTTGTAAATTCAACTTTTCAGGAGGATTTGTAAAATCAACTCTTCAGAGGATTTGTAAATTCAACTCTTCAGAAGTAAACAATTATCGCTTCAGGAATAATTTTGTTTGTAAATTCAACTTTTCGGGAGGATTTGTAAAATCAACTCTTCAAGAGGATTTGTAAATTCAACTCTTCAAGAGATGAAAATTATGAAAAATTATATATACACCCAATATATAATATAACAATATAATTACAATTAAACTAAAACCATCATACTAATAAACAATTACTCCATGCATATAAACAAACTAACTAATATGCTCATGTATGTAATTCACCCTTCATCTATACATATATGCATAAAACATAGTATAATCTAACCAATAGAAATACTCATATCAAATAAGGGTATTCAATCAAAGAAGCGTACGTAATCTTCACGCATAAAAAATTATAGGTTGAAATTGCATTCAACATATTCTTACATCAAATAGCATCGAACGACTGATTGAATCGTATAAAAAAGACAATTGAGAAAAAATCATGATCGTATATTTATAAAATTAATATTGAAAAAGGTAACGTGTAATAGGGATTAGAGAAGTGAGAATTTTTCTAGAAGCAATTCGTGATAACGTGTTATAAATTATAGAGAATAGAGAAAAATAGGGAGAAAAAAGAGAAATCAGATTCATCTTATTAGATCATCTATAGAGTCTTTATAGAGAAAATACAAACTAGGGTTTTCAAGTATACATCTAAATATAATAATATAAATATTATAACAGTTCTCATTTTATACGATAAAAATAATTATCATTTGATTCAGGTTTTCGAAAATAAAACCCATTATCTATCTCCCGGCACCATCAATCAAACAAAAAACAAAAGCTGCGTGTGTATAAAATTGAAAAAAGAAGAAGAAAAAAACAGACAATCAGGCATACCACAGTCACCCTTTCTTCCCTCCAACTTTTTTCCCAAACACGAAATTAACACAAACCTTCAAAATTTATCATCAATGGAGCAAAAACTCAGACTCCGACGACAATTTCTTATAATTATCCTCCTCCTTTTAACCCACACCGCTCTACCTCTAACCGCCGCCCCGGCCCCGAGCCAGTCTCTCAGACTGGGCGACTCCTCCGCCCCCGACACCGTCCCGGCTTTTCCGGTCCAGTCGTCTCAGACCGGAACCTGCCGCCTTGACCTCTCCGACGAGCTCTTCGGCGGCGTCGACGCCGCCTGCGGCCACTCCAACCTCGACCGGAACCGCTGCTGTCCAGTTCTCGCCGCGTGGCTCTTCGCCGCCCACGCTCGCTCTGCGCTCCTGATCTCCCCCTCCGCCGCCTCGCCGGCGAACGTTGACGCCGAGCTTCCGATGATTCCGGACGACTCGCAACGGTGCGTGGATTCGCTACAGAGCTCGCTCCTCGACCGGAAAATCAAGATCCCCCAGCCGAACGCCTCGTGCGACGCCGTCTTGTGCTTCTGCGGGATCCGGCTCCACCAGATCACTTCGCTCAGCTGCCCGGCGGCGTTCAGTGTCACGCCGCCATACCGGAACGCGACGCCGACGGCTGCCGTGAGGAATCTGGAGAACAGTTGCCGGAACGCTTCTTACTCAGGCTGTAACAGGTGCCTCGGCGCTCTTCAGAAGGTTTGGTTTTGATCTCCCCTTTCAGTCCTTGTCATTCTCTGAATTTACGGATTTGCCATTTCAAAACTAGAATTGAACTATTAAATGATAATGATTGCTGAGAGATTGAGAAGGAATGGATTTGATACGTATAATAAATCCAGGTTGATTCCTGGGACCAGAACTGCTCGAGCTTCATTAATTAATGGTGATGGAATTGCCATGCAGTAATCTTTTTCCTTAAATCAAATTTTGCCATAAACAGGAAATTTCATAAATTATTAAATCAACATATACAGCATGATTCATTATCCATGTTTTCGTAAAAGTAACAAATATTAAATCAAGGCTAAAAGCAAACTTACCCGGAAAAAAAGGTGTTTGGATCAATAATTGACATCAATTTCACTTCATTTGATTAATTGACATCAATTTCTTGTCGTGGGTCTCGAAGATGCACATGGTGGTGGGGGTCTTTCTGTCAAAAAAAATGATCTTTTTCAAGTAATAAAGCCTAGATGGAACTTTGAGACAAAATGCTCTGTTGAACCCTTTTTCGGTCAATAATTAATTAACTCTATTAAAACGCTGCGTTTCGTGCATAAACTGTGCAGCTGAAGGCGGAGAACGGAACATCAGCGGCGTGGTTGATGGACGGCAGAGGGAGGAAGATGTTGAACAGAGATTGCCAGCTGATGGGGCTGACGTGGCTGCTGGCGCGTAACAAGACGGCGTACATTCCGACGGTCTCGGCGGTGCTCCGGGCCATCCTGTACAGCCCTCACCCTCACGATTCCACCTGCACCGCCGACCAGGACAACATGCCCCTCGCCGTCGACTCTCTCCAGTTCGACAACTCCTCCACCTCGCATTTTCTACCTTCGTTTCCGGTTTTGCCCCTAACTCTGGCCCTATATTACGCTCTGTTTGGTGGATTATAGGAGACTAGGAGAGCAGGGATCTTGTTCCACTTTTTGTCGTTTTACCGTTTTTACCCCCGGAATTATTTAATTTGTATCGCCTTTACGCGGTAAAAGGACTGGGCACAGGGCAGCTGGAAAGGGGCGGGAGGGTAGGGCCATTTTTGTCATTTCGGGGCTGTTCGTGGAATCAGAGTCAGACTCGGGGGCAATGCGGGACGACGTACAGATTCAGAACTACAGTAGCTAGTTTGGTGTTAGTTTTGTCCTAAATTTTCAATCTTTTCTTCTTGATCGTTGATAGTGTTTGACGGTTGATATATTGGGTATTGTACAAAGCTTATAGTTGATTTTTTCTTCGCGGTCCCATTCTTCTACCCTTTCTCGGGAGTCTGCGGAAACACGTATGGGTTCGAGGAAAGGATTGTCCAATC
Organism: Fallopia convolvulus; assembly: GCA_964016875.1. NCBI lineage: Eukaryota > Viridiplantae > Streptophyta > Magnoliopsida > Caryophyllales > Polygonaceae > Fallopia > Fallopia convolvulus. The sequence continues at coordinate 31,340,219 of OZ024736.1, forward strand.
TAAAGCGCTGCGCCCCTCACTCAGTGGGTAGAAGGGGATATTGTAATTCAATCCAAAACCTTCAAAATAATATATATTTTAAAATAATAGGATGAACTACCATGAGGTCTACGTTTCGGCTCTCACAGGTAGTATTCTTGATTTAAAAAGTAGTTATTTTATTTAAGTATTATAATCTTAAGGTTTTGTAATGTTTTTTAGCATTTTATATTTTTTTTTAAAATGAAATATTTTTAGCTACATTGAATAAATTTTAGCCCCCTCTAAAATAAATTTATGGTTCCGTCCCTACATTTAATCATATGTACATTAAAATAAATTTCTGGTTTCGTTTCTACATTTAATCATATGTTAAATTCTTTATTATAATGTAAAATTTTGAATTATATGAAAACCCCCACTATAATTGGTACCATGTAGCGACTTTTCTGATTGACCTAATTTATTCAACCACTTCAAAGCTCAAGAAATCAATCTTTCCAATGGAATTAGTGAATTAAACTAGTAATTATATGTGATCAAAGAACTAGGCATAAATAAAGGCATAAAGCCCGTAACGTAATAATTGGAGTATATTGGTCGCATTGCAAAAAGTGTCGAGATAGGTAAACTCAAAGGGTTCTTAAAAGTAAAAGCATCTATTTATCTATTACTTATAATTAAAGTCTATTACTTATAATTAAAGTCGAACTAATTTTTTCCATCACATTGGGCCACATCACCTTTTTATTAAAATAATAATTATTTATAGTTAATTGTGCAAAAAAGTTATCTCCAAATAAAAATATAAATAAAATAATATTTGTAAAAATTTATCTCCAAATAAATACAAAGATAAAATAATATTAGTATATTTTACCAATGTAGATAAAAAAGGATATTATATTTTCATATTTGTAGAAGATAAATTAAAAAAAATATAAGAAAAATATGTATATGTGGTCACATATATATATCTTTGAAATAAAAATAGCCATATAAATGATACTATCTTTGAAATATCTATCTATCCATATAGTCGTCCACGGCATAACGTGTATAACAAGTTAAACATGTTTATGAAATATTATCAAGAAAAAAAGAGCAATGTAGATTATTTTATCTTAATAATCTATGTTTATCTTCAATTTTAAACTTAATAATCTAGATGTAATTTGTTTTATTTGATTTCAAAAACAAAATAATTTTTATACATATTACATGCAATAAATTACTTACATTAAATTTTATATTATACTCCCTCCGTTTCGCAATTTAAGGCTTTTTAGAACTTTGCATATATATTAAGACAAGCTTAAAGTAGAATTGATGAGATTTTGTTTCTTGTGTACAAAAATTAAGTTTCTTGTGTACAAAAATTAAGTTTCTTGTGTACAAAAATTAAGTTTCTTGTGTACAAAAATTAATATGAGATCAAATCATATAATATCACTTAATGAGTGGCATTTTTTAGTATTTATAAGTACATTAGAACTAGAAATACATTAATTAAATGTTATTTTTGGCAAGTTTTAGTATTAATTAATTAAAAACGGATTTATATTTTGAAAATCCATTTGAAGGTTAAAAGCTCATAAATTGTGAAACGGAGGTAGTATTTTTTTATTAATATATTTTTATAATATATCTAAAAAAATATCAATAGTTGTGCAGAGCACGACGGGTACAACTAGTACAAACTAATGAAGATGTCCCAAGTTCTTTCATATTAATTGCACAAAAGACCCCACCAACAACTTATTAAAGGAAAATATTGAATACACAACCAACTATTAGATTTATATCCATCAATACCTACAAAAAATATAGATTCTTATCAAAATTAAAGAAATCGATGAATAAAAAGAATAATGCTTAATATTGTACTAGTATAGTTTTAGGGCTCAAAGACTTACTATTAGGGAATAAAATCATATATTATACCATTAGCTATATAAGTATACTTTTCCATATTTTCCTCTACGTAATTTCTCAATTACTTCTAATATTTTAGGCATGTAATATTTGCCTTATCCCCCTCTTTTAGTTTTACCGTTGTAATCTTCAGTATATAAGTTCTGTATCATCTTCTCCAAAGTATCAATAAAAAGAACACGTTTATTTTCAACTCTTCTCCATTCAATTCTCCTTCATGGTATTAGAGCAATTGCTCTAAGAGATCCTTAATTTTTTTTAAAACACAAATTGCCTCATGGTTCAAGACGGAAACACCGATCGTGGCATTCAAAACGCCGAACCATGGGAGAAGTCGTCGCATCCTCTATTCATCCATCACTCGGATCAACCGGGAGCCATCTTAGTATCGGTTCCATTGATGGAAGACAACTATACTACTTGGCAACAATCTATGCTCATGGCACTTACAATAAAAAAAAGAAGAAAGGGTTCGTTGATGGAACCTTAACAAAACCCCACGACAAACCGACGGAGGAGTCGCAATGGGAGCAGTGTAACGTACTGGTCAAAACGTGGCTTCTTGGATCCATATCCAAGGACATCTCGAGCAGTGTCATTCATTGTGCGACGGCAAGGGCTATGTGGCTCGAACTCAAGGAGCGATTCTCGCATACACATACCGTGTCTTGTTCCACATCGAAACTGCCATACATGAATGTGAACAAGGTACGGATTCTGTCACGGTTTTTTTTAATAAGCTCAAAACACTTTGGGACGAAAAGGACGTGCTATGTGCGTTCCCTCCCTGCACATGTGCTGCAGCGAGCAGTATTAAGCCATTCAGGGAAACTCATAGGACCATCAAATTTCTAATGGGACTCAACGACAACCACGCCCAAACCCGAAGTAACATCGTCGCCATCGACCCTCTCCCAAATCTAAACCAGACGTTTGCAATGGTCTTGAGGCAAGAAAAACAAGTTGCACTATCCCATACAAAAGCAACGCACACATCAGAAAACACTGCTGCGTTTTTTGTGAAAAAGGAGAGTAACGGACGTGACGGTGGTCGTGACGGTAGATTCACGAGTGGCTCAAAGTTCTGCGACAAGTGCAAAATGAACAATCATTACACCAATCAATGTAGAGCACACCTCACATGCACCTTTTGCAATGGAAAAAAGCATACCGAGGAGTATTGTCGCAAGAAGAAGAAAGTTATGGAAGGGATTCAACAAAATTCAAGTGCAAATTATGCAGGAAACAGATCTGAAATCAAGCCCTTCACCCAAGATGATTGCCAAAGAATCATGAATCTTCTTCAAAAAATGGGAGCCAAGGCCAGTGACCCTCAACATCTCATTAACACCATGAATTCCGGTAGCCAGTCCACGACAAACTTGGTCGGTAACGTTTCTACTTATGAAAACTTTTCGGGTAAGATTTATTCAGCAAATTCATCATATATACCTTGGATATTAGATAGTGGTGTTAGTGATCATATTGTTTGCCATACACGTTTCCTTACTCACATTCAACCGGCTCAAAATCGTTTAGTTCGATTACCGGATGGAAATTCGGCTCTAGTTAGTCATACATGAACAATAAAATTCTCACCTTCCTTTAGCCTAACAAATGTGTTATGCATACCAAGCTTTTAGGTTAATTTAATTTCAATTAGCAAGCTTACCTTTGATTCATCCTATATTACTGTTTTCTCACATAAAAATTGCTTCATTCAGGACCTTCGTTCGGGAAAGAAGATTGGGACGGGAATTGAGCAAGAAGGCCTCTACTGTCTCAGCGTGCCACAAGAGAGTCCATGCAATGCCATTTCCCAACCTAATAACCAAGTACTCCACCAACGTTTAGGTCATCCTTCAATCAAAGTTTTGAATTTAATTCCTTGTTTTAAAAATAATGACAATCATACGCATGATTGCTTAGTTTGTCCATTAGCAAAACAAACTCGGAATGTTTTCCATCTATCTCTGGAGCCCGTTATTTTTTAACAATTGTGGATGATTACTCTCGTTTTACTTGGATTTTTCTTATGAAAAACAAATCTGAAGCTCGTAGTCTGTGATTCAATTTCTTAACCTTATCGACAATCAATTTGGAAAACGAGCTAAGACTGTTAGAAGTGACAATGGTCTGGATTTTAAATGTGTGGATTTTTATGCTTCGAAAGGAATTTTGCACCAAACAAGTTGTGTTAACACACCCCAACAAAATGGGGTTGCCGAACGCAAACACCGACATTTACTTAATGTGGCTTGTGCCTTACTTTTCCAAGCAAATTTACCAAAAGTTTTTTGGGGCGATGCTATTCTTACTTTTTGTTACTTAATTAACAGAATGCCAAGTCCTAAGTTACAAAACAAAAAGCCTTTCGATATTCTTTTTTCTAAAATCCCTAATTATTCACACCTTCGCGTTTTTGGATGTCGATGCTTTGCTTCAAGTCATCATCTTCGTCCAAATAAATTTGACTCTCGGGGCATTGAATGTGTTTTTGTTGGATATCCCTCAGGGACAAAGGGTTACAAGTTGTTTTCTATCCATGACAAAAAGACCATAATTTCTTGTGACGTTATATTTCATGAAACTGATTTTCCATTTACAAAGAACCCCATGCACACCCATGAGCAACGTGAACCACAAATTCCCTTACCTATTCCCACTTTGTCTACCTACATTGATGATGATGACATTACCCTTGCATCACAAACAAACCCGTTGTCTTCGGCTGACCAAATTAACATCCTACCCACTACAATGCCATTACCACACAATGATGTTGAGCAACCAGCCCCGCGTCGCTCAACCCGCCCCACAAAACCATCCACACTCTTGCGCGATTTTCACGTTGGGACCACACTACCTTCTCGCTCGACCCACTCGTCTTCCACCAACAAAGTCTCCTCGGGTAGTTTATATCCACTCGATTCTTTTTTTATCTTATAGAAGACTTTCCAATTCATACAAGCATTTTATTTCTAATATATCGCTTGAGAAAGAGCCTACTTCTCTTTCGCATATCTCTAGAGACCCAAAGTGTGGCCACTGAAATACAAGCGCTGGAAGAGAACCGAACTTGGAGTGTAGTACCTTTTCCACCCAACAAGAAACCCATCGGTTGTAAATGGGTATACAAAATCAAATACAACTCCGATGGCACGGTTGTACGATACAAAGCCCGACTTGTGGCCAAAGGCTACAACCAAGTTGAAGGAATAGATTACCGTGAGACATTTGCCCCCGTTGCAAAATTAACAACAGTTCGGGTTCTCCTTAGCTTGGCCACTACTCAAGGATGGTACTTGCATCAATTAGACGTCAACAATGCGTTCCTCCATGGGGATCTTCCTGAAGACGTTTACATGAGATTACCTCCTAGATTCAACCGTAAGGGGGAGTCTAGAGTGTGCAAACTCCACAAATCTCTCTATGGCCTCAAACAAGCTTCCCAACATTGGTTTATCAAGCTATCGGGTGCTCTCAAAACCGTCGGGTTCAATCAATCATGGGCAGACTACTCCCTCTTTACTCGACGCTCGAAAGGTAACATTCTTGTTTTACTAATTTATGTTGATGATGTTATACTTGCCGGTACTAACTTGCAGGAAATTGAAGATACCAAACGCTTCCTTGCCAGCCATTTCAAAATCAAGGACCTCGGGCATCTACGGTTCTTTCTTGGCCTTGAAATGGCACAATCGAAGACGGGCCTTGTCCTCTCGCAACGCAAATATGCGCTTGACATATTAGATGATGTCGGTTTCCTTGGAGCTAAACCAAGCAGCACTCCACTAGATCCCAATGTCAACTTGTCCAAAACTGAAGGAGACCCAATTCTCGATGCCGCCCAATATCGTCGGTTGGTTGGACGACTCATTTACCTCACGATAACTCGACCGGACCTTGTTTACGCAGTCCACATACTCAGCCAATTCATGAGTCAACCACGGCAGCCGCACCTTGATGCCACCCACCATGTCCTCCGTTACGTTAAAGGCACGCCGGGTCAAGCTCTCTTCTTTCCCGCCAATGCCAATCCACATCTCACGGCATTTTGTGACGCCGACTGGGCACGATGTAGGGACACTAGGAGATCAGTCACCGGCTATTGCATATTCCTTGGTGGCGCTCTAGTCTCATGGCGGTCCAAGAAGCAAAGCACCGTCTCTCGCTCTAGCGCCAAGGCTGAGTATCGCTCCATGGCAAGCACATGTTGCGAGTTGACATGGATGTGCACCCTCCTCAAAGACCTTAACATCGATCAATCTCAACCGGCCACTCTTTATTGTGATAACAAAGCCGCCATTCACATTGCCTCAAATCCCGTCTTCCATGAGCGCACAAAACATATTGAAATTGATTGTCATGTCATGCGGGAAAAGCTCCAACGAGGAGAGATTCACACTCGTCACATTACAACAACTGAACAACCAGCCGATCTCTTCACCAAACCGGTCGGGTCCGCACAATTTCTTGGTCTCTTACCCAAGTTAGGTGTATCCAACATACACTCCAACTTGAGGGGGAGTATTAAGGAATAAAATCATATATTATACCATTATCTATATAAGTATACTTTTCCATATTTTCCTCCAAGTAATTTCTCAATTACTTCTAATATTTTAGGCATGTAATCTTTGCCTTATCCCCCTCTTTTAGCCTTACCGTTGTAATCTTCAGTTTATAAGTTCTGTATCATCTTCTTTAAAGTATCAATAAGAAGAACACGTTTATTTTCAACTCTTCTCCATTCAATTCTCCTTCACTTACATCGAATTTAGAGTTATAAAGCTGATGATTTATAAGTAGACGATTTAGAACTTTAAACTTAAGGATTTATAGGTTCACAATTTAGATTTATACGGAGTAATAACTTTACCATACCAACAAGCTTACACCCTCACTCCCGTACTACTTTAGGTGGGTCGGTGTGAGTCAGTCACAAACAATACCAGGACAAGAAATAAAGGAGAATTCAAAAACTCAAAACTGTTTTTTTTTTGTAATAATGGGGAAGTTGTAATTAAACATGCAATCTAACGTATAGAGGATCTATATATTCTGGATTTTCCCCAGCCTAAACCTACTTACTTCCTCCTGAAACTTTAATTACTTCTTTTGAAAAATCATAAAATTGAATGCTATAATGCGACATATGAAACCTATAGCTACAAGTACAACTAGACAAATACCATAATCATTGACATTGTATCCACTTCTGTACATCGCTCCACATCGTGTTATCAGCCAAACTCCGTAATACCTGAGAGCAGAACATAAAAGACTATTCAGCATCCATTTAACACCAACAAAGTATTTTTGCACACAATTTCTAGAGAAAACAGTGTGCATTCGTTACCTTTGTGCATTTGCCAACACAAAAGCCTCCAAAGCCCATTTGGGATAGCACAGATTTTCTATGACTACTAGAAAAATACCTCCCTTGCCCTCAGTCGCAATTAAAGTCATAACAACAGGAAGAAGCACTGACCACTGCCAAGAGAAGAGAGGGACCGGTATCAGGCTAAGACAAGGTGTAAGAAGACAGAAAATCAGTCTGTTCATTTGTAGATGTAGATGAAAGCGCTCACCAATTGGGCAGAACCCGGCTCAAAGACAATGGCAAATGCATAACCAATCCCAGTCACGCAATACACAAGACAAACGGTAACTACATAATTGTCCTTAAAGGAAGACCGGGGATTGTTGAAGAAGTAATACATGGAAAGGTAAACCACGGGCTTGACAATTGTGTTAAAATTGTCGACTGTGTCCTTTGCCATGAAATATGCTAGGCTGCTCATCCCAGAACTGTTCTCCCTCCAGTAGTGCAGCTTATCTAATGAAAATGATCTCAATGCTGCAATTTTGCATAAGAGAGCTGAAAACCAGGGGATTGATAAACTAGTTAGACATTGGTCGTCAATGTATGACTAGATTTAACATATATAGCATTATGATTAATTTTCAATGAAATCTAGCAACCGAGTACTCAAAACTAGAAAAATATACAGAAAGTATTATCCTGATTTCGATATACCTTTCCTTTCCTCCCATCAAACAACTCAATAAGTCTCTAATATATTTGAGTAATTAGAATATCCTCATGCAATCGTCAATTTATTTGTTTTTATTGTATTCTGGAAAGCTATTGTTCATTAACAGATATTTTGGACATGGCTAACTACGATCAAACGTATCCAAGCAAGCGTGTGAGGGCCAATTAAGTTTTTTGGTGTGCATTTGGAATATAATGCATTATCTTGTGTAAACCAAATGCAACTTTGGTACTCTCCTAGTTCTCACCTAAGCCTTACATCAACACATATACGAACAGAACAGGGAAAATAATGAGAATATATCATCAAGCCAATGGGTCAAAGTGATTATTTGGCATACTGTTATTCTCCAGGTCCAAGGTAAGACGCATCAGCAAGAAACTGAAAGAGAGTTTACTTCTAAAAAGGCAATGAAGTTCATGAAGACAGCAAAAATTCAGTGTCAACGCAGATATCATTTTTCCAGATATTTTAGTTTGAAGCCAATGACAAGTCAAGGACGAGTGTCGTGATGCACCACAGTAGCTTTTAAACATTAAAGGATGACTGTCATATAAGATTACAATTTGTATACTTACATACTGCAATGACAGTGTATGTGTAACCGGCTGCTCCAAACGACTCATCACTGACTCCAGCAAGGGTCCCTAAACAGACTCCAGCAAGAAGTAAAATAAGGTAGTCAACAAATTGGGTTTTCGCTTCCCTTAATCGTTGCTTACCAACCCTGAGAAACCATTCCAAACGTACTAGTGAGTTCCAATCTCAATACACCATGAACGTCCACAAATTAAGGTCTTGTTTGCTCCACCTAATATAGTAATTATATATGATACAAGCCAAAAGAAGAAAAAGTAATACCCCTTACCGTCCAAGAAAGTATCTGTATTGTGTGAATACACCAGGAGTGGTTCGATTGGACAAGTCACCTGTCTGTAAGAAGTTGCTTTGAATCTGTTCACCCTTTAAGATCAAAAGACATATCAAATCCTGCCATAAGTCTCCAATAAAAGATAGTCTCCCACCAGACCTGGTAGACGAGTCCTCATTACTATTTCCCCCTGTAGAAGTATCTTCCAGTCCAAGATCATGGTATAGATTGGGTGGTATAGGATATCCATTATGAAGCATCCACTTGATAGGAAGTTCCTTGTAATTGAAATCATCACTTGGTTTTTCAATGCCCTCCAAAATGTCAATGAAGTAGTCGGGAGGATTAACACGGTCAGGGACAAAAATCCCCAGCCCTGCAAAGTACTCTTCTACCTTCTTTGCTGAACCGAGATACACAATCAGACCACCTTTAGCCAGAAGTATCAAATCATCAAACATGCTGAACAAAGTGTAGCTGAAAAGAAAAGTGCAGAAACAGAGCAAGTCAAACAAAAGAAGGGCAAACTGCAACAGGAACCATTGAATTTCCACCCATCCGGAAAACAGTAACAGAAAAAGCCTAAAACATTATATAGTTTTCATTCATCAATAATTATATCATCTTGTTAGTTAATCCTTCACTCCCCCCTGTGGAAGACATACAAAATAGTTGGATAATGAAGAAGCCAATAACTCATTTTAATAATATACTCTCAGAAAGATGAGGGTGAAGAAATATCAATTCCTTGTTGTGGAAGAGGTATACAGGTATCAGGTGCCTGCCTAAAACACACCATAAAGGAGATTTAATTTTTTAAAGATAAGCAAGTCGGTTTGATTTACACAATCATTTCTACAGGTTGCATTCTGGTTACATGTTTTATGTTTGACATATGCGATCATTTTTACAAGTTGCATCTGGTCACATTTTATAAATGTTCTCCAAGACCACCTGGATGTTGATTTAGAGTGCATCTGGATAGCCAAGATAATGCATTTTTGTGTGAATCCCTTAGATAGTACATCCATTACTGTATACTAAAATTGTCCAAGCTAATAAAATTGCAAACTTTGAATTTTGATTAAATAAAATTATGAGCATAAAAAGACAAATCGCTCCACATAACTGACAGCAAAAAACTATGACCACGATTAAGCATGCAAGTGTATACTGCATGCAGCCTTGCACATGGAAGAAAAATGATCCAAATAACATCAAACAAAAACCACTACTGAATTCACTCATATTTCAAAGAAAGTAAGAGTGAAAAATAAAATAAAATAAAAGATTAGATATATTTGCCTCGAAATGTTTAAACCGGAAATTTAACAAAATAAGTAATTACCTTGGCTGATGAACCACCATGCAAATATTTACTCCTTCCAAAGCTTCACGTCGAAGTGCTCTAAGAAGCAACTGAGATGATGAACTGTCCAATCCAGAGGTGGGTTCATCCAATATCAATAAAGAAGGTTCCATTACCATCTCTAGCCCTACATTAACCCTTTTTCTCTGGCCTCCAGAAATTCCACGCTTCTCCACTGTACCAACAAGACTATCTCTCACATGTTGCAGACCCAAGGCCTCGATCACCCTTTCAACAACAAGAACTTTCTCTGCTTGTGGCAGTTCAGCTGACAGTCTGCATGAAAATAATACATAAGGAAAGGTAAACATGGAGAATAAATTCCAGATTTTTACACGTCAAACCCAATTGTCGAGGTCACCTAATGACCTAGCAGTGCCCCACCCCAATTAAAAAGATAAACCCAAAAAACTACCAAAAGAAATGAAAGGAAGAAATATGATATATCTGGGTTGAGGCAACTTTCTTAATCTTTTACAAGAAATAGGATTTAATTTTGAGACCTCACATAGAGGAGAATGAGGCTCTCTAGAAGCTTATTTTTGTAAGGAAGATATGGATCATCTATCATGTCAGGACTTCAGGAGTATTTCAGGCTTTCTCTTAACAACTGCTCTTCTGTTAGAGAATGTGGAGACCAAAATGGCCTTCTCCAACAATATTTTGAGCCAAAACTGAGCAAGAAAGAGAAATGTTTTACTTTTGTAGACTTCTAAAAATGTTACTACACTCAAGTTGCTTAGCATTGTGCCTTTGTAGTAATTAGTTGCAATCCAAGTATTTTTATTTAATCCAATCCTCCCTGAATAAAGCCAACAAGCTTGTGCACAAATTAGCAACCTCCCACCAAAAAAAAGGGTGATTCATTTTAGTAAACACGAAGGCCTTATTTCAAGCACTACATCTTGCTAGCCTAAATCGAACTATATACTGGTCCACCCATATATTTTGTAGCTAACAGAGGACAAAATGATGAAATTATATCCTTACCTACATTTTGCACTGAACCACAAGTTCTCTTCAACTGTTAGGTTGCCATGCACAATGTCATCTTGTGGAACAAACCCGGTTATCTTCTTGTATGAATGGATTGATTCAGCTTTTCCATTTATAAGGATTGTGCCAATCACAGTACAACCAGTTGCTTTTCCTGTCAAAGCAGAAAGAAAAGTGGTCTTTCCAGCTCCAGAGGGACCCATGACAGCTGAAACTCGCCCAGGACAAATTTTTCCAGTCACACATCGTAACACATGTTTATTTTTTCCTTTCAAACTAAGCGTAAGATCTTTAAAGGCAACCTCAATCAAAGGTCTTTTCCTTAATTCAACATCATCCCCCATGGATAATACTCCAGAGTAAGTCAGCTTTGAGTTATTTTCCTGCATAGCTTTTTCCTTCTCAATTTGACCATATGCATACTTGAAAATTTGGCTCCGTGTATTCAGTTTCTTAGCTTTTATTTTCTTTTGCAGATTCATGTCTCCAACTTCCAAATTGTGGCCTTCAGTATTATCAGGATGTTGCTCGATTACACGTGCCATCTGTTTAAGGTCGGTCCTTTCTTTCCCTATTACATGAGTTGATGGTAGACCAGGATCAGTTCCACCTTTGTCAAGACCTTTATGACTTTCTTCCTGCTTCATTGATTTTTTCCTAGAAAATGTACGGGATAATGATGTTTGTAGACCAGCTGCATGCTTCTTAGCAACATCTTTGGCTGACTTCCACAGTTCACCCCCTTGTACAACTTCCCGTGCACTTCTTGCTGCAGCTTCCCTGGATTTTGCCCGTCTTCTTTCTCTGATCGTGATGATCCGATCAGAGCAATTATAAATAAAGAGAAGAAGAATAGTCACTGCACCCTACACGAATAAGTACAAGGTATATCATTTCAAGCAAGAAAGGAATCTCATATTCGCACATGGGACACATGAAAAGTACAGATGGAATATATCTCTTCATGGCTTCATTTGGTAATGCACATAAGCAGTGGCAGAACTAGGCCAAGATCATCTAGCCATTCACCCATTTCATATCCAATGATATACAATAAAGGCACAAATCACATACATACTTTTGACATTTAAGTTTATTTCCATGATTACTATTCCTTAGACTTCCATTTGCTATAAACAGTTAAAATTGAATAAATCCCAGAATTTCATCGCAAAGCGTATCATAAAAGAGCAAAATTCCTCTGATAACAAATCACTAATGGCTGTCCAAAATTGATATTGTTGTTTGCTTAATTTTGAAATACGAGAAAGAACAATCATAAAATGAATAAAGTAGTTATACTTGGTGGTTGGACCCATTAATCACCATCCCCCCCCCCCCCCCCCCCCCCCCCCCCCAAGTTGATAGACTTAACTCTGTACAGAATAGGGTTCGTTTTTACCACGGTGACCAGATCCAAATAGCAAATTGATTTCAAGTTTTCATAATCTAGTGGAATTGAATACCTGTTTTATAAAGGTCTTTTTCCTTTCAGAGATAGAAAGAACATAAAAGACTCAAAGATAACTCGATAACTAATGAATAAAAGCAAAAAAATTGGTCTCAGGATATTACTGCTACACAGCCACAAGGGGATTCAGAATCTGTAAGAACTAAAGAATCATCTGGAAATCCTTTAGCAATATACAGAGGACTACAAAGTTCAGTTCCAAAAAGATATGATAAGTAGATTCAGTAGTCAATAAAACAGTACCACATCAAAACATGCACTGGAAATACAGTTCCAGCTAAGTATTGGTAACAGCACTGGTCAGGAAAGATAATAATAGAAATTAAAAAGGTAACTTACAACAAGCAATAAGCCATAAGCGGTGAGGTTCTGCGTTGTAGATCCCTCATCACAATCAGTCATCTGTAAACATCCTGCATATTTCTACAAAAGTCACATGCCAGCTAAGTGTGCAGCACAGGAGAGCATTCAAACCACGAAGGATTATGCATGAAAAGAAACTTGGAATATTTAAAATGAAAGCTACTTCATATGGGAGTGCAACAGTGTACCATATAGCATGATAAAGATAAGCAATAATGAGATAGCATTTTCCTTATTCCAATCTCAATTGAATTTGTTTATTCTCTGTCCTTGGAAGACATCAAATTTGCTGAATACTTCAAAGTAATAGACACTTCCAAGATAAATTATGCACACACTCATTGGAGAAATATCAGAGGATTACTCGACTCCTACACAATCTAGCAAAAATCAGGTGGACTGGTTTAAAATGAAAGCAAATGGTTCTTTTCAGATTTCTATTTCAGAAATGACGCCAAGAATTTAGCAAATGGTTGTTAAAATCAGATACTTCTGTTTTAAATGTGTTATAATAAATTCAATGTTGTACTGCTTTCTTGAAGGTTGCTTCTACTTAATCCAGGAAGTCAGAGGCCTAGAAAGCTAAACATAGCAGCCCAAAAACTAAGTGCCCTTTTCTTCTCCAAGGACAGCAAGGGTTGAATTTGCAAAAATTAGAAAAGTCGGATTTTAAAGTTCTTTAGATTTGCTATTCCGAGAGGTTTGGGAAGTCTTCAGTACTACTTTTCGTAGGTCCATCTCCTCAAGCTCGTAGCAATGTAACATACAAGCTGAATCTGACATTGTAACAGCTAATAAACTGAATTTAATCCCATAAGGTTATCACAAATCTTCAAATCATAAGGTAAAATAGAAACTTACTGTCTTCATGCGTTGAGCCTGTTCGGCAGTAATGGCTGCAGCAAGATGGTCATGTGGCATGTTAACATTTATCAAACTGTTGTAGAACTACCAGTATAACCTAAATAAACCAAAGGTCTATATATGCCACTTTAAACATGTAAGAGAAGTATGCTATAACGCAAAAAAATGCTCAAGATCAGGGAATAATCAATACCCCCTACTGCACTCTATTGTTTCGACAGTAGTTGGACAGTATGATCCTGCTGAGCAGAATACCTCACTACTACTCCTAATATCAGCCCAAAAATAAGCTCCTCCACAAGTGTGATTTGGTTGTCCTTGAGGTAGCTTGTATGTGTAACTGCAAAATGATTCCATATTTATATTAAAAAGCATGCCAACGGAAAAGGAGATGACAAGAAGGAAAGGAACCTAGCTGGAAGCAAATGAACTTACGGGGCACAATAGCCAGTTTCGTTATTTAGTTTACCCAGCGGACAGTATGCGCCTCGTGGACAGGCTATAATCATAGAAAATGCAAGATCAGGAATAAGAAAAGATCATGAATAAAGCTTGAAGGAGGATATACATATAGGGGCATCAAGTTCTCTGCATAACCGTCTTATTGCAATTAAAGTCCATAATATTTTATTCTTGTATAAAGCATTAAGCACACTGCCAGCACCAAACTACTACTCTTCATAATTATAGAGAATGAACTACTGAATAGAAGGGAGGAAACACCCCCAGTGATACATACATAATACATTCAGCCTTAATGCTATACAGGTTCAAGTTTACGCATCATGCAAGTCAATCCATGAGGGCAGAAGAAGCCTGCACAACAAGGCTGACAATGTTGAATCCTGAGAGGGAGTTCGTTAGAATTTGTCAGGTTAACCGCATGATCACCATCAGCAGCACAAGCCCATCCTGGCTCACATCCAGAAAGCCACGTTGTCAAATTACAGTTCTTGTTAGGTTTCATATCCTGCATCCCGCTCTCAATAATACTGGAAAAATAAAATTTTATTTCTGCTGCATTGCAAACCCGCTGAAGCATATCTCCTGTAAAAGGTAAATCATATTAACTCATTGGTAATCAAACCAGAAGCAAAAGCTGAGTAACTGAGAAATTTTTATTGTGATAGAGATCAAGATAAGTTTTGTCCAGCATAGGGTTAATGAGTCACTAGGATACTTAGTCCGTAATGAAGTTAGAGATGTTTGGCTGAACTCAAGAGTATGGCTGAAAATAGTAGCAGTACGAAGACTTAGGGTTTGTTTGTGATCTGCTGATAAGGTACAATTTCGCTCATAAAGGTCACTTATAAGGTAAAACAGATCCTAAGATAATTAGTCAGGTAATCATTCATTGTTACATTGCATGCTCCAATTATAATTAGTTGTTAATCTTCAGATTTAAATGTTCCTTTATGCATGAATATCTTTTTCTTCCCCAATTCCCTCTTTAAGGTTGCCTTAGCACTAGGAAACAAACTCTTTCAGGACAAGGCTCGCTACACTATCACCTAACCCCCGCCCTGCTTGAAGTGAATGCACAAGTAGGTTGTCTGTTTCTTTGTTGTTGCAGAGGACTAATATTCATACTGATTATAGAACTTGTACGATTTTTGTAAACGCAACTACCATGCACAATTACTCTACTAGACCCAAAAATAAAGACAATATCTAAAGCTAGCTAATCAAAGGAATTCAGAAAAATAAGTGATCTTTTGGCCGTATTACAAAGACGGTAATGAAGCGATGATCAAATTTGCAATGGAATAGATGCATATATCTAGTCTAAGGATAAGGAGTACCAAGTTTGCAGGCGGGCTAATACTCACAGTTTAAATAGAAATTTTGAAAAGGCATTGATCATCATGTTGATCAAGAATGTGCCATCATTCATTGAAGATCTGTCTTGAATAAGAAATCATGCTATATTAATAAAAAAAAAAAGCCATTGCAAGAGATCCTCTGCTAAGATACTCCTTTTCAAGAAGACCGTATTCAATATATTGATTCTACACATGCAACTAAGGTGATGTTGAGGTTTAAGTGACTTTTCATAATGGCGGAGCAAACTACACTTCCGAATTCAGTTAGTACCTTTAAACAGGAAAGCTTGGAACCAACTACTCATCACCAAAAATAAAAGGGTGTTCAAGGTCAAAATCAAATAAATACCATTTGTTTGGTTGACGCAATCTTGTAGGAATGTCATATCACCAGTGAAGTTGAAAGCCCTATCCCAATCAGTGGCCCTGCAAGGACAGCCAAAAGATTTCACTTTAAAAAGATGATTGCTCAGAAGAAATGGAAAATTGAGTTTCAATGATACGAACACATTTTTCATGCAAAATCCGAATTTCTGAAGAATTTCCGGTCCCAACGCGTTAATGATGTTGAATATCTCGGCAAAGATTTCCTCCGTCGAAGCATTGAGGGCCGCATGTGATTCAGGAGGCATTGCCACATCACTAATATTATCCGACCCTGCGCATCTCCCATGGCTGGCGAAGCTCAATAGAAGAATGGCAAGATAAACGAGAACAACGAACACCGAACGGAAGCCCTTTCGACGATTATTGGATCCGTTCGGCAACATCCCCAAATTCATAAGCCGGAAAAGCGGTTCCCGAAAATTAAAATTCCAACAGCCAGATTAAAATTGGGAATTGGAAGGAAATCGGAATCAGGTTTGTTGTTATGGAGGAATTGGGAGCTGAGATTGCCAAATCGGATCGAAATCAAAGGGTGGAGCGAGAGAACGGATTTGGGAGAAATAGAGAACATGATGGTGAAACGGGAGTGGTTTATAGAAGGCTAATTTTTAGCAGAAAGAATGGCGGGGAGAGAAAATGGGAAAGTTTCAGGGATAATTAGAGCAAGCGAAGAGGCCACGTCTTGAATTTTGACTAGTGTAGGAGAGATCGGTGATCGTTCAGCCATGGCGGGAAACACTGCAAGCATACAACAAGTATCAGGTGTACAGCACAAGTGACGAAATGACTCTCGTAGTATCAAAATAGGTGTTCATAACTGCTGTACTTCGCACCTAAATTTTTCACTTCACACTTTTTAACTTTCTTCTCTTCCTTACCTATGGTTTAATTTTAAAAAATTTAAACTACCACTAATAAAAAATATTTACAAAAAAAAAATTGTTATAAAATCTTAATGAAAGATTGTAAAATATATTGTTCAATGAAACCGAATCTTGACTCTACCAAAAAAATGAAACAAAATATTTACAAAAAATAAAATATTATTATATATAATTTAACATCCTTAATTATTTTATTATAATTTCTCTTACTTCTACATCCTAAAAAACACATTGAAACTCTGAAAAAATTTGTTACATACAATAATGGAGTTTTTTGACATGATAGTATGTGAATTCTACTTTGTTAGTGAGAAGTATACTCAAAATTGAAAGACACCAATTCACTCTCTAATTATTATTCCAACTATAGATGCGTGCTTATGAATTGTCATCTCATGCTTATTAATTCAACAATAATATCAATTTTCACGAGCATCAATTATTTAGATTAAAATACTTTCATCTCCTAAAATGTTATTGATGAAACCCGAAATAAACCAAACGCTAGAAGACAAGAAACGAGATTACTTTTATTCGATTGTGCAAACACTTGCTCTTTTATTTACGCCTTTTAATGCGAGGTTACAGATTGCGAGATTACAAACAACGAGATTACAGACAACGAGATTACAATCAGTACTAGTGCCCTAGATCTTTCTTAAAGTATTCGAGATCTCGATCCAACAAGGTTCGAGATCTCTTAGTTACAACGAGGTTCTATCACCCGCAGGTTTGAGTGTCGAGCCCTAGGGGCTAGGTCTTTGATTGAGGCAGAGGTTCTTTTGGGTGACTTGAAGTCTTTTTGTAGACCTTCACTTGTCTGTAGTGTGGTTTTTAACGATGTTTCAACACATCGATCTTCAACGAGCAAGATAGTTCTTGAGTTCAAGATGTTTTCGACCCCTTGCCATCTACGAGGTTCTCTTCTATTTATAGTGATTTGGAGAAGACGAGTTTTGGTGTTTGTCCGATGTGGGACGCTCGAGATCAAGCCCTTTGATTGGTTGAGTGTGAGGCAGTAGCTTATTGGCTGGAGAAGCGGTGACCGTTGAGTGGTCTAAACGGGGCGGGGGTGTCAGCTTTTGAGCAACGAGGTTTAGACCTCGTTGTCGAGGTTTCAAGACCTCGCAAAGGTAATGCTTTGTTTGTTTTTTAAGGGGGGTACGACAATAGGCCCCGAGTTTGACTTTGGGAACCCCGCCGGGCCCGCTAACCCTTGTACCTCGGTCCCACCTCTTATTCCGCCATTTTGAGCACCATCACAACCCCATAGCCTAGGGAGCTCGTCCTGAGGATCGCAGGTCACATATACGAGTGGTATCTGGTTTGCCATACCCGGGGTGTGAGGTTTGTAGTTTTAGGGTTGTGAGGAATGAGGTTTAGAGGTCGGGTGAACATTTTGTGAGGAACTTTTTCGCAAGGCCTGATACTTAGGTGTTTCTTCCGTTATGCGCGCGATGGCCTCTGGGCCTGTTCTCCCGTATTTCATTTAATGGGCCTTTAGGGTGGATTTGGCCCATTAAGCCTTTTCTTTTCTAGGAGCGGGGAGAGGCCCAAGTTCGCCCTTTATAAAAGCATCTCCTCTACGCTTTATCTTCATCTTCTTCCTTCAGCGATTTCTCTCTCTCTCTCTCTCTCTCTCTCTCTCTCTCTCTCTCTCTCTCTCGTTCTTTTGGTTTTCGGCGAGCAATTTCCAGACGGTTTCCCGACGATCTCTCGACGGTTTTCAGGAGCGCCACCGCCTCATTCACACCAATCTTCAAACAAGTAAGTGCTCGACTCCCCTTTCGTGTTTTTGCCGCTCTCCCCTTTTCTCTCGCCGCCCCCTGCTCCAATGGGAGACAGATGTCCCCTGGCGTTCCGCTCCAGCATCGCGGCGGCGAAACGGAGGGGACGAGGGCGGCGCTTGCGTTTGTGCGATGCTTTTGATTCTTCCTCTTTTTTATGTTTCCTCTCCTTCATCGTTTCGTGCCCTAGTGGACGACGGTTTCCCTCTGGCGTTTCACGCCGGTGTCACAACGGCGAAACGGCGGGGGCGAGGGCGGCGCTGGCGGTGCTCTCGAACCCTTCGCGCGCTAGCCGACGGTTAAGTTCCTTTGACGCCCTTGTTTTTGAATTTCGAATTCCTCGGGAAGCCAAACGTCATGATGTCCGACTGACGGGACGTTTGGCCTCCCAACCGATGGCCTCCATTCTCTTCTTCTCCTTCTTTCGGCGCTTCACATTCTTCCTAACACGTCCTATCTGTCAGAGTAGCCCTAGGGTGCCACGTGCTTTCTTCCCGTTATTACCTCGCGTTTTCTTTCTTTTGTTTCTTTGTTCGATGTCTCAAAACTTCTTCTTTTCCAGGTGTTCGCCTTTCGTGGCCTGGACGACACTCTTTCATGCCTAGAGGGACTTCTTTGAGCCCCCCACCAGGCCTCGCTTTCAAGGTTCAAGAGAGGTTTTACGAGGAGATTTCTGAGACCGAAGGGAGTGTTGAGACCAGTGATTCTCATAATCCGAGGTCTACCTCGCTCGTCTTTAGCGACCCTTCTTCCAGCGATTCCGTCATCTCGGTTAGCTCGTGCTTTCCTCGACTGCGCAAATCTTCTGGGGTTGAAATGGCTTCGTCTTCGATCTTTGATGAGGAGGTGGCCGGGGTCTGTCGCGAGGTCGTCTGACTCCAACAACCAAGCGAGCTTTTCCCGGAGCACATTACCGACGCCGTGTCCAGCGTTACGCCCTTCCTCGAGGAGCGGATACCCATGTCCCCGAATCCCGCGAGAGTGATCTGTTTGCCCGAGGGGGCCCCGACAGTTTTGAAACGGGAAGACCTCGAGAAGATTGCCAAAAGCTTCGCCTGGCCTGAGGGGGTTGAGCTAGCGCTTCCCGAAGGGGAAGGCTGCTCCTTGGCGTTATATGAGAGGTGCGTGGTTTTGCACCTACCCAGTCTCCAAGCCGGCTTCAGGCTACCGTTGGCCCCACACATTGTCAACTTCTTGTGGTCCATGCACGTCTGCCCCGCACAACTGTTTCCCAATGCATGGAGGCTTCTGTGTGCGTACACCATTCGGAGCCGCGAGCTCGGAGAGGAGCCAGACCTGGACGTCAAGTCGAGCTTATTCATGGCGTAGCGAGAACATGATTCCTGCCTCATCAATCTGAGTCTGCCCGGGCTTAAGATCACCACTACCCCGTCTAATGTGGGTCAGTGGAAGGACAAGTGGTTCTTGGTCCGGGATCTAACGGGGAGGTATCTTAATTTCCCCACGGCCTCGGACAACTTCGTCCGACCCAAGGGAACGCAAGATGCCGCTGAGCTCAAGGCTCGATTCGCACCAGTGAGCCAGGCACCGCATTGGGAGTACCTGGCACAGGAACGGCTTGAGCGGGCCGGCCTGAGTATTACCCTTCCACCCTGCGAGGGCGAAGAGGGTAGGTTATCTTAACTCTTAATTGCTTTTTATTCTATTTTTGGCTTAGGCCAACCGCAACAGCTTGAACCTCACTTATCTAGTGATGATCACGAGCCTCGCTCAGACCATGCACCTTTTGATTTGTTTGTGGCGAGCCTTGCCTTATTTCTCTTATCTAACTTGTGTTTTTCTTATATTTTTGACAGTGGACCATTTCAACGCTCTTGCCTCGAGGGCACAAGGGAAGAAGCCTGCGACGTCGACCTCGCAGAGCTCTCGGGCCCCGAAGGGCCCTGTGGTGATGGAGTCGATCTCCTCGGCGAGGCCGCCAGCCCCGCTGCCAAAGGGAACACCCCGCCGCCAAAGGCGCCAGGGGTAAAGATTACTGAGGCGGGCCGCGCCCAGGGGTGTGTTGAGAGGGTTTCTTGACAACGAATAAATATATAATCAAGACCCCGCTGTTGTATAGCAGAGTCAGGTTCGTCCGCAGGGAGAAAGTCAGTATCAGGTTTTGTTACTTCTCACGCAAGCAAGTAATTAAAGGTAGGGTTTTTATCAAGGAAGAAGAATTCTAAGGTAAAGGTATCCCCACAACAACAATTATGCATGCCAAACGCTAATGAAACACATAGATCATGCTTTTATAACATAAAGGTGTCAACTTTCGTCAACTTAAGCAAGTAAATCAATCAACTTTCGTCCTATCAATAAACTTACTATCTATCTCTTCTACTTCAACTAGGATAGATCTGCTTTCGCTTCAAAACCCTAATTTGACTATTCTGATCCAAGGTTTCTGCTTTCGTTTCAACTATGAATGAGAAATTCCTTTCAACTTTCGTCTCAAGGATTAAGAACAAGAGAATAGATTCATGCCATAAAAACAATCAAGACATGATCATAAACAAGCATGCACAACCATTGTTGGGTTTAACCCCAACCTTAGAGAGGAAGACTACTCACAAAGCATAATAATTGAAAACATCCAAATTAAATTAAAAACAAAGCTTACAACCGAATCCAAACGATAGTTCTTCTCTACAAAACTCGCCTCTTCCTCTCTCTCACACTCCTCTCTCCTCCCCTTACTTGCCCTCCAAGGCAATTGATTGTGTCCAGAATAACAAAGGGTAGACAAGAGTATTTATAGAGAAACTAATCTATCTTAAATCTATTATTAAGGAAATAAATCTATCTTAAATCTAATATAAGGAAATAATATCTTATAATAAAATATATCCCTTCTATCTATCTAATAACATATAAGGAAATAAGATAAAAGCCTTTAATTAAACACGTCGACTCGGACACGCTGCTTCTCGGGGCCTCGTTAACGACCCTATTCAGCACTTCGAACACCTTAGAGTAAAACTTGTGTAGAGGATTCGTTACAACTCCGTTTGACTCGATTCTTTTTCCTATGTTCTTATAACGGATTACTCTATCTATTTACAAGCTCAAACTTGATCTTCAATAACTTTACTCGAGCACTTAATCTTCATCTTCTCTTCATTCTTGAGTGCAATCTTCACCGGCTTTGCTCCTTTCTTCAAAAATTGCTCAAAATAGCTTCTAAAAACCTACAAAACACCACAAAAGATTATGTAGACTCCATATCTCAATAAAATACGAAAACTTACATAAACGACTCAAAACAAAACACAAAACTAAAGAAAAAGACTCAAAAGACACAAAAACACACCCTAAAAACATGACTAAAAAGGCGGACATCAAAATACTCCATACTTAGACTTTCTTGTCCTCAAGCAATAAACAAGACATCAACCAAAACCATCAACACATATATCAAGTCAACGCCCTCATCAAAAAGCAACATCATAAGCACAAGTAGAAATAGATAGACAAGTGAATCTAATGTCATCACACATATATGAGCAACCTTAAGCAAAAGCAACTTAAAAATCCAACCTCACAAGGGTAATGTGTTTCACTCAACTCTCAAGTGTTTGGGCTTTTAATAACAACTCTCAACTCAATCCAATATGCAAAAACTACATAGTCATTGTTACTTATATCACCAAACTCTCCACCAGAGATGTCAAAACACATAAAAATCATCAAGAGAACTTAGGCTCAATGAAAAACTTCATAGAAGCTTCCATTCGGCCGGGTTGTAATGGGGCTTGGTAAAAGACAATAGGGAGTGGAAATATTTTGGCTATGTGGTGCTAATAATATCCGGGAATCAAAGACTCCTAAAAACTCACATCTCCAAAAACTCTCATAAAAGATTATACCAAACTCACTTTTCTTTATGCACACTTCTCTCATTAACCCCTTTTATCTCAACAAATCTTGCTTACAAACACTTAGGAAATTTGGCTCATGCACATTTTCACTTTTCAACTCTTTACTTCGGATTTCTCATGATCTTTCTTTTCTTTTTTTTCTTTCCGCGGGGCTCGGTACCGAACCCTTTTAGGGTCGGTAACGACTCTGAATTATTTTTCTTTTGTTTTCCCCTTTAATTAAACACGCCGACTCGGACACGCTGCTTCTCGGGGCCTCGTTAACGATCCAGCTCAGCACTTCGAACACCTTAGAGTAAAACTTGTGTAGAGGATTCGTTACAACTCCGTTTGACTCGATTCTTTTTCCTATGTTCTTATAACGGATTCCTCTATCTATTTACAAGCTCAAACTTGATCTTTAATAACTTTACTCGAGCACTTAATCTTCATCTTCTCTTCATTCTTGAGTGCAATCATCACCGGCTTTGCTCCTTTCTTCAAAAATTGCTCAAAATAGCTTCTAAAAACCGACAAAACACCACAAAAGCTTATGTAGACTCCATATCTCAAGAAAATACGAAAACGTACATAAACGACTCAAAACAAAACACAAAACTAAAGAAAAAGACTCAAAAGACACAAAAACACACCCTAAAAACATGACTAAAAAGGCGGACATCAGGGTGACATCGCCAGGACGTCCTCCCATGCTCCCCGAGGACCCGACGATGGAGCCGGATCCAAAAGAAAAGTCTCTGAGGTGCCCCCCCCCCCCCCCGCCAAGAGAAGAAGAAGAAACATAAGGGGGACAGTGAAAGGGGCGCTTCGAGGAGGGAGATGGTCACCCGCCCCGGTCCCATGAGCCGGGTGTTTTCCGCCGACGGTCTCCCTGTTGAGAAGTTCCACTGCCCCAGACCCGCCCGGGGTGTGCCCAGGAACCGGGACCGGGAAGATTGGAAGGAGGAGGTCGCGTGGGCAAACAACCTCTCGGAGGACACCCTCAATGACGAGGCCCTCCGCTATTCGGCGATGGTATGCCTCGCTTCTTTTTTGCTCTTTTTGTTGGTTTAATGCCTATTCTCTTCTAATGTGTTATAGTTTTGATCTTTCAGCACCACTTCTTTGAGAACTATAACTACATTCGCATCGTCTTCCTCCACAAAAATATGGACAAGTTGGAGGCGAAGCTCAAGGCCCGTACAGAGGAGTGTGCGAAGAGGGAGAAGGAGCTCAAAGAGGCCGAGAGGCAGATTTGGGCCGCGGAGATTGCGGCGACGGACGAAGCCAAGGCAGCTGCCAAGGCCAAGGAGGAGGAATTCAGGGCGAAGGAGGAGGAGACGAAGGCCAAGGGGGAAGCAGAGAAGGCTAAGGGCCTGGTTGGGGATCTAAGAGCCGAGGTCGAGGAGCTCCGGACCAAACTCACCCCGGAGCACTACTTTTTCAGGGAGACAGAGTCGGAGCTTTGAAAGGTTGAGGAGGAGAACAACAGCCTCCACGAACGCATCAAAGAGCTAAATGAGGAGGTGGAGGTTGCGGGACCAAACTACGTGAAGTCCGCCGAGTACCAAGAACAGCTGCTGAGCAGTGTCGATGGGATGCACCAACAGGCCATTCGCGTGGGGGTAAGGCAAGCGATCGCGAAGTATGGGCATATCGACCCTCGCAATGCCTTCTTCAACCCCAACTATGCGCTGACCATGGGGGAAGAAACTGGGGAAGAGCCCGAGGGGGAATGCGAGCTCTTCCTTGACAATGAGGGTGGGGATGCACCGAGTGAGAGGACTGAGGTGCCTGCAGCAAGCCTCGCGCCTGTTGGTGACAACCTTGCCACAGATGCGCCTACCTCCGACCCCGCGACGGTCATTGCCCTCCCTCTCAGCCAAGTCCCCATGGACCCCGCCGCCGAGATCCCAAAGGAGTGAAGGTTGTTTGCTTTTGTAGTTTGTGTTTCTCTTTTTTTTCTTTTTTTTATTTGGTGGCCCCGTTGGGGTTTGTAATTATGATATTTTGGCCCTTACGGCTGTTGGACCCAAATTTTAGGCAAAGAAGCGTCAGCCCGTAGTCAGGAAATCTCCAACGCATCCAGAGCTACGGAAGTTCTTCGGGATTGGCTAAGTCGGTTAGAGGAAAGAGAATCCGAGATATGTTTATTACGAGATAGATTCATCTCAGGAGTTTTTCCATTAAAAGATAGAAATAAGCAAGGATTTGTTAGTTAGAGATAAAATCATATCTTTAATTAAGATAGAATATGCCCTAAGGAGCTATATAAATCGATGTAATCCTTAGGAGCAAAGGACGCTTGATTCACATAACTTCTGTTGATTTTTACATCAATAAAACACGTTTTCGTTCATATTCTTCTTAGTTTTATTCGATCAAGGCCCGATCTAAGCCAAGGTTCTACCTTTGGTAAATTTTGGCTCAAACAATTTGGCGCCCACCGTGGGGCCGTGATCGATACAACCATCAGAAGAATTACCGTTCTACATCCTTTTGGATCGAATAACACGATGGCCGGGAATGGAGAAGGAAGCCCTAAAACCCCGATCACCGGTGATGACCAAAACCTTGAGAACCAAGGCGTTCGGTCTCAAGAAGAGGAGATGACGGAACCAGACAACGTATGGAGTTTCTCCAAAAGGCATTGAGCGACCAAAAAAGCTTTTACGATGCTCATGTAGAACGCCTCACTGCCGAGAATAGCCAACTTAAACAACAATACGAGGTCCTGGCTACGGGGCGCCGCTCTCTCCGCTCGCCCGGCGCACTGACGGAATTGTCAGGAGGATAGATTTCAACGCTGGAGAAGGAACTTCCGGAAAGGGTGCAAACCCGGACCCCCGAGACAAGGCACCCACACAACGAGACGCAATTCCAGAGCCCATGGGCCGAGTCCGCTGTGAGGAAGTCTTCCACGACAATAATCCTCCAATCAATCTCCGGTCAGCAGCTAACCAACGCCGAACGCCATCTCAAGAAGTCTGGATCGAAGATGATGGCACCGATGGGGAAGATCGGGAACGGCGCGAGCCAATCGATTTAGACGCAGCCATCCGAAGAAAGGTGACCGAACAAATAAGCGCCATCGCTGACCAACTCAGGAGGGGAAGCCGAGGTTTCCAACCTTTGGAGCCCGAAGCACCCGACGGGTTTGACAAATCTCCGTTTTCTCGTCGAATCGCCCAAGTGGAAATTCCAAAAAAGTTCTCTGTACCTAACATTCCCACGTACAACGGGACTACGGACCCAAACGAACACGTGGCCGTATACAAACAGAAGATGATGACGAGCGCGGTCCCATCCCACTCAAAAGAGGCAATGATGTGCAAGGGATTCGGTACGACCTTAACGGGGCCAGCCCTAACCTGGTTCATCAACCTCCCACGTGGGAGCATTAGGTCCTTTGTAGATCTCTCGGACACTTTCCGGTCCCAATTCGCGAGCAGCCGCAAATTTGAGAAGCAATCCAGCGACCTCTACCGGATCCGACAACGGTACCAAGAAACTACCAGAGAATTCTTGGATCGCTTCAATCGCGAGAAGATCTCCATCCCATCTTGCGACGTGACGACCTCAGTGGAAGCATTCAGGCAGGGAGTCACCCCCGATGGCGGCCTGTACAAGGAACTAACTAAACACCCTTGTGCTACATTCGAAGAAGTGCATGCCAGAGCTTTGGCACACGTCCGGTTGGAAGAAGATAGGTCCCTAAGGAAGAGATCTTCAGAGACGGAGAAGACCGAGAGAAGGGGAACCATTGACA
The DNA here is from genome assembly GCA_964016875.1 of Fallopia convolvulus. Taxonomy (NCBI): domain Eukaryota; kingdom Viridiplantae; phylum Streptophyta; class Magnoliopsida; order Caryophyllales; family Polygonaceae; genus Fallopia; species Fallopia convolvulus. The sequence continues at coordinate 31,366,639 of OZ024736.1, forward strand.
TCCAGCGAGGTTCAGCAAACCAGAGGAAAGTCCACTGCGCCCATCCTTACTCACGGCCTACCTCAGGGCAGGTCAACGTGACCAAGGCACGATGGACGAATGACAAAGAGCGAGAACCCATGCCTCCCTCGCTCGATTCCTTCAAGCTTAACATATCCACGGAAAAGCTGCTCCGGAACATGGCAAAACAAGGAGAACTCGTGAGGTGGCCAAGAAAGGACATAACTCCTCGCTCGGGGGGAGACACTACTAAATGGTGCGATTACCACGAGTACCACGGACACTGGACTCGGGATTGCCTTATGCTCCGAAAAGAATTGGCCCGCCTAGTCGCGGAAGGAAGAATAAAAGATGTAGCTCCAGATGCTCGAGTACCGAAAGATTTGCTGGAGAGTCCCCAATCTGAGCACCAAGAAAGGCGAAATCCTCCAACGCCTGACAGAGTGGTCAACGTGATATCCGGGGGGTCAAGCATCTGCGGACTATCGTACTCGGCAGCAAAACGTCACGCAAGGGAAAGCAACTTCAATCGCCCTCAGTCATCGAGGCACCACGCCAGAGAATCTCCAGGACCAGCCATCGTGTTTGACAACACCGATGCAAAGAACACTTCCGAGACGCATCATGATGGTCTTGTAAAATCCTTGCACATTGGAAATGTGCTGATGAAAAGGGTATTGATTGATACAGGATGCTCCACGAATCTCATGACCCTTACTGCCCTGAAGGAGATGGGTTTATCCGAAAACGACATCCATAAACACCCTGTGCCTTTAGTAGGATTCAGCGGCGAAGTCAAACACACCGTGGGCGACATCGCCATCCCAACCTTTACCAAAGGCGTAAACATGCAAGTCAATTTCCTCGTGATGGACTGCCCATCATGCTACAACGTAATCTTGGGACGCCCTTGGTTACACGACATGAAAGCCGTAGCTTCCACCTACCACCAAACGGTGAAATTTCCAACACCATGGGGAATAGACGAAATTCGCGGGGATCAGAGGTTGGCTAGGGAATGTTACAAGGCAACCCTCAAGCCAACAACTCCGAGACCTGGAGCATAGCAATTACAGAATGTCACCCCTCCGCCGGAGCGAACTGAAGACGAAGAAAAAGCGGAGGAGGTGACCTTAGAGGAAGGGAAGGTCATCAAGATCGGAGAAAATCTGGAGCCACTAGTCAGAGAAGAATTGGTAACATTCCTGAAAAATCACAAGAGCTTCTTCGCTTGGAGTCACGAAGACATGACTGGAATAGACCCTTCCATCATCACACACAAACTCAACGTAGATCCTGAACATCCTCCAGTCAGGCAAAAGAGACGAAAGTTCGCCCCAGAACGAATACAAGTGGTCGATGAAGAGGTCAAAAAATTACTAGACACGGGAAAAATCAGAGAAGTGAAGTACCCTGATTGGCTAGCTAACGTAGTAGTGGTGCCTAAGAAGAACGGGAAGTGGAGAGTTTGCGTGGATTTCACCGACCTCAACAAAGCCTTCCCCAAGGATTCTTTCCCTCTTCCCCACATAGACTCAATGGTGGATGCAACCGCGGGTCATGAACTCCTTACCTTCATGGATGCATTCAGCGGTTATCACCAGATCCAGATGGAGCCGGAAGATCAAGAGAAAACCTCCTTCATAACAGGGCAGGGAACGTATTGCTATCGCGTAATGCCCTTCGGCTTGAGAAACGCCGGGGCTACTTACCAAAGATTAGTCAACCGGATGTTTCACGACCACATTGGCAAAACAATGGAGGTGTATATCGGCGATATGGTGGTAAAAAGCACAAGCGCTTCCCTACATAAGGGGCACTTAGAAGAAGCGTTCAAAGTCCTCGAAGAATACAACATGAAGCTGAATCCCCAAAAGTGCATCTTTGGGGTACAATCTGGGACTTTTTGGGGGCATGTGGTAACCAAGCGAGGGATTGAGGCCAGCCCAAATCAAGTGCGGGCAATTGCTTCCCTGAAATCCCCACGAAGCTTGAAAGACGTGCAAAAGTTGACCGGCATGATAGCTGCATTAAACCGGTTTATCTCCAAATCCTCAGATAAGTGCCGACTATTCTACGAGGTACTAAAGAAGAACAAGAGCTTCCAGTGGACAGAAAAACACGAGGCCGCCTTCTAAGAGCTGAAGGGCTACTTCGCCAACCCCCTACTACTGGCTAAACCAACTCAGGGGGAGGTGCTACACCTCTACTTGGTTGTATCAAACCGCGCACTAAGCGGAGTCCTTGTCAAGGAAGAAGACGGCCAACAGGTTCCGGTTTATTTCGTGAGCAGAACAATGGTATCCGCCGAAACACGCTACTCTCCAACGGAAAAACTGGTCCTGGCGGCCATGATGTGCTCGAATAAACTCCGACCATACTTCGAGTCACACACTATCATCGTCCTGACGAATTACCCCCTCCGACAGATCATGCAAAAACCAGAATTCTCAGGAAGGATGGCAAAGTGGGCAATCCACCTAAGCGGGTACGACATCAGATATGAACCTCGAAAAGCAATCAAGTCACAAGTATTGGCCGACTTCGTTGCCGACTTCACCCCGACTCTTGAAGAAAGCGCTAGAGAGGAGATCTTGACCTCATCCCTCGATGAACCTGAGGAAGAATGGATACTAAACACCGATGGAGACTCAAACACAAGAGGAGTAGGGCTCGGTGTCGTGCTAAAGTCGGCAAGGGGGGAGATGATAGTTCAGGCGGTTAGATGCAACTTTGAAGCCACTAACAATGAGTCGGAGTACGAAAATCTCATCTTTAGGCTAGAATTGGCTAAAGATTTGTCCATCAAGAAGATCAAGGTACGCGCTGACTCCTTACTCATCATCAATCAGATCCTAGGCATCTTCGACGCCAAAGATGATAGGATGGCCAGCTACCTCAATGTGGTTAAAGCACTATTTGAGAATTTCGAGCAAATACAATTCGAACAAATCCCTCGGGATCAAAATGCACCGGTCGATGCCCTAGCCGGTCTAGGCTCCACCCTAGACCCCAGGGAGTATGATAATATACCGTTAGTCCACTTATTACAGTCGGTCGTAACGGAAACATCGGTAACACATGCAGTTGAACCACCACCAGAGCAACTCGCCCTAGATATTCTCCAAGCATCCACCAGTCCAGGGGTCAGTTCGGACGACCGCTGGACCAAGCCATACCTTGATTGGTTCCTTCACGGCGAAGTACCCAAGGACAAGATATAAGCCAAAGCCTTAAAATCAAAGGCAACGCGGTTCGCCATCTTAAAAGGGATCCTCTTCCACAAGTCTGCAGCAGGTTTTCTACAGCGGTGCGTAGAAAAAGAAGAGGCTGAGAAAATCATGCGCGAGGTACACAGCGGAGATTGCGGTAATCATATTGGGGGTCGAAGTCTTGATAACAAGATCCCTAGGCAGGGGTGGTTTTGGCCTACCATTCGCCAGGATGCCATCGAGTATGCTCAGTCGTGCGAAGCATGCCAAAGGCACGCACCAGTCCCACATCAGCCACCAGAGATTCTCCACCCCTCAGTCACTCCCTGGCCATTCATGCGATGGGGGATGGACATCGTCGGCAAATTACCCCCTTCCACGGGGCAAAAGGTGTTTTTCCTCGCCATGACAGACTACTTCTCTAAATGGATCGAAGCTGAAGCCTTTCGGGAAATCAAAGACAAGCAAGTAATCTCATTCATCAAGCGCAACATCTTGAGCAAATTTGGGGTTCCCGCGGAGATTACTTGCGACAATGGGTCGCAATTCATAAGCAAGAAGATGCGCGACTTCTGCAAGGAATGGGACATTGACTTAGTCATGTCCACTCCCAGATATCCGCAAGCCACCGGACAGACCCCGTTCTCACTGGTACACGGTTGCAAGGCCGTTATCCCAGCCGAGGTCTTAGTCCCAACCGCAAGTTATGGACTCACTACCTCAGATAGCAACAGCCGAGGCTGGAGAATCTTCAACCCTTTTTCGCTTCAACGTAGTAGATTTATTCACCTCGGAACTAGGCGTGGAAGTGGATCCCCTCAGGAAAGCTGCCAAGGGAGATCCATTCAGCGATCTCCTCCGGCGTCATTTCGTAATGGTAAAAATCCTGGGAACCTAGGGCTGAAGAAGAGGTGAAGGGCAAAGGTTTGGCCATGGAAACTGAGCAAAGTAAAACTAGAGTGGAAGAAGAAGGGAGCGTTACCTAAGGAGCCGAGAGTAAGATTGGGAAGGAAAGAAGAAGAAGGCGAAATGATGGAAAAAAAGGAGCCTCTCAGGTCATTAAGAAAAGGCAGCAGAAGCAAATCCCGTTTTCCAAGGCGTCTCCAAACGTCTCGTCAACTTAAATGCAATTTTCAAAATTTGAAGTTTAAATTTTGAAATTGGATTTAGGGGTATTGTTGGACCCAGATTTTAGGCAAAGAAGCGTCAACCCATAGTCAGGAAATCTCCAACGCATCCAGAGCTACGGAAGATCTTCGGGATTGACTAAGTCGGTTAGAGGAAAGAGAATCCGAGATGTGTTTATTACGAGATAGATTCATCTCAGGATTTTATCCATTAAAAGATAGAAATAAGCAAGGATTTGTTAGTTAGAGATAAAATCATATCTTTAATTAAGATAGAATATGCCCTAAGGAGCTATATAAATCGATGTAATCCTTAGGAGCAAAGGACGCTTGATTCACATAACTTCTGTTGATTTTTACATCAATAAAACATATTTTCGTTCATATTCTTCTTAGTTTTATTCGATCAAGGCCCGATCTAAGCCAAGGTTCTACCTTTGGTAAATTTTGGCTCAAACAACGACCCTATTTTATGCAATTTTCTTTCCTTCGTTTGTGTTGCATGCTCTCCATCGATCCATTTTTATTATATCCCGAACCCCATGGTCCGAGCGCCATAATATTTGTGGTTTGCTTGGGCCACATCAGGTGTTTGCCCATAACAGACTTTATGTCGCGATCCCGAGCATCGCTCGGATCGCGCATGGTTATTTTTATGCCACGATCACGAGCCTCGCTCGGATCGCGCATGGTTATTTTTATGCCACAATCCCGAGCCTCGCTAGGATCGCGCATGGTTGTTTTTATGCCCCGATCACGAGCCTTGCTTGGATCGCGTATGATTATTTCTATGCCACGATCACGAGCCTCGCTCGGATCGCGCATGGTTATTTTTATGCCACGATCTCGAGCCTCGCTAGGATCACAATTGGTTGTTTTTATGCTCGAAGCCTTGCTTGGATCACGCATGATTATTTCTATGCCACGATCACGAGCCTCGCTCGGATTGTGCATGGTTGTTTTTATGCCACGATCACGAGCCTCGCTCGGATCGCGCATGGGGGTTCTTATTGTCTCCGATCCCAAGCGGGAAACGAGGGATGGACTTGAATTTCGCAAATCCGAGAATCTCCAACCCCAAGCAGGAAGCGAGGGGTGGGATTGAATTTCTTAAAACGAGAATCTCCAACCCCAAGCGGGAAGCAAGGGATGGACTTGAACTTCGCAAATCCGAGAATCTCCAACTCCAAGCGGGAAGGGAGGGGTGGGATTGAACTTCTTAAAACCGAGAATCTCCAACCCCAAGCGGGAAACGAGGGATGGACTTGAATTTCGCAAATCCGAGAATCTCCAACCCCAAGCGGGAAGCGATGGGTGGGATTGAACTTCTTAAAAACAAGAATCTCCAACCCCAAGCGGGAAGCGAGGGGTGGACTTCGCAAACTTAGAACTGAGAATCTCCAACCCCAAGCGGGAAGCGAGGGGTGGATTTCGCAAACTTAAAACTGAGAATCTCCAAACCCAAGCGGGAAGCGAGGGGTGGAGTTCGCAAACTTAAAACTGAGAATCTCCAACCCCAAGCGGGAAGCGAGGGGTGGACTTCACAACGAGGTTTTCATTTTTGAGACAGATTTGAAAATACCACGTAACCATTTATTCACAAAATTTTTAGGAAATGGAAGAGTTCGGAGAGTTTACATGTAATATCTCTTGAGTCGATCGATGTTCCACGTTTTGCTCAGAGTGCGCCCTTCGCTATCCTTGAGCTTGAAAGCTCTGAGCGCAACTTCTTCCCCGAGGAGGTACGGACCCTCCCAATTAGGATCCATTTTGGCACCCTCAATATGCCTCAAAACGAGGCTATCTGTGACCAAAAACCGGGGCCTATCCTTCTTGTCGTGATACACCGCCACGCATCGTTTGTATTCTTTGGAGCGCAGGGCTGCGACCTCGCGCAGTTCGTCCCTAAACAACAGTTCGATCTTAAGGTTGGCCTCGTTCTCTTTTTCGTCGAAGTCAAAAACCCTTGCCGACGAGACCAAGGTTTCTACAGGGACCAGCGCTTCTGCTCCGTAGGTTAGGGCGAAAGGTGTTTCCCCCGTTGCGCGACGCGCGGTGGTTAGGTACGTGGATAGGACGAGCGGGAGTAGCTCCACCCTGCGACCTTGGGCCATGCCCAAACGCTTCTTTAGATCGGATAGGATACGGGCGTTGACATTCTTCACCTGGCCATTGGACTAGGGGTGGGCCACAGAGGAAAACTTGAGGGTTATGCCCAGATCGGAGCAAAAGGTCCGAGTTTCTTCGCATTCGAATTGGGGGCCATGGTCAGTCATGATGGTCATGGGGACCCCGAAGCGGCACACAAGGTTCTTCCACATGAAGTTGCAGACCTTTGTCCCGGTGATCTTTGCCATTGCCTCTACCTCGACCCACTTCGTAAAATAGTCGACAATGACCAGTATGTACTGCACGTGGCCAACAGCCTTGGGGAAAGGCCCTAGGATGTCCATCCCCCACATCGCGAAGGGGCATGGTGCATGGATCGAGCGCAGATGCGAGGTTGGGGCCTGTTGGAGGTTATCGTGCTTCTGGAACCCGTCACACTTTTGGACATAGGCTCTCGCGTCCTGCCTGAGAGTGGGCCAAAAGTATCCCAAATGGGCGATTTTATGTGACAAGGCGCGCCACCTGGGGTGGCCACCACAGACCCCTTCATGTGCCTCGTAGAGGATGTGTTCCGCAGCCTCAGTTGGCACACATAGCAAATTGGGCTCAGCGTAGCCTCGGCGATAGAGTCGGCCACCGATGACGCAGTAACGGGCCGCTTGCATTTTGAGCTTTCTAGCCTCTGCAAGATCTTTAGGGAGGACGCCGCTTTCCGCATATCTCGTGATCGGAACCCTTTAGTCCCCGATTGTTGCGGAGAGAACCTCGTTGGTTACACTCCATGAGAGCTTCCTTTCCACCATCACGCGGTTTCCTAATTCCAAGGGGAGGGCCGATCCCAACCTCGCGAGTGCATCTTCTTTTGTGTTTGCAGCCCACGGGATGGACTCTACGGCGAAGGTCTCCAGGCAAGACACCAACGCCTTAACTTTTTCTCGGTACGCTGGCGGGAACCCGGTTCGGGTGTCGTATTGTCCATTTAACTACCTCGCCACCAGCTTAGAGTCGATGTAGACTCTGATCTTGCGGGCTCCACTGAGGAGCGCCATCTCCATCCCGACAATCATGGCCTCATACTCGGCCTCGTTATTGGTGCCATCGAAGGCGAAGTTAAGGGCGTACTCTGTTTCGGTTGAGGGACCGGCGAGGAAAAAGCCAACCCCGCCCCCGACATCACACCATGATCCATCTACAAAGACCTTCCATTCCTCCGAGATTGCGTCCGTCTAGGGGAAGGTAACCTCCACGACGAAGTCGGTGAGAGTTTGTCCCTTCATTGCAGACCTGGGGAGATAGCTGATGTCGAACTCGGAGAGCTCGACTGTCCACTTCGTCATCCTCCCCGAGAGGGCGGGCTGATTGAGGATTTGTCGAAGTGGGAGGTCGGAGAGGACCTGAATTGGGTGTGCATGGAAATAAGGGCGCATGCGTCTGGCGGCGGTCACGACAGCCAGCGCCATCTTCTCCGCTGGGGAGTATCGCTGCTCTGCAGGTCGAAGCACGCGGCTTATGAAATAGACTGGGTGCATAGCCTTTCTCGTTAGTACCACACTGACTGTCTCCGAGCTTACCGCCACATACAACTGCAAGTCCTCGCCCGCCATTGGTGGTGACAATGTGGGGAGCTTTGACAGGAATGCCTTCAATCCGGAGAAGGCGAGCTCTAGCTCCTCGTCCCAAACAAACTTGTCGTTCTTCTTCAAGGCGGCGAAGAAGAGCAGGGACTTATCCTCCAAACGGGAGCAGAACCTCCCCAGGTAATTCACGGCGCCGTTGAGTCGCTGCACCTCAGTGCGAGATCGCGACGACCTCATCGAGATGATTGATTCAATCTTAGCGGGGTTGACATCGATCCCGCGCTCGCTGATCATGAAGCCCAGGAACTTTCCCGATGACACGCCGAATACGCACTTCTCGGGGTTCAGGCTGAGCCGGTTGCGTCTTAGCGTTGCAAAGAAATCTGCGAGGTCGACCAGATGCTCCTCGGGGGTTTTTCTTTGGACCACAATGTCGTCGACGTAGGCCGACACGTTCTTCCCCAGGTGATCTTTGAAGACTCGTCTATGAGGCGCTGGAAGGTTGCCCCTGCGTTTTTAAGTCCGAAGGGCATGACCTTGTAGTAGTATGTACCTTGCTACGTGATGAAGGACATCTCATCCTCGTCGTGCGGACTCATCAAGACCTGATTGTACCCTGAGTACGCGTCGAAGAAACTCAAGACCCCGTGTCCCGCGGTTGAGTCGACCAGCTCGTCGATCGAGGGTAGGGGGTAATTGTCTTTGGGACAAGCCTTGTTGAGATCCTTGAAATCCATGCACATTCGCCATTTGTCGTTGGCTTTTTTGACTAGCACAACGTTGGACAACCATCTAGGGTACTGGACCTCGCGGATAAACCTCACGGCCAATAGCTTTCCCACCTCGGCGTTCGCCCTCTCCTCATTCATCTTCCTTCGTCTTTGCACCACGAGGCGGGTGGTAATGTCGACGTTCAAAGAGTGTTGGGACACGGTTCGTGGTACGCCACGGAGGTCCTTGGCAGTCCAACGATGTCGCTGATTTCCGGGAGAGACATTCTCCCAGGTAGATTTTCTCGGCTTCATCCCCGAAGGGGGTGACCACCCTTCTTTCCGCCTCTGGAATGGGGACCGTGAAGTCCCAAACTTCGATATCAGCTTCGTCGGGGGACTTCACCATGAACACCGGGCATTTTTGTTTTGCAGAGGTCGCGTAGCATACGCGACCCTCCTCTTGGTTGCCTGATATGCTCTCTTTAGTATAGGTTAACTCTTGTATTTAAGGCATGATTTGAGTGTGTTTAGGTTAGTTTTGAGCATAATTGTAATATGAAGACCGAAGACACGATTTGAAGAATTGCAAGAGTTTTGTTGATTTGGAGTTGTTTTGACGCCACTTTCTTGTGATGTATCGTTCGGGAGCTACGATGATTGGATGAAGCTGAATTTGGTATCATTGGAAAGATAACTCGAAGAGCTACAATTCATATTTGTACGGAGAGTTCAAATTCCAACTCTAAGTGGATCAAAACCACCTCCGAAGTTGACACCAGAATTCTGTCAAAGGACCCGCGCTCGCGGGTGGAAACCGCGCTCGCGGGTGGAAACCGCGCTCGCGGGTGGAAACCGCGCTCGCGGGTGGTGCCAGATCCGCGGACGCCGAAGCTTAATGGAGCCGCGCTCGCAGTTCGTAACCGCGATCACGGGTCGTGGTGTTTCAGCGCCGACTTTCGGTTTTATTTTATCTTATTTATCTTTATTATATCTTTAGGTTTCAGCTGTTTTTTTCCTACTATTTAAGCTTTGTTTCGTGGCAGACTTTAGGGAGGCACAAAATCACACATTATCGAGCATACTTTTACTTTTTAGGTTTTATTTCAGTTTTATTATAGAGAACTAATTTCTCTTGGAGTTTGTTTAATCAAGGAAGCCTTTTTATGTAATTCGTGAGATTCTGGTAACTTTTCTATCCCTTGGTTAATATCAAAACTCTTGTGCTAAATTTTATGATTATCAATTGATTTCTCTTGGTGCGCAACTTGTTGAATTTGATTGATATTCTACTGTTAGGATTAGTTTGATTGTTGTCTGTGCAATCTTATTTATCCTTGAAACAACTCTTTTCTAGGACCGTGGACTAGAATTGAGAAAGAGTGTTTGATTGTTAGTTTATGCATGAGACTCATTGTTTGAATGCATGATTTGATATCCTTCTATCCTTAATACTTTGCATGATTTGAATTAAGCGTTCTTGTTCATATCATAATTTCGCTTGGACCGTGGACAAGCGGAAATCTTTTATAAGGATTGGAATTAACCTGGGAATTAATAGAAAAGTGGATGAATTGATGATCGAGTGATTCAAAAGGTGGAATTGATTGAATGAACTCTGCTTTTCCTTAATTGATTTGATACTTAAATTTTCTTGTTTGCTTAAACTCCCAAAACCCCTATTTTGCTATTTGCTGATTGTTCGGAATACCGATTCTCTTGGGTTTGATCCCTTACTTGCATGCTATACTTGGTTTGTAGTTTAGGGTAATTTATTTTTGATCTTGGCAACAACGACTTTAGCCGAATCATTGCCCTTCACCTCTCCGACCCCGCCGTCGATGGGGAACTTCATCTTTAGGTGGTAAATAGACACCACCGCTTGGAACTTCATCAGTGATACCTTCCTGATGATTGCATTGTATACCGAAGGCAGGTGCACCACAGTGAATTCCACCATTTCGGTTCGCCTCGTCGAACCGGTGCCCAACGTCATCCAGAGATCTATAAGACCTGCGACGTCGACCTCGTCCCCGGAGAAGGAAGTGAGTTTCCCAACGTAGGGCTTTAGGGACGTCTCGGAGATGCCCAACTGCTCGAAAGCGTCGTAGTACATGATGTCCACGGAGGACCCCGTGTCCACCAGCACCCAGTTCACCATTTTTGAGCCCACTTGAGCATGCACCACCAAAGGGTCCGAGTGCGGCATGTGGAGTCCCTCGACATCTTCAGAGGTTGATGCGAATCTGCCCTAGCTCAGATCCAGCTCCTACGGACCCGAGACGTCCTAGACCTTGGAGACCCTCTTGGATTAGGACTTAGTCTATTTATGTATTATTTATATTATTATTTCTATTTTCGTCATTTATTTTCCGTCTTTTCTATTTTGAGCGTGTGTTCTCTTATGCTTAAGAGACCGGCCATTAAGCTGTCATAAGGCCCATTAAGCCATTAGGGTTTGTTGCACCTTTCCTTTTATAGTAGTTACTATTAGTAGTATTTTGGGCTTGGATGTTGGGCCTAGCATGTTGCTAACCCTAGTCCACTCCCAACTAGCTTCTAGGGTTTCGTGTGACCTCCTCTATATAAAGGAGCCACGCCCCCTTGTATTATTTACGTCCAAAATGAATTAAACCAGAGCTTTGAGTCGAGTTTCTCCTCCCCTTTGGCCCGGGCGTCACCCTATTCTTTTCCCGACCCCATATTCTCCTGGCCTACGTCAAACTAGGCCCCCTTCTCAATCCTTTCACTTCACCTCTCAATCTCAATTAAAGTCTAGGCTTCGGCCTCAAATCTATTTGGTTACTATTTGTTGGGATCAGATCCGAACGTTTCGAGCCTAGATCCGCCCCTTGTGACCCTAGGGATGCATCAGAGGTGAAGCCCAGGCCTGCGTGGGACCGCGAGGTCTGGGCAACGCTAAATATTGAGGGCTCATGATGGCTTGCCCTCGCGTACCTCTTTCTTTCCGCCTGGCTTGATCCAGCCAGCGAAGGTCCACCCGAGATGGTATGAATATACCCATCGGGTGTTGTTGTCTACCCAGACCGCGCCTGCTTCGCGGGAGCCTGCTGCTCGACGTTGTTGGCCCTGGCCTGACTCGGGCCTTGCGGCACGGTGTTTTCTCCCGAAGCAGGGTTGACGCGTCCTTTCTCGTTTGGATTGTACAAAGGGCCGCCCTTGCCCCTATAGCCTCGCTGCTTTTCGCCGAAGCAGTTCTAGCTGCCACCGCCACCACCGCGATTATTTTTGCGGTTGTTGTTGTTGTTTCTGTTGTTGTTGTTGTTGTTGTTGTTTCTGTTGTTGTTGTTGACATGGTTTTGGGCCTGCGTCACATACGCATCCCTCGCGGCTGGCGCGGCCACCTTTGCCTTTCCCTTAGCCTCGGCGACGATTTTCTTGTTGGTTCTCGGTCGAGAGCTTTGGTTGGTAGCGTCCTCGGCATACACCTAGGCCGTGATCCAGGCACATAGGCTGTCGTACGTCGCCGAGCATTTCAAGAAAATGCAATTCTTGAAGGCCCCTTGGCACAGGTGGCCCATGAGGGTATCGCGCACCGACGATTCGTCGATATGCGCGATTTCCACCACCGCGGTTGTGAACCTCGTAAAGAAGGTTCCCAGTGACTCGCCTTCTCCCTGCTCGATACCGCGGAGATCCCGCATGTTCTTCTTGGGCTTCCTCAAACCGCACAATTAAACAATTGAACGAACAAGGCCACAGACCCGATCTTGAGATTAATGAACCACGTCATCGCAGCCTTTTCCAGGGTGGTTGGGAAGACGCGGCAGAAAATGGCGTCGTTGTAGGAGTTGACATTCATCTGAATAGCTAAGTGCTTCACATGCTCCTCCGGGTCTGCTGAGCCGTCATAAAGCCCCATTTGTGGTCTATGGAAACCCTTGGGCATTGGCGCGCTTTGAATCTCATCGACGAACGGGGAGAGGCTTCCGGTCTCAACGTGATGGCGTTGCGATCTCGACTTTAGGGTGTGCATCGCGCTCCCCGCCGTTTCGGATAACTCCAGATCCTGCATCCTCGAACGACGCGAGCGGGACCTCGAGATCTGCATGGGGTCCCGGGGAGGCCTCTCCGTTGACGAGCCGTTGGTTGACATCTCGTGCCCCGATACATGCCCGGGGACGTACGCGGGTACATACTCGGAGTGGGGTTGGCCTGGGGCGGGTACAGGGACGTATGAAGGGGCGAAGCCCTGTTGGTATTTCCCATATCCCGGGTAGGGATATGGTTTTGGGGGAGCGTCACCCGGCTCATACCTCTAGAATGAGTAAGGGTTTTGTGGCGCGTTGTACGCCCACCTCGGAGGGACCACGAACGGACAACCCGGTGGTCCCGTGCTCATCCATTCCGAGGTTTCGGGCATGTTATCGAGGTGTTGGGGGAAGAAGTTGTTTGGGCATGCCATTTTGAGGGATTCAAGAGCCAAGGTTTGCACAAACCGGGAAACTACTTAGGATGAAGAAGTTCCCACAGACGGCGCCAGTGATGAATCCCGAAATAAACCGAACGCTAGAAGACAAGAAACGAGATTACTTTTATTTGATTGTGCAAACACTTGCTCTTTTATTTACGCCTTTTAATGTGAGGTTACAGATTGCGAGATTATAAATTGCGAGATTACAGACAACGAGATTACAGACAACGAGATTACAATCAGTGCTATTGCCCTAGATCTTTCTTAAAGTATTTGGGATCTCGATCCAACAAGGTTCGAGATCTCCTAGTTACAACGAGGTTCTATCACCCGCAGGTTTGAGTGTCGAGCTCTAGGGGCAAGGTCTTTGATTGAGGCAGAGGTTCTTTTGGGTGACTTGAAGTCTTTTTGTAGACCTTCACTTGTCTGTAGCGTGGTTTTTAACGATGTTTCAACACGTCGATCTTCAACGAGCAAGATAGTTCTTGAGTTCAAGAGGTTTTCGACCCCTTGCCATCTACGAGGTTCTCTTCTATTTATAGTGATTTGGAGAAGACAAGTTTTGGTGTTTGTCCGATGTGGGACGCTCGAGATCAAGCCTTTTGATTGGTTGAGTGTGAGGCAATAGCTTATTAGCCGGAGAACCGGTGACCGTTGCGTGGTCTAGACGGGGGCAGGGGTGTCAGCTTTTGAGCAACGAGGTTTAGACCTTGTTGCCGAGGTTTCGAGACCTCGCAAAGGTAATGCTTTGTTTGTTTTTTAAGGGGGTGATGTGATCCCCACCAGGACGGCTAGCCAAGACGAGGAGGACATGTCCGTGCGCTTCGATGGACCGATCACACGAGCTAGGACTCGGGCCATAACTCGAGCCACTTCGTCCATCATCGCAAGCCACGGCGCATCCACTGGCGCGACCCTCTCCACATGCCTCGTCACCATCGGCGCGCCGAGTCTCCTGCCCGACGCCTCGCACCGCAGCGCCGAGAACCCCATTCTTGGCACCGTCCCAGTCGCGAGCGTCGAGCCACATGCCACCCCGGTGTGGGAACTTGAGGTTCCAGCGCGCCTCGTCCTCGACACTCGAGGTCCGAGCGCGCGCCAGCCTCGGCACGCCGACGCCGTGCCGCGCGCTTGCCAGCGTTGCGACACGCCCTTGGCGCGCCACATCCTTGTCACGGCCTTGTCGCGACACTCGCGACTAGGCCACCGTGACCTATTTTATTTCTTGCTATTTTTAGAACTATTTCCATTCCGAAACATTGCTACTTATGTCTTTACTATTTTTATGCATTTTGGGCTTGGGCTAAATGGTTGGGCCGCATGCTTGCCTCCCCCTTGATTTCCCCACGCCGCCTAGGGTTTCTAGCTAGGGCGCGCGCCTCCTTCTCCTATATAAGGAGCACGCTCCTCTATGTATTTCTTACGCTTTGATTGATATACCGAATTGCTGTCGAGATTACTCCAGAAGTATTTACTAAAAGGCGTCAACCAATTTCTCTTCTCATCCCATATTCATCAGTTCTCCCTCAAAAGAGAGCACCTTCTCATCCTTTCAATTCTCTTCTCATCAAAGTCTAGTCGATTCGACTCAAAAACCTATCCAACCGCAAGAGGAGACCATTTACGAGTCCAAAGATCGATCCTTTCGTGAATCTCCCAACGGGGTTCACATCAACTGGCATCAGAGCCTCGGATTGCGTAAGTCTTTCTCTCGCTTTTACTCGTTTTTTGCACGAATTTTTTTTTCTCCACCATTTTCATTAGCTTCCGCCATATCTACCATCATTCACTTAGATCCATCGTTATTTGCTTCGAAAAAAAAATCAGAAAAAAATCAACAAAAATTCGCCAAAACCCCGCCGACTTGCACTAGTTTTCGGTTCATCATCTTAAGATTTCGAGCTTGCTTGCATTCTTCATGTTTGTTTGAATTGATTGATTTGTGCACGTCGTCCATACTTTCTGTTTGTGCGAGATTTGGTCCGATCTTGGCCGATCTCGTGGTTGTTAGAAAAGGCAAGAATATTGCAAAATCTTGTTAGTTGTCGAAAATTAAAAAAAAATCAATTGGATAAGTAAAGCCAAAATAAGGCAACCTTATCCTATTAAATTAAAAAAAAAAAGATTTTGTGGGGACACACAAGCCAAAATAAGGCAAGTGTTTCCATATTTGCAATTATCTCATTCGGCCCCCCTTGCTTGCATATCTTTCCATATCTTCTCAATTATCTTATCATATCTTCCATATCTTTCTTGTTAGGAAATCTTTCTTGATTGATATTGTTTGATTGAAAGAATCTCGCTCCTTTCCTTAAGGCCGAGATCCCCTCTCTCTTTCTTTCCTTACGTGCCAAGGCTTACCAAAGCCGACGCCTCTCTCTCTCTTCTTACTTGCATGCTTGATTGTCTTGCTTGTTTGTGCTTTTGTGTTGTTCCATACTTGTGCACGTCGAGATCCAAGCCTCCCCTACCCTTCGAGTACTTTTCGTGCAAACTAAGAGTACTTGCGTGGTGAGTCTTACAATATCTCGGCGTTTCTCTTTGCTTGTTGTTTGAGAATTTTTTAACCCCTTTACTTTCATGTCTATGGTCGAGATTGGAGACAGAAGTATGGAAGGGGATGAGCTTTCCAACCAACAAGGCGTACCAAATCAGCCACCGAACCCACCACCGGCGCCTACGAGCCTTCTCGGCGCGCCGAATGCAGCGGCGCAAGGGCTCGCCCCCGCAGCGGGTCTCGCGGCGCTTGAGGCGCGTTTTGCCAACCTCGAAGGCTTGATGACGAGGTTTCTCAACCAACAGTCGGCGCCACCAGCCGTAACCATTCATACGCAGCACGCGCATCCGAGCGTAACGCCACACGGCGTCTCGGTTCCGCGGGCTTCGGCGCAAGAAAAAGGCAAAGGGCCTTTGGTGGACTCGACTAACCCGAATGGGATCCAACGTTTGGAATCCATGAAGGAAAGCCGACCCACTAACCAGGCTCAACAGGTGGACGACGTTGTTGACGTTCATCATCGATGAGGAGTATGACTCCGAGGAGTGGCGGCGTCAACAATCGAAAAAGAAGAAAAAGGCGGTCACTACGACGCCTAAGAAAAAGAAATCCAAGGGCCGAGATGACTTCGATGTCGATGACTATCGAGGCCATCAAAGCCCCACAACTCCATATTCGGAATCTGAGGACTCTATGACGGAGTACGAGGAGGCTTCCGAGGAGGATTTTGACCACCCTCCGGTCCATGATTCGGAGGAGTGGATAGATCGGGATCGGGATTGGATTCCGAGACCCAAGTTGCCCGTGAACCGCGCGGAGTATGATCGGCTCGAGGGCCGTGACAACCGCGAACGGCCTCGGCGCAACGGGGATCGGCGTCGCCAAGACCGACACCGGGAGCACCAACGGCGCCCTCGGCGCGACGAGGACGATGACCCCAGCGACGGCAGCGAAGGATTCAGCCGAGGCCATGGACGAGGCCCACGACGCCGACGCACTCCCCCTCCGCGTGCCAACCGGCGCGCCGCAAACGATCGTCCGGCGCATGTATCACGCCGCGACGTCAAGGTAAAATTTGAAGATTTTTTTGGTAATTACAACCCTGATGAATTTATTTCTTGGTTATAGGGTACCGAGCACGTGCTCAAACATTGCCATTATGAGGAGCACGAGAAGGTCGAGGTGGTGACCCTTCATTTTAGGGGTGCCGCTCGGATGTGGTGGAACCGATTCGAATCGGATCGGGCCCGAAAGGGTAAAGCCCCCATAACCGAATGGCATCAACTCGTGTTTATTATGAAAAGGAAGTTCATCCCACCCGACTACAAGGAAAAAGTGAGGATCTTGATTCAAGACGCTCGACAAGGTTCTCGGACTCCGGAGGAGTTTTTTGCATACCTTGAAGATTTGTTCTTCAAGGCCGGCATTAGTGCTTCCCCGGGGGCGTTGAGGTCTCATTTCGTGGCGGGACTTCACCAATTGATCCAAGATCGGTTGGTTGTCTTGCCAATCAAAGATTTGGGACGTTTGATACACACGGCCATGGAGCTTCACACGCAATTAAAGAGGCCAAAGACGTCCACTTTTACAAGGTATAATTCTTCCCCTAGTCCATCCGCTTTAGGTACTAACCGGTTTGTTCCTCCTTCAATGTCTAAATCCAAGGTAGGTACCCAATCGACGGACTCCAAGGGCGCTTCGGTTGGCCAAAACCGTGACAAGGCAGCCCCTCCCCCACAAAGGACTCGAGACATCGAGTGCTATTTATGTGGTGGCCGAGGGCACTTGAAACGCGATTGCCCTAATTCGAAGCGAGTGCTTTTTTCGGCTCAATCCGCAGCGTATGAGAGTGCGGATGAAATTGAGTCCGAAGAGGAGGATGTCGCGCCAATAGAAGACGGTGCGTATTGTGCACCATCGGACATCGACGTCGGCGTCGACAAGTTGTTGCTAGTGACGCGCCGAGCGCTTAGCATGAGGGAATCCGTGCCCACCGATCAACGGGAAAACATTTTCCGTACTCGGTGCTTGGTACAAAACGTGTCCCTTAGTGTGATCATAGATTCGGGATCGTGCGGAAATTTCTTATCAAGGAAAGTGGTCGATCATTTCAAGTTGCCCCAAACGGATCATCCAAGGCCGTACAAGCTTGCATGGATTTCCAACGATGGCGACCATTGGATCCATAAACAGGTTAATCTTTCCTTTTCCATTGGTTTATATTCCGATTCTATTCTCTTTGATGTCACTGACATGGACGCCACACATATTCTTCTTGGCCGTCCATGGCAATTTGACCGTCACGTGATTTACGATGGCCGGTTGAACACTTACATGTTCAATTACCATGGTAAACGCGTGACCATCTTACCTATGTCTCCGAGTGAAGCATTGCAGGATGAGGCCGAAAGGCAACAAGAAAACGCTCGGGACACGTCCACGGCCGCGCCTACGCCGAATTCAAGCTCGAACGGCACTTCTGGCCACGGACAACCTTTTGTCGGCGCTCCTGGTTCCAATACGACCAATTCTGATTTTCAAGAGGATATGACCCAGAAACGCCGAGCAAAACCAAAGAACGAGCCACAGATGCCGCTGTCGTCCTCGGTTGCGCATCGCAGCGCGCCAGCGCACGTGCCCAGCGGCGCTGGCTCGAACCAGCGCCTTTCCAGCGGCGCGCCCGATGCCGAACAGCCTCCCTGGCCAGGCACTGGTGGCCAGCAGATTGGTGCCCATGGAGCACCTCGGGTGCGCGAGGACGCCGAGCCACCTCTTCTCGGTTCGGTGCAAGACCGGCTTTTCCTATGCCGTCGGCGCGATGTGGTCAAACACATCGAGGGGAGTACTACTTGCTTTATTTTGTGTCCATTGCTTAATATTTCCATTGATTCGACACATGTATTACCCCCTTCTATTTCTGACTTGCTGCAGGAGTATTCTGATATTATGCCTGCCGAGCTCCCCGACGGGTTGCCACCTACTCGGGGGATCGAGCATCGCATTGATCTCATTCCCGGCGCTTCCTTGCCAAACCGGGCTGCGTATAGGGTGTCACCTAAGGAGACTCAAGAGCTTCAACGCCAAGTCCAATCTCTTTTGGACAAAGGCTATGTTCGAGAGTCCCTTAGCCCGTGTGCGGTTCCGGTTATTTTGGTGCCGAAGAAGGATGGTTCTTGGAGGATGTGCGTGGATTGCCGAGCCATCAACCAGATTACCATCAAGTACCGTCACCCGATTCCCCGCTTGGACGACATGTTAGACGAGTTGCATGGAGCCGTGCTGTTTTCGAAGATTCATTTGAGGAGCGGTTACCATCAAATTCGGATGCAAGAAGGGGACGAGTGGAAGACGGCTTTCAAGACCAAACATGGTCTCTACGAGTGGTTGGTGATGCCCTTCGGCCTCACTAACGCTCCTTCTACTTTTATGCGTCTTATGAACTTTGTTTTGCGTAAATTTTTGGGACTTTTCGTCGTCGTGTATTTTGACGACATTTTGGTTTATAGTAGGACTTTAGACGATCACGCGGGGCACCTTAGGCAGGTGTTAGATTGCCTCCGCGAACACTCTTTATATGTAAATCTGGACAAATGTGTGTTTTGCTCGGATACGACGAATTTTCTTGGCTTAGTCGTATCCAAGGATGGCCTACGAGTGGATTCTGACAAAATTCGGGCCATCCGTGAGTGGCCAACCCCAACGACCCCGACTATGGTTCGTTCTTTTTTAGGGCTAGCTGGATTCTATAGGCGATTCGTCAAGGACTTTAGTTCTATCGTCAGGCCACTCCATTCTTTGACTAAGAAGGCAGCCACAATAAAGTGGATGCTGCATCACGAGGCCGCCTTCGAGGCCTTGAAAGATGCTTCATGCCGAGCCCCGGTCCTGCAATTGCCGGACTTTACAAAGCGCTTCGAGATCGAGTGCGACGCTTCCGACTATGGTATTGGCGGCGTACTCCTTCAAGAACAAAGGCCTATCGCTTACTTTAGTGAAAAGCTAGTTGGGGCTACACTGAATTATCCGACCTATGATAAAGAGCTCTACGCTCTTATTCGGGTCCTAAAGACGTGGCAACATTATCTATGGCCAAGCGAGTTCGTAATTCATACGGATCACGCGGCCTTGGCTTATCTTAAGAGTCAAACGACTCTAAATAGGTGCCACGCCCGTTGGGTTGAGTTTATGGAGACGTTCCCTTACGTCATTGCTCACAAAAAAGGAAAAGAGAACGTCGTCGCCGACGCTCTCTCTAGAAGGTACATTTTACTCACCCAATTACATTCAAAAATGCTTGGTTTTGCTATGATCAAGGAATTGTACGCCTCAGATCCGTACTTTTCCTCAATCATAAAGGAATTTGAGCATTCGCGGATTCATGAGTCCTTCTTCTTGGACAACGGGTTTCTTTACCGAGTTGGGAAGCTCTGCATTCCGGCATCTTTGGTGAGACATCTTTTGCTCCAAGAGGCTCATGATGGTCGAGGCCACTTTGGCATAGCCAAAACGTTGGCAGCACTTCGTGAGCATTTCTTTTGGCCTCATATGGCTCGGGATGTTAACAAGTATTGTCAAAGTTGTGTGTCGTGTCATACTGCCAAGTCTCGGTCACAACCGCATGGACTTTACACGCCACTTCCAATTCCGGACGCCCCGTGGGAAGATCTTTCAATGGATTTTATTACGGGCCTTCCGACGTCGAGGCGTGGAAAGGACTCTATTTTCGTAGTTGTGGACCGGTTTTCCAAAATGGCCCACTTTATTGCATGTAAGGGGACAAACAACGCGGTGGAAATCGCTAATTTGTTCTTTGAACATGTGGTCAAGTTACATGGTATTCCTGCTGTCAGTCCGTGCTTGCTGTCATGCTGGCAAGCAATTTCTCTTTCCCGAAAACCAGATGAAATAGCAGCTTCTTCTCGAAACATTTTTTTAGTTGCCAGCAGTCGCGGTAAGACGGTGGGGCAAGTGTATTGTTAGTGATAGGGATACCAAATTCTGCAGCCACTTTTGGAGAACGCTTTGGGGGAAGTTAGGAACACGACTCCTGTTTTCAACTGCTTATCACCCCCAGACCGATGGTCAGACTGAGGTGACCAATCGGACCTTGGGCACTCTTCTTCGGACGATGCTCAAGGCAAACCCACGTCAGTGGGAGGACTTACTTTGCCATGTTGAGTTTACATATAACAGGTCCTTTCACTCTGCGACGAAGATGACCCCTTTCGAGGTGGTCTACGGGCGTAACCCTCACACACCTATGGATTTGGTGCCTTTGCCTTACAAGCCCGAGGAGCATGTCAACGCGGCCAACCGCGCCGACCACATCCGACGCTTACACGAGCGCACCAAGGCGCAGCTGCTGCGACGCGCCGATCAATACGCGGCCCAGCGCAACAAGGGGCGCCGCGCGTTGATCTTTGAGCCCGGAGATTTAGTCTGGCTCCATCTGCAGAAGGATCGTTTTCCCGCTGCTAGGAAGACGAAGCTTCACCCACGAGGGGACGGTCCCTTCAAGGTCCTCCGGCGCATCAACAACAACGCTTATGTCCTAAACCTACCGGGTAAATACAACGTTTCCGCCTCCTTCAATGTCTCGGATCTATCTCCTTATGTGGATTCCGAGTATCATAACGAGGAAACGGGGACGTTTCCCACCCAAGGGGGGAAGGGTGATGTGAGCCCCACCAGGACGGCTAGCCAAGACGAGGAGGACATGTCCGTGCGCTCCGATGGACCGATCACACGAGCTAGGACTCGGGCCATAACCCGAGACACTTCGTCCATCATCGCGCGCGCCATCGCAAGCCACGGCGCATCCACTGGCGCGCCCCTCTCCACATGCCTCGTCACCATCGGCGCGCCGAGTCTCCAGCCCGACGCCTCGCACCGCAGCGCCGAGAACCCCATTCTCGGCACCGTCCCAGTCGCGAGCGTCGAGCCACATGCCACGCCGGGCCACCCCGGTGTGGGAACTTGAGGTTCCAGCGCGCCTCGTCCTCGACACTTGAGGTCCGAGCGCGCGCCAGCCTCGGCACGCCGACGCCGTGCCGCGCGCTTGCCAGCGTTGCGACACGCCCTTGGCGCGCCACAGCCTTGTCACGGCCTTGTCGCGACACTCGCGACTAGGCCACCGTGACCTATTTTATTTCTTGCTATTTTTAGAACTATTTCCATTCCGAAACATTGCTACTTATGTCTTTACTATTTTTATGCATTTTGGGCTAAATGGTTGGGCCGCATGCTTGCCTCCCCCTTCATTTCCCCACGCCGCCTAGGGTTTCTAGCTAGGGCGCGCGCCTCCTTCTCCTATATAAGGAGCACGCCCCTCTATGTATTTCTTACGCTTTGATTAATATACCGAATTGCTGTCGAGATTACTCCAGAAGTATTTACTAAAAGGCGTCAACCAATTTCTCTTCTCATCCCATATTCATCAGTTCTCCCTCAAAAGAGAGCACCTTCTCATCCTTTCAATTCTCTTCTCATCAAAGTCTAGTCGATTCGACTCAAAAACCTATCCAACCGCAAGAGGAGACCATTTACGAGTCCAAAGATCGATCCTTTCGTGAATCTCCCAACGGGGTTCACATCAGGGGGGTACGACAATGGGCCACGAGTTTGACTTTGGGAACCCCGTCGGGCCCGCTAACCCTTGTACCCCAATCCCACCTCTTATTCCGCCATTTTGAGCACCATCAGCTATAAGCAATATCAATTCACGTTGGCAAGTGAAAACATCCACCGAAGGTTAAAATTAGTTGTGCTTCTTTTTTTCCAAAGTTGCAACAATTTTTATTTTCCATGCCATGTTTCATCTACTAAGTTGAAAACTAGAGGACTTCGGGAAGGGATTGTACCCATTTTTTATGTCAAAGCCAATATAAGTGAGAGTTAGTTAGCTAGCCTATTTAAAAGATAATTATCATAATAAGTTGAAAACTAGTATATATTAGCGTATCTAGTTAAGCAAGACATTTTGTTGAATTTTTATTTTTTATTTTGATAAGGTAATAGTTTGGTATTGGGATAGAATTACCCAATATCAATGGCATCTTCACGGATGAGAGCAAGAAGCTATGGGTGAAAGCCTACCATCTTGGAGGGGAAAGCATAAGTTAGATGTGCAATTTTGTCAGCAATAGAATTAGTATTTCTATAAATGTGGGAGAGGATCATGTCCTCTAAGGAGGAGCATATCATCTGGAAATATGTTACTAACATTTCAATTTCCCAAAGACAATCACGTAGGACTTTGATTAAGATTTGATTGTCACTTTCTATTTTCAATTTTCGTATACCTAATTTAATATCTAGTTGAAGACCCTTATATAAAGCTAGTGTTTTAGCTTGTAGAATCGATCGTTCTCCCATTCTTTCGCACCCTATCCTCGCCATTTCTCCTTATTGTTTCTAATTATAAATTCAATTGAAGTGTTTCCATTCATGTTGTTGGACACATCTGCATTTATTTTGAACCAACCCTCACGAGGTTTTCTCCATTCCTCCCGTCGTCTATGTCTTGTTGTGTTATTTGGTTTTGGGCATTTGTTTTCACTTTTTGTATTTTCTTGCATGGCCTTTTCCCAGTTTTTTCGTTGACTTATATTGAACTGATAAAGGTATGTGATGACATTCTGATTATCAAAAATTGTCTTGTTTCTATTATACCATATAGACCACCACACAGTCAATGTAGTGGCTATTTCATTTTGTCCAATTTTGCTCTGAAATTCGTATACAATTTTCTTTATGCTTTCATTTTGATAGTTTAGTCTCTCTATTAATAAGGGCATTTTAAGAATATATGTATATAATCCTCCTCAGTAGATGAGCACAATGGACACTCTTGCGTAACCGCTATATTACTTTTTGTCAATCTTATTTTTGTGGGGAGTCCATCAAAACACAATCTCCACATAAAATTCTTCACCTTAGGAGGCACATTTAGAGACCAAATCCAGTTTCAATTTTTGTCTCTAGATTCCTTTGTTTTGTTATCATTCTAATTGTTGATTCTGTTGTAAGCCATCTTGTAACACCCCCTTCCTACCCTGGAGGTATTACCGCCAGTAACCCCGATTAAGACTAAACCGAAGCTACCCAAGGCTTTAAACTGATTGAACAACTAAAAACAAGGTAAATGAAACCATTTAAAACCTAACAAAATTAGCAAAACTTACAGCGGAAAAGAGAATAAAAGGTCTTATACAAGTCTTAACTTAAAAGAATAATAAAGGTTGAGGATATATACACACGTATTTTTTTCTCTGCGCACAAGATTTGGCACGCTTCATGAAGTGAGTCGCTTCATATGCGAGCCATATACGGATACCCGAGCGGATTTTTTACAGAATAGGTAAAATGACACGCTTCATGAAGCGTGAGGCAATATTGTGCGATATTCTTACCCAATCCAATATTTGTTTACATATATAGGTTCCTCTCGTCGATAGCTTCGATTTGATAGGTAATAAGCTCAAATCCGACATCCGAGCAAAAAGTTATGAACGTTTTAAGATTGGACATACACATACTACTTTCAAACGTGGTTTATCTAGGATAAGATTTAAGATAAAGCATAGAATAATATTTTTTGGTAAGTGTTAGAGTTTAAGGTTAGGGTAAGGCTTTATGGTAGGGTTTGGGGTAAGGTTTAAGGTTTATGGTAAATATTATGGCTTAGGGTACGCTTTGAATAAGGTTTAAAGTTTGGGTATGTGATATAGCATAGTGTTTGGATGTATGGTTTGAATCAAGGCTTAAGTGTAGGGTTTTAGATAAGGTCTAGTGTGAGTGTAGCGTTTAAGACAAGTCTTAAGGTATGATATTGAGTAAGGTTTAGGGTTTATTGTAGATTTTAGTGAAGTTTAGGATTTAGGTATATGATTTAGGATAGTGTATATATTTTTAGGGTTTAGGGTTTGGATAAGGGTTCTACGGCAAGGCTTAAGTATAGGATTTTAAGTAAGGTCTAGGGTTTATAGTAGAGTTTGAATAAAGGGTTTAAGATAAGGCTTAAGGTCGGATTTAGGGTAAGGTTTAATGTTTATGGTAGGGTTGTGGTTTATATTTAAAGTAAGGCTTTAGGGTAACCTAACTTATATATGTTAAAATTTTGGTTTGATTAACCAAACTTATATTTTTCACGGTTTTACAGGTTGGTTACAGATCGACATATTCATCTTTTCAGTTAACCGAAAAACCAAAATATAATTTTTAATTTGTAAAAAAAATATTAAATATATTTCTTCTTAATGGAATTACATGCTTATTTTCACAATTTCAAATTATATTTGATTTGAAAATATTACTTTATATTTCCATCATTGATTAGTTAAATATGCTTTTTTTTAAAATATTTAACTCCTAAAATGTTATATATATAAAATACATATTGTAAAGACAATTTAAAACATAAGCACCATGTAAAATAATATTTATTTTGAAATTTTAACCGAGCGATAATATTTTTAATATAAAGCTGATAACTTTATTGTTTTTCAAGTGTATTCTTATAATATAAAATTAAATAAATAATTATTGGTTAACGAGAAAACCAAACCAAAAATTTGGTTAACAAATCTCTGATCAACTGAGATTAAATGGTCGATTTTGGTTAATGATTTTAATTAAATGAAATCATAAAATAAATAATTATTGGTTAACGAGAAAGCCTTGCCCTAACCATAAACCCTAATACTTACGATAAACATAAACCGTCCCAAAATATTATGTACTAAGTCTTATCTTAAATCATATCTTAAATAAAACATCATGTTAAAGTAGTTTGCGTATGTCCAATCTTAAAACGCTCATAGCTTTTTGCTCAGTTGTCGGATTTGGACATATTACCTATCAAATCGAAGCTATGGACAAGAGGAACCTATATATGTAAAAAATATTACATTGGGTAAGGAAATCGCACAATATTGCCTCACGCTTCGTGAAGCGTGTCATTTTGCCGATTCTAAAAATCCGCTCGGGTATCCGTATATGGCTCGCATTATGAAGCGACTCGCTTCATAAAGCGTGCCAAATCTTGTGCGCCGAGAAAAAATTATGTGTGTATAACCTTCTATTTAAACAAAATCTTCATCAAGTCTTCCTTTAGTTCTTATTTCTGAAACTCAGCTTCGCTTTGAAGTAGTTCAATCATGATCTTGACTCAAGTATAGCCATTAGAAACCTTTCTTCAACTTCTGGAGCTTCAACCTCTGAATCTGCCTCTTGAATCAACTTCCAAAATATTCCTGATGTGTCGTAACCCAACGGTGGACATCAGCCGACCAAATAAAAGAAAAAAAATGGACGGGTTAGTCTAATGCTAGACTAGCAAGCGGAGAATCTAACTTGGTTCTTATGGTTGTAACTAAACATATTGGCATTCAAATCCGATTAGACTCGGATTATGATCCAGCAGTTAGCAGTCTTATAGAGAATAAGAAGGAGACTTGCATAATCAAGAGAGAGAACACCACCGCTTGTGGTTTCTTTAAGAAGCATAAACAATTGTTGGGAACTCATATTAATCACATCACATTTTGAAAAGCCTCCATCGACTAATCAGATTGACTTAACCAAAGTTTGATTAAGAATCATTCATAACCAGGAGCAAGAATGGCTTTCCGACTGGACGAACCATTCAGGTATATTAATGTGCCTAACGCACTTATATTATATTACTTTCAAAACATTTCACAAACAGGTTGGTGACTCATAATCGGCTCGAACTACTGCCGAAATATTTGGTACCGTAGAGATCGTCGGAGTATTTCATCCATGGTCATCTACCCTATACCAAGATCCCAGGACTTAAGCTGTCCATGATCTTTCATTTGCATATGGTGAGGTATAGATCAGAGAGGCCTATTACCCTGTCGTCTACACTGCACCGCCAATTGCACTTAGCTAGAGTGCGCATCACCCCTCTCACACGAAGAGCAGGGGAAGAGTCATGACCCACCATTAGGATTAGGCCCCTCCTAATGTAATATTCATTTTAAGAGAGGATATGGAACCACGTTCCCCTCCCTGAAACTACCTTAATTCAATAACAATGTCTCAGCGTGAGACAGCATACAAGGTCACCCATAACGGACCTAAGTCCAGTTCTACCGCAAAACTGAATAAACAACATGGTCATTATTTCTAACAAATATAACAACCTATCATATTTTATTTATCATACAAGTTGTCCCCAACACAAATATTAAATGGGATTCAATTCCTCATTTAATAACCATAATGCAAGAGAGAACCGTCCACTTGCCTTAGAAGGCGTGCTCAACGTCCTTAGCAATTCCAACAGTAATCTTTATCATCCTTATGACAAATATAACAAAAGGATTTCTCAGCAACGAGCTCACAAAAACACTTCTTAGTTGTATTCTCAACTCCTACAACTTCCTAATCGATAAACGATTTGATCTCCGAATATCAATATATACTAAATCCTTAGTTATCATGCTTTAAGGAGCCATCTTGGCGGAATTATAACAAATTATCCGCTTCACTTTTGAAACAATTTTCTAAATAAAAATTGTTCATTAGCAACAGTTCTTAAAGGTTACCAAATCTCGGATCAAACGGATTAACAACGAATCCCGAGTAATTATCCGAAGTCCTTTACCTGCCAATCGGTGTCAAAACTTGTATTCGCTATAACTTAAGATCCGGACGTCCGTTTCACAAGCGGTTTGAACCTGTGGAACCGTATCAACGTCAAGATTATAAAAACCATAATTTTAATTAGCAAAGCGGAACTGAAAAGCCCTTACGGTGGCTCCGCAACTAACCCGCTAATTAATTTCGATCGTATATACCTTCACTCGAGCCCATGTCTCAATTGGCTCGATAGTGGCTCGACCCAAGAGCCCGAGGGTGGTCGAGTATTGCCCTGCGGCAGCTCTCGCAGTGGGTGGTGGTCGGAGGAGAAGAGGAACGTCGGTGACGTCGCTTTACGAGGCATGAAGATAGCCGGCGGTAAGAATTCTTTCCTCCCGAGTACATTGTCGTCCCGCCATGATTCTCATTGGTTCTGGTTCAGCTACACCAGCCCAAAGGAGGAAGAAGAAGAGGTGAAAGGTGGAGGGTGGTGATGGAGGTGGAAGGCAAAGAAGAACGCCAGCGGTGAGGTTTCGGCTCTCCGATTCGTCTTCCGTCCAAAACTCTCTCGAAGTTGAAATAATATGAACAACAAAAATATCTCACCACACTTATCTCTTTCTCTCGGTTCCTTCCTTATTAAGAGATGATTTTAAAACCAAACCTGTCTCGGAACGGGACTCGCGTTAAAGCGGTAAAATTATGTATCTCGGATGAAAAAACTTACTCAATACAAAACGTCCCGTAAATTATGTAGACTAATAAAATCAATTTTTCATGATTTTATCATGCTACCTTCAATTTTTAAGGCTTCCGTTTCGTATTTTGAATCCTTTACAGTACATAATTAAAAAGACGGCTTATCCAATAATTATTCTTTTTCCACTGAAAAATCCTAGAATTCACACCGATCCGTAAACTTATTTCTTTATGATTTTAGGATATCACCATAAAATTTCTAGGATTTAAATTCCAACAAAAATATCGGATTAAGCGTTAAAACGAACAAAAACCGCAGTTATTACACATCTGTTTGTACTCAGCCACCAGTATAGCCTATCTTGAACATCGTGTTTTGGGGTTGTATGTTCAGAATTTTATAAGATATATTGTTGAATGGTTGAGAATCTAGCAAATATCTTAATATCTTATTTTTATTTTACTTTTTTTGTTATTTTACATTAAAAAAAGGTTATTAAAGTAAATTTATCTTGTGAAGTTTAGTAAAAGGGTGTGATGTATATCATTTCCTCTCTTTTTTCGCGCCCTACATAGGGTGGTGTAGTGGTAAGAGGCATGGGGAATGTTGGGAGGTTTTCGATCCTTGCCACCGCCCCCTTACTTGGGTTAAAAGTCAAGTATTTCCATTCTCCCTGACATTAGGTCAAACCATTCGGCACAAGCCT
Organism: Fallopia convolvulus; assembly: GCA_964016875.1. NCBI lineage: Eukaryota > Viridiplantae > Streptophyta > Magnoliopsida > Caryophyllales > Polygonaceae > Fallopia > Fallopia convolvulus. The sequence continues at coordinate 31,395,319 of OZ024736.1, forward strand.
CTTTACTTGGTTTGTGCTTTGCCGACAAAATAGAACGATCTGAGAAGGGATATAATGAAATTCTTTTGTTGGTTCTTACCGTAGGAATGATCCTATTTTAGTTAACTGCAAACCTCCCGCTAATCCGAGTGAACATTCAAAAATTTGCCCGTAAAGGAGTTGTGGATACTGCGGTCCGAACATCAGATGCTGGATATCTCACGCGAAGTACCAAATCCGGACTCTATATATTGAAGATGCGCGTGCCTCCTTTGTTGGCTACTTCACGGACTCGGGGTTTACCACCAAAGATTTCTCATTACTAAAAAAATAGGTAGTTTAAGTGGTAAGAGGCATGTGGGATGTTGGGACCGATGTTCGATCTTTGTCTCTGTCTCTTCACTTGGGTGAAAAACCAAGTCTTACCATTCTCCCTACCACTAGGTCAAGTCAGTTGATGCAAGTCGGTTTACTTGGTCCGTGCGCTTTGTCGGTTAGTTCATGGACCCGGATTTACTACCAAATTATGGGTTTGTTGTTACTGGAAAAATGGTAGTTTTTTACATTTCTCTTTTGGTAAGTTTTACTAGTTGTCCCCGTCGTGCCGTGCACGACTATGACTCGATATTTTTTACTTATACTATAAACATATATTAATAAATAAAAATTCAATATAAATAATAATTGTGAATGAGTGATTTATACAAATTGTAAAAAAAACATAATTCTAAATTAAATATTTTGATAGAAAAAAATGAAAATAATGAGACATTTAATATGGATTAGCAAATAAAATTGATTTGACATGTACGTATATTATCAAAAAAATATTACCGGGAAATTATAATTAAAAATTACAATTGTAATTGGCTAGTTTGTATGTAAATTATCAAAAAAATCAAAATTAAAAATTCAAAGATATATCATAATTGAAATTTAAAGATTTGGCAACAAAAAGATTTTATCCTATCTAAATATTATATGGGATTAAAATATAGATTAACAAAAAAAATTGACTTGATTTGTACATAGATTGTAAAACCGTAACTCATTTTTTCTATATATTTATTATGATTCATTTTCTTAATGCCGTAACTCATATTGGAAAAGTCAAAACAATGATAAGGTTATCAAAAATATGTTAAGATTATCTCTAGACATATCTATTCTAATTATTTATTATGGAAAATATGTTAATTGTTAAATTTTTTGTTCAATAAATTCGTTATCCACATATGGTAATATGGATCAATAAAAATTTATTATTCATTTTGTAATATAAAAATATTATATGATAAGATATATGTCTATATTTATGTGAGTTTTTTTAGATTATATTGAAAAGTTGTTAGGATCATGAAGATATGTTAAAATCTTATCCTATAAAACATAATAAAAATATTTTTATGTCAATTTCATGGAAATAAACATTTACGAACCAATTTTTTTTGCTAGAAAATAGGTTTACTGTTAATTTTGTTGTTCAATATATTCGTTATGTACGTATATACATGATCATATCATATATATGGATCATCAACAATCTATTATTAATTTTGTAGTTTAAAAATATTATAATAAGATCTCGGTCTATATTTATTGGAGTTTTTTGGTAGATTATATTGGAGAGTTGTTAGGATCATAAAGATATGGTAAAAAATATTTTTACATGTAAATTTCTCAAAATCAATATACTATAACTAAAGTCGAATTCTTCTATCCTACGTGTCGTCGTCTTAACTATGCCACATAAGCGTTTTAATTTTTGCATTTACTTCTTTACCCTTTGTTAATTTAAGTATTTACAATTCTTAGGAGTCTAATCCATTATGGAAAGTTTTTATTAAATATAATAATGTTACTAATGTTACTAAAATTACTAATATATAATTATATTTAGAGATCTTAAAATTTGGCAAGTGATAAAAACATAATCTTTATTATGACATAACTTACTTTTTTAAATATAATAATATTACAAATATACAATTATATTTAGAGATCTTAAAATTTGGCAAGTGATAGAAACCTAATCGTTATTATAAAATATTTTTTAATTAAAAAAATAATATTACTATTTTTTTAAATATTAGGAACATAATTATTATATTTGTATTATTTTTAAATAATTATTAATATTAAGTTTATAATATTAAATCATATATTATTATTTCATTATTATTTTATACTATATACTAAAGCGGATGTTAAAATAATATTTCAAACGGTTCCACATTGAATTACACCACCACCCATATTTTTTAAATCAATTTGATTTGCAGAAAATTAATTGGATTATTTTTTATTGGATTATTTCATATTGTTTTTAATATATTAGTTTTATTCTTGGATAAGATAGTTTTTAAGATAAGATACATATCATTTCTTTATAAACAAAATCCTTACATATATCAATAATTAATTTTTAATTTTTTTATAGAAATGATGTTTTTTTAATAAGATATGTATAGTTTTTTAAATATCAATTTAATCAAATTTACAAATAAATAATAAATTAATTTTATAATTCCGTGCAGGCACGGGAATTAAGGCTAGTATGTAACTAAATTTCCAAAAAAACTTATTGTAATCTAATATATAAAAAAAAAATTGATTGAGATTTGTAGATCATGTGGCAATATGATGCGTACATAACATATGAGTGACATGGAAAAAATTTGACATGTGGACTATGACATGTAATATTTTTATAAAGACGTCTAATTATAAAAAAATGACATGTGTAAAAATCTAAGGTGGCTTAATATAGGATCGACATGTGGCGAAATCCTAGATGGCGTAATGAGAAGGCTCCAAACATTATTGCTTTTATATATATAATAGATTGTAGGGAATTTTTTTTTAATATCTCGAGCTTATGCCCTTTTTTGGTAAGTTTCATTTTAGTTAATTTTTTGATATCTTCTTTTTAGTGTCCTAAAAACATTTATTCTTCATACTACTTTTGAACTTTTGGCTTTTTTTTTCTTTTCTCTAAGTATAATTATTTGGTTTGAATTAATATTTGAATTCAAGTTTATCATTGTGTTAATCACTCTTAAATTATTAGGATTCAACTCTTAAAACACCTAAATTTATAACCATGCTATTTTGATTTGAATTTCTAAATAATCCTCCATTTTAAGGGGTTTTGAGGGTACTTGTTTAAAAATTAAAATCGGGATGGTTCAATTATGAATTTGGATATTTTAAGAGTCTAATCTTACTAATTTAAGGGTAAGAAACACAACAATGGACTTGAATTTAATTATTTCAATCGGAAGAGGGACACCAACTGAAAAAGCCAAAACTTAAGGGGTACCAAGAAGAATATGTTTTTTGGGGACACCAAAAGGAAAAGACAAAAATTTGAGCGCACCAAAAGGAATTTTCCTTCATCGCCAACTTCCCATCCTTTCTCCTCCCGCTCATTGTGTCGGTGAAGTATCCATTTTCCTTCAACCACGCCAATGAGTATTGTGTCACATTCAATTGACCCATTGAAGTCCTCCTTTGAGACTCCTTAAAATTATAGACTTGTGCCCTCTATAGTAAGGTTTTGAGGTTGCGATTAATTAGGTCCATAAAGATGGACTTAGGCTTTGTACTCGACGTACTAGCAACTATTATGTGTTCGCGCTTCTCTGCACTAAGACGTTGTGCACCCCTAACCCCCTGATCACCAATAATGTCCAACGAGAGGGTGTATATGAACTCTCTCTCCTCAACAACGTCCATGCAACTCAAACGGACTCTCGGTCTTTTTCGAATCCCATTCTTTCTTCACCTCCTTCTTCCTCCCCGATCTATACTTACTCGACCTTGAACAATGCAAAATGTTCTTATCGGGTTTGGACAACTTGGCCGTTATGATCATAGATAGACCAAGACCGATCTTTCTAACTCATTGTCTCAACTCTTCCATTTGTAAAGTACGTAGAGAAGTTGACTTTCATGTGATCAACATGCTCACTAGACGGACAAACCTATGAATAAAATCGAAAACGTTTAAACTACACCCGTATCAACTACGAACTTTTAATTTTCAAAACATTCAAATAAATAATAATGTAATAAAAATTGATAAACAACAATCAAATAATTATCAATTTTTCATGACAATATAACATTGAAATAAAAATCCTAAAATACATAATTAAGTTAATCAATCATCATCATTTACGAAGTCAGTTTAGAGTTTATACTCCAAATTAGACATGAGGCTAGTAATCGATCAACGGCCAATAATTTCAAGTTTCAACCTGTAACACCCCGTCTATCGACAGGGCGCTACTTAGTAGTAGACCTTACCAGGTACTACTTAAGTGATTTGACAACAACACTTTAGGATCTTGCAACGCGGGCACGACGAGAAAACTTAATAAAACATCCGACCTTTTATCTAGTAAAACTTAGAAAACATAGTTATGCATGCATTTCCGAAAACATAAATATCCAAAACCCGACAAAATCATATCATTAACGAATTATCCTAGTAACAATAATAAACATCACATAATAGTAAAATCAAGATAACAATAAAATCAACTCCCTAATTTAACAAAAGAACCCAAAGTAAACCCGACCCCACTATGACACGCGCTCTTCACCGCTCTGCCCCGTCGTCTGGCCTCGACTCATGCGCGGTTCCCTGGTTCAGACCTGGAACTAAAAAATATTCCCCAAAGGATCAACTACTAATCTATCAAGTTAGAAAGAATGCAGAAATTGCAAGACATTTTGAAAGCATTTCTAAAGTCAGCATCCAAGTCCACAAACGCACTCATAACTCTAAAGGCTAATACCTAAATTAGTTTTAGTTAGTCACATATACCCACATACCCATTCACAAATACAATCTTACAACACTGCAATTCCTACATCTCGCAATCCAACCTTCAAGACGCTCAACCCCGTTCCGAGTGCAGAGGTAGGCCTTCTCACTCTACTTCACAATCTCCCTTCTAACCCCGGCTAAGCCTCCACAGGAGTACTTGCCGAAACACATAAATAATATTTTTCGTTTTGAAGGGGCACGATTTCCCTGTCATACGGACCATACATAGACAACTCTTCCTCTCCTCCAACTACGATGGGGCCGTGTCGGAAACGGTACCAACACAGAGAAAACGTTTCAAAAATCTCTTGGATAAAATGCGTTCAAACCATTTTACACACACAGCACACCAATAAGTTCAAAACAATTTAAAAAGGTACTCGGGACTAGTTTTCAAAACCAATCTTACAATAACGGCACAAAATCTAACAAGATAGAAAAGAACCGAGCAAGTAAAAAATGACTTACTCAAACGAAGGATTCCTGACGATAATGGGAGGTTAAGGATCCAAGTAGTAGCGATCTCCTAAACATATAGGTGGTACTTTTAGTGATCAGAAAACTTGGAATCGTAAGAGAATTACTAACAACGACTGAACCCCAACCCACAAACTTAGGATTCTAAGCAACCTTTCACACACTAGAAATAAAATTAGACTAACTATATACTAGTTGACCCCTACTCTAGTTACCCTTATTAACCCATAACGTGAACCACCCTCGTATAAAGGTTAATTAGTTTAATATCGCTTCAGCCTAACCGTTTACATCTACTTAATTAAGCAAGGTTCGACACCCTACTTAACACTTGTAAACACTTAATTCAAGTAGGACAAAATTGCTCAACACACCAAAACATCCCACACCCACAAAACCGATTTTGTTTTGGAAACAAAAATAAGCTTATGTCTTAACGTGTTGAATAGGAAATTGAACTAGTTAATAACAACACGAGCTTCTTCCCGAGCATACATTCCTGCAACAACTATTAACTAACTACTAACATAATTGTAAAAACCCAAACCATTTACATACTACCTATCCACAATCGGAGAACCCGCCCCTTCGAGCCCACCAACTAACAACCACCGTCATTCCCCGTCACTTGATTAATGACAACCCCACCCTGCTGCAGACTACACCCTGCTGTCACCTACCACCGGAAAAGAATAAGAAAAAAACGGAATTTAGCATTACCGACGACAAGCGGATTATGGCGAGGGTAGAATAGAGCTCGCTCGACAGTAGAACCGTTATGTCGCGTTCGGTTCGATGTGCGATTGTTGCTCCAAGCCCGGATGGCTCTGGCGAGACAACTCTCGGGACAACGGAAATTAATAAAGAACTTGGCAAAGACGGCGATCGGCGTCGATCTTCTGGGAGTGGTGGCGATCGAACTCCCACCGGTACGGTGTACGAGGTGTAGCACGAAGTTCGTTCCTTTCTCTAGCTGCTTGGATTCGCACACGAAGGGAGAGGAGAAGCAAAGGTCCGTTGGCCATGATTTAACGAAACGACAACGAGAGAGAGATGAGATTGGTTCTTGGTTTTCAAGAGGTAGAAGATTGGTTTTCAAAGGGCTAGATGCTCGGTGATAAGAAGATAAGAAAAGATTAATTTAAGTTAATCTTCTAACTAATTATGAGATAGAATTTTATGGTTAGATAAACATGGCCAAAGCCCCACGCGGTTTAAAAAAAATTAATTAGTTAATTAATTTATAAGAGATTCTAAGAGTAATTCTAGATCTTTACGAATATATAATTCTCTATCTGGAGTTACTTGCGAACCATGTAAGATGGTTACTTGTAAAACAAGGAAGTCATTTTCCAGCCTTAGTAGGGTAAAGTCTGGAAAAGTGAAGCCCGACTATTATACACTATCCCCCTTAAGAAAGTTTTGTCCCGATTCTTTTATAATGAAAGAAAAGATGTGATGTGATTCAATCTACCGAGTCATGGCCCCATGAGTTGAGTGAAGATTCCATCCCTAAAGACAAGCCCAATGTGCACGATAAAGAGGAGCCAATACTTGGACAAGCAACCAAAGACGATGTTCGAGGCGCTAAGAAGCCGAGTCAAGGAGCCATGCCCTATCTTGGGCGCATCACACGAGCCCTAGCTAAGTCTATACTAGACAAAATCAAGGAGGAGCTCATGGCTCATAAGTTTCCGAAGGCTAATGACGGTGAAGGTTGGAGTTTTATTGTGCTTCAAAGTTCTAAGTGACATTTCTACGGTTAAGGACACTTTATAAGTTTTCGGGATTTCGGGTTAATTTATGTAATTTCCTTAAGTGAGGGGGTTGATTTTGTAAGGCTTTGTGTTAGGTTTAAGGTCGGCCTCCTCCTCCTCATTTCGGGAGATTGGACGAAAAAACCTTGTTGTTTACTTTCCTTGCATCTTTCAATTCAAGTACTTGTTCTTTTTTTCGTTCGTTCAATTCTCGTTGTTCAAGTTGTTGGTGAGTAATATCCGACAATCTCGGGCATCCTAGTTTGTTTGAGAGCTTGGTGAGTCATATCCAAGTTGTCAAGCATCCATATCCCCTTGTTCTTCCCATTTCGATCCATCATCCATCTCGGTGGTTTCTGCACCCCCCTCAGTAAAATAGACATATCTTTCAATCCACTCATCATCTAGGTCTGAAATTTTGAGGGATTAAACTAGACTCAGAGATATAACTTCTCGAATTGGAATCACTCAATTTCGAGTTCGGACGAGGAAGATCCAGCCAGTTGAAGACGGGTCAGTTGCGTGGTGTTTGTTGTCGGAATTCCTTGGATTCTCGTGGCGATCTCTTTGCACCATCATCCCCTCCATCGATCCGGCCATCAAGCCTTAGTAGGGTAAAGTCTGGAAAAGTGAATCCCGACTATTATACACTATCCCCCTTAAGAAAGTTTTGTCCCGATTCTTTTATAACGAAAGAAAAGATGTCTCGTGGTTTCACAAACCTCCCCCCTTAAAAGAGGTTCGTCCTCAAACCGCAATTTACCGATAAAGGAAACACAATTAGTATTAAACATCTAAACACGCAGTACGACAACCAAACAATCAAACAACCAAGTCAAGAGAAAAGACAGTCACGCAAACGAACATCGAATCTACGACCTCTGTCTCTGTGTCTCTCACATCCCATACTCAGTCTCCCAAGTGCCCTCCTCAACTCCCTGTCGAGGGCACTGAATAAGCACCAAAGGAATCTCCGTTTCGTAGCTTCTTCATTCGTTGATCAAAAATCTTTAATGGATGCTCCCAGAAAGTGTGATCTGGTTCCACCTCTAACTCTTCATTGAGTCGGTGACTAGGATCTAGAACTTATTGTCTTAGTTGTGAAACATGGAAAACAAGATGAACTCCGTCCAAGGCTGGTGGGAATGCTAACTTGTAGGCTACCTTGCCCACTCTCTCCAAAATCTCAAACAAACCAATATAGCAGGGACTCAACTTCTCTTTCACCTCGAATCTCCTGACTCCACGACAAGGCAACACCCTCAACCAAACATATGTCCCTATCTGAAACTCTAGTGGTTGACATTTCTAGTCCGCATAGGACTTCTAACGACTCTAAACAACCAGCATTCGCTCCTAAATCAACGTCACCTTCCCAATCATCTCCTCAAGCACATGTGGCCTCTCTACTACTACATCTGAGGGTCATCCCAACATGGTGGTATCCTACATCTCCGCCCATACAAAGCCTTATAAGGGTCATCTGAATCGAGGAGTGCCATTTGTTATTATAGGCAAACTTTACCCAAGCCAAGTGATTTGACCAGTGACCTCCCCAATCCAGCAAACAAAACCTCAGTGTGTCTTCCAATGTCTGAATCGTCCACTCAAACTGGTCATTTGGTCGCGGATGGTAAGGTGCCGTGAAATCAAACTACTTACCTTGTGCCTCATACCCTTGCTGCCAAAATCTAATTGTGAATCCCCTACCTCTAACATCCATTTTCCCCTTTGGTAAACCAAGTCGTCTCTATTATTCTCCAACCCTCACATGTGTCATAGCTCCATTGAATTTCTCCACCTACTAGACTGATATTCTCTCCTACATGACTTGGTCATAACATCCCTGAACTTCTACTGCGGTTCCAATCCTTCATCCAAATTTTTCCTATAAGTTATGGATCGATTGAGTGAACAACGTCTCCCCCTAAGTCGTAATCGACTAGCTTTTCACCCTATGACCCCGTATCATAGAGTCGAAATAACACACTTCATTTATCCTCATTTCAAAGTCTTCTTCCTAATCTCTTTGTTGAATGTCACTGAACTTCCAAGTCATGCTATTCGAATAACCTGAGTCATCCTTGCTCCTTTATCTTCAACTTGTACTTAAGGAGGTGCTTTAAAGTCATTGTTTTTCTTTCCAAACTCAGCACATACTTACGGTTGTGTCCAAACCTTGGATTTGGTCATTCGTTCCTTATTTTGTTTCTGCTCACATGGCTCTTATGACTTTATTTCCCGGTATGCATAGGCGGTTACTTAATCTTTTCTTTTGTAACACACTTCTTATGGATTTGAGGCGTTATTAGAATTGACATATCTCACACAACCCTGTGATATAGGCGGTTTGAGTATTCAAGTCATCCTACCCTTCAACTAGCCTCAACTCTTTTGGTACCCTAACTCTCCAACGATTTCCTTAATTACACTTAATCTGGTAAATGGTGGTTTAGACTAGGAGTCTTTCTTACGCCCAACCAAAAGTTTAATTTTTCCTTCCATATGTTTATGACGCATTCCCATTTCAAAGATACTTCTACCATACTATAATATCAATTCTTTCTAGAACAATACTTATTTTCTCAATTTGAGTCACATGTTCCCAACATGCTCCTCGTTTATCCGAAAACATACTCCACAAGCCTTACATATCAATGGTATTGTTTAATCATCAATGCAGTCTCCAAGAAGGAAGCTTGTTCTTCACACACCCTACTAGGCATTAGTTAACTTCACAAAATTCGATATACCCTTCACAATGCTCATATCACATGTAGTTATATTTTGGACATCCTCCTCTTAGGTCCTCAATTAAAACTAACCAAATCTAGAGAATGGCGAACTTCACTATGTTCAATCCAACCGAGCAATATTTCATGACAACAGATTCTTAATTGTAACTTCAAGTTCATCTTCTTGCGAACCCAATTGAACCTCTCGCGGAAGTGCACTCACTGCATCAACTCCTTCTCCATAACTCCATCACTCTAGTACTCAATTCCAACATCACGATTCGGTCTAGGCACTAAGAAACCGACTTGAGTAGTCTAATCTAAGACTTGGAGTAACTAACAAGATCTACTTCTCATTTGATTTGTAGTCGTGACAACTCCCCATGAAAACATCTTCAAATGCTCACATGACTTAGATATCCAAAACTTGCATCCATTACTTGACTTGTGACGAACTGGTCTCGACTAACCAATACAATCCACGTTCAACAACCTATGTAACCTCTCCTTGTGTCCAGGATCATATCCTTAGCTTGCCCTGAATTGATCCATTTTTACCATCATTCTTGTATTATTGTTAGTACCCAAAAAGGCCTTTATCCTTTGTTGTCCTATTCATTAATAAAGCTCTTCGTTGCTCGATCCTTACTTTGATTATGTTACTAATCTAAACTTCTTTTCAAGAACTAAACATTGTGAATTTTTCTTTCTTTGCACAAATGTTCGCTAAGAATTGGTGAACCCACAAAAAAATAGAGTCTACATCCATGTTCAACTCAAACTAGATCCAAACAATTCCTTCTCTCTTTATGATGCTAACTCGTATTCCAGTCATCCTAGGCATTAATGAAGGCGAGTTCTCAACTACATGTTTCCCGATCATGGTCTTAGTTCAATTGCATTTCCCATCAACAAACCGGGTTTAGTTGGCATGACTATTTTTGTCTTAACTCTGTCTTCCTTTACCTGATAGTGTCATGCTATGGTTAATACTTTCTCGAGAATCATTCACAAAACTTCCTTATTACCCAGCTCTAACTCCAACGTCCATCAATAACTTACTAACTACGCATGTTTTTCATACGACACTTCCAAATCTTCCTCTTCTCAAGCAACATGAACATGGTATTCCTTAGCCGAAGGTACCCGTGAAGTAGTTCTTGTCTCGTCTCTCGACAACTTTGTCGAAGGTGATTTCCATGAGAGTCCCTGCCTTAGTCTCCTTTGAGTCCTTCATCCCCCATCCTCACTCTACATAATCTCACAACCTTCAATGTGGGAGTTACCATTCACGTTGTCTCTCACACACATTCTTCAACGTGCTCTGCATAGTTTCACAATCCATAGACTTACCTTATCAACAAGTTGATCTCGGCTTACCGCTCACTTATTATATGATCAAATTCCATGGAAATGAGATCATGTTTGAATAACTACATTCTCTTATTGTCCTCCACTCCAAACTCCACGCTAATCTTCTTAAATCATGTATTCATCTCTTCCTAAAACGAGCAACATCTTTTCTTCAATCGACGTTTATAGTTGGAGTTCGACCATTCCCAATCTAATAACTTAGATGCTTAGGTTGGATTTGCTCCAGTTTGCTCCATTCTCTTCTATGCCGACCACTTCTACCTTCTCTTGTACTAGATTCCACTACTCGATCACTTTAACGGACTAGTACTGCGCACCCTTGGAGACCACATATACATCTTGTGGCTTCCTTACACTGCCTTACCAGTTCTAATACTATGATCGGGTTTAGCTTCTATCAAACTTTACACTTAGAGTTAGAAGTTAAAGAACTAAACTACCATAAGTCCTTCAGCTGGCGGTGGCGGAGTCGCGACGTGACACCTACACCCTATATGCAATATGTCTACCCTAGTAAAAACATTTTGAAAATACCGGCCGGTTTTGGCTTTAAGTTGGACCTCGGGTACACTCGTTGGTCAATTCCTTGTGCCCTGTTGTCAACCTGGCTTTGATACCTATTTGTAACACCCCGTCTATCGACAGGGCGCTACTTAGTAGTAGACCTTACCAGGTACTACTTAAGTGGTTTGTCAACAACAATTTAGGATCTTGCAACGCAGGCACGACGAGAAAACTTAATAAAACATCCAACCTTTTATCTAGTAAAACATAGAAAACATAGTCATGCATGCATTCCTGAAAACATAAGTATTCAAACCCGACAAAATCATATCATTAACGAATTATCCTAGTAACAATAATAAACATCACATAATAGTAAATTCAAGATAACAATAAAATCAACTCCCTAATTTAACAAAAGAACCCAAAGTAAATCCGACCCCACTATGACACGCGCTCTTCACCGCTCTGCCCCGCCGTCTAGCCTCGACTAATGCACGGTTCCCTGGTTCAGACCTGGAACTAAAAAATATTCCCCGAAGGATCAGCTACTAATCTATCAAGTTAGAAAGAATGCAAAATTGCAAGACGTTTTGAAAGCATTTCTAAAGTCAGCATCCAAGTCCACAAACGCACTCATAACTCTAAAGGCCAATACTAAAATTAGTTTTGGTTAGTCACACATAGCCATATACCCATTCACAAATACAATCTTAAAACACTACAATTCCTCCATCTCGCAATCTAATCTCCAAGGCGCTCAACCCCGCGCCGAGTACAGAGGCAGAACCTCTCACTCTACTTCACAATCTCCGTTCTAACCCCGGTTAAACCTCCACTGGAGCACTTGCCAAAACACATAAATAATATTTTTCGTTTTGAAGGGACACGGTTTTACTGTCACACTGACCATACATAGACAACTCTTCCTGTTCGCCAATTACGATGGGGTCGTACCCGAAACGGTACCAACACAGAGAAAACGTTTCAAAAATCTATTTCCGATAAAATGCGTTCAAACCATTTTACACACACAACACACCAATAAGTTCAAAACAATTTAAAACGGTACTCGGGAATAGTTCCCAAAACGAATCCTACATTAACGGCACAAAATCTAACAAGATAGAAAAGAACCGAGAAATTCGAAAATGACTTACCTCAAACGAAGGATTCCTGACGATAATGAGAGGTTAAGGATCCAAGTAGTAGCGATCTCCTAAACATATAGGTGGTAATTTTAGTGACCAGAAAACTTGAAATCGTAAGAGAATTACTAACAACGTCTGAACCCAACCCCACCAACTTAGGATTCTAAGCAACCTTTCACACACTAGAAATAAAATTAGACTAACTATATACTAGTTGACCCCCACTCTAGTTACCCTTATTAACCCATAACGTGTAACACCCTCGTATAAAGGTTAATTAGTTTAATATCGCTTCAGCCTAACCATTTACATCTACTTAATTAAGCAAGGTTCGACACCCTACTTAACACTTGTAAACACTTAATTCAAGTAGGAAAAAATTGCTCAACACACCAAAACATCCCACACCCACCAAACCGATTTTGTTTTGGAAACAAAAATAAGCTTATGTCTTAACGTGTTGAATAGGAAATTGAACTAGTTAATAACAACACGAGCTTCTTCCCGAGCATACACTCCTGCAATAACTATTAACTAACTACTAACATAATTTTGAAAACCCAAACCATTTACATACTACCTATCCACAATCGGAGAACTCGCCCCTTTGAGCCCACCAACTAGAACAACCACCGTCATTCCCTGTCACTTGATTAATGACAACCCCACCTTGCTGCAGACTACACCCCGTTGTCACCAACTGATACGCTGTGTTTTGTACAGCGTAACTAGGACTTTTTAGTACATATTTCTGTAGTGTTTTAGGCCTATTATGAGCATTATGGAGCATCAGAGTTGAAGGCCGAAGTTTAGAGTTAGCGACATTTGGAGACGTCGGAGGATTCTGAAGGCCGCGATCACCGCCGATGCTGAGGGCGGTCGCGGTGGACGTCGCCGAGGAGGACAAGGTCGCCATTTTGAGGACCGCGAGATATTGAAGGCCGCGATCGCGGCCATGTATGGGTGGCGATCGCGGTTTCCAGAAGTCGCCGATGGGTCGCGGTTTGCAGCCAGGTGGCGATCGCGGCTAGGAAGAGGTGGCGATCGCGACTCTGTGGATCTGACACGCGTTCATATTTATCCGCTTAGTTTAATATTTTATATTTTTATCTTTTTAATTCCGACTTGTTCAAGACTATATTAGGTTATTTTTCAGACCTTGTTTTGTATTCTCTTAGACCTAATTTCAGACTTTGTGTTTTTCTCTTATGGAGAACTAAACTTCTTATATTCTATTCAAGTTGAAGCTTTTCAGACTCGAGTTGTTGTGAGATTCGTCTTTACAGGTTTATTTCTACAGGTTATTTCAATTCTCTTGTGCGTAATTTATATTGATTATATTGATTTCTACTTGATTGATCACCTTGTTGGAATTGATATTATCTATTGCTAGATCTAGGTTTTCTCGTAGCAAAGCCTGATCTTTGTAGCAAATCAATTGATTTAGGACTCGTTGGACTAAAACAATTGAGAAGAGATTTGAATGCATATTAATTGTTTGACTCGTTGGAATTCAATTGCATGTATCCTGTTTATCCTTGTTCTTAATGCTAATATCCTTATTATTTATGACCGTTTCATGAATTGTTTGGATGTTAAGTTGCATGTCTCGTTGCCATATTATAATTCTGATCAGGATAGGAATAACTAAAAGAAATAACTTGTTTGAATCTAGGATCAATAACTTGAGGAAGAAAAGTGGATACTTGAATAGGATTGCTTTTCCTTAACTGATAAAAATCCAACTTTTGCATTGTTTGATTGTTTGCTTTGTTTGTTTCAATTCTTAGTGTTAGTTTAAATAATCAAAATCCCCCCTTTGTTACTTCTTTGAGTTGATAATAATAAAACTTAGGATACAAGTGTCTCTTGGGTTCGACCCCGACTTACCGACTATACTAGTTGTGTAACTAGGGATTTATTTTTGATTTGGCACGACGATTTTAAGCCAGTCAAATTTTGGCGCCATTGTCGGGGACACTTTGTTTAATTCTAAGTTTTTATTGTTACCAACTCTGGTATGGACCCTAGTTTATGGTCCACACTCGTGCTACTGATTCTTCTATTTTGCCTCTTGATTTAGAAATCGAAAGGACTCTTTCCAAGTTGAGACGTGAAGCTCGGGAACTACTCCGTGAATTACCTTTCAACTTGGATTCTGCTGAAGCTGACACAATGGGAGATCAGACTTTGAGGCAGCTGTCTGCCCCAAATTTTCAACAGCAGCCCCTGGTTGTTGAGTTCCCTGTGCTGAATGAAGGTGTTAAGTTTGAGTTGAAGTCTGGATTGATCCATCTCTTACCCCAATTCCATGGGCATGGTGGAGAAGATCCAAACAAGCATCTTGCTGAATTTGATCAGGTCTGCTCAAGTATGAAGCCTGCAGAAGTAACTGAGGATCAGATCAAGCTGAGGGCGTTTCCTTTCTCTCTGAAGGATTCAGCCAACGAGTGGCTCTACTATCTTTCTCCAGGATCCATAAATACCTGGACTAAGATGAAAGCGGCATTCTTGGAGAAATACTTTCCTGCCACCAAACAGAACAGTCTGAAAAAGAGCCTGAGCAACATTGAGCAACAGGCTGGAGAGAGCCTGTATGATTATCATGAGCGATTTAAGAGACTGTGTGCTAGCTGTCCATATCATGGGTATTCTGATCAAGACCTAGTATTGTACTTCTTTGGTGGATTACTGGATGAAGAGCGTAGAATGGTGAATGCAGCTTGTGGTGGAGGCATGATGAACAAGACACCAGCAGATGCCCTTGAGCTCTTTTCTGAGCTATCTGAGAACTCAAGGCAATTCAACAAAACAACTGGCACTAAAGGAGTCAATGCTATGGACTCCTCTTCTGTTATAAAAGCTGAGATGGCGGAGTTGAAAGATATGATGAAGAGGTTCATGCTGTCAGGAAACCCTCAACAACTGAAGGCATGTGAAATCTATGCTGATACACTTCACCCTACTGATGCCTGTCCACAACTCCAGGAACCTCAGGCTGAGGTTAATGCTGTAGGAGGCTATGGACCTCCTAGACCTCGTTTTGATCCCTATTCTAATACATATAATCCAGGCTGGGCACATCATCCAAATCTTAGATATGGGAATCAAAATCAGCCCCAATACAACAATCAAGGAGGAAGTCAACAACCCAGGCCACCTTATGTTCCTAGACCTCCAGTTCAAAATCAGAACAACTCCTTCAATGCTGAAGAGATGTTTGCAAGGCTAGCCAACACGGTAGACCAGATGGGACAGAATACTCAGGCCAATATCAAGAATATAGAGACTTAGATCAGTCAACTAGCTAATGCAGTAAGCAAGATAGAGGCCAGAGATTCTGGAAAATTGCCAGCACAGCCCATCAATCCTAGGGAGAATGTGAGTGCGATCATATTACGAAGCGGAAAAGAATTATCGAGAACTGACGAGATGTCTGCGGAACCGCGATCGCCGCCACAATCAGAGGCGATCGCGGCTGAAGAGACCGCGATCGCGGCCCCTACCATCGGCGATCGCGGCCTCCTCTCTGAGGTCTTGGGATTTGGGAAAATCGAAGACGCGATCGCGTCCACATCGGGCAGCGATCGCGGTGGCGGTGATTCCCGAAAATCTGAAGAACCGCGATCGCGGCTTTCTGATGGCGATCGCGGCCTGGCTCCAGAATCCAGTGACCAATATGTTCGTCCGGATTTCCCTTCTATGGTTTCACAGAAGCCACCTCCTCCTTTTCCTGAAGCACTGAAAGACACAAGGAAGCCAGAGAATGACAAGGAGATCTTTGAGACATTTTCCAAATGTGAGGTAAATATCCCTTTGCTCAATCTGATTAAAAGTGTTCCTAGATTTGCTAAATTTCTGAAAGAGTTATGCACTATCAAAAGGAACCAAAAATTAAAAGGAAAACAGAAAGTTAAGGTCAGTGAACATGTCTCTGCTGTATTTCAAAGGCGAATGCCTAAAAAGTGCAGTGATCCAGGCATGTTCAGCATTCCCTGCATAATAGGAGACACTAAAATAGATAAAGCCATGCTTGATTTAGGTGCTTCTATTAATGTTATGCTTTACTCTGTTTACACTTCACTAGGCTTAGGACCTTTGCATGAAACTGGTGTTATTGTTCAATTAGTTGATAGGTCCACAGTCTACCCGAAAGGGGTTGTCGAAGATGTCCTTGTTATGGTAGATAATCTGATTTTCCCTGCTGATTTTTATGTGCTTGATATGGATCATGATGTGCATGATGCACCCATTCTGTTAGGACGTCCTTTCATGAAAACTGCTAGAACAAAAATTGATATGTGTAAAGGTGTCCTAACTATGGAATTTGATGGGGAGAAATTTGAATATAGTATGGATAATGCTATAAAATACCCCCAGGATGATCATTCTCTCTGTTCTATTGATGTAGTTGATCCCATTGTGCAAGAATTCTTTGATACTACTTATGGTGATGAGTTACAATCCGTTTTAGAGAATAACATTGAAATTTCATGCTTGGATTACAATTTGCCTGATAGATATCATGAAATCCTTGCTGATCTGAGTGCTTGCTGTGAATCCTCTGCTGATGCTTTGGCCATTGGGCCCATACCACTAACTCTCCCTAGCGAGAAATTACTCCCTTCTGTAGTACAGGCACCTGAAATTGAGCTTAAACAGCTCCCTGAGCATTTAAAATATGCCTTTCTTGGAGATGGTGACACTTTGCCTGTCATTATTTCCAACAAAATGTCCAAGGAGCAAGAAGAAAAATTGGTGCAGGTACTGAAAGAGCACAAGACAACTCTAGCATGGACTATTGCTGACATTAAAGGGATTAGTCCTTCTACATGTATGCATAGGATCCTCCTAGACGATGGTGCCAAGCCATCCAGACAGCCACAGAGAAGGCTCAACCCACCTATGATGGAGGTAGTCAAAAAGGAGGTACTGAAGCTCCTACAGGCAGGTATGATCTATCCCATCTCTGATAGTCAGTGGGTTAGTCCGACCCAAGTTGTGCCCAAAAAGGGAGGCATTACAGTGGTAGAGAATGTGCATGGGGAACTAGTCCCCACACGAGTTCAGATAGGTTGGAGAGTCTGCATTGATTACCGTAAGCTGAATGCGGTAACCAGAAAAGATCACTTTCCCTTGCCATTCATTGATCAAATGCTTGAGCGACTTGCCGGTCGTTCCGATTATTGCTTTTTAGATGGCTATTCAGGGTACTTTCAGATTGCTATTGCACCGGAGGATTAGGAGAAAACGACATTTACATGTTCGTTTGGCACTTTTGCATACCGCAGAATGCCATTCGGATTGTGTAACGCACCGGGTACGTTCCAACGGTGTATGGTAAGCATCTTTTCTGAGTATATTGAAAATTTTATAGAGGTTTTTATGGATGACTTTACAGTACATGGAGACGACTTTGATGCCTGTTTAAACCATCTCTCCTTAGTCCTTCAAAGATGTGTAGAAACCAATTTGGTTCTAAACTCTGAGAAGTGTCACTTATTGGTTGAGCAAGGCATTGTGTTAGGTCACATAGTGTCATCCAGGGGTATTGAGGTCGATAAGGCAAAGATTGATGTCATTCAGTCTTTGCCTTATCCTACTAATGTGCGTGAAGTGCGTTCTTTTCTAGGCCGTGCAGGTTTCTATCGTAGGTTTATTAAAGACTTTTCCAAGATCTCAGCCCCATTGTGTGATCTGCTGAAGAAAGATGTGTCTTATGAGTTCAAAATCCCCCCTTTGTTACTTCTTTGAGTTGATAATAATAAAACTTAGGATACAAGTGTCTCTTGGGTTCGACCCCGACTTACCGACTATACTAGTTGTGTAACTAGGGATTTATTTTTGATTTGGCACGACGACTTTAAGCCAGTCACCAACGCACCGGAAAAGAATAAGAAAAAAATGGAATTTAGCATTACCGATGACAAGCGGATTATGGCGAGGGTAGATGATGTTCGCATTTTTGGTATAGTTTTTGATAGGTTTTCTTTGCTTATTAGGATTAATTTTGTCTAGTTTAAGTTTAGTTTTGAGTGTTTTTAGTTAGTTTTGCATAAATTTGCGAAAAGGGTGGAATCTACGCTATTTTGTGTATTTTGCAGGTTTTAGCTAGGAAAGGAGCTAAATGGAGCTAAATTTGGAGCATCACAGTGAAGGACGGAAAAATGCAAGATTTAAGAAGTCGAAGCTCAAGAGATCGAGAGGAGGTGTTGAAGAAAACATAACCCCAGGCTCGTTAACGAGGCTGTGAAGGGTCGTTAACGAGGCCATGAAGAAGAAGATTTCGGAGTATTATCTTATTATTCACCGATCCTGAGCGGGAATTTATTTCCGTATCGGTTGAGTATTTTTTTAGAATCTTTATGGGTGATCAGAATATGTATTTTAGGGTTTACATCTTTCTAGATTTTATTTCTATCTTTTAGAGATTGTTTCTATCTTTTTAGGAAAGTTTTTATCTTTTAGCCTTTTTAGTTTTTTAGGATTTTCTATAAATACCCTTCTATCTAGCATAGAAAGGAAGGCCGAATTTTGGAGGAGAGTTTTAGAGCTAGTTTTGGAGGAGAAGGAAGGCCGAAGGAGAGGCTGCCGGATCGGAAGTCGGTGACGAGGTTCGGTGACGACGGTTTCCGAGGTTCGTTGATCGAGTTTGTGGTTCGGTGATTGTTTTGTTTTGGTTTTTCTCTGATTCTCTGTAAGACGATATTTTTGTTATTAATTAAACTTTGAATTTTGTTTCAATGTTTGTTTTTATTGAATTTTAGTTTGTTTATCATGAGTAGTGAGTAGTCTATTTTTCTAGGGTCGGGGTTAAGCCCGGCATAGTTGAGCATGTTTGATGAAATAAGATAGTGTTTTGAATGCCTTTTATCTTTATTGAAATTGTTTGTTGTGCTTAATACCGAAACGGGAGTTGAGGTAATTTGAGTTTTAACTTGATTGAAAGAGAAAGTTAGTAACTTGAAGGTTGATATTGTTTGCAAACGGAAGTTTCAAGCTTTAGATCCAAAACAAGCAATTGAGTGAATTAGTTTATGAAAGTAGATTAATTTACTTGTCTAGTCAATGAAAGTTGATGACTCTATCTATTTAAAGGCATGATCTATCTTCTTACGAATTCTTATGCTTGGCTATGTTGTGGTGTCCCTTATCCTAGATATTTGTTTTTATTGAATTATTTCTGATAAATCTTCGTTGCTGAATGCTTGCTTTGGTACCGAGTGTTAGTTAGAATTTTATTAGCTCGTTAATTAGTGTTTTTGTGTTCGGTGGTTCGGTAACGATCCTGACAAGGTCGTTAACGAGGCATTTCGTGAGTGTTTTGCTTGATTTTATTTGAATTTTTATTAGATTGATAGACAAACAACCTTGCTTCCTGTGGAACGATCCTGACTCCACTGTACTCAGCGGGGTCTTGACTTACAAATTTATTTGTTGGCCGAGAAACCCTATCAACAAATTGGCGCCGTTGCCTGGGAAGCAACGAGTTGTTAGTTTATCTTTGGGATCGGGACTAGCCCGACCCCGTTTTTGTTTTTAATTTTTGTTTTCTTTGTTTGTTTTCTCAGTGTATGCCGGTAGGATGAAGAAGGCTTCAGTTTGATAGCTCCAGTTATTACTCAGAACCTGAACGTTCCTTGCACCAAAGACTCCGAGAAAACCGAGCCATGGCCACAGCTGAGGAGATGGCTCGAGAGCTAGAGATCCTCCGTACCCAGATGGAGGCATTAAGAGCCGAGAAGGACGGCGCTGATGCAGACAAGGCTCGACTGCAAGAAGAGCTAAACGCCTATCCAAGGAATGCCAAGCAATACATGCATCCGGAACTGAGGGTGCCAGAATCTCCTATTGTGCTTCCTGCGATAGAGAAACCTTTTGAGATCAAGTCTCAATTTATATCCTTAATTAAACGGGCTCAGTTTGAAGGGAAACCTGCTGAGTGCCCTATGGAACATATTAGAAATTTTCTTGATTTATGTGACACCATAGCTGCTGAAGGTGTCTCACTAGAATATGTTCTGTTAAAAGCTTTTAGATGGTCACTTACTGGAAAGGCCCTGAACTGGTTAGAGAGCCTACCTTCTAAGTCTATCAGGACTTGGAAAGCTTTGTATGATCAATTTCTTACAAAGTTTTTCCCTCCTGCTAAGACAACGGAGTTAAGGAAACGTATCACCACTTATCACCAGTTGCCTAATGAGACATTTGTTGAAACATGGGAAAGATTTAAAGAGATGCTTAGACAATGCCCTACTCATGGGCAACCATTATATGTATTGCAAGAAATCTTTTTCCAGGGTATCAACGCGGAGACCAAGAACCGCATCAACACACATACTGCGTGCGGTTTTATAGAGATGAACCCGACAGAGGCGTGGGAACTGTTGGACAAGCTGGCGAATTACGATGCTATGTACGGAACCCAGCAGGCTCCACAAACTCAAAAACGTCTCTATGTGCCCAATCGAGATGAAGTTGACCCCGATGTTAAAAATCAATTCTTACAAGATGAGGTCAACCGTTTGAGGAAACAGGTAAGTTTTCTGAAATCCTCTCAATCATGTCAAGAATGTGGTTCTTCTGCGCATAGCACTTCTGCTTGCACTAACATTGAGCAGGTTAGAACCGCTGAGACGATAGCTGAGATGAACTACATGAGAGGACCCTACAGGAACCAGCCTAATTATAATGACAGGTCGAACAACTATCAATCATGGGGCAATCAGAATGCAAATCATAATTACACAAGGCCCCCGCTAGATAGACCACCTGCACCATATCGACCTCCAGGCCATCAGGAGACACCATCATGGGCTCAAGAGATTAAAGAGGGCATCAATGGATTGAATAAAAGATGGGGAGAGTTCGATATTTGGAAGAAGAGTGTTGATTCCCAACTAGGAGACCTTGCTGCTCGGATTCCAAGACCACAAGGGCAACTCCCGGGTCGTACCGAAGAGAACCCTAGAGGCCAAATAGCAGCAGTACACCTTAGAAGTGGGAAGACACTACCGGAGAGAGTCCAAGCTGAAGAGAAGGAGGAACAAGATCTCGCCAGCCAGCTCGTTAACGAGCCAGCGAGAGCTAGTACCGAGCCTACAAGCCAGGATGACGAGGCTCCGAGGATTCCTGACGAGCCCAGCCCAGGTAAGTTTTCTAAACCGAGCCCTCCTCTCAATCCCAGGCTCGTTAACGACCCCACCAGGGTCGGTAACGACCCGCCAAGGACACCGAACGACCCCAGTGTCGACCCGATACTCTCACCTCTCGAGCCTAACTTGGTTCCGAGATTGGTGAAAACTCTTCCATTTCCAGTTAAGAAATCTATGGACTCTACTGAGAGTAAGTTCAAGCGTTTCGTTAAGATTCTTCAGGGCATTAATATTTCCATCCCATTCGCTGAGGCCCTAAGCGAAATGTCGGCTTACATAAAATTCTTGAAAGATATTCTTAGCAGGAAAAGATCTATTACAGAGCTGCAAGATGAGGTCAGATCCATAGCTCTTCCAGAAAAGCTTGGAGATCCTGGGAGGTTTGCAATCACAATCGGCATAGGCAACCACAAGTTCAAAGCTTTATGCGATCTTGGTGCCAGTGCTAGTCTTGTTCCACTCTCAATCTGGTCTAAAGCCAATATGGGACCACTGGAACCAGTGGATATGAATCTGTACATGGCAGATGGGTCAAGTGTCAAAGCAACAGGAGTAGTGGACGATTACCCTATTCAAGTCGGGAAATTCTTCATACCAAATGATTTTATTGTCCTTGATATGCCTGAAGACCCTCATGTCCCCATAATTCTCGGGCGACCATTCTTAGCCACGGCAGGAGCAAGAGTTGATGTGCGTAAGGGACTCCTCACTTTTGATATAGGAGAGGAACGGGTGGAATTCAATTTAGATCAGAAAGCTAACGACCCAATTGGAGTGGCACAACTAGAGTTGACTCAACCCGAACTCGACACCACAGTCCATACCGAGCCACATCTGCCGATCACTGATGCTCCCATGCACAAAGGCCCTACTACAGAGGTTACAGAAAAGTCCAAACCACCTTGGCTTGCTGACTACACCAATAACCCAGGGATATCGAGCTTACTGATAGAAGAAGAAGGTCCCAATTTAGCAATTCAAGTGCACAAAGGCAGTAAGGCTACAGGCAAGGTATCTCAAGACCCCAACATGGCCAGATATGAACCACCATGAGACTAGCAAGGGAGCTCGTCGGGCTAACGACGTTAAACATAGCGCTTACGGGAGGCAACCCGCTTTTTAGAATAGGTTTAGTTTATTTTATTTTTCCTTTTATTTCCTTTTTCTTTTTTAGATTATTTCTTAGCTTTCTTTTACTTTTCTTTTTTAGTTTAAATAGGATAAAAATAAGATTTTTTGAACTAACAAGATTTCAGGAAAAAAGGGGTCGAAATTCACTCAAGGAGGCTACGGTGGCTCGTTAACGACCCACCCAGGGTCGTTAACGACCCAGTTCGGACGAACCGATTCGTCACAATACGAGGCAGGTAAGTAACTCTAACCTAGTTAACTTTTCTAACCCTAGCCGCCATCCCCTCTATCTTTACCCCTCCTATAAAAACCCTTCTACCCCTCCCAGAATTCTACCACAATCTCTCCCACATTCACTCTCAAACCCAAAACTCTCTCAAGCCCCTTTCCCTTTTCTCCCACCGAGTCGGAAATCCCACGCTAACGACCACCGGAGACGCCATCGTTACCGGAGTTCGAAAGCTTTTCACCGTCGACAACGAGCTCGTTAACCTACCCCGATTCCGACCCTTGTCCTTTTAAATTCTCGGTTCTCCGGTATGATTTCTAAACCCTTGCTTGAATTTGCATGATTGATTAGTTATACGGTTAAAATTCATATCTTGAATCATGATTTTTAGGGAGATCGATGAGCATGCCTAAATTCTGTTCTAAAATTCTTGATTGTGCTTAGTTGTTCATGTTTTAGGTAAGATTATTCATGATAGATTAGATATTGTAACCCTTTAGTTAAGAAAGCATGAATTTTTCTTGTTCTAGATCTAAAAGTTCGAACTTTGCATGTCAAAATTCCGGGAAATTTGTAGCATGTTCGGGATGGGTAATTGAGTAAGTATGGGGTGCTTTTAACCAATGAGGGAATTGTGGAGAATAATAGAAGATCGCATGCTTGATTTGTGCTGAATTACAGGTAGATGTAATTTCGAAAATTACTGGTTTTGCTCTCGGCGGGTCGTTAACGACCCACCCGGGCTCGTTAACGACCCTGCACTTCATCCATGCTTGATCTGAGGCCAGACTCGTGAACAACCCAATTGGGTAGTTTATGAATAATTCCGAGGTTAATTTTGAGACCAAATATGGGGTCTCATATCTATTATTTTTGAGTGGATCTTATCTTGGAAAATTGTCAATTATTTTGTAGGATCCATGGCTAGTTCAAGCAGACCCGCTACCCGAGCCCAGAAGAAGAGGAGGAACCACAGGTCTCCATCTCCACCCCGGGTGGACGATGTGATTTTGAGCAGTCAAAGCCAAGTACGGCGCTACCGGGATTTCTTGGAGAAGGACCACTACACCCGATGGTTCTCGAAGTCTAGCGCCGTCTCTACGGGCATTTACACGGATGTCAAGGACGCTTTTGCCATACTTGGGGCCGCACACTTATTGAAGCAAGAGAGCTTGCCACATTATCCGACCCTCACATCCGAGTTCTTGGCCACCTTGGAGACCAACTTCTCGTCGAAGATCTCGGCGGGACGCATTCGGTTCCGGCTCGGTAACGAGGACCGTGACTTCACCATGGCGGAGTTCAATGCAATCTTGGAGCTCCCAAACCCGTCTAGAGATTATAGCTTGAAGGACTACCGAGTGACCCGCACTTGGAGCTACATCACCGGAGAGGTTCAATCCTCCACCGCGGCGCTATCCGGGGCAACCATAGTCAACCCCATCTTCCGGATCATCTTGAGAGTCCTCGCCGCACTATTCTAGCCGAAGAAGGAGTTGAACCGGTCTACAAGGACGGAGGTCGCTTGCTTCGGCACCATCCTCTTCGAGGAGCCCGACCCCTTGAATTTGGGGTACGAATGGCTCTACTACGTCGAGAAGTCCCACAAGTCCAAGGAGGTGTGGTGTGGCAATTTGGTTAGCCTCTTGGCTAAGAATCTTGGAGTGGATCTCACCCGCTACACATCGGCCCACGCTCAACTCCTCAACAAGAACTATTGGTATAGTCCGGGATTTTCGTGCAAGCCGAGGGAGGCTACAAAGTGAAGGTTCGAGATCAAGTCGTCATACCTTCCCTCGACATGTACGAGCTACTCTACGTACCGAATTGGTACAAGGTGTGGACGGGCCAGTCTTACCCATTGGAGCCAAAACCGGAGGATGAGCTCTCACTTAGGCCATGTCACACCCGGTTTGAGCGGGATGATGTGGACGAATATGAAGAAGAAGATGAGCAAGAGGATACCGAGGTCGTAGGCAATGATACCGAGGAAGCCGACACCGAGGGTGGCACTGAGGAGCTCAACTTTACAGAAGAAGACATGGAGACGGAGGAATTAGGAGGCAACATCTTCGTCAACGAGCCAACCAGGGTCGTTAACGACCATTTCCAGCCATCGCCCAACATTGTTAACGAGGCAACCAGCTTCGTTAACGAGGTGCCGCAAGCTCCTGTCGACCCTCCACCAGCTCCTGTCGACCCTCATGCATATGGCTTAATGCCTTACAACCTGGTGATGTACCAAGATCATTTCCAACCTCACTACCCACCACCTCCTCAACCCGAGTACACAGGATCGAGTATACCACCACCATGGGCCGAGGATCTTTCTGCACGGATGCAGCAGCTTCACCTCCAGACCGATCACATTCATTGGAGGATGGATAGATGGGAAACCGTCTACTCCGCACGCATGTCGAGGGAGGACGAGCGGCAACGTCAGAGAGAGGCGGAGGATGCTGAGTGTTGGAGGACGATGTATGACTTCATGGGGAACTTTGAGCACTATTTTCCTCCACAGAACTGTTGATCGAGCTCAAGATGAAGTTTCCTTTCCTTGTTTCCACTTTTGTAAGTTTTATGTCTTTCTTTTTCTTTTTAATTTTTTTGTTTTGTTTTCTATTTCTTTTCCCTCTTCTTGTTATTTTTCTTACAGTGGGGACACTGTAATTTTAAGTATGGGGTGGGAAGAAAGTAGAAAAATTATGTCCTAGGTGTTTTTATGTTCTATGTAGTTGTTACTTTGTTAAATCGAAAAAAACCAAAAAAAAAAAATAATTGAAAATTTTGAAAAATTCAAAAAAAAGAGTTTAGAATTGATAGATATTCCTTCTTAAAAAGTTCTATGATAGCAATCACTAGTTTGATCATATAATTCCTTAAAAACATGTCTTGAAAGTATAGCCGGATTCTTAAAAATTGAAATTATTGTTTTATCAGAAAGGAATAGCATTAGATGAAATTGAGCACATATACTTTATAGCATAGATGATGCAATCCAACAAAACTTACCTTGTGAGAGATAATTTTTGGCCTTATAGGGAGAACATTTATAAATCCCTCTTCTTTTTTTGTGTGATTTACTCTCCTTATGCATATTATCTCTTGGAATTGTGATGGTTATCTATTTCTTGAGACCCTTATAAGATTTTTTAGTTCATTACTTGTGAAGATCATATGATAGAGAACTTATTTTTATGAGCCCTATTATCCCCTATCTACCTTTACATTATTCCTTCTTTTGATAACCAATTCTGGCTTGAAACCTTTTATTTTTAGCTCCACAAAAATTGTTCCCTAGCCGAGATAAGCTTGACCCTATCCGGGAATTAGGACTTAGATTGGAGAGGTAAAGTCTTGTGTTTTGTTGAAAAGAAAAGAGTTTCTATTCGCTTGAATTAAAGGTTATTTGGGAAGGGTAGATTGGAAGTCTCTTGTTATTTTATGTGAGAAAGGTCTCTTGATTAAAAAAATATGCACAAAATAAAGCTTGAAGGGAAGAAAATGTATACGGTGGATCGTTAACGACCCTGATGTGGGTTCGTTAACGAGGCAGAGAAAAAAAATGAAATAAAAAAGGAGAAAGAGGAATAGTTGAGGTGCATTTGTGTTAAAGATAATATCAAGAGATTCTTTTATTTTTGGTTATGAGACTTTCTGGGATGATAAATGGGTGAGTGAAAATAAATGTGCATAATATGAGAGTAAGTTTGGTATGTTATCTTATATGAGAGTTTTGATGTTATGTGTGAGTTTTTAGGAGTCTTTGATTCCCGGATATTATTAGCACCACATGACCAAAATATTTCCATGCCCTATTGTTATTACCAAGCCCCATTACAACCCGGCCGAATGGAAGCTTCTATGAAGTTTTTCATTGAGCCTAAGTTCTCTTGATGATTCTTTGCTTGTTTTGACAAATCTTGGGTGGAGAGTATTGGTGATATAAGTTCCAATTTCTATGAGTTTTTGTATATAGGATGAGTTGAGAGATTGAAATTATAAGCCCAAACACATGAGAGTTGAGTGAAACACATTATATCCCTTGAGAGGTTGGATTGTATTATTTTATGTCTATTTAAGTGCATATATGTGTGAGGATGTTAATAGTCTTTTGCTATAATTTTCTTATGTGTAGATGTTGCTTTTTGAAGATCGCTATGTCTTGATAAGCATGATTTGTTTTGGTTTTGGTTAATATCTTGATTATTGTTTGAGGACAAGCAAGTCTAAGTATGGGTATTTTGATGTTTGTATTTTTGGTATAGTTTTTGATAGGTTTTCTTTGATTATTAGGATTAATTTTGTCTAGTTTAGGTTTAGTTTTGAGTGTTTTTAGTTAGTTTTGCATAAATTTGCGAAAAGGGTGGAATCTACGCTATTTTGTGTATTTTGCAGGTTTTAGCTAGGAAAGGAGCTAAATGGAGCTAAATTTGGAGCATCACAGTGAAGGACGGAAAAATGCAAGATTTAAGAAGTCGAAGCTCAAGAGATCGAGAGGAGGTGTTGAAGAAAACATAACCCCAGGCTCGTTAACGAGGCTGTGAAGGGTCGTTAACGAGGCCACGAAGAAGAAGATTTCAGAGTATTATCTTATTATTCACCGATCCTGAGCGGGAATTTATTTCCGTATCGGTTGAGTATTTTTTTAGAATCTTTATGGGTGATCAGAATATGTATTTTAGGGTTTATATCTTTCTAGATTTTATTTCTATCTTTTAGAGATTGTTTCTATCTTTTTAGGAAAGTTTTTATCTTTTAGCCTTTTTAGTTTTTTAGGATTTTCTATAAATACCCTTCTATCTAGCATAGAAAGGAAGGCCGAATTTTGGAGGAGAGTTTTAGAGCTAGTTTTGGAGGAGAAGGAAGGCCGAAGGAGAGGCTGCCGGATCGGAAGTCAGTGACGAGGTTCGGTGACGACGGTTTCCGAGGTTCGTTGATCGAGTTTGTGGTTCGGTGATTGTTTTGTTTTGGTTTTTCTCTGATTCTCTGTAAGACGATATTTTTGTTATTAATTAAAGTTTGAATTTTGTTTCAATGTTTGTTTTTATTGAATTTTAGTTTGTTTATCATGAGTAGTGAGTAGTCTATTTTTCTAGGGTCGGGGTTAAGCCCGGCATAGTTGAGCATGTTTGATGAAATAAGATAGTGTTTTGAATGCCTTTTATCTTTATTGAAATTGTTTGTTTTGCTTAATACCGAAACGGGAGTTGAGGTAATTTGAGTTTTAACTTGATTGAAAGAGAAAGTTAGTAACTTGAAGGTTGATATTGTTTGCAAACGGAAGTTTCAAGCTTTAGATCCAAAACAAGCAATTGAGTGAGTTAGTTTATGAAAGTAGATTAATTTACTTGTCTAGTCAATGAAAGTTGATGACTCTATCTATTTAAAGGCATGATCTATCTTCTTACGAATTCTTATGCTTGGCTATGTTGTGGTGTCCCTTATCCTAGATATTTGTTTTTATTGAATTATTTCTGATAAATCTTCGTTGCTGAATGCTTGCTTTGGTACCGAGTGTTAGTTAGAATTTTATTAGCTCGTTAATTGGTGTTTTTGTGTTCGGTGGTTCGGTAACGATCCTGACAAGGTCGTTAACGAGGCATTTCGTGAGTGTATTGCTTGATTTTATTTGAATTTTTATTAGATTGATAGACAAACAACCTTGCTTCCTGTGGAACGATCCTGACTCCACTGTACTCAGCGGGGTCTTGACTTACAAATTTATTTGTTGGCCGAGAAACCCTATCAACAGTAGAACGCAGCTCGCTCGACGGCAGAACCGCTATACCGCGATCGGTTCAATGTGCGGTTGTTGCTCCAAGCCCGGATCGCTCTGGCGACACAACTCTCGGGACAACGGAAATTAATAAAGAACTTGGCAAATATGGACATCGGCGTCGATCTTTTGGCAGTGGCGTCGATCAAATTCGCACTGGTACGGTGTACGAGGTCTAGCACAAAGTTCGTTCCTTTCTTTGCTTGGATTTGCAC
The DNA here is from genome assembly GCA_964016875.1 of Fallopia convolvulus. NCBI lineage: Eukaryota > Viridiplantae > Streptophyta > Magnoliopsida > Caryophyllales > Polygonaceae > Fallopia > Fallopia convolvulus. Next base: position 31,424,642 of record OZ024736.1, read on the forward strand.
ACAAAGGGAGAGGAGAAGCAAAGGTCTATTGGCCGTGATTTAACGAAACGACAACGAGAGAGAGATGAGATTGGTTCTTGGTTTCAAGAGGCAGAAGATTGGTTTCAAAGGGCTAGATGCTCGGTGATAAGAAGATAAGAAAAGATTAATTTAAGTTAATCTTCTAACTAATTATGAGATAGGATTATTTTTTTTGATTAGGTGAGAATTAGGACGTACCCCTTACGGAGAGCGTCCTAAAGCATCCTTACAGATGAGAACCTTAAGTTCTGCATGATTCCTAATACACTCAATAGGGAGACTGTGACCCAGCTTAGCGATTTTGTTGGCCACAATATTACACTCTCTTGGAATATAATTAATATTAATATCTTGAGCACCGTGAAGGAAATCAAGATATCTGAGATAACTAACTCAATTTCCCAAGGACATCTATTTTTCCCCTGGATTGCATTGATTACTTGTAGGTTGTCACTTTCAATTTCAACCTTTTTCAGGTTCATTTTCCTTGCCTCTTTAATTGCCTCTCTAAGGGTCAAGGCTTCAGCTTTTAGTATTGAAATTCGACCAAAATTTCGCACCATCATATCAACTACTTGTCCAATTTGATCTCTTATAATAATTCCTCCTGATGCATGCTCGTTTACCAGTCTGGATGCATTAACGTTTATTTTATAAATCCTTCCTTTGGTCTTTTCCAATCTTTGGTTGATTGGGTTTTTCGTTTCTTGGGCTTATGAGATATTGTCACATTTCATTCTTCGTCTTCGGCCCATTGTCTCGATCTCTCCCAATTGCCCAATTGTGTCGGGACGTAGTTTGCTAAATCAGGAATGTCATCATAACGATCTTGTTGGAATATCAGTTTGTTTCTTTGATGCCAAACACACCACCACACCACAACGACTATAGTGAACCCCTTCTTGTCAAGGATTTGGTACATGTCATTTAGTATTTGTCTTGGTGTTTTGTCATTGGTATTAAAGCCCTAAACATGGCCAAAGGCCCCATGCGATTTAAAAAAAGTAAAAAGATTTTAATTAGTTAATTAATTTATAAAAAGATTCTAAGGGTAATTCTAGCTCTTTACTATTATATAATTCTCTATTTGGAGTTACTTGCATACCATGTAAGACAGTTACTTGTAAAACAAGGAAGTCATTTTCCAGCATTAGAAGGGTAAAGTCTGGAAAAGTGAAGCCCAACTATTATATAGCCTAAACTAAAATCGATAAATTCGAATTTCAACTAAGGAAGTTGCAAAGTATAAACTAACAAATGATATATCATAATGTTAGGGTTCAATATGTACTAACCAATTCATTATCAAGAAGAGAAACATTGCACACGGAAGAGGATTACTCCGACGAATATGATGACCCGCTAAATGTGACGTCTCTGTGGCCCCGCTACTCATAGTCGACATCTTAGGAGAATGTATTTTTTCGTATATGCTCTCTTGTTTAGTGGAATTAACAATTGAAAGTGAATAGTGAAAACCCACAAACCTCGTAAAAAAGCGAATTCTGTCGGGTAAAACAGTGTTCTTGTGCGAGTTTCAAAACCGCACAAGAGCACCGTTTTTTCAAAAAATTATGGGTGGTTTTTCAAATCTTTTGTTCGGGTTTTAAACCCGCCCATAATTTGTGCTATTTATTTGTGCGGAACGGGAACCCGCCCATAAAGACTGATTTTAACCGAACTTGGTGTTAATTTTTGTACGGTTTCAGAATCCATTCATGGTTTTTCTAAAATCCGATTTTTTTTGTGCGGGTTACGAATCTGTCTATATTAGAGTGCGCAACAACGTAAAATTGAGAGTGTGCAAACTAAGGGTAGAATTTAAGGGTAGTTTTGTGTATTTTTTTCTTGACAATGGTCTCCTTAGTTTAAGAAATTCAGACTTTTCATACTTTTCTCGTGGCCCACTTGTCTGCTTTCGATCTCTCGTCAGTCATCCCCGCCCTTGTCTCTCGTCACTTGTTCGTTCTCATTGTTTAGGGTTTTCCCTCTCTCTCCTCTCCCTTTCCTGATTTACTCATCAATCTCAACCTTTCGCTCTCCACCACGTCAATCTCTCTCCTTCACCACAATTTAAAATAGGGATTTCGATCTATCTTCATCTTCAAAGCTCCAATTGAACCTCTAGCTGCTTCCCACATCTCTCCCTCTTTTGATTAGGTTTCTAGCTTTTGACCATGTTTTGGAAGCTCGGTTCGTTGTCTGCTTCATCACCCGTGAGTTGAGCAAAAAATAGTTGCTTTACTTGTTATTATTATTTTTCTTCGAGTTTTTTTTTTGTAAATTGCTAATTACCCTTTGAATTGATGGCACCGAGCTAGTTTATTGCTTCTAATCCATTCTTTCGCTACTTTGATGAAAATGTGCTGGATTAGCATCGTTGACGTGTTTAGTTGCATGGATTTGTGGGTTTTTAATGTGTCTGTATAGCTGGTGCTGTTGAATTAATAGTGTTTATTCTGCCGCTATTTTTCCAGGATTGTTACACTGCACTAGTTCCCTCCCCCATCTTTCTATTTCGGTTTGCCAGTAATGATTGTCTATGCTAAGATGATTATTTGGATTTTGTCTGGCGGGCTTTTCAGATTCACTTGATCATTTTGAGTAATTATGTTACATAGCAATAGAAATATCCTCTTACCCGCTACAATGAAAGCAAAAACCCGTCAAAGAACCTCTTTTCTCATGGTCACATCAAAGTGAAAAACCTCATGTACTTTTTATAAATATTAATGACCCTTAGGCATTATGTATTCTAGGACTTGGAGCCCATCGAACTCCTATAAGACTCTCTATAGTTGCTCTTGAGACTTCCGTACCATCTTTTCTAGCATGACATAAATATATTTCTTTACTTTGACTGTTAGATAGTTGTTATTATGACCTGTCCAAAATTGAGTTATTTAACCTTGCTTGTGTAAGCAGATATATTTGATGTGGATGTACAATGGTTATACCATGATATATTATATGATTTTTCATCTTTAATGTTGAGGTCTAGAAGAACTGTACTTTAAAGCATGAGGAAATCAGAAAAAGTTTGGTTTTGGAGACAACATTTTCTTCACGTAGAAGAATTCAATATTTCAACAATAGCCATATGAATTGAAATGAAGGGGCTTAGATCCACATGATAGATGGAGAGGCTTTAGGTTTATTTTTGTGAAGTGCACAAAGTTTATATTAATTTTGTTATCTGCTGACGCATGGATCTTATTATATCAAGGCTCTACAATATGCATCCTGAAGAAAGAGAATTTTGCTTAATTGTGACCATAGATTTAAATTTTATTCCAAATTTGGATGTGTCAGGATGAATAGTTTACTAGCTGGAATTAAAATTACTTTATAGAGACCAAAGTAAATTAAGCTATTATTGTCACATAGCTGAATTTCAGTTTTTCTTGGGGTCTATCGGGCGTACCCCCTTTCCCTCGGGCAGGGGTACCCCCATCTTGACCCCCCAGATTCCGCTGTAGCGGAGCCTCACTAGGTCAATGATGATGATGATGATGACGGCGACGATGATGATGAGAGACCAAAGTAGTAAAAGCTTTTTGTTCAGTTATATTGTTGTCTGCTTGGTCTTCTTTAAGTGTCTGCTCTGTCCTGTGGAGTGAGAACGTGGCAGTTAGAACCACTTCTAAATTTAATCTAAAAGGACCTTGTGTTTGTTCTTTCCTTCTTGAATATATAAAAATATTTTGTGTTTCTCTAGGTTGATGCGGTATTAGACAAGGATAATTTCACCTTGGAAGAGCTTCTGGAAGAAGAAGAAATAATCCAAGAATGCAAAGCTCTTAATAGCCGTCTCATTAATTTGTAATAAATATCTTTACCATTTGATTCATTTGATCTATCCTTCAATACAAAAATATGGGTCATAATTGAGGTTTATAAACATACATAGTCTACGAGATAGAACACAAGTGGAGCAGTTGCTGCGGTACATTATTGAAGATCCTTCTGAAGACGCTGATAGCAGAAGAACCTTCAGGTATGATATTTCTTGTGATAAAGATTGTACATGAAATACATTTCAATGCTTAAAATTAACACCCAGGTATCAATATACAAAATAAAAAGAGAAATTTCTACCAACCAAATAATTTTTTGTTTTAAATCTCTTTATTCTTAAAGTAGAAGGCAAAATGCTTAGATGTCTGCTCTTCTAACTCTTTACTGAAAGTTGGGTTATTATTGTAGCCATCTCATCAGTTTTGGCTTTATATAGACGTCATTTAAGATGCCTGTTGGTATTGTAATTCGTGGTTAGAGAATTCGTTTGTTAGTTACCCTATAAATTCTTTGTATGATTGGCCTTGGTATTGTTAACCCAATAATTTACAAGGGCTCATTTAGTGATCATATGGAAAGGAGTGATGATGTGAGATTGCGAAAATGGCTATTTTTCATTTTTAGTCATCATATATTGTTACAGTTGACATGGAAATATGAATTACAAAATGCTATAGAAGCATTTGTCTTGTAGAGGAGTCTATTTCAATGTTACTGTTTACCAATAAGTCTTTATAAGACATGTTTCTAGGTTTTGTAGTTAGTAAACAGACTTTTTATGCTTTGTGTTATGCATTTTGAGTTGTTAAAGCATCACTGTTGCTGTCATAGTTGAGAATGTTGATTTGTGAATGATGGCTTGGACTTGCAAAATTTAGATGAAATAGGATGAAGTGCCAACTAGCTGAATTTTATTTTCCCTGTTTGCATTTTAAAGTCCCAACTGGCTGCTCATTTTTAATAGTAGTGCTACCTTCTAGTTTCTTGATTACATAATATTAAATTTGTTCTTTTCTTTTGTAAAATAGGTTCCCATTTGTTGCATGTGAAGTCTTTGCTTGTGAAATTGATGTTATTTTGAGGACTTTGGTGGAAGAAGAGGAGGTAAGAAAATCAGTTGCTGAGTTGCATACTTGCATGGTGTCAAATTATTTTTAGAAGTTTGATAATGAATGCTTATATGATATAATTTGCTTGTCTTGTGCTTGCAGCTTATGGACCTATTGTTTTCGTTTTTGGATCCAAACCGACCTCACAGCCCCTTGCTTTCTGGTTATTTTAGTAAGGTACATTTCATACTCACGTTTCTATTAAATGACTGCTTCTGCTTCCATAACTGATTATGATGGCGGAGCGGGAACATAGCTGAAAGCTGTGCATAGGGCCTCTTCTATTCAATGTTTTTCTAATGCACTGTATGTTGGCATAGGTTGTTGTTTCCCTCATGCTAAGGAAGACTGTTCCACTCATGAATTATGTTGAAGTAAGTATATATTTTGGCTTATCTTTTTAGCTTACTGGTGTATCAAATGTTCTCTCTTCTTTTGCTTGCTAGAATTTTCACTGTTAATTAGATGTTTCATAATAAAGAATGTAATCTTCACGGTTGGTGTTTGATTGGCATCACAATAGAGGCTTGGCATGTGAGTTGTGTTTCCTACCTGGATACTTCTAGGTATCTTTTGACATGTGACAAGCTCCTTTGACTCTGAAGCTGATTCAGTCACTCCTGCATGCCTATAATCCGTTTCCAGAAAAAAGAGAGGCATTTTGGCTTTCTCGTAAATATAATGTATGTTTAGGGAAACATTTGTAAAGGAGTGATGCATCAGCTTCCAAGCTAAATTCTATTTAAGTGTGGGTTTGGTAGAAACAATGGGGTGCACTTGCCTGTTAAGATTAACGAATGTTTATGGGAACATTTGTAAAGCAGTAACCAAATCAACTTCTAAACTAAATACCATTAAGTATGTATTAGGGTCTAGGGTTTAAGAGTTAGGAAGTTGCTGTGTGCGTTTTCACCCCTTGCTGGCTTTAATATGGATATGTGTGTTGTACTGTCGTATGTGCTCTTTTGCTTTGGGTGTTCTTTTCATGTCTCTCTCTTGCCGTTTGACTTTGCGTACTCTAGGTTTATCGTAAACATCTTCTCGACTTGTTTTGTGTACAACTCTGACCCCCAGACCCAGAGTGCACGGGATTCACTGGGTAGATGTTGTAAGTATGGGTTAGGTACTTAGGTAGATTCAATGAGGTGCACTTGCTTGTAAGGACTAAGGCGAAAGGGATTTAGCCTACTAGGAAGAATTGAATCTGTGTGAGCCATTGTAATTATAACTTATGATGTGTTTCAACTCTGATAAAAAAAGTGTCCATGGCGAAGTCTTGATGAAATGTGCAACAAAAAATGAGAAGAATTGACCACTCAATTGTCTCAAGGTGATCAAAGTGAACACATGCTTCAAGTATACTAAAATAAAAAGAGTTGACTTATATGCTGCCACTATCTTAAGATTGTTTTTGCTTGTTTGGTTTAATGTTTCTTGATATGTTATTGATATTAAGTGTTTTTTGACAGGCGCACCAGGATATTATCCGCCAATTAGTTGATTTGATTGGAATCACGTCTATTATGGAGGTCATGAATGTTATCTCTCTTATTTTTTTACTTTATTATGTAGTTTCTTCTTTCAAATTTCTACTCTGGAAAGCTTCATCTGACATACTTTGGGAACACTTGCCTGGGCTGTAAACAGGTTTTGGTTCGCCTTGTAGGGGCTGATGACCATGTTTATCCTAGTTATCTGGATGTAATCCAGTGGTTGTCTGACAGCAATCTGCTAGAGATGATTGTGGATAAATTGAGTTCATCTGTAAGTAGAGGCTTTTCTTTTTTATTTGATCCCTTTGTAAGCCGCTGGTTCTATAATTTGTTAACTTGTGCAATCTGAATCTATCTTGACTTGTCCTTAGTATCTTGTCCTTACTTGATGACTGGCAGGCTGAACCACCCTCTCTTAGTTTGTGAAATTTTCATTCGTGGTGTGCATTGTTACATTGCTAATGCTCAGCAACAAAGCAGTTATAATTCACTGTAGACGTGTGTTCTCAAAGAAAGTATGTTGTGTAGCCTTGGCATCCTTACTTGTTTCCCTGTTCCCATCTTTTTTTTTCTTCCATGGCTCAGAGTCCTCCTGAAGTTCAAGCTAATGCTGCAGAGACTCTATGTGCTATTACTCGCAATGCAGGGTCATCCCTTGCCACAAAACTATCCAGTCCAAGGTTTATTTTGATGATATTTTCTTGCTATACATCGAATACTTGCTCATTTCTCTTACTGTGCATGTATTCACTAAGTCATGTCCTTCTTAATAGTTTTGTTGTGAGGATTCTTGGTCATGCTCTTGAAGAATCACATTCCAGATCCGGTCTGGTTCATTCATTGTCTGTATGTATATCACTGCTCGATCCAAGAAAATCATTTTCATCTTGGATTCATTCTGTACGAGGTCAACATATGTATGAAGCTCCCATCACAGTAAATGTGGATACTGTTAATGCAATGCTACCTAAACTAGGTTGGTGTTAAAATGATTTGTTTTGTAGATTGCCTGTTCAAAATCATTTACTGCATTATAGATTCTACGCTTGAAGCGCTTCAATTTATCTTCTTTTTGTTGTTTTCTTAGTTCTGAATTATAGGCATCATCACTTTATTTTTTATGTGATTTGTTGTTTGCCTAAACCTAAATATTCTGCGTCTTTTGATTTTGCTTGAAACTTTTGTGCAGGTGATCTTCTTTTGCTTTTAAATCTCTCAACTGATGATAAAGTTTTGCCTATGCCTTATGGTGAGTTAAGACCTCCTCTTGGAAAGCATCGACTTAAGGTTAGTCTATTACCTTCCTTTTAAACTTTACATACTATTGTGTATATTTATTCTCATATCCTTTCTCACATTTGATAATGGTGCTTGGTTATCAACGCTTTCTTCCAGTTGCAATTTATTTGCTTAGACCCAATTAATATTTTTCTATTTTTTCATAATAAATTTCTCTAGCCTGTATTCAAATTATTCTGTAATGAAGATATCAATATTATGTGTGCCTAGTGCCTAACATGACTTTATGTGAGCTCTAAATATAAAAGATCCTTGTTGCTGTTGTTGTGCACCATATAAGACTTTCTGGCATCCAATATAATCACAGGAAGGGACTAATATCAACTATAAAGTTCCCAAAATATGTTCAAAGTTCTATTTGAACTGCTGCTGCATATCTTTTGCCTACAGTTTTTTTTTTCATATCTATTCCTGCCTACAGTTTTTTCCTATCTATTCCTGCAATCATATCTTTTGCCTCTATCTATGCCTTTGAGCATGATTTGTTCTAAATAACTGATTTCAGATTGTGGAGTTCATTGCTATTTTGTTGAAAGCTGGCAATGTAGCTGCTGAAGAAGAATTGGTCAAATCAGGGACCATTAAGAGAGTGCTGGATCTCTTTTTTGAGTAAGCAGTCATTACAATTCTATTTCCGACTCTTTGTAGTTTAAAACAATTATTTAATTATTATAAATGAACCCTACTGCCCTAGTAGAGCAATAGTGGATATACAATTTTTTATTACGTAAGAATATAATTTCTTGGATCTATATACAGAAACTTTTTGTTTCAGGGTCTGTCATTTGCAACTGTAGTTATTTACAGTATATCATAAAACTAAAATTCATGAGAAAATTGTTAGTTTTGGTGAGCCCTTTAAGATCGGATTTTGGTTGGATCCTGCCAAAGACTGAAAATAAATGAAAATTTTGTGATGGGCGAAGGCAATGGCTTTTACTGTAGGGGTTTGGTCCTGAATTATATGTTACTTAATAGGTATACCGATTGTAGGTACCCATACAATAATGCATTACATCATCATGTTGAGAGCATAGTGCTGTCGTGCATGGAAAGCAAGAATGATAACATCATTGATCATCTCTTTAAAGAGTGTGATTTGATTAATAAAATTCTCCAAGCAGACACACATCCAGTGCTTTCATGTAATCTAACTCAGGTACGTACATGTTCTCACCTTTCTATAGTAATATCATATTAATCATGTCATCCATGAGGTATATACAGGATGAAGGCTGTAGCAAGAAATGATATCTCATCCTTGGTTTGTCGCTCATGATCTTATGATAAATCATGGTTAGGACTTTTGATTTGTAGATACTTTTCCTATAATCTATGTACACCAAAGGTGATTCCTGACCTGTTCTATCATTAATGGGTACCGTGCCTCTAAATTTACAATTTTTTTTCCTAGTTATCATATATAAGTTTATTTTGCATAGCTTAAGCCATACAAACTCATCTTATGACAGGTTTTCACTGATACCAAACTATTTCTCTTTGAAATGTACCCAATTCTGAAACTCTATATTCTCCAATTTCTAATTACATTTAACTCCAACATTACGTGTTAATACTAAGTTTTTCAGTTAAAATTATAATAGAATTAAAAAAAAAAATTGCATTGAATCACATTAATAGACGTGGAAAGTGATCTATTCAGAAAACAGTTTCTTGCCTAATACGTTAAAAGAAAAGAATATGGATCCTTGACCAACCAGTCTATTTGCATCACTACTAGGTCAGTTTGGATGGCCAAACACAAATATGCTGGGTTGGTCGAATCTCAGGATGAAAGGGTGCAGTGTTGTGGTGGATGGTGGTGGAGTTTGATAAGAGGCTGGTAACTCTGCACGCTCTTGATGGTGGAAGATAGGATTATTGTAGGATCATGCAAATAAAAATGAGCTAGGGCACCTGTGGATGCAGGCTGGGGTTTGATGGGCTTTAGGGTCTTTTTGGAGCAAATTTGGGTTTGAGGTGGGCCTAGCTAGAAAAAAAGTATCACTTTGTAGGAATTGTTTTCCATTTGTATAAAAGGTATCTTACAAAATTTAAATAAGTACCTAGACAAAAAAAACTAGAAGATAGAACTAGCAACAATGTTTTAAGCCTCTTTTTTCTTCCTCAGTGGTGGCAAGCTAGTATTATGCTCCGTGGGCTCCATCTTGTTGCAATTTATGGTCCAAAGTAACTTGTACGTGACTTCTACATGATCTACAGAAACCTTGGATTTTATTTAATGCCCCCTTGTTAAAGGAAAAGTATCTACAAATCAAAGGTCCTATGAAACTTTATAGTTAGACCTTAATATTACATTTTTAATGCAGCCAACTACACCCGCTTCTGGGAAGAAACTGCCACGGGCTGGGAATCTTGGACATATCACCCGCATGTCTAACAAAATTCTTCAACTGGGACAGAACAACAGGCTTATCCAGAGTTATCTGCAGGTGATTTCTAATTTTCTATACCTTGGCTTGCAAGGACTTAATCCAACTTTTTATGTATCCCACAAAATGATGTTGTTATGCTTAATGATAAATCTAGTTTTACAGATGTCAACGACAACTACTACTACTTAGTATAACCCGCTTGAGCAGGGTCTGGGGGGTTGGGTTGTACGCAACCCTTCCCTGAATAAGTCAGGAGGGTGTTTCCGACCACAAAATGATATCATTTAAATATTTTTATGAACTTTTTATGTTACTTATATGTTCTTACATTCTCAGAAAATTCTTCACCATATTCATTGTTATTTGCTGCATTTACCTTCTTGATGTTTTGATCTGCCATATTATCTATTTTCTTGAAGATATCATTGCTGTTTTTTAGGTTCTGTCATTACAGTGTTCGTCTTCTTGTCACTTAAAAGGCATTAGTGTTTGTGTGTGAAGGAAATTATACTGCATGCTGAAATGATACAATCTATCTATTACTAATAACTAAAGCCGGAGCAATTTCTGCCACCACGTTGCGCCACATCACCCTTTTATTAAAATAATAATTTTAAATAGTTAATTATGCAAAAAAATTATCTCCAAGCAAACATAAAGATAAAATAATATTTGTAAAAATTTATCCACAAATAAACATAAAGATAAAATAATATTAGTAGATTTGACCAATATAGATAAAAAGGACATTATATTTATTATATTTGTAAGAGATAAGAAAAAATATGTACACGTGATCACATATATATCTTAGAAATAAAAATATATCTTAGAAATAAAAATAGTCATATCTATCAATAACTAATTAACTATATATTAAAATTATAACTTTTCTAGCCACCATATTAATTTTGGCACCACCTTATATTAAAAAAATTATTTATATTATTTTTTTCCAATTAAATTCTTTTCTATTTATTTATGTGGAAAAAATTGATTCAAATTTTAATTAAAAATAACGAAAATTATTTTATCTTTATATTTTTATCAATTTATAAAAAAATATTTATCTTAAATAAAATTTTGATAAAAAAAGTAAATTTTTTAAATATCTATATAATTACTTGCATAAATTAAATTTTTATAAAAAATTATATTATATTTTCCTCAATTTTCTTTTTGGATTGTTTATGTAAATATAGAAGATTTTTTATATTTAAAAAATTCTATATTTTTTTATCCATTTTTATTAATTATTTTTTTAACTTTTTATTGAAAAGATTTTTAAAGAATTGAAATTGATTAATTTTTTTAAGAATTTACATTATTTTTGGTTTTTTATTTGTTTTTGTATATTTACTTTATTCATATTATATTTATAATATATCTAAAAATTGTTGAGTCGTAGTCGTGCATGGCACGACGGGTACAACTACTTGCTTTTAAAAGTCATAGTTGGCATGCTAATATATTCATTTTGTTCAGGAAAATGGTGAATGGAATGAGTGGCAGACTACTGTGTTACAGGAAAGAAACAGGGTTTGGAATGTCTACCGATGGGATTGTGGGTATGCATCTGCTCTTTAGATTATCATTTTATAATGCGGTTTCTTTTTGTTTTCCTATACAATTATCCTAAGATGTCTACTGATGGGATTGTGGGTATCCATCTGCTCTTTAGATTATCATTTTATAATGCGGTTTCTGTTTTCCTATACAATTATCCTAAGATGTCTACTGATGGGATTGTGGGTATGCATTTGTTCTTTAGATTATCATTTTATAATGCGGTTTCTTGTTGTTTTCCTATACAGTTATCCTAAGATGGGTTGTGGTATTGCACCTGTTTGGGCTTTAAGGGTCAATGCAGGATTTAATACAATTTAACGCAAAATAATGCATTAAATGGTGTAATCCAAACGCACCATGAGACATTCTTCAAATGAAGAATGCCATAGGTTACAAATTTACAAATATCATAATGTTATTGTAAGACTTTCTTCGAATGAAGTATAGACATATGTTGCAAATTCACACTGTCATGCTTGCCTTAGGTTCTTAGACTTTCTTCAAATGAAGAATGGCGTAAGCTCGTCAATGTTCTTTGCACTGTTTTATCCTTTGAGCAGTTTCGTGTATAGTTAGCTAGTCTGGATACAAAACTAGTTTTGCATATTCTGTGAAACATTACTGGTGCACTGTATCAAGTGCTTCCTTAACCTGGTGGTTTCTCTTGATCATTTTGTCTATTCAATAGACAATTTTTCCAAAATGATGTAGTGCTTGGATGATTTTTTGGGGCACGAAAATAAGGACTGCCAAAAACTGAATTTAATGGAGATCATTTTGTTCTCTTAGCATCTTAACTGTATTTGGTTTCTTTCAATCTATGATCAACTGAAGTTTATTTGTGCAAGAAGTGCCCACTATCTGTGATAATTTCTTGTTTTTTTTTTTTCCTAAGTGGTTTCGTAACATTGATTCTAAAAAGGTTTTGTTGAGTTCTTGTTAAAGTGTCTGGAACCAAATAAATTACTGTTGCTCAATGTATATGTGATTAATTAACTAGTCTCTGGTTCTAAAAAGGATTTTTTTTTTTTGAGTTGTTTTCCTTTCTGATTTAACCTTTAGAGTTTCTGTTTTGTTTTTTTCCATTATTCTTAACTTGAGGGTCCAGTTGTAACAAATCTTTCTTTTTACATTAATAAGATCTTATTCCCTTCTCCATAGTTTAACACTCTACTTGTGGCAGGCGTCCAACTGCATTGCTTGATAGAACAAGGGACAGTGATGATGATATTCTTCACAGTAGAGATTATGATATACCTGCTCTATCTAATAATCTGAGCCAGGTTTGCCTGAACCTATTTGTTTATTATTCAACAATGTACTTCTCTGCACTAAGGTAATCTTAATGCCAATCTGGTTATTGCAGGACAATGGAACTATGGAGCGAGAAGATGAGGTATATCTTGCACACTGCTTGCTTACTGTGCTCTCATCTTCTTGGTTAATATATTATACACACGCGCACCCGCGCACACATACACACACCCACTCACACTCCATTGCCCTGTATGTTATTTTGTTTGAAATAGAAAAAATCATGTTGAATGCAGGATGTCTACTTTGACGATGATTCTGCTGAAGTCGTGATATCTTCTTTACGGCTTGGTGATGACCAAGGGAGGTGGGTTAAAAGTTAAAACTCATTTGGCCCTTCATTTGATTGCTACTATAAACCTTGCATTCATAATTCTTTGATTATTATCCAAGTTATAAACTTATAATGGTATGTGTATTTTAACATTGCAGTTTGTTTACAAACTCAAATTGGTTTACTTTCCGGGACGAAAGTATTGACGATACTTCTGAGCTCTCTGACAAGATGGATGAGATCAACTTGAATGACAACACACTTTCTGGTGACAATAGCAGTAGTGATGACGAGGTTGTAGTAGACGAGGATGAAGAACAGTTGGTCGAAACCAATGATCACAATTCCACAATCCAAAATTCAAGCTCTGATGACCCTGAGAAAATGATCATGGACAGGGAAGTGGGCCCTACACCTATTATAAAACAAGTTGACCAGGCAACTCCAAATCCTGTTATTTCATCCAGCTCTACTGAAAACGGTACTTCTAATCCAGAGGCTAATGAAGTGTCTTTAGCCCATGCGGATAACACTAGCAAGATAATCACAACTGCCACATCTTTGTTTGAAGAGGATGTTGAGTTTGTGGGAGTTGAACCAGAAGGTACAGAAAAGGCCATGGATCAGGCTTTGAAGGAAGGAATAGTAGGGGAAGCGGGGCCCATGAAGAGGAATCCGAATGGCTCGGTAGAGGAAAACACTCCCACCGATGACAGCTCAGCAGGGATGAAGAAGGAATTCAATGATTCAAATTATTGGAGGGTTGAGCAAGAGGTTGCTGTTCTTGAGTGAGGTTGGATTGACTCCATTGGTAAGTTCTCTTATTCCTCTTGAGAAGACACATGTGTACAGTATAATTTTGGGTCTTTTTGTTTTTCGTTTCCCTTGTTTGATTGAAGGATTAAATTATTACTGATGAACAGCGTCATTTGCTGTTTTAGTGTGTTCTATATATGATTGCAGCAATTTTGTGTATCCAGAAAATGCAAACTTGCCGGTTTGGAGTCGGTGTTTCTGACATTCTGTGGTATTAGTAGATTCTTGAGCTGTGAGTTTAGAGAGGAGTTTCCCACATCGAATATTTGAAAGCAATCGAAGTTTTGGTCTGTTGGGCCTTCTTGGGCCACTCTCTCTTTTTTTTTATATTATATTCCCATATCGAAATTTTGATGACAAATATTATCCTTTATAAGCACGGAAGCACATGTGTAATTGCCCAAGTGGGGGGCATTAGGGGATGTTGGGGCTTAGCTTGCCGGGTCGGATGCGGGTTTGCAATAATTGACCCGCCCTCTCCAAGTTAAAAAGGAACTCTTGTGAATAGTTGGGTTATGGATCAGTGGCGGATCCGGAGCCCCTCTCATCCTGATTTTGCTGGGGCTGTGGGGACCACCATCCCCTTTTTTTTATGATTTATGATTATATTTCCACATCGAAGTGTTTAAACCAATTAAATGATAATAGAGATTTTAGATCAATTAAATTATATATGAATACTATCAAATTCCAAGTATTATTGGGTTTATATTTTGTATTCCCTCCGTCCCATTTTGTTTGTCCAATTTTCGTTTTAGTTGTCCCAAAATGTTTGTCCAACTTTTTTTCTTTCCTTTTATATCCAACTTTTCTTACAATGTTACCCATATTCAATCCTACTTTTTACCTACATTACCCAATAAAAATTCTACCCCCAATCAACTTTTTAGTCATTTCCTTTTTTTCTCTTTCTTCCTATCTCTATCCATCAACATCATACACTCTCTCTTCTCCCTATTGGCTACTTTTTCTCCCATCTCATTTTCTTAATATGTGTGTGAATTGTCCTTTTGGACAAACAAAATGGGACGGAGGGAGTAAAATAATTACAAACAAATTTTTTTAAGGCCCAAAATTCTAAGTTCTAAAATTTACTCATAAAATTCACTCGAAAGTATTAAAATTAAATTTTATAAACTTTAAATTGTTAAAAGAAAATTTTCACCGGTAAAATTATGTCTTATTTAAAACTAAGACTTAATATCTTATTATCTTTCCTTAAAAATCTCAGATATTATATTAGGTGTGCGACGTGTTGTCTTGTTACTAGTGCGGCTCCAATTGGAATTTGGGGGTCCTCCAATGTGGAGAGAGATTTGTTGGACCTTCGACGTGTCAACTGTTGATTGGTGGAGGGAGCGGCATATGATGTGTTGCCGTGTCATTGGTTGGAGGAGCGGCTCCATTCGGAATTTCAGGATCCTCTGATATGGGAGACTTGTTAGACCTTCGAGGTGTTGATTGTTGGTTGGTGGAGTGAGAGGTGTGTGTCGTCATCAATCGTTATCCCTGATTGAGACCTTTGTATACTCCGCACGACGTTTAGGATTAGTATATAGGATGAGCGCACAGTTTGCACTCACCTTTGTGATAGATGTTCATCCACCTTGGGATTCTACGCGATGTTTACATAGCAGTGAAGCAATGTTGCTCACCCGAAGTGGGCGTGTGGGCAGGGAGCATTTTTTATGGAGTGTGCACTTTTAGAGGTTGTGTCATACTCTCACCTAGAACTGTAAGCTTATGTCATTCACCTCGTTTTTTCCCTTTGCTTTGGCAGTATAATAAACAAAAAAGGGTCATACATACTTCAAGCTCCAAATTTGCAGCCTCTTTCGTCTGTACTTTGCTGATGTCTTTACAATTGCAGCACATATCATATCTTGTCTTTTTAAAGTCCTTCCAAAGTTTAGAAAATAAAAGAGAAAAGGGAGATTTTAACATATGAGAAATATCTTCATCTCCTCCAAAAGCTGAGACTCTTCCCACATTGAAATTTAGCTTTAACATACAATAAAGCTGAAGAACCAACTTAAGGAGCTCTTATCAAATCACTATATCATAGTTTCAATGTCAAACTTATCACAATGACTACCCTACTATTTGATCAAATAAAATGGCTAAAGCTGAGTGCACTTTCCTGAATCCTTACAAATATGAAATATCTGTACAAGAATGCAAACTTTCGTTAAATGCCCCAGTTAAAAAATAAATTATAAGATAAAAAAACCTAAATGTTATCAAATTTGTATAGGCAAAGCACAACTACTTCCTCAGATATGGCTTTTTATATAGTGAACATTGACAGCATAATCAAAAAAAGGTCACTGAGTGCTTCAAGCTCCAAATTTGGAGTCTATAAGTCTCTTTGGTTTGTAGGTGTCTTTTTGTAGTTGCAGCAAGTTTTCATTCATATCTTAACTTTTAAACTTCTTTTTCCAAAGTTGAGAAATAAGATAAGAAAAACAGCTACCAAAGCAAAGGCCAAAGCCGTCAAGGTGATTTCCCAAGTAGGAGCAATATACGAGCTCATCAAAATGTTGTCTTGCCTTTCCTGCAAACACAAATGTAGAGCGAAAAAACACAGACTACTGAGAAATGGAGAAAAGAAAAGAGAAACAAAAAGTTTTCCTGAGATCAATCAACTATCTAGAATGAGAGAAAGAAAGAAAGAAAGAAAGAAAGAAATAGACTAAAAGTCAAATATTCTCCCATTAACTGCAGTTTGCAAAGAAGTGTAGAAAAAAAAAGGACAATTAAAAGACGAATGCTTACATCAACTAAGAAAGATATATAGCACTCACCAATTTGTGTTTAAAATGATCTTGTTGTCTAGACGCAATTCCTTGGGCATATTTGTAGAGTTCTTCATCAAGCCAGTTAAGTGATCTAATCTTCTGCAAAGTTGATCCAGGTACCTTTACACGTGCCTGTAAAAAGGCATCGGCTACATCAAACATCAAGTGCAAAATTGACTAGAGACATCAAAAGCTCCCTCCCTCCATGTGAAAAATTAGAATACACATCTTTTTACAAACAGCATAAAGTTAGCATTCCCTTGCACATAAGAGCCAAGTTTAGGTACAAGTCTAAATAAGATTTTATCACAAAGATAACAAGGTTACAAGAATAAGGTCAGAAGATAGATCATTAAATGAATGAAAATATACCTTCTTTGTGAAGTTTACAGGGTGTATTCTTGTCAAAGAACGAAAACGCCTGACTGATTGTGACTTCCAGAGATCATCAATGCAAGTTTCATAAGATTCCATGAGTTCACCAACTGATGTCTTCGACAATAGCATAGATGTTTCAGTGCTTCAAGATATGGATGAGCAATGTGGAGATTTGGATAGTAGCAAAACAAAATGAGCTTACAGTTTTGCGAATTATTTCAGGTGATGATACATTAGTACTCTGATGATCGGTGGGGCTACTCTGTAACGAAAAAAGAATTAGCTGTAAGGATGCCTGACAGAAGATACCCTTAATTCGGTATGGAGAGGAAGATCTATAGAAGCCAACCTGATTATGATCATCTTCAGAATCAGAATCTGCAACTGAAGAGTTCCATTCTGCATGAACAGCAAACTATATTTAACAGGTACATAAATAAATAATATCAGCTAACAACAACAACGACGACGACGACGACAACGATGACACGGTAAGGTTCTGCTACAGCGGAATCTGGGGGGTCAAGATGGAGGTAGCCCTGCCCAAGGGAAGGGGGTACGCCCCATAAAACTATTAATAATAAATTATAAATAATTTTCCAAGCAAAAGGCCAAGACTTGTGCATACTTTCTTTATTATATGTTAACTGTCACCTTTATTCTCCAGCATTATCACCTTTACACCAAGCCATATTTCATAAAACTCTCTTAAAACTGCACATTTTTTTATCGATATAAAATAAAAACTAATAAATTTATACAATATTTTCCCAGATTAATATTCTTTTGAAAAAAAAAATTCTTTTGAAAAAACTTTGCAAGATTTCTTGATTAATTTAACATATATGAAATATCAAGCAAGGCTTTGTTATTAGCATGATTGTATAAGACTTTTTAAGTTTACATTTCAGTAAAATTTCAACAGTAGGGTACCTCACTAATATTATGTAATACCTTATGATATCTTATTTATTTTTGTGTCCATAATGCTGGACAAGTTTATTGCATATGGACATTACATACAAAAGCTATAACAGTTACTGACCTGAAGTGTTATTTGCTTGATGATCCTGACTTGAGTTTGGAGTTCCCATTTGGGAGATCACTTGTGCACCCACAACATGTGCAAACATATTTGCAGAGCCTTTATGATCTTCAGTCAATCCAACATACAACATGTGGTCCACCCTTCTCTGATAATTACATATACCTATAATAAGCCATCTGAAGATATGGAATAAAAGCAAAAAAGTAAAAGTAGAATCAATATACACACCAATACCTTTGCTACTTCAAGGACATAATTACCCAAGGAATGGTATTTTTGTACACAATGACGCACTTCATGTGATTCTTTTATGTAGGAGTTATTTGTTAAACCTGCAATCTGTAAATAGACAAGTAAGCCAACATAAATGACAATGTTCATAAGCTGCATCATGACACAATTATAGGTTATTCAGTATCAAGATAACCAACTTAAAATTGTTCAAAAAAAAAATACAAAGCTCCAAACTTAGACCATAGCCACAAGCTTAAAACCTGGAATGTAGCTCCGTTATGTATGATGTCAAAAGATACTGGATGACTGATAAATTCATCAAGTGGCATAGCCATATCTTCCATATTATAGGAGTCATTGCCCCTGATATGATTAAGTTGACCATCTCTCCTCATTTCTCTCTGTGATAAACAAAACTTTTATAAATAATTGAGCAGATTCAGGTCACCACCACAAAAATATACTACATGTGATCCAACATGAATAGGAGTGATTGAGTAAACCAGTTTGCATCCAATGTTTATATTGTTTTGAGCAGTTGTCAAAATTAGCAATCAAAAGAACAAGATTCTGCAGCAAAAAAAAAAAATCAATACTTTAAAATTGCATGTAAGAAAATGATTCTAAAATTGAAATAACCTCACCCTAGAGAACAGGTCTTCTCTCATCCAAGGCACCAAATACTTCCAAGGCCAAATATCAAGGGTGCTGACTGCATTAGGCTTTTTGCGTATACGTCCACTCATTCGTGTGGCAGAAGTCAAGTTAGGGTGCACCAAAAACCTAGCAGCTACTTCAATGGCAAATTCATACGTACTAAATACACGGTCAAGTGGATTCCTCAAAATTGACACAACTGATGTTCTTTCTTTTGGTAATTTGGACATTACACTATAGTCATCATGAGTAGTTAACAGCCTACAATTTGGTTTCCTGTAAACAAAAATATATATATAAAATGAGCAAAAAGAGTGTCTAATTTTCTGTAGAATAGCTTATAAATGTTAATGATTGCAAGCATATAATAATCCTTTTCTAATGATCAAGTTTGTAAGCATATGAACTATAACTAGGTAATCATCAGATATCTGTTAAATACCTTGGATCCAGCCTCAATTTATCATATGAACGGGGACATTCTAGATTGCTAGGGTACAATTTCCTCAAGAAACTGCAAAAAGCACCAATATACATGTAAGAAGCGAACTTCAAAAGGACTAGAGTATAAATCATTCTCCCCAATTCTTACCAGTGGAAATATGTCCGTCCTCCAGTCCTAGGTATGTGTAGGAAAAACAACAAATCCCGTAACGTGTGCTTATCTTCCTTAACTTCTACATCTACTGAGTTGGACACCCATTTCTTAACAGCCTTTTCACAATGCTTGAACTCTAATTCACCACCCATGGATGACGCATTTACACAGACATCAAAATTGCAAAGGTACGATCCTGCTAAAACAGAAAAAACAAGCATACACTCAATGGAAAGAAAGAAATCAATCAAAGTTAATGATATGAACATATACCAACTTGCCCCAACAGAAAAATTAAAACTGTCGTGGTTCCAATAAGAAGTAGCCATGCTATTGCATTAAACTTGAATCCAAAAATCAAGCTGGAAGGGAGAAAACACCACATACCTAATCCGATCAGAAGAAGAAACAGAAACAATTTACCAGCTGGCAAGTCCATTCCTGAATACAGTGGACGCAGTAAGTATCGAACCCTAGAAATGAAAGCGAGAGAAATTTTTTAGACTAACCGAGCAATTGAATGTACAAATCTGTTCAACAATTCACACGGAATAGTGCCGGAACTCTTCCAGACACCCGCCTCTAATACTGTGCGAATTGTCAAGCACAAAACCCACCAATCGAGATATATTAGAACTAGAAATCAAAATTTCAAAACTATGATCAGATTAAAAGCCCTCAAGAATCATTTTCAAGTTCAGCCAGAGCTAAGAATTATCAAAAACAGAATTTCCGGCGAGAATGCATTACTGCGAGAGATTCCGGGAGCACTTTTTGGATGGGGTCTTTAATTTTCACGGATTTGGCATTCAATGTGGGTTTAGCGCGTTAGGCCTAGAAAGTGGTGTATACATACACCACTTTATACACCACTTTCTAGGCCTAACAAGCATGTAGTGTAGTGGGAAGGACTACGCTTCTCTTTATTGAGGTCGAGTGTTCGATTCTCAGTGGAGGAGAAATGAACTTGTTGGGAGAACAGATCCCACCTAAAAATAAAGGGGCCTTCGTGAGACTCGAACACCAGACATAAGCGTTTGATGGAACAAAGCTCTCCGCTGAACTGGGGTGGCAATGACCAAAAAAAAAAAAGTGGTGTGTACAGTGTACTGGTGCAACTTTTCGTTAAGATCAATCAAAATGTTATTTTTTTTTCCCTTTTCACTAGTGTATTCTTAAAAGCAATTTAATTTTAAAACTAACATCCTAAAATAAAACTAACTAGTGTTACCCGGTACCATGTACCTATGTACAACTTATAAAGAGATGAATATAATAATTTTCAATATTTATAGAATTATTGTATGATTATAACACAGATAGATACAATAATTTATTATACTCGTAAAATAATTATCAAAAATTAAAGTTTTTAGAAAAAGATTAGAAGACAAAATATGTACATACTCCCTCTGTCCCACTTTTTTCTTCCCACTTTTCTTTTAGTCGTCCTAAAATCATCTTCTCACTTTTACCTCTTTTTATTTTTAGATACAATAAAATTACCCATATACCCTTATATTTTACCCAAATTACCCCAAGAACCTACTCATTTTATCACCTTTATCATTTCTAATACTTTCTTCACACTTTTCAATACTCATTTCCTACTTTCCAACAACTTTTTCCCACTTTCCAATACTTTCTTCTCTCCTCAATATTTTCCAATACACATTTCTTAAGACCATCTCCAACAGCTTCTTCAAAATTTTCTCCAAAATAGAGAATCAACTGTCACATTCTCTAAAAAAAATTCAGCTCAACTCCAACAGATTCCCTATTTTGGAGAATACTGCATTTAATATTTATTTTTACCATATAAAATATTCTACAATAATTATTATTTATAATTAAATTTATCCAACATCTTATGGAAATAAAAAAAATTCTAGAATCGTAACCTAATAAATAATAATATTTTTATTATTTGACTAATAAGGAAATGAAATATTCTAGAAAATTAATAAATGATAAATTATTTATTATTTACTTATAAAGAAATAAAAAATATTCTAGAAACTTAATAAATGATAAATTATTTATTATTTGACTTATAAGGAAATAAAAATATTATAGAATCTTAATTTAATATATGATAAAAAATTTATTATTCACATATAAATATCAACACTATTTTTATTTCATTCACATAGTTCTTTGAGATTGCTTGTCATTGTATTTTAATATTAAGTACTCTAGAAAATGAAAAAAGTAAAAAAGAAAAGTAAGAAAACCCAAATGGAGAAATGGAGAATCCCCCACATTTAGGGAATGGTGGATAATTTTTTGGGGAATACTCTATAATGGGGAATCATATGGGGAAACTGTTGGGGCATATTTTGCAGCCAAATTCCCCAAAAACACAGCTCCCAATAATTTGGGGAAGCTGTTGGAGAAGGCCTTAATTCTTGTGCCAACATGAAATGGGAAGAAAGATTTGGGACGGAGGGAGTATAACACAATGTAATCTAAAGTAATTGTCAAAATCATAATGATCTGTTTCGAAGGTTTGATGATAAGGAGGTCAAAGACGCTATCTTTTGTATGAACCCCCTCAAATCCCCAGGCCTTGATGGTTTCCATGTCGTCTTCTACCAAAAAAAACTGGAATCTTGTGAAAGATGAGGTCGAAAGAGAAGCGCTTAAGGTACTCAATGGAGGATTGATCACTAATGGACCGAATGAAACTCTAATTGCATTACTGCCAAAAGTGGAGAATCCAATCAATGTGAACCAGCTTCGTCTAATCAGCCTAGTTAATGTCGCTTTCAAGTTCATCACGAAAGCCATTACAACTAGGCTGAAAGGGATCATGAGGAAGATAGTGGCGCCCACCCAATCCAGTTTCGTCCCGGGGCGTCAGATCACAGATAACATCATTATTGCACAAGAAGTCATGCATACTATGAAGGCGAGAAGAGGAGCCCATATGATGGCCTTAAAGATCGATCTAGAAAAGGCTTACGATCGCATCAGATGGTCATTCATATACGACACTTTGCATGACATGAAATTGCCAAGTGATCTCATCGAGGTCATCATGAATTGCATCACATCCTGTAACATGAAGGTTGTATGGAATGGTGAAGTAGGAGAAAGTTTTCGTCCAAGTCGAGGCGTTAGACAGGGCGATCCGCTCTCGCCGTATATTTTTGTACTCTGCATGGAAAGACTTGTTCATGTCATTGATGAGGCAGTTGCTAGTGGTGCCTGGAAACCAATCAAATTGGGTGAAGGAGGGCCGGATCTTTCTCATCTCTTCTTTGCCGGTGACTTGGTTTTGTTTGCTGAGGCAAGTAAGGAACAAATGCAAGTTATACAGTACTGCTTGGGGAAATTTTGTGAGGCGTCTGGTTCTAAAATCAACTACCAAAAATCAAGGGTGTATTTCTCTAACAGCATACTGAATTCTATGGGGAGAATATAGCTGATTTTGGATATGTCCCATTGACAGAAGATCTTGGGAAATATTTAGGTGTCAATCTCAACAAGAATAGGGCATCTAAGCTGCAATACAAGCACATTGTGGAACGAGTGAATAAGAAACTAAGTGGTTGGAGAGCAAAATGCCTCTCATTGGCAGGACACATCGCCCTTGCCAAATCTGCCATTAAGAGTGTGCCATATTATGCAATGCAATCAAACTCACTCCCCCTGCATATATGTGACTCGATCGAGCAGAAGACAAGAAATTTCATATGGGGTTCCACAGAAGAGAAAAGAAAGATACACTTAATTAGTTGGGAGAAGATGCAACAACCAAAAGAGAATGGTGGAATGGGCATGAGGAATATGAGACAAGTCAACATCGCGTACATGTCCAAAATTGGATGGCGCTTGCTGAAGGAACCAGATAGCCTTTGGTCGAAAGTAGTTAGAGGAAAATACTGTCAGGGTCAATGTGATCATGATATGTTTCAACAGAAACAGGGTGCTTCCAATCTCTGGAATGGAGTGCTTAAGGCCAAACAAACCTTATTCCAGGGACTGAAAACGGCCATTGGTAATGGAAGGGCTACACTGTTTTGGTCGCATAGTTGGGCTACCGATGCTCCACTTGAGGACTTGACTATAGGCGAGTTGTCTGAGGAAGAGTTGGCAAGGACAGTAGAGCAGTACTGGGATGATGGAGACTGGCGTTGGGATGCGTTCTCATACAAGTTACCAGCACACGCACTCAACAAAATTGCTGAAATAAAGTTAGCTGAGGAAGAAGTTGTTGATAACTTCTTTTGGAGTGGCACTAGAAGCGGGGAGTTCACTCTTACATCAGCTGTGGAGATCATTCGGAAAGAACATGACGGTATTAACAACCCAATTTGGAAGTGAGTCTGGAAGGTAGAGGCACCAGAAAGAGTTGAGGTTTTCCTCTGGCTACTCGTGCACGATTACATACTCTCCAATGCTCAGAGAGTTCGAAGACACATCAACAACAACCCTTCATGTGCTTGTTGTGGGGTTATCTCTGAAACATCCCTGCACATTGTGCGTGAATGCCCTAGAGCTGAGGAAGTTTGGAATCAGATTGTTCAAGGCAACCTCAGAGCTGAGTTCAACCATGGAACGCTACAAGAATGTATTGATATGAATCTGCAGCAAAAAGGAATGTGGCCAACCATTTTCGCCTCATGTGTATGGTGGTTGTGGCATTGGAGAAACATCAGGATCTTTGGAGACGCTAACACGATCCCAAGAAACAGACCAAATTTTGTTTTGTTGAAAGCTAAATAGTATCTGACAGTGCAAGGCATGTTAGAGCGCAAGTTGGGGGATGGAATGAACAAAAAGAGAGAGATTCTCATTTGGAAGAAACCTTCAATTGGATGGTTGAAGCTGAACACAGACGGATCTTATGTCCAAGGAGAAGAGAGAGTCTGGGTTGGGGGTTTAATTCGAGATCATGACGGCAATTTCTTGAAGGCATTCATGGCATCGACTGTGGGGAGTTTTGATTTCCGTGCTGAACTGTTGGGGACTCCCCAAGGACTGATGGTGGCGAAAGAGATGGGAATCAAGAAATTAATTCTGGGAATGGACGCAAGTGAAGTGGCTCGAGCGATAACTACTAATACAATGCCCGCTAATGAAGCTGCTGCAATGACTCAGAAAATTAGAAGTCTTATAGCTGATCTAGATTGGATGGTGGAAATCAACTTAGTTAGAAGAAACGCCAATGCTGCTGCTGACTGGTTGGCTAGGAATGGTAGAAATTTCACGGGTGATTTCATCCTCTTTAGTGAACCCCCGAATGATCTTAACAATATTTGTGAAACCGAGATGCTATATCCTACTATGTAAGCTACTATTATTATGAATAAAACGGGTTTATAGCCCTCCTTACTACCAAAAAAAAGAAGTAATTGTCAAAATCAAAGTGTTTAGAAAATATTTAATCAAATTGGAGTAGTGTTTCTACATTTCTAATTATTATATACCCGTTATAAAAAATACTTAATCAGTATGCGTTTGATAATATCTTTTTATTTTGTATATTTATTACCTAAAATTAGAAAAATAAATTCAAGATATGCATTTAGTGCAATCTCATGTTAAAATTTTCTCAAATTTTAAAATGTGGAAAAAAAACTACATAATTTTTTTTATCTTAGATAATTTCAAAATAACAATTTGTATGAGATAGTTAGGATAATAATTTTTTTTAAAAAAATTTTAGGTAAATTTAAAAAAAAAATTGTAGCTCAATTATAATACTAAGATATTTTTAATCTAGTGTTCATTTTAAAAGTTTTTATATAAATTTAAAATAACTATTTATATAAAATTATTATAATAGTAAAATATTCTTAAAACATATTTTCATTAAAAAAATAAGTTGTAGTGGTTAGTGGTGGTGAAAGTGGGAAAGTGGTTGGGTTTTTTTGACAAAATTTATCAAAAAAATTAATTTTAACCTTTTCATATGGTGATAAGTAGTGCTTCTACATTTCTACTTTATAATTGTACAAGGTAGATAAACTCTAAGAAAAAAAAATTCAAACCCAAAATAAAAAAAATTATAAAAAAAGATTTTTGAAATTAGTATTGTATGATACAGTACTATGATAAGCCTTTAGGACATACTAATTTATTATGTATATTCGTGTCTTGTATAAGATTTTTTAATATTAAAACTCATTTTACACACACATTTTTTTTTTGATACTGGTAAGAATTAGGATTCCCCTACGGGGGGCGTCCTAGAGCATCCTTGCGGATGAGAACACAAAGTTCTTCATTGTCCATTGGGAGGTTGCTAGGGATGTTGTGGCCCAGTTTAGCAATTTTATCGGCCACAACATTGCAATCCCTAGCAACATGACGAATAAATGTATTATTGAATTGGTGTAGTGATACCATGATATCCGATATCAACATCTCAATTTCCCATGGACATTTTTTCATTCCTTTAATAGCATTAATAACTGTTATGTTGTCACCTTCTATTTCTAGATTACTTATGCCCATGCTTTTGGCCGCTCTAATTCCATCACGTAATGCTAACGCTTCTATCCGAAGCACTAAATTAGGTCCATATATTTTCGTGCCCATACCTATGATATTGGCATTATGGTCCCTAATCACAAAGCCCCTTGAAGAGGAGGTAGGGTTGTATTTTGATCCATCAAAGTTTAGTTTATAGAAATTAACTGTTGGCTTCTTCCAACACTTCTCAATTTTCTTTTTGATACTATATTTTCTTTTTGTGTGTCCTTCAAATTCTTCTCCTCATTCCAATTTTTTGCTATTTCCCACTGGTTGATCTGATTTTTAGTATATTGTTCTAAATTTTGGATGAAATCGTTTGGGGTTTGCTGGAAAACAAGTCTATTACGTTGGTGCCATACACACCACCATATAATTGCTAGTTCCCTAAATGCTAATTGGCCTAGTTGGACGAACAGATCGTTGAGGATTGTAGTTATGGTTTTATCAGTACTATCATAATTTCTCAATTTTACACACACATTGAAACTTCTATGTATTATGAAGAAAAAATAAGATTAATCTAATTTCATAATACATAATGAGAAATCTATATACTATGTTATGAATATTTTATATATTTTTTTTTTGAAAATTCTGGTATACGGTGCCAAATCTTGTCATTCTCATTTGTAAAATTTAAATAATTTGTATTAGAAAATTCTGTTGATTATTATTGTTTTCATATTATGAAATTCTACATAAAAATCTTATCGAAATTTCAGTGGCGCAGCCGTAAGCAGGGTCTATAACTTCGATCCAAATTGTTTATGTACCGGCAGATGATTTAACGCCACTGAAATTATGGTTTCATGATTATTATAGTATGATAAAATATAACCATGAATCATATGAGTCTTATATATTAGTTAAAATTATAAATAATAAAACTTATGAAGAACTAGCATAATGATATTTCTAAAAATTATATAAATGTTTTTAAACTAAATTTTAATCAAATAGATTGTTTAATGTTCATATGATAACTATGTGTATTTCTTGAAGTGCTAAAGTTAGGTTGGAAGGACATTTTCATCACTTTTACAAAAATAGAGGGTAGTATGTGAAAAGTGTTGATAATGGATTAAAGAACTTGGGGCTTGTCTTCAACCTTCAACATAAAACTTCAATTGATCATAAGTTCCTTGTTTTTCAATAGACTCTTGATTTGTAAGATGTTTTGAACCTCTATTAAAGCCCTTAATCAATTTTAAGAAAAGTTATTGGATTCTATCTCGAATGGGGAAAGAGGGAACATTTAGGGTTCCTTGAATCCAAAACATTTGAGGGATTTAATTCCATCAATTGGAGGTATATTCGACATCAATGAGTAGTGGATGGTTTGTAGAGGAGCAGCAAGTGCAACGTTACACACTTAATCGGATGTAATTCCGTCATTTATCTTGTGGAATTGAAGGGTTCGAGATAAGAACGACATTGATGTGGAAGTGGCCTTTGGGTTGATTTAGGGGCATTCAAAATTTCCCAGAAAACACACAAAATTGCTCCAAATTGGCTCATGAAGATCCGCTCTGTTTAGCGAAAAAATAGGGGAGACCGACGGTTTTTGGGCTTATTCTCCTTCCACACATAACCAATTTTTTCATTTTATTTTGTTGGTAAGCTCTCTCTCTTACGGTTCCAACGCCTACTCACACGCCCTGAATCGATGTCGAACGAGGGAGAATGAAGGCTCTGAAGGTCGTCCTATTTTGCCCTGTTTGGAATTATTGTTGCGTGTTTGACCCGTGAGCAAGTCGGGCGCGACCCTACCTGATCGGGTTGCTCACCTATATGGTATATTTGGTTTTAATTTAAATTTTTTTAAAAAAATCTTTTGTTAAATTAAAATGAGTAAAAAACTATTTAAATGGACACATGTTAAAAAAATTGCATTTCATAAGTATTTAAATAAACATATGAATTTTATATGGGTATTTTTAGTGTTTTTATGAATAAGTTAGTATTTTAAAATGGATATTAATAAGAAAAGAACTTCTTATTTCACAATAAGATTAAAGTGATTAAATTAGATTAATATTACATATAAGGTTAGGTTAAATTTATATAATTAAAAGACGAGGTTAAGTGGAATTATATTAATAAAAAGAAAATTAGTAAAATATAATGTGCAAATTTGTAATTTTTATAAACTTAAATCTGTTGTGATTCTTTGAAAATCAACGTTATCGAATGTAACAAAATAAATTGACGAAAATTTATTTGGTTGATTGAAACAACAACAAGTTCAAGTCACAATTGCGAGTGATCTTTTCATAACCAACCAACGTCAGTTTCAAGGCAAGTGGTTTTGGTTCGATTTTCATATAACGTCCTATATGCATCACTTGTTTATCAAACATGTCACATATCATGTTATACATTTTTCATATGCTTTAGATTATTTTATAACTATGTTGGGAACTCTTGTATGAAATAAAATGATTCTAGGTTTTATTTTGTTCTAAATTTTATGGTCTGTATTCCTTGTCGTAATTAGGTTACACTAGATGGACTTTAAAGTTGTTGCCTTATGAAATATGTGCCTAGATTAGTAGGCTTGTATTTGCGTAATTTATGTTATACGCGTCGAATCATTCAACATTAATCTTGAGCCAATGCTCTACCCATAAGCCATGGTTAATACCCGATCGATTGATGAGGGGTGATGGCACGTAGCTCATGTTTGTCTGGGATCGCAACCCAACAATTGAGAAATTATGTGGGGCCGTAACCCACATCTTTCTTACTAAAAAAGTATGCTTAATTCAAGTGGAACGTTATGGTGATTTTTATACTCCTAGAGATTAAATAGGTGCCTATTGGCGACAACTGAAATGATAGGAAGGCTAGTACAAGATGGAATGCCATCCTTTCTCAGATTCCATAAATCTCTGTCCAATCTAAATTCGCACAAACACGTATACAGTGAGGTTGGTAGAGGGAAACGTGATCAACGAGAGCTTTAATCACCTACTTGACTAAATGTATGAAACTCAAGTTCCTAACATAAGTAAACTTTTCTTTCGAAAGCGAGACTTACCCTTGGGTGATGTTCTCATTATTTCCTTCAAATAATTCTTTTCATTGGAGGTTCGAGGTCCGAAGATGAGGCCGACTTCTATTCGGTGTCCGACATTCCAACTCGTCCCTTCCTAAAATCCGAACCACCTTCCAAACCCCCAATTGCTTATTCTGTCATAAGACTAACCGACCGTTTATTTCCTTGCATGGTCGGCTGGTGTCCATGGCATTTCTCGTCGTGACACATCAAGAGTGGAGTTCTACGTCGAGGACCATGAGGAACAAGCTTGAGGAGCAGTTAGATCGAAGGTGGTTGGCTTGGAAGAAATTCAGAATAATTTTAAGGGTCGAGGTTCCAACTTGTGGGACCCTTCCCCTTTCAACTTTGTAACCGTTTGAGTTCACTCAACTTTTGTATTATATGAACTCAAACGGTTACAAAGTTGAAATGGGAAGGGTCCCACAAGTTGGAACCTCGACCATTAAAATTATTCTGAATTTATTCCAAGTCAACCACCTTCGATCCAACATTATTAAGTTATGGTTTGTTTGTATCTATACGCCTTGGGTGGTGTTGTGATTCACATTCCGATATCACTGGCAGTAGCATCCCTGTGAGTAAAAATGGGGTGTTATAAATCTTCCTAAGCGATTTTTGGGTGAAGATATGATAACTGCATGCTATCTAATGAACAAATCTCCATCAAACAACTTTGGATTTTCATATTTCGGAGAGAGTCTAGTCTGGTAGAGATATCTCTTACTCTCATATGCAGGCGTTGGATGCAAGACATTTGTGCATGTGCCTAAAGAACAGAGAAAAAAGCTAGATGACATGGTGATTACTTTTTTTTTGAGAAGAAAGCTATAATTTTATTAGATATCGAGCTGCGCTAGAGCGGTTACACTCATAAGAATATCACTTAAAAATATTTGTTCATAACCCGAAACAGGACTAAGTCGGGCAATATAATGAGCGACTGTATTACGCGCTCGATTTACATGAGATAAAGACTGTATAGTGAAAGAAGACAACATGTATTGAATATCAGCAATAACAACTCCAAAGTAGAAAAGATTTGGTACTGATTGAGATATACAGTGAATCACTGATTGAGCATCTGGTTCAACTCCCAAGACTTGAAATTGAAAAGATAATGCAACTTGCAATCCAAAAATAATTGCTTGAGCCTCCACCGACTTAGCACACCAGGAACATTGCAGACGTCTCACAGCCGCAACAACCACAAATCTATAGGAATTTCGAATTACAATCCCCAAACCAACTTTTATACCATCAAAAAGTGCAACATAACAAATCAATTTAAAAAGCGGGAGAAGATGGTACTTTCCATGCTGCAAAAGAAAGAGGTGAAAACTTCCTAGTACTAACAACATTCAAATGATGCTGATATTGAGCAACAAAGGTTGAGAAACCTTGTAAAATAGATGCAATATGATCAAAATGCCCTTGGAAGGCCCACTGATTTCATGTTGTCCATGAAGTCCAAGCAAACAACAAGAACTCAGTAAAACCATTATTTCCCTTTGCTGCAAAAACCAATTGAACCAAATCCCACACCACATCAGTAGAAATTTTCTAAAGAAAAGAATATAAAGACGATTTATGACATAGAGGTTCAATCACTAGGCACTGAAATATGGCATGCCAGATCGACTCCGCAACAACAACACACCTGTCACAAACATCAGTTGATAGAATATGGTGAGCCCGTAAATTCGACTTTACGCTTAAAGAGCCAATAAGAAAACACCAAGCAAAAACTCGTATTTTAGGTGGCACACACATAGACCAAATCGATCCCCATAGACCATCTGATGCTGAAGACGAAAGGCAGGTAGTTGTAGCACCCAAAAGACCAAACCAATACTCAGATTTTACTGAATATATCCCATTCCTTGAGTACTTTCAGAACTGAACATCAGGAACCGACTGTAAATGTGACACCCTTATACGCTATGACGTATACTTTATAATAACTTATTTCACATATAAACATATAAGAGACATATACCAACTATTCACGTAAGCACATAACCGATATTAACAACCATAAAAGGTTGCACACATACACTTATAGGTAGTTACTTCTTATGCTAATTTATCTATTACGTTAACTTCTATTACAACCCATATGTCTAAGATGCAAAATGAGGAGGAGAAGGTTGCTTAGAGCTTCAGCCGGCCGACCTGTATGAATGTGACCTCTAAAAGAGACACTAATCAGTAAGAACTAGCTGAACCTGAAAAATTGTTTTGCGATTTACGCGAGTCACATACTCAGTGAATATAAACGATCATCAATTATTTTACAAAAATCCAAACAATTGGTCAGTATACATATTCATACATATTATATATGTCATATATGAATTTACTATGCAAATACAAATGCTGATGTATCCAATTTATTATTCTGTGAACTGTTCAAACCTGAATCTGCCACGGGTTTACTGTATATGGACTCTTATGGTCCCTGTAAGAATTATGACCCGTAGGTCATGTATGATCCGTAGATCCTGTATGATCCGAAGATCTTGTATACAAATTCAAGGCAAGACAGTCACAGGTCCTTTTAAATCTCATTGCAAAATGCTATGTAATCAAGTGTATCCTGTAATCATATATCATATGCCAGTTGCTAACATACTTTCTGTGCAAACAACTCTAAAAATTTCAGAGCTATCACATATAACACATATATCTATATAACGCATATATCATATATATCCATATATTCATATTTCACATATAGCACATAGGATTGAATCTCCGGTCTATACACACCTATTTAGGATAGATACTATATTTCTCACCCTTGTATCTGACCACAATCTATGACTTGTGCTCCTATATACAACCCAATGCAAATTAGGCTATTTATTCTTATAAACTCTAACCCCAAATGCAATGAAATGCCAGAATACATTATAACTTCTTGTGCGTAAATCCAAATCCTTTAAAACTTGCATCGATAAACTATATATATAAAAGAACATTTTTCTAGTTCAAACCTTTCTGAAAAACTTGATAAAAGGGCTCCCTAATATCATTACAAAGAGAAACCCTAAAAATACTTTGAAATCTTTTACCGAATATATATCCGATATCGAAAACACCCTCTGATAACTATAGATCAACCGATTTTCAAATCAAAATCAATTGTAGATCTAGATCTGAAAAAAATTAGAAAAATCCAGATAAATCATTTACTAATTAAAAACTTACCAAATCAAGCTTGTACTTCGAGATTAAAACCCGATAGAAGAGATCTTGTACTAGATCCAACCAAAAACAACAAAATCCAAATTCTTCTTTCCTCTCTTATTCTTTCTCTCGACCCTCTGTATTTTTTTTCTTAACTTTCTTAATGAAAAAGTGAAAGGTGATACATACGTATATAAATATCACAACCGAAGTCGGCAAATAAGTCGGCCAAACATTTAGAAAAATCACATTTTCCACCCTCAAATCCTCTTTACTACAAACTTTACCCTAATATAATTATTAATTAATTTTTACTTAAAAACTTTTTAAAATATAATAAACTTAATTCGAAAATAAATATTACTTTTAAAAACTCACTATATATCATGTCATTATGCTATGTATATGCTCTTAATCTTATATGAACGTCGAATGACGTATGCAATTTGGTCGGGGATGTTACAGTAAACGCAAAGGCATATTCAGAACCAGACGTGCATCATTGAAGTTAAAAGAATGCATTACATGTGAAACATCCCAGGTGAAATTATCATAACTTATAAGATCAGCAACCTTCATTAAAGGATCAAAATGTGATGGCCTAAAAGGAGTAACAAAACCAGAGCCTTTAGGAAGCCAAGTGTCTTCCCAAACAGAAATTTTAGAACCATTGCCCACTCGACAACATAAACCATCAAGTAAAAGAGATTTAGCTCCCCAAATACTAGACCAAGTATAACTAGGAATATATAGACCTGGGTCCGGTTCCAGATGAACCGGCGAACCCGGTCCCGGAACCGGCAGGAAACTGGCCGCCGGTTTTGATTCCCGAACTGCCGGGTCTGGTTCCGATTCGTTCACCCTCGGAATCGGTGAACCGGCGGTTTTGGAACCGGGACTGATGTCTCTTTATTTGGTGGTGTTTTTATATATGATTTCCTTTGTAAATATGTTTCTTTTTCCCCTTTTCTTGTGTGTTTTGTTCCTTTTTAGCTTAGTTCCCGTATTTCTATGAGATTCGGAGACTATGCGCGTTTTATGTGTTTTTGTAGGTGTTTTGGCATGGATCAAGGGTCGTTTTGAAGGTGAATCGAGACATGGAGCAAGACCCGAGCTTAAGAGGGAAAGAGAGGAGCAAGCCATGAAGAAGAACAAGAGAAAAGCCAACAAGAAGAAGGTGGAACGAGGTCCGGACCGAGCTGGAACCAACGCCGGACCCGAGACGAATTTTCGACCTCGGACCGACTTGCACAGTAAGTCGGGCCCGAGGTTGCTCTGTGTCGGTCCGAGTCGGTCGTTGACTACTTGGGCTCCAAGGCACGAAATTGTAAACTACCACTTTTGCCCCTCATCTATAAAGGCTCTCTTGTCTTCTAATTGGAGGGGGTTCACACACAAGGGAGGTTCCCACACTTAGCAAGGAACCAACCCTCAAAAACTCTCAAGAGGATACTTGGAGAGCAAGGAGGAAGGAGAGGAGAAGGAGAAGAGAGGGAATCGACCTAGGAGAGGAGATTGCTAGGAGATTTGATAGGTTTGGTTGATAGATTAGCTTTGCTTTGTTTTGATTTTGTGGATTTGGAAACCTTTGATTGGAGTTTGTGGATTGCTTTTGATTTGTGAATGAAACTTGGCTTTGGTTTGAGATTGATGATGTTGATTGCTTTGCTTTGTGATTTGTTTGCTTTCTTTGTTTGCCATATAGAGTAGATCTCCTTGATCTTGGGTTATGGGGGAAAACTCTAGCTAGGTTTGGGCTAGAAACCCCAATTCCATAGCCTTGAGTGCTTGATCTAGGAACCCACTCTACATAGAGCTACAATTCCTTACGAAAGTAAGGAATCAAGGCTTGTGATTGGCAAAGTAGCGAAAGTGAACATTTGTCCATCTCAATACCTTGCTTCGAAGGGGATTTCCCCAAGGATCGATGTGTAGAAGTGGTTGGAACGAGGGCGAAAGCACTCGATCCTATTCCGATCATCACTTATTGCTTGAAATGGGGTGGAAAAGCCTTAATCTACTAGAGAAGGAACCCAAAAGCCCAAGATCTACTTTCAATCTTTGAGTTCGACAAACCCAGCTACCTCGGGCCCGACTTGCTCTACGTCGGTCCCGACTTCCCTCTTGTCGCCAACATCGGGCCCGACGTGACACTTGTGTCGGTCCCGACTGTTCTCTTTGTTTTCCTTTGTTTTAAGTGCTCCTTCCCAGCTTTCTAGTATCTAGGCACCTCAATCGAGTAGATTTCCCGAGCGTTCGACACCCACCACGTGCTACAACGGGGTCGGGTTATAAATTGTATCTCTAGACCCTCGCATTCCCGAGCGATCAAAAGATTGGCGCCGTTGCCGGGGAAGTCTAAGTGCATTGAGTGCCAATTTGGTGAGTTTCTTGTGTTTTGGTAGTGATTTGGGTGAGGGAATAGCCCAAACCCTTTGTTTGTTTTTGATTTGTTTTGGTTTGTGTCTTTGTTTCGTAGGTGTATGCGAGCTCGTTCCTCCCGAGGAACACTTGAGCTTGAGTTTGTGAGTGATCCGGAAAGTATTCTCAAAGAAGCCCGAAGAAGGAAAAGGATGGAGAATCAAGCTCTCCATGGTGATGAGGAGTTGGCTCGACTTAGGACCGAAATGGCTAGATTGCAACTTGAGAAGGACAATCAAGAGGCGGTAGCAAGAAGAGAACGAGAGCAACGGATGAGGGCCGAGGCTCAACTCAACGCTCTACCCCGGAATGCACGCCAATACATGCATCCGGAGTTGAGGGTACCCGAACCGGCTATTGTGCTTCCCGAGGTTGCCAAGAATTTTGAGATCAAGACGCAATTCATTTCCCTCATCAAGCGTGATCAATTCGAGGGCCGTCCACATGAGTGTCCCATAGAGCACTTCAAACGCTTTGTGGACATGTGTGAGACGATCTCTACCGACGAGGAGACGTTGGAGTATGTGCTTCTAAAGGCGTTCAAGTGGTCACTTGGGGGCAAGGCCACACATTGGCTCGAGAGCCAAGCCCCTAGGTCAATCACAACTTGGAAGGCACTCTATGATGCTTTCTTGATTAAGTTCTTCCCGCCCTCAAAGACAACCGAGCTAAGAAGGAAAATTGCAAGCTTTCAACAAGGTCCGAATGAGCCTCTCTTCGAAGCATGGGACCAATTCAAGGAGATGTTGCGCCAATGTCCTACTTATGGCCAACAACAATATGTGCTCCAAGACATCTTTTTCCAAGGCATCAATCCGGCAACGAAGGACAAGCTCAATCTCCACACCGATTGTGGGTTCATAGACTTGACACCGGATCAAGCTTGGGAGCTACTTGACAAGCTATCCGATTATGAGGCCATGTATGGGGTGAGTCAAGCTAGCAAAGAGGTGAAAGTTCAAGGTGAAGGTGCAAGGAAGTTATATGATCCAAGGGGAGAAGACATTGACAAGGATGTGAAGCTCCAATTCCTTGAAGGTGAAGTGAGCAAGCTTAAGAGGCAAGTCCACTACTACAAGCAAAATGCTAGAGCTTGTGAGGAGTGTGGATCCTTTGCACATGCTACACAAGTTTGTCCGAATGAGAGCCAAGTGCGCTTGGCCGAGCGAATTGAGGAGGCAAACTATGTTCGAGGAAATTTCGGTGGAAGAGGCAACTTCAACAATGGTGGTAATGGCCGGTGGAACAACGGTCAAGCTCAAGGCTACAACAACAACTTCAACCAAAACGAGCCAAGGGCGCCGCAACCACCACCATATAGGCCACCGGGATTCAATGAGCTACAATCATTGGCTCAAGAGATGAGGGATGGGTTCAAGGAGATGAGGACCCAATTCAATGAGTTTGGTGCATGGAGGAGGCAAGTCGACAATCAATTTGCCCAAATTGCAACTCAAGCCCCAAGAGAGAATGGGAGACTTCCGGGCCGACCCGAGGAGAACCCCCGAGCTCAAAACAATCAAAATGAAGTCCGGGCAATTGGATTGAGAAGTGGCCGAAACCTACCCGAGCCACACATGCCTAAGAAGAATGAAGAGAGTCGGACCGACTTACCCAGCAAGTCGGGTCCGAGGTTCCCTGAAGTCGATCCAACAAGAAGATCAACTCCTCTGCCCCGGACCGAGGTTGAGAGTGAGTCGGTCCCGACGTACCCAGATGTCGATCCGACTACTCTGCCTCAGCTCTGCCCCAGGATCGTGATACACGACATCGGGCCCGACGTGGTGCCTAAGTCGGTCCAACCAGGAAATGTTGCAAGTGAAGTGGGGAAGTCCAAGGAGGTTGATCCAAGCAAGATTCAAGGTGCAAAAACTCTTCCATATCCCTCAAAGAAGCCGAAAGATGTTGTTGAGAACAAGTTCAAGAGGTTTCTCAAGCTCTTGCAAGGTTTGAACATCTCTATCCCGTTCACCGATGCATTGAGTGAGATGCCATCCTATGCCAAGTTTTTAAAGGAGATTTTGAGCAAGAAGAGGTCCATAGTTGAAATGCAAGATGAGGTCAAGACCTTGGAGTTACCGCAAAAGCTAGGAGATCCCGGTCGGTTTGCTATCACTATTGGTGTGGGGTCTCAAAACTTCCAAGCCTTATGTGACCTTGAGGCAAGTGTTTCGGTGAAGAGTATCCTTACTTATATCCTTTTGATGTTGGTGATGACCACAATTCTTTCCAAACTTTTGATTCCTACATTCCCTCTTGTCGCCAACATCGGGCCCGACGTGACACTTGTGTCGGTCCCGACTGTTCTCTTTGTTTTCCTTTGTTTTAAGTTCTCCTTCCCAGCTTTCTAGTATCTAGGCACCTCAATCGAGTAGATTCCCCGAGCGTTCGACACCCACCACGTGCTACAACGAGGTCGGGTTATAAATTGTATCTCTAGACTCTCGCATTCCCGAGCGATCAGGAACCGGCGGTTCCGAACCGGGTGGAACCGCGTTTCCACCCACAAAAAATAAAAAATAACCAAACCGCGACCACGGTTTTTGTTTGGAGGTCAAAAATTAAGTTTTTTTATTTTATTTTTTATTATTTTCGGTTTCGAACCGGAACCGACCTTGGAACCGTCCCGAACCGGGGAACCGGACCAAGGCCGGTTCCGGTTTCGGTTCCATGGTATAGAGGAACCGGAATCGGACCCAGGTGTAGGAATATACCCCCGAGTTACAAAAATCACCATGTGGAAAGTATTTCCACTGCAAAACTCTTGCCATCAAAGTGCGAGGAAAATGCACTAGGCGCCAACGTTGCTGAGCAAGTAATGCAGTATTAAAAATCTTCAAGTTTAGAAACCCCATTCCTCCATGTTTTTTTAGGTAAAAAAACTGCAGTCCAAGATTGCCAATGAATCTTACGTTCACCATCTCGACAACCCCACCAGAACCAGGCTAAAAGGGAATGAATTTCATCAATAAGAGAGTTTGGCAACCTAAAAATACTCATGAGATATAAAGGAATAGATTGCAACACTGATTTAATCAACGTTTCTCGTCCTAACTGAGATAGAAGACGTTCTTTCCACACATGGCGATTACTTGTATTTTCTTAGGATATGAAGATGCGGATTTTGGGTACAAGTTGTGGGATCTAGAAAGGAATAAGGTGATAAGGTCCTTGGATGTGATATTTCATGAAGACAAGATTTTGTAAGAATCTGATACACCAAACGAATCTAATCGAGCTTCTGGTTTATTTGCTTTTTTCATCCAAAAGGGAACGACACCGACAATGAGTCTCCTTTAGATAATGGCACTGATGATATTCTTGCGTTAGATTATGAATTACCATAAATTGAAACTAGTGAAGATTCTGAGCAAGGGGAGCCAGAAGAAAATGAAGAAGCAAATGAGCTTAGAAGGTCAAGAAGAGAGTGCGTCCACAAAGGCTCTGGTCAAAAGCCTAAAAGTTACTAAAGAGGAGGGAGCCTAAATTTTTTCAAGAAGTGCATAACCACAAAGAAAAACCTTCATGGACAAAAGCCACGAAAGAGGAGATTTCTTTGAAAAAGAACAGTGCATATGAGCTTGTAAAACTTTCTAGAGGGAGGAAGACCTTGAAAAACAAGTGCGTGTTCATGATAAAGATGGATGGAGACATACTAGTCAAGTACAAAACCCGACTAGTTGTGAAAGGCTCTGGTGAAAAGAAGGGAGTTGCTTTTGATGAAATCTTCTCACTTGTTGTCAAGATGAGTTCTATGGGAGTGATCCTTGGCTTAGTTGCAAGAATGGATCTGGACCTTGAGCAATTGGATGTAAGAGTTTCATTCCTCCATGGTCAGTTAGATGAGGAGAATTATAAGGAGCAACTAGAGAGGTTTGTAGTAAAGGGAAAAGAGAACTTGATTTGCAAATTGAAGAAGAGCTTATATGGGCCGAATTAAGATTCTAGATAGTGGTATAAGAAGTTTGATATCTTTATGGTGGATAATAGCTACACCATAACAAGTGCATATCATTGTGTTTACTTCAATCGACAAGAAAATGGTAAATTTGGCATTCTTCTATGTTGATGACATGCTCATTGCAGGACAAGATAGATCCCTAGTTGATGATTTGAAGCGTGATTTGAGCACTTCATTTGATACAAAAGGCTTAGGATTAGCATGTCAGATTTTAGGTATGTAGATTACTCATGACAGAAAAGCCAAGAAGATATGGTTGTCACAAGAGAAGTATGTTGAGAAGGTTTTAAGTAGGTTTCAAATGGAAGGTGCTAAGTCGATTAGTACTTATCTTGCTAGCCACTTCAAACTTAGCGAGAAATCCTGCTCATCTACAAGTGAAGAGAAGAAGAAGATGGTCGCCATTCCTTATTCATCAATATTTGGTAGTTTGATGTATGTTATGGTGTGCACCCAAAAATATATTGCTTATGTAGTAAGTGTTTTGAGAAGATTTCTTTCCGAACCTACCATAGACCATTGGGAAATAGTGAAGTGGACTTTAGGTACTTGAGAGGTACTTCCAATATAAGATTATGATTTGGAGGAGATAAACCTATTCATGAGGGGTTCACATATTCAGACATGGCAAGAGATTATGATGGCAGAAAGTCGACATCAAGATACGTGGTTACTTTTGCGAGGGGAGCTGTCTCATGGCAGTCTAAGTTGTAGAAGTTTATTTCTTTGTCCATGACTAAGGCATCGTACATTGTAATGACAGAAGCATGAAAAGAGATGATTTGGATGAAAAGATTCCTCCAAGATTTGGGTTTGAAGCAAGGAGAGTATGTAGTGAACTCTGACAATCAAACTTCTCTAGATTTGAGCAAGAATGCTACATACCATTTCCAGACAAAATATATTACACATGTACCATTGGATTTGAGATGTTGTGAGTGATCATCGGATAAGCTTAAAGAAGATTCACATCGATAAGAATCCATCTGGCATGTTCACCAAGGTGGTGAATTTTGACAAGTACCAATTCTACGCCAAGAAGCATGGCTGGTGCATAAGGGAATATCCTGAGCCAGTGTTGACGTCTTCCCCTTGGGATGGAGGGGAGATTGTTGGGTCAAGGCCCAAAATTTGGTCCATCCCAATAACCAATCATTTGCAAGGTTAATGCAAATAGAAAATGAAAAAAAAGAGTGTAAGTGCAGTTGAACGTGAGAGTAGTGCACAACATCCCTTATCTCTTTGAGAGAAAAATCGGAGCACAAGAGTTAGAAGGGAGAAAGGAGAAGAGTGATAAAACCACTCAAGGAGAATCTCACTTGAGGCAAATCCACTAAGCACAAAATATCATACTTAGGCAAATTGGTTGAATATATATTACTGATATATTGATAATTTTTCTGGATGATTACAACTGACCCAAACTTAAGCTTAAATAGGAGATGACTAACTTGTTAATTGATAATTAAGGCCCAAAATCTGGGGTTGATTTTTTCTGAAAATCAAGAATGCTGATTTTTCTTATTCACTAGATAAAATTTAGGACTCTAATTTAGCTAACTATTAAGGCTCTATTGGATAAGGACTAAATTAATGACTTGATCCGAAATAACATGGACTAAAAAGAAAAGGAATTAAATAACATTAGCTAGTATCTTATCAATGCATTCGCCACGGAAATTCAAATTGTCCTAACGTCGAAAAATGTCTTAGCTAGGCTCCGCACGGGAAGGATTGACACCCTGGAGTTTATATCTCTTCCCATTGTATTTGAAAATCAAGAACATGTCATTCCAATTGGCTAGGACTGCTTTCAAGGAGGCCAACCACTTAATTCCCAACACTACATCCGCTCCGCCCAGTGGAAATGGGTGAAGATCTTCGGTGATGACAAAGCCAGGCAACTGAAGAGAAACACTGGGGCACGGTTGGTTGCAGGAGATCACCTCTCCATTGCCTATCGTCACTCCAAATCCAGAAACCTCTTGAGTTGGTAGATGCAACTTCTTTACAAGGTGGCCCGAGATGAAGTTATGGGTGGAGCCGCTATCTACCAAGACCATCACTGAACGATTTTGCAACTTGGCTCGCAACTTCATTGTGGTGGTGGAAGGTTGGCCTACAATCCGATGAAAAGATATTGTCAATGTGCTTCTCTCATTCTCTGTGGTTGCAATCAGCGGGGTTTCCTCCTCTTTGACATCTAAGAGTACCGCATCAAACTCGCTCGTACACTCCATGTTAGAGAACATTGTTTTACACTGATGTCCGGGTGAGAATATGTCCCCGCAACGATAAAAAAGGCCTTTTTCATGCCTTTCTTGCCTCTCGTTATCCTATGGTTTGGGAGCTTCGGTTGGGTTACTCAACGCTTGAGAGAGATTGATATTTTGGGGTGCTGGCTGATTTGGACGATGGGGGTAAGTAGAATTAGGTTGATGGTGTGGATTTGGCCTAGTTGAATATTATAGGATTTTGGTTTTTTGGATAGGCCAACCTTGGCCTCATACTCAAGAGCCAAGCTGGCAGCTTTGAAGACAGAGCGTGGTTTGTGAATTCTGACTTTCGTTTGTAGTTCTTCTCTCAAACCTGTCAGGAAAACGCCAAAAAGGTAGTGTTCTGGCCACTCACGAATCCTAGCAACCCTTCGGGCAAATTCTTGGCGGTACTCGACCACGATACTCGTTTGTTTGATGGCACATAGAAATTCGTCGGGGTTTTGGAACTCTAGGGGTCCGTAGTATTCCTGGAATATACAAACGAGAGCCTCCCAAGCGTAAAGACCAAGTGCATCACCTTCAAGGTGCATTGTGGCGACTTCCACCTTCATCTCATCGGGAACATGGAAGTAGCGAAAATACTTCTCCGCTTTGAGGATCCAATCACGTGGATCGCCGCCATCTAACTTTGGAAAGTCGATCTTTGCTCGGGTTTGGTGGTTGGTGTGGTAACCGTGATTTCCATCTTCATCTTCATCTTGATCGTCCCAATATCTTTGCCGTTGGCGGTCAAATGTTGAGCTCTCGGCATCGGCGGTCTGACATTGAGGGCACCCGCTGGACTACCATTGGTTGAACGTCGGTTCATGGGTATAACATTGCCGGTCAACTGAGCGGAAAGGTTTTTGATGAATGCAGTGAGCTCATTCATCATGTCAGGGGTAGGGGTGTTACTTGTGGAGGCTGGTGGGTCGCTGTTTTGTGGATCGTTAGCGGAATTAGAACGAGTATTCACCATTGGATCAATGGCTCTAATACCAAATGATAAAACCACTCAAGGAGAATCTTACTTGAGGCAAAACCACTAAGCACAAGAATCTCGTACTTAGGCAAATTGGCTGAATAATACTGATATATTGGTAATTTTTCTTGATGATTACAACTGACCCAAACTTAAGCTGAAATAGGAGATGACTAACTTGTTAATTGAATTAAGGCCCAAAATCAGCGGTTGATTTTCTGAAAATCAAGAAGGCTGATTTTTCTTATTCACTAGCTAAAATTTAGGACTCTAATTTAGATAACTATTAAGACTCTATTAGATAAGGACTAAATTAATGACTTGGATTGAAATAACATGGATTATAAAGGAAAGGAATTAAATAACATTAGCTAGAATCTTATCAAAGAGAGAAAGGATAAATCTGGGTGAAAAAAAAAAAGAGATCTTTCTTGTGAAGTTTGAGATTATTCGCATCTAACTTCATGAATCCAACAACTAGGTAGTTTGTTGGTAGATTTTCTCTCCCTTTAGAAATCATAATCTCATTTTGCAAGTATTTTCCCTTTTGTGAGATTTATAGTGTTGAATTTCCATGTATTGATGATATCTGAGTGTGAGATTTGAAGACACTTGTATTTGTTTATTGATTAGTGGAATTTTATGTGGTGATTTGGTTCCTAAATTGTCATTGTTGGTTTGATTGGTTGGCTTTATTGTCTGATTACATTTTGTTGTCCTACAAATTGTTGATTGCTTTCGCTGATATTGTTTGTGGAATTAGGATCTGATGATCGACCCCCGACAATAAATATGTATTCATCTACTTTGTCAACAAATTAGAATTCTAATGGCGATTGAGCATTGGTCTAAAATGGATTAAGGCTGTTAAGCAAGCTTATAAATTACTTTCGAGGGTTAAGGATGTTAAGCAAGCTTATAGCTTGAAAAATAATAAAACCTGAACTCCAAAAACTCAAAAGTTGAAGAAAGGTTGAGGTTACGATCATACAGAGCCCAAAAGGGAATGACAAGCAAACACTAAAGTCATGACTCATACTTGGGTACATATTTAGTACTAGTAGTACAACAATTAATCCTCAAAATACATCAAAATCAGTCATTATAAATTATTTGAGGAGCACATACATAATACATAATACCTACATAGATATTTTTTTATACTATGAAGATGAGGTCCATACATAAACCTGCCCTCCGGCCGTGGCACCAGCAAGAGCTCCGGCTTTGCAAGGGTGTGCATCGAATCTACATGGAATCGCTGTCATGTGTTCGCTTCTTAATGTGTGAATTATCCTCTTTTGGCCTACTGA
Organism: Fallopia convolvulus; assembly: GCA_964016875.1. Taxonomy (NCBI): domain Eukaryota; kingdom Viridiplantae; phylum Streptophyta; class Magnoliopsida; order Caryophyllales; family Polygonaceae; genus Fallopia; species Fallopia convolvulus. The sequence continues at coordinate 31,468,115 of OZ024736.1, forward strand.
TAGAATATCAACTCCTCTACTCATATTACCGGCGTAGAGATGTTCATCATCCCATCCCCATACAGCTCTATTCATTTCAATCAAACAAACAAAACTCAACATTATTTATAGGCCAATCACAAAGGGAAAATAACGACGGGGACTGCTTTGCAGATAGCAAGATTAGTTGATTTGGTACCTGAATTTAGATAACCATCTCCCTGTTTGGTTATCATGGTGGATCATTGATACATCCTCGAAATTTTTACCGCTCGCCACCCCGATTTTGTCATCAATACTGCAATAGGAAAGGGGGAAACCAGTTGTTCGCAATTAGCAAGTGTAAAATACACCACAAAAGAATTCGAATGACATGTCCTGACTAACCTATCCGGACAAAGAATTCAGAATGTTAAAGGTAGCTAACTAGATAAGACTAATTAAAAACCACTTATACAACAATAATGCAAGCAATTCAGTAAGATATATTCAATACTCATATAACGACCTGAAAAATACATCAGTTTTCTGTAGATACATGGACCATCATAGAAATATAAAATGTAGCTTAAATGATGGAAAAACCATTAAGTGGCACGAAGAACCAGATGATATGAACCTTAAGCTAGTGTTGTTTTGAGAATTTCGAGTTGTTAACTAAATCCTTGCCATTCTTCAAACTATTTACAATCAAAGTGTGGCTCTAGAAAAGAATCAAACCATGTATCTAATACTAATCATGATTGTAATTTAACTTCAATTGGGGTAACTATTGGTCTATCACTATCAGTGAGTTCAAAATTTAAAAGTTGTCTATGGCCAATCACTAAATCAACTCCTTAGCTAGATTCAGCAAAGTTGGATCTTCACAAGAAAACAAAACATGATAAAATAAATCAGATAAAAAAGCTTACAAAGAATTAACCATATTAATATATTATATATACCTTGTAGTAGCCAAGTGAATTCCAGAAGGCGAAAAGTAGGCAGAATGTACTGCTCTTTTATGTTCAATAGCCTTGAGCGTTACGGAATTTTTGGCACTCATCTTTCTTAAATCCCATACACAAGCAGTCCCATCTGTTGAACTCGTAGCCATGATCATGGTGTTTGAAGTGTTAAAATCTATCGAATTTATCCTCTTTTCATGTAGGTTCCATGAATTGGGGGTTTTCCCCAACCTCTCATCCCACATTTTCACAACTCCATCTTGGCCCTCACCCAAATAGATGGAATTCGCATCATCTGGCTTTTGAGCAATGGAAAATATGGCATCATCAGTGGAATATACAAGATCAAACACTTCCTTTTCAATATTCATTACCCGCACCATGCCATCATAACAACTTGTATACATCTGCAACCAATTGCAAAGGTAAAAAAGAGATGCAACATTATGCTTTGATTTGACCATATACTCAAGAATCCACTAAACAAAACCTAAAACTAGCAAGGCAACAACAAATATAAGATTCAGATTTGTCTCAATTTGCAGGATGACAATTGCTCTACTAATAATGAAAAAAACTTACCTTGGACATGGAAAAGGGATGAACTAGAATCCCAGAAATAGGAGCAGAGTGCAACCTATACAGATGAATAGAGCTCTCTTCATCTTTTGATTTCATATCCCAAAACCCCACATTTCCGAATTTATTCCCCACAGCAACCATTTCCAAATCATGAGTGGGAAAGAACTTCACAACAAACACCCTCCCTGGAACAACTCTTGCTATATTATCCGGCTCCAAACTCAATGACTCCGATTCAAATTTGCAACCATCTGAATTTGATATCACTTGTGAACTTGATTTCCTGTTTCTAAGTCTAGCTTCGCTAGTTGAGCCTTCATTGAAAGAACTCGAAATTGATGAAATCGATTTAATGAAGGCTTGAACATCCGACTTACTATCATTCGAGCAAGAATCCCTAAATCCGAGAGGGCCTAAAGTTCGGGGAGATTGAGTAGGAGTATAAACCGGTTTTGAAAGCTTGACCGAAGATTCGAGAAAATCAGTGCTAAGTCCTGTAGAATCGGGGGCTATGCCGCGTGTGCGCAGAGATCTCCTGATTACAACGGGCTCTTCCTTCTTCACCGGACTGATTTTGTAGGACTTGCTCTTCTCGGCCCTAATCCACAATTTAGAGACTTTAATTAAGAACTACAGAAATCCATGAAAGCATCAAATTGAACAAAATAAGGGAACAAATGTGATTATGTGAATGTTTGGGATGAAAGAAAGCATAATTTACAGAAGAGAAGATGGGGAACCTCTTGCGCTTGCCGGAGGAGATTTCAGAAAGCCGAGATTGGAGTTTGAGAGACGCCATCATTTCATCGTTGCGCTTGATGTTCTCCAAACGTTGGCGCTCGTATTCCGTCAGTTGAGACGCCATGGCCTAGCGCTTGTGCAAAGACAAGTACACGCGCAGTCGCGCAGAGATGGAGTCGGTCCGTTGGAGAGCGTAGGGTTTTTTATGGTTTCATTTTGTGTTTTTTTATTTTTTAGTAGTACAGAACTATGGCTCTATGAGGCGGGAAAATTAAGTTTGGCGGCAAAAGCTAATTTCTGGACAGCTGGACTCTTTTTTTGGTCGAAACTGGACAGCTGGACTCTAGCCGAACTTGATGCTCCTATTGAATAAATATTTCCTTTTCTTTTAAAAATGAAAAAAACTCTCGTTTTTTCTCGTAATACAGCCAGGCGCCAGCGTACGTTTTACGCCGACTCGGCCCATCTCAACGGCTCCTTTTTGGGCTTCTAGGGTTTCAGAATTATATAGACCCTCCTCTCTGACTCCTAAATTACCCATTCTCGCCGAATAACTTCATCTTCTTCTTTCTCTCCGAGAGCTCTAAAACCTCTCTTTTCGAAAGTTTGCTTTTCTCTATCATAATTCATTATACGCACGTCGCACCCCGGGCTTCTCTGAACTAAAATTCATGAAGATGACAGCCCCATTGCACGTGCCAGACTCATTCCTCCGTTCGTGTTACAGAGAAGCCCTCTTGTACCAAATTTTTTAAAGGCTGATCTGCGTCAATCAACGGATACATCTATTTCCAAGTTGTAGATCTGATATCTATCTTATTCTGTTACTTTGATTTGTTCGGCATTTAGATCGGCGATGATTACACTTTATCCGCGCTTCTGAGGGTTTGAAGATTCGATGAAGCAAAGGATTTAATAATGGTTGAATTTCTTGATATGAGCCGATTTTGAAAATTTGGATTTAAAATTATCTTTCTTTAGTTTGGACGTGTTTTGACAATGATGATTAATTCACAGCTATGCCAGTTCTGCTTCAGAAAATTCATGATAGATAAAGCTGTATTTATGTCTGAGTCAATTATATTTTTGTATGAATTTGTAGTTGTGGTGTTTTCAAGCTAATAAGCGATCAATCCCTAATTTGAATCAGCATACTTAGCTTCTTTTTTCCAAATCTGACATTATAGATTATTGTTTATTACCAATTGCCAGTGATGATGAAATCAGCCTACATGAGTTGCAGTGAATCCATGTCCCTGAAAAGGGAGAACCTACTTGGTGAAGCTGCATTCATATGAATTTAATGGATTTTACTGAGGCTAACTGCTGGTAATAAAAATCTGGTTCCTCAAATGTTTAATTAATAGTGGATTGAACCCGTTTTTTTTTTAAATCTGGTTTCTCTTTCACATGTGCTGTGTTCAATTCGAGTTTAAACTATACTCTTGCACATTTGTTGTGTTTAGAGTCTGAAAAAACTCGTATATTGTGGTGTTTCCATCAGCTTCATTCTCTATTTCTGTGAGATTGGGAGTTAAATGCAAACACAAAATCGGTAAATCACCTGATGCCTCCAAGGAACTACAATATTCGTTGAATCAAGTTGTAAATTGTAATAGTGAAAAGAGGGACATAGTAAACCCAATGGGGGGGGGGGAGATGGGAACATAGTAAACCCAATGTTGGAGTTTGACTTGAAAAGTTTTAAATGGCACCTTAATTCCAAAGGCGGGAATGCTGGTGTTATTCTGATGTCGGAAAAGGGACTGAGTAATTCCGACGCGGTCTGATGTCGGGACTGAGTAATTCTATGCCGGAAACAGGTGATAATGACGAGACAGGACCTATCTCAATGGCCAAACAGTTTTCAAATAGAACAATGCAATCTTCATCAATGTCCAAGAATAAGTATGAACCGCACCCAAAATGATTGCTAAACATCATTAACAAGCAAATTGTTGTGAATCGTTGTCCCCGTCTTTGTGTGTACTCCCACATGTTTGGCGGGGAGCAAATTAAAATATAAATGCAGCCAATGTGGATTAAATGCAAACACAAAAGTTCTAATTATGATGATTTTTTGACTCCAAGAAGCTTCAGTTTTGGTTATAGTCCTTAAGTTGGAAATGTGGTGCATACTAAATGCAATGTTTGAGATGGGACAGTATAAAGGAACTTACAATATTAGTTGTTGAAATTGTGCCAATGTTGCTAATGGCCTAATGGGGCTGAGTAATGATAATTCTTTGATCCCATTGATGCATGTATCATTCTGTCTTATCTTCAAAGTTGTGATGCGTTAAACAATTTATGAGGCAAAGAAGATGAATAAACAGATGTATTCTTGTTTCAGTTTGTGACAATGAGGATTATGTCCATCTAATTGGAAGTCCAAAATATGTACAAGATGAACTTTTTCCTCATGTATATCAATGTACAGTAAATATGTACACAAATTCCTACCTTAATTAACTATGTAAGGCCGCTTGTTTGATGACATCATATTCTCTATTGTTGTGAGATTGGGATCTGGTTGGTCCATTGCAACTTTGTTGGTATTCATAGGCTGTTTTGAATTCATCAAAAATCAAGTTCTTTCTGACAAAGAAACTACATTGTCTTTGGAAATTGGCTTTGATCAATTTTTGATATTCTATGCGTCACGTTTTGTGAGGTAACGTGTCCTTGCCATTTATCCTATATTTTTTTGTTCTAGTTACCATTGCAACACCTTCAAGTGCCCAAGATTCTATCATCACACATGCCTTGTGATGATGCCTCTGATTCTATCACTGTTATTTGAAATTGTTCACACATGCCTCTTTTGATGCCCTGATCTTGTTGGTATCCATGTTTGAGATTTAATTCATTATTTTTTGTAAACCTAAAGATCAAGTATGATGCAGTTAAAGCAGTTTCTAATTAAACACAACAAGTTCTTCCTTTTCAATTCTTTGTCAAGGAAAAGGATCACGTTCTGTCGCATTATTGCGTAATTTACAATAAATATCGAGTTTAAGTAGCTAGATCTTGCCAGATATTCTTGGTAATTAAAGTGTGCATTATTTGATTGATGAAAATTTTATATGCTTGAGGCTGCACACCTTGCTTCATGTGGTACTACGATTTCAAATGGCAATGTGAAGGTGTAGTGAATCCTTGTACCCTGTTGTTGAGTTGTTGCAGGGAGAACGTTCATGTGAAATGGATTGTTCTAAGGGGTAATATGGGTATTGTTTAGAAGAGAAATGGGTTTGTTGCTAAAGATAATAATGGAACTTGTACATCATCCACATCTTTCTCCATTAGCTGAAGAGCTCCAAGATAATCAAAACTACAAAAGTGACTTCAGAATCGTTTTACTTTAATATCTCTGTTTTATTACCAAATTCCCATTGCTATGGTGATCTAATCCTTTGAATTTAATGGATATTACTGAGGATAATGTACTTAGGATGGAACATGTTTTTTTTTTATCTTAAAGTTCCTTGCATACTGTTTTGTGCATCTTAAGTACTTATCCTTTTATACTCTTTCACATGTTTGTTGTGTTTTAGGGTCTTAAAAACTCATATTGTTGTGTTCCATCAGGTTCTTTCTCTTATTTCTGTAAGATTGGGAGTTAAATGCTTGAGTAATTCCATCCGTTTTTCGTGAGACCGGAGATCACGTATTTATGATAATGTGACATGTTCCCGCCTTTTATAATGATCATATCTATGCGAATCTATTTCTTTGCTTTGATAGCGAGTAACCGAGGCAAAATATTCTTTAGAAAATTGGTATCTTAAACTGCATGGTTCTTAGTGGTTTGGAAGCAGGCTTTGGTAGCCTATCTAAAGACCGTTTGCATGTTGTTATCAAATGTGTTGTTGCTGGTAATCATAAGCTGGTTGAGGTAGTTGGTATATAGCAACTAATTTTTTGTTGGAAATAATAAGCTTAATTTTTAATGTGTTGTTGCTAGTAATGACAAGACATTACTTGTATGATTGCTGCAGAGAGCTTGTGATATGGTATGATTCTTGTGTAAATCTTGTATGCTTCTCTTGTTATATATATGCCATACCCCCAACAGCTGCATGCCTGCATCTAACAGAGAAACAGATTAAAGATGATTGGTTATAGAAAGATTATCCGAAAATCCTTACAAAGACAGGTGCATCTAAAGTGTTGTACTAAATCAGCAAGTGGTAACATCTTGAAATACTCCTAAATAACACTTGCAAGGAAATACTCTTATTTGATCTGTTAAGCACTCGCTATGAAATGGATCATCTTAAATGCTCATTTCAGTGTCTTAAAAAAGTTGTAAATGGCACGTTAATTCCAAAGGCACTATGCTTGGTGTAATTCTGACGACGGAAACGGGACTAAGTAATTCTGACGGGATTGAGTAATTCTATCTCGGAAACAAGTATATAACTAGAGCTATCTCAATAGCCAAGACAGTTTTCAAATAGAACAATGCAATATTCATCAATGTATCATAGTCTATTTATGACTTTATGTTGATGTGTTAGCATTATTCTGATTTTTGAGGCAAAGATGTCCGGGGAAGAGATCTCATAAAAAATACAGCCAATGTGGATTAATTTTCTGCTAATGAGAGTTCTCATTTTGATGAATAAGTATGAACCGCACCCAAAATGACTGCTCACATCATTAACAAGCAAATTGTTCTCAATCATTGTCCCTATCTTTGTGTGTCTCGACTCCCACATATTTGGCGGGGAGCAAGCTAAAATATAAATGCAGCCAATGTGAATTAAATGCAAACACAAAAGTCTTAATTTTCTTCTAATGAGAGTTCTCATTTAGAGTCAAGCCCTTGCCATCCCTCTTTATCTTAATTTCTAAGATCACATCGGCCTCTTCAAGATCCTTCATGGAGAATTTAGTAGACAAGAATTCTTTCGTCTTGTCAACTATCATTTGGTTTGTACCAAATATAAGCATGTCATCAGCATAAAAACAAATTATAACTCCTTGATCAGAATTATCAAACTTGATATATACACACTTATCCGCTTGATTTATCTTGAAACCATAGACCAAAATTACTTCATCAAACTTTTGATGCCATTGTTTAGGCGCTTGCTTAAGTCCATAAAGAGATTTGATCAAACGACATACCTTATGTTCTTGTCCTTCCACTACGAATCATTCGGGTTGCTTCATGTAAACCTCTTCATCCAAATCTCCATTGAGGAACGCCGTCTTCACGTCCATTTGATGGATGATAAGACCATGAATGCTTGCCAAAGCAATCAAGTCTTATCGTGATGATTCTTGCCACGGGGGAATAGGTATCAAAATAATCGACACCTTCTCTTTGTCTAACGCCTTGGATAACAAATCGAGCCTTAAACTTGTCAATAGACCCATCGGCCTTCATCTTCCTTTTGAAGATCCATTTAAACCCTAATGGCTTGCACCCGGGTGGAAGGTCCGACAACTCCCATGTGTTGTTGCCAACAATGAGTCCATTTCATCTTGGATTGCTTCTTTCCAAAATGAAACATCTTGAGAACCCATGGCCTCGGTGAAGGTCTTAGGATCCACATCCATACGGAAATATGAAATACTTTGACCCTCAATCTCTCTAGATCCTTCAACCAAGAACATCTCAAAGATAGGCTCATGGGACGTTTGTCCGATCACAAGTGCCTTGTGCACTCGTCGCCACTTGGGCCTTCGAGACCTCGGCGTCGATGCTTCAGCGCTGCATGTACTAAGCAACGCAACAGCCGCGTCCTCGGCATCGCTAGACGCGCCGACATCCTCATCCTCGATCCCCGCAACCTTTCGCTTGGGTAATCTCGATCCTTCAAACGGGTTCGATCCTTCGAGCATCGACGACATGTCGACTTTGTCCTCGCTCGGTGTCAAGGGCACACCTTGAGACGCCCCTACAGAAGTGCCTCGTGTCGCGCCTTGTGGCGCGGCGACACGAGACTTGGATTGAGTGATTCTCGGTCCAAGCGCCGAACTCGGTTCCTCCTCGGTTTCCATTGGATTCGAGGATGGGTCGATTTCTTCTTGGTCTTTTTCCCAATGCCTCGAACTAGACGAGAATCTAGTCTCATCAAATATGGCATCACGCGATTCTATCACGGTATTAACCGAAATTGCATGATTGGGCTCTATCACAAAGAACCTATATCCCTTAGAGTTTTGAGCATATCCTATGAAGATGTACTCAACACCTCTATCTCCTAATGTCTTACGCTTAGGGTCCGTTAGTCTACGACCGCCCGATAACCCCATATACGAAGACTATGAAGACTAGGTTTCTTCTTGAACCATAACTCGTAAGGTGATTGTCGATTTCTCTTGCTAGGCACTCTATTCAAAATATAATTGGTCGTAAGCATCGTTTCACCCCAAAACGAGTTCTATAACCCGGAGTAGGACAACATGGCATTTACTATGTCCTTATTCCTTAAGCACACAGTTCTTTCATTCTGCCACCCCATTCTATTGAGGGGTATATGGAGTCGTTGTCTCATAGATTATACCACAAGACTCAAAGTACTCCTTGTCCATATATTCACCACCATGATCGGTTCGTAGTCTTTTGATCTTATAACCGGTTTGCAATTCTACTTCGGTTTTATAAGCCTTAAACCTATCTAGTGCCTCACTTTTAGAGTGAACTAGATAGATATAGCAATACCTTGAGTAGTCATCAATAAACGTTATGTAATAACGCTTTTGACCCAACGATGGCGTTGCATGCAAATCCCCCAAGTACGAGTGGACTAGCCCTAGGACTCCTTCCTCTCTCTCAATTTTCTTGAAAGGAAGCCTTGTTATTTTGGTTAGCAAGCAAGTTTTGCACTTTTCACTTGTAGGTTCAAAGTTAGGAATAACTTGATCCTTTGCCATGGCCAACATGCGTTTCATGTGGACATGCCCTAACCTCGCGTGCCATAGATCATAAACAAAATCATTTGACACCACCATGTAATCATGCACAATCTTATAACTATTGATTACATTAAGTAGGAACATATTGTTCTTATAGTGGCCGAAGCCTACAAATATTCCAGCCCTACTTATAACAAGACGATTGGCCTCGAAGACCAATCGATATCCTAACTTATTTAATGCACCATCACTTACAACATTCTTTCTAATGTTGGGTGCATACAATACATTATGTAACATAAGTTCCTTCCCACTTGAAAAGCAAAGAAGCACGTCTCCCTTCCCTAAGACTGGAGTCGTCGACTCGTTTCCCATGTAAAGAACTAAACCGTCCTCTACATTCTTCATGTGCTTGAACCATCGTTTATCCATGCACACGTGGGTGGTGGCTCCCGAGTCAAGCCACCAATTTTGTTTCTCATCTTTCAAGACAAGACATTCATCAAATTTAGATACACTAAACAATGAATCATCTTTAGATAAACCAAAGACCATTGGATTACCTTGCTCGTGGCTTGCGCCCGAGCCCGACTTGGACGCTGGCGCGCCCTTGTCCTTGTGAACGGTCTTGGCTTGACAATCCCGTTTCATGTGACCAATCTTGCCACAATTTCAGCATGTCCCTTTAACTTTTTCCTTGGAACCACTCTTCTCGCCTTTCCACCCCTTGGACCGTTTGGACATCTTGGCTCTCTTGGCGCCTTTGACCTTACGTTTAGTCGCCTTCATGGTATTAACCAAATGGGCAGACTTGTCCTCATTCTTCTTCCCTTTATCGTTCATTTTGAACTCCTCCTTAATCCGAAGATGGGAGCCAAGTTGGACAAGGTTCATGTCCTCCTTGGAATGTTTGAGAAGATGTTTTGCCTCTTTCCATGAAGGAGACAACTTATCCACTATAGAAGAGACGGCGAAGTTTTCATCCTTAGTAATTCCATGTTGGGTAAGTTGTCCCAATATGCGAACCAATTCATGGTATTGATCCATCACCGGTCTAGACTCCACCATCTTATAGGTGTTGAAGTTAGATACTAGGAACTTCTTAGACGAAGCGTCTTCGGCAAAATATTTCCCTTCGAGTGCTTCTCACAAACTACGAGCGGACTCGTAATTTTGATACACATCGAAGAGGGAGTCGACCATTCCATTTAGGATGTGCCCACGACATATATAGTCGTCGTTCTCCCAAGGCGCCTATATTCGAGCGCTATGGTTTGCCTCTCATGGGCTTATTCCTCAGTCTCATTCTCGACCGTTTCCGGTATGGGGTGGTACCTTTGGGCACGGCGTTGTAAGCACGTATACCACTTTCAAAGAAGTAAGCAAGAAATGCATATTCTTTTGCCATCGGAGGAAATCCTGCCCCTCAAACTTTTCAAATTTCACAAACGTAGAGGCCATCTCCTTGATTGATGACTCACTCGTTTTAGCCATTATCAATCACCTTGCAAGTCAAAACAACAAAACTAAAACAATAAATAAATGTTGAAAATTGTTAGTTTTAGTGTATGTTGTTAGTTGAAGGTTAGATTCGGCTCTTGTAGACCCCAAAGGGTAGTCAAGACAGTTTGAGTAGACCCCGAAGGGTAATCTCGTGAGTAGACCCGAAGGTAATCTCGTTGGGTGTAGACCACAAGGGTAATCACCGCCAAAAAGTTAGTTTATGTTAGAACACAAGTAAAACTTTAAGTATAAACAAAACATGACTTGATAAAGGCAACGAGTCACGGGATGAGATCCCGATTTCCTTCAATGTTTATTGCCCCTATTAATGTCAAGGGTTCAACCACAATAATGTTGTGAGATAAAACGTTCCTATACAATGAACATGTGGCAAGCATGTATCATCATTGCATATATACGCACCTCGTTCTTCAATAAGTGTTTGTGATTTGATGTGAAAAACCTCAAACAACAATCTCGTGATTTGCTTTTAACTCACGAACTCTCGAACTCCCTTCAAGAGAGGCGTCCACTCCCTTTTATAGGCCAAGAGGAGTGGTGGTTATAGAAAGAGAAAATGGTAGTTAATTAGTTGAGAAAAGTAAGGAGGAAAACAAGGAAGTTAGTTGTAACCAACTTATGTAACTTCCCTCAACCAACTTTTGAATTTCAAATCCATCCTTATCCAAAACGCAAGACAAGGCCCAAAAGGCCTATCATGCGCGCGGCCCAACACCATGGGTAGATCTAGCTTCGAGCTAGCTTACCTAGCCATCACTCCCGAAACGTAAACGTTTCTACGAAGCTTAGTGATGCTTTCGCGAAGCCAAAAGGTCAACGCCTTAGCTCAAACTGAGCTAAAACCCAAAACCAACTCATAACTTGAGCTAGCTTAAAATCGGTGTTCCAAGCTTTGGTTAGCTCTCAAATTTTGCCACATAGTCTTAGAGCTTCATTTCTCACTATAGGAATCATAACATAACCAATCAATCATATGGAATTAGCTAAACATGCAAGTCAATGCAAAACAGCCCCATCGGTGCGGCTATGGTTTGGCCGCATTAGACGCGCGCTTGCTTCTGCGTAGCGGCGCACCAACGCCGATGCCCTAGCACTCGGCGCACGCTTGCTGGAGCGTCCCGGCACATAATGCAGACGCTCGGTGCTCGGCGCACATGAGGTTCAACACGCCGTCGTGCCACAGGCCAACCTCAAGCCGAATACCTCATGTTCAGCTTTATCGATCAAGGCACGCCTCTTGCTCCCTTGCATCGAGGCTTACGCCGATTCACCATGATTCCTCCAACTCTTTTAAACCCTTAGAAATACCATTGGACCGATCACTAGGTTGTGCCTCCCGCTCGCCCCATTCCTAAGTGATACCCTTAGTAATTCCCACACTTATACATTCATGACTCACACTAAATTGATTGATGATTTTGACAAATCACCAACAATAAACCCCAAATCCTTAAATCAGTGTGAATGCTCACCGCCATAAGAGGCAACGAAGCTCTTGAAATCCGCCTAAATCAGTGTGCTTGTGTCGATCACTCCGCAACCTCTTGAAATTCCTTGCAATTTTAATCCAACTTAGTTAATCGATTTTCAGCTCTACAATTTGTCGAGTGAGGCAAGTATGGACGAAGAATTTGACCTTTGGAGATGGCGAGAATTAAGCCACATACTTTGTTGCAACATAGCAAGAAGAAGAAGGCTCCAAATTGGTTTCTTTTTAGTTCTACAACTTTATTTTTTTATTTTTTCCCTTAAATAATTTATTAAACTCAGCTATTGATTGGTTTCTCTTACTAAAATAAATGGATTTGTGAAATTCTAGTGGCATAATTGGTGTGATTGTTTTTTCTTGTCAAAAGAGTTGTGATTTTGCCTGATACTGGTATATGCTGCCTCTACATTTGGGAAGAGTAAATTAAGACCGAGTAATTGCGCCCCGGTCAAAGTTGTAGGGCGCACTGGCTTTTTAGGAGCGATGTGCCCTACAACTCCAAATTAAAAAAAATTGAAGAAAGTCGAGCGGCAACGGTAGTAGCTGCCGCTCCTCCTAAAACAAAAAAAAAATGAACACGAGCGGCAGCTGCCACCCTTGGCCCTCAACGGTAAAAAACAAGCTTCACCGCAGCTATTTATAAGGCCGAGTGAAGCTTGTTTTTTTTACAACCGATTCGGCCTTTCACAAATCCATCCCCAAATACCTCTACGAAAATAATGTCGGATTTTTGGCCATTCTATGGAGGGCAAGAACTTTCTAGTTCACATCCGGTGAATCTAAACGAGGTCGTTTTGCATCAAAACGAGGTCGTTTTGCATCAAAATGAAGAAGCGCTATGCAATCGATTATTTACTAAATTATTAGTTTTATTATAATCAATCATATTTTATACTTTATTATAATGAATTTGATGTTTATAATCGTTTTGGTTGTTATAAATGTTAAATTAGTTGAGTAGAAATCGTTATAGTTGTTATAACTAATCATATTTTATAGTTGTTATAATTGTTAAATTAGTTGATGTAGTGCAAAATTTTCGTTTTAATTTGTCATATTGTGTTGAATTTGTGAGTTTATAATCGAATTAAATAAGTATTTGTCATAATTGTTTCCAATTTCCCGATTTTTCTAGCTACTTTGAGTCTGATTATGAGTGGTCGGAACGGAATGATATGCTAAAATGGGCTAGAGAAGTAGGACGTAATTTGAACATGGTGTTGACAATTAAGAACTCATAGGAAACGAAGGTCCTTTTAGCATGTGTGTTGGCCGGTGAGTACAAGACAAGGAAGAAGGGTAAATCCGACGTTAATATGCGAACCCTACAAGTTGGTGATGATCTAAAGGAAAAACCACGTAGCAGGAAGATGGGCTGCCCATTCGAGTTAGTTGGCCAATGGGATAGGAGGACCCATCATTGGCTGCTAAGCGTGAAATTCGGTCGCCACAACCGCGACCTTTCCACTAGTTTGGAGGGATATCCTTTTGTCGGTCGCTTAACCGATGAGAAAAGGAGGATGCAAGACCATTAACCCTCACACATGGTGAGACGAAGTTTGTTATGACATACTTGCGCCAAAAGTGGCCGGACATCACAACTTCGATGAGACAGTTGTACACTTTTCGGCACGATGTGTTGAAGAAAGAGATGAGCTCCATGAATGTAACTCAATTCTCACTCCATTTCTTAAAGTCAAATGGCTATTATCTTGATTATCGAGCCGAGGAAGGAATCAAGGAGATAATAGACTTTTTCTTTGCCCACCCCAAGTCGTTGAATCTGTTGAAGTTGTTTCAGTATGTTGTGATCATGGATGCCACATACAAAACCATGTACGTATTTATAATAAAAGCGTTTTTACTTGAAATTTAAGTTTTTCACGTTAACTTATTCAAATTAATTAATATTTCACGTATAACACGCCTCTAAGTGAGATGGTAGGATTTACTTGCACCGGACACAATTTTTGCATTAGGTTTGCATTTATGGCAAGAGAGACCCAAGATCACTACGAATGGGTGTTATATCAATTGCGGGAGGTGTTCAAAATGGTTGGGAAAATGCCCGAAGTTGTTGTCACAAATCGGGATATTGCCGAGGCTAACGCTGTTGCGGACTTGTTTCCCAACGCCAAGCACTTGTTGTGTTGGGTGCATATCCAGCGAAATTACAAGGCGTATGCTTTGGCGAACGGGTTTTCTGCGGGAACTGCGGAGTGGTTTGGAAACAAAGCATGGGAGCTATTTTGCTCAACGACCGTAGCAGAGTATGAGGCACGACGTCGTCTATTGCGGACTGGTTAGATTACAGTACAAAAGTCGTTCAATCCGTTGTTGTTAGCGTACCTCTAGAGGAACTAGCTTACTCCTTGGCGTGATCACATTGTTAGAGCCTACATTGATCATTGTCTACATTTGTCTACAAGGACCACAAACAGGTACGCTAATCAATTTTCCTTACGAGAAAAGTCTTAAACACAAACAATAGCTATTGGCACTAAATTACGAAATATTTATCAAGGTCGAGTCCCAACACTCTCTGTTGAAGGATTATTTGAAGTCTTTTGTTGGGGGGTTCAGCATGGTCTTGAGAAAGATACACGCCATGGTGAACATTCAGGTGCACGCTATTAGGGGAGAGATGGAACGAGACCGTACCAACGAACCGTTGTCCATCAAACATATGGACGAGCCACTCAAAACTTGTAACACCCCGTTGGCGGATACCTTGGGCGTGACAAGGTAGTGGACCTCACAATGGGTCTACCAGAACAAATTGACGACAAACGACTATTTTGGACCTTGCAACAAAAGCACTGCGAGTAAATTCACGAAATCATCCAATCTAGAAGTTCAAGATTTTATGTCTTAAAATTCATGCATGCAAAAGCCAGAAATGTAACAGGGACTCTGTAGCTAGTCTAAACCTCAGACAACTCAACATACTCCAGAAGCTTCACTGTCAAAGCATAACTACTCAAGTCTAACAAATCCAAAAGACTAAGACGCTAACATCACTCTCCTAAACCACGTCACGTCAAGACCGAGCTCCACCACCTGGAATGCAATCTCCTGGCACCTTTCCCAAGCCGGAATCCTTACCTAAAACGCCACAAGTTGATCACATTAGCCTACGATCCCGGTATGGGCCAAACAAGTAAATCAAATATGTAACAAAACATTTTTAGAAAAATAAACTTGCACATATACATATTTTTAAAGATGCACACACAATTACAGTCACTATAGAAATATAATAATAGGCCAACAAGTATAGCCAAATGTGAAATCATCCATAACAATGTCAATAAGCATATCAACAAGTAGAAGTATATTGCCAATACACACATAACCATAACATACATTCTCTAAGGTCATCACTCAAGCATTTTAGACATTTCAAACAAAATTCATCAATTACACTAGCAGTCCAACGTCATCCTCAATATATGGCACCCTCCGGCCTTTCATCTATGGCACACGGTCAGGGCGCATAACTAAACCGTGCCCATTTTCTCCGTTCATTCTTCTTTCCCCGGCTAAACCTCTACTAGAGCGTTTGCCAAAACAAGTTAGTTTATTTTTAGAAGGGGGTTCCTTCCAGCCGCATGACCATGCCCGGGGGCCACTTCATCTCCAACTTGTCCCGTGCTCCATGATCATACCGGTGGAACCCAGTGCACGCATAACGAAACATTTAAAAGCGATTTCTATAATTCATATATATATATATATAAGCACGTAATATGGAATCATTCCAAAATAAGGGCTACACATTCAATTTACTCGTTCAACGCATACCGAGTCGTAAACTAAGTAAGTCGGCGAGCGACTTACCTTGAAGGCGAGACACAAACACGTAACGGGAGAAAGGAAACTCGAAGAAGTCACACACGAACGTTATCGATTCCTAACAAATCAATAACCGAAACTATAACATCCAAAGAGAAGTGAAATTCAAAACTCAAAACCCCAAACACTAAAAGCTCTTTCTAAGCAATAATTTTATTAGCATTATCGATTTTTGGTTACCAACTTACAACTCTAGGACAACCCACTTACATTTTACATGATCGATTATATACTTATTCTTTTTTTTTCTTTTTATCTACCAACTCATTACAAACTGGGTTCCAAGTGCCTTGCCATGAACATTAATGGCATCTCAGAACAATCAAACAAGGTTTGATTGAAAACAATATAATAAAGAGTCAACCCTCATAAATTGATTGTTCTTCTACTATAACATCATCTTCCTTAATTCGAACCAATTCGGTGGACCCTTTTAAAAAGCAACAACAATTCAAATGTTCTTTACGTTAAAAGGCCATTCATAACCAAACCTTAATCAATTCAATCTATTCCCCAGACAATAGCCACAACATTTGTCCAAATTACTGAATCAACCAAAAAGAACCCTAACTATGCACGATGACCAAACAGATGCACACAACCAGCCCACCAAACTTAATGGTTCAAATCTTGTAAAAACGATATCAACACTATGTAATTGGATTCGAACGGAAAGGAAATTGAACGAGATCCACAACCTCCCAACTTCTGTCGATTGCAAGGGAAAACACAAGATCGTGTTCTTCGGCTTCCAATGGTGAGGGTGCTACACAAGTTGGTTTCGGACTCAATCGGTGATGGTGACGACGGCGAACGGGAATGCAAGACCTCCACGACAAGATTGTGTTCTTCGGCTTCTGATGGGTGCTCGACAGTCCGGTACTAGGCGGTGGAAGCTTGAAGGCGATTGAAAGGGCATGGCGTTGGCTGCATAGGACGTCACTTCAGAGGCGGAGACGATGCTTTGGGTGGAAGTTCACGAGCTTAGCGGCCTGCGGTGCTTCTCCGGGGTCAGCGACGATGGTCGCCTTCGACAAAAGCGAGAAGATGGAAGTTGGGATTAAGAGAGGAATGGAGACGAGAAACGAGAGATGGAGGTGTGAACTCCAGAATGATGGCAAGGTGGTGCGTCCCTCGTATGGGATGCCTCGGATCGATCGGTGGCTTGAGTATTAGGTCTCAATTTAGCGTAGCGGAAGGCTTTGGTTTTGTTGAACAATGGCACGAACAATGGCAAACAACGAGAAACACGAGAGCTTTGAATGTTTGAAAGGGGCGGCGCAATAGCACTAAGGAGAAACTAGGAGAAAACCCTCAACTAAATTAATCCTTAAGTGTGCGCTAAATAATAAATGAGCTCGAGAGCTCCTTATAAAGAGGAGGCTCTCGAAACCCTAATAAGCAACAAGGCTTAATGGACTAGGGTTTGCATGCAAGCAAGGCCCAACGTCCAAAAGCCCATAAAACATAAATAGTAATACTAAAAATAGCAACAACTAAAAGTTCAAAGACATAAATGGAAATATGCTAAAATAGGTAAATACATAAAATATGACTAAGTCCTACGCCAAGAGTGTCGCCAAGGCCTAGGGAGTCGTGGGCTAGCCGGGATCGGGTCCGAGCATAGGCAAGGTCGCATCATTCTCCCCCGCTTAGGTTCGAAGCGTCCTCGCTTCGAGTTGGTGAAGGAAAAGGCGACCAAAACAGCAAAGAAGTGGAGCTTGTCATCAACCTCGGTCTTCTCGAAAGTCAATATGTATGGGGTCAATGTAGGCTCAAACTGGATCTCGGACTCGGTGCCATACAACGAAGGTAAGGCCATGGGAAGTGGCCAATCCAACATCGAAGACAAGTCCAAGGAAGTTGCCGGTGCGGGTAGAGATTGTGGCGTGTCTTCGACCTCAAGTGAGGGACTCGAAACGGAAGGCGCGGTGGCCTCGACGCACTCTGACGCTGGAATCGGCTGTGGTGTCGGAGCGAACTCGGGTATCGACTCGAAGATCGGCA
This sequence comes from Fallopia convolvulus, assembly GCA_964016875.1. Taxonomy (NCBI): domain Eukaryota; kingdom Viridiplantae; phylum Streptophyta; class Magnoliopsida; order Caryophyllales; family Polygonaceae; genus Fallopia; species Fallopia convolvulus. Next base: position 31,486,115 of record OZ024736.1, read on the forward strand.
CATTCACGAGCGTGCCAACATACTCGGTTGGCTCCTCGACCATGATCATGTGTGGCGCGGCCATGGGCGTGCCAACAGGCTCGGTTGGCATCTCGAAGACCTCGACCATGGCCACGAGTGGCACGACCGGCACGTCGGTGGATGCGGTAGGCGTGGGCAGCCGTGGCGTGACCACGGGCAATGGTGTCGATGTCACACGACCTGTGTCCAACGATGCTCGTTTTGGTTCCTTGGCCGTGTCGAGCCTGTACATCTCTCGTTGTTTGGCCATGCGCCTCAAAAGATACTCTGGAAAGGCTACGACGTCCACATTAGGCGCAAAGTCTCGAGCCATATAGTACACAAGGTGGCACCATGTCTCAATTGGGGGCCGCTTCCTACACCATCGATCATCCTCCAAACGCTCAAACCAATCTCGAGCGTAACTAGTGAAGCAACCAATGGCAATGTCACATTGCTCAAATTTGTCGTAGTCTCGTTGGCCGAAGTAGTTGGCCATGTGCTTTGCCCAATCCAAAAACGCCTCGGGGTCATCATACCCGGCAAAGCGTCTTCGGTGAAGTCCTGTATGAGACATGACAGACGAGAGTAAAAGCGAACCAATGGTATAGAAACTCACAAATCTATGCACACGAATCAAATTGTTCACGCAAGAGTTTGGCTAGGCTCGAATGCCATGAGGGCGGCTTAAGATTATGCACAAGTATGGTGTTAGGAAAAGCATCACTCACACAATCAAGCTATCAAGAAAAAAAAAATGTACGCAAACAAAGACACGAAAGGCAAGGGAAAAAAAATAATAACCGAAGCTGACTATTTTTTTTTGGGTAAGGACCGATTTTTTTTAAATAAAAAATTAGCCGAATCTGCCTCTTTTTTTTCTCGGCTATCTTACTAATCTTGCAAGAATAAAAATAAAAAATATATTAATGAGCTAACGTGAGATCTTGTGTACGATATATGCAATCGAAAGGGATACCATCCCAAATAATGTGCACACAAAACGGAATATGTTAATTCCTTAAGGAAAGAATCATGCATGATTTACGCATGCAATTAAGTAAACCACTCAGGAAAATTTATGATACGCAATTAATGAGATCAACAGGACACGTACGCGTAGAAGAATGGATATTTGTAACTCAAAACGCGTAAGTTATGCTAAACCAAATCACACCACAAATCTTGTGAGGGAAAAAAAAATGTTCGGCACAAGATGCACTTGTGAAACCGATTAAGGTTCGGCAGTTTTGTTTTTATTTATGTGGTTCGAACAGATAAGCAGGATGATATGGATTGATTGGAATGATAATTGCGTAAAAAAAAAAAATTCGAGCGACTTACAAGATGTGAGACTTACTCGAACCGTGGCTCTGATGCCAGTTGATGCGTCCCTTATTTGGGATGCTTCGGATCGATCGTTGGCTTGAGTATTGGGTCTCAATTTGGCATAGCGGAAGGCTGATTATGATTGTGAATTGGCACGAACAAACAATGGAAACCGAGATCTCGAGAGCAATTGCGATTGTATGAGAGATTGAGGGGGCGGCGCAAGCACAAGGATAAAATAAGGAGCAATCCTCAACTTTATTAAACCCTAAATGTGCGCTAAATAATAAATGAGCTCGAGAGCTCCTTATAAAGAGAGGCTCTCGAAACCCTAATAAGCAACAAGGCTTAATGGACTAGGGTTTGCATGCAAGTAAGGCCCAACGTCCAAAAGCCCATAAAACATAAATAGTAATACTAAAAATAGCAACAACTAAAAGTTCCAAAGACATAAATGGAAATATGCTAAAATAGGTAAATACATAAAATATGACTAAGTCCTACGCCAAGGGGGTCGCCAAGGCCTAGGGAGTCGTGGGCTAGCCGGGATCGGGTCCGAGCATAGGCAAGGTCGCATCACAAGGCGAGACGAGGAAATCAGTAGGGCGGCGTTCCAAAGAAGAAGATCAACAGTGATCTCTCTTCTAGATCAATTAGGGCTAGAAGGAAAGGAAAGTGGGCTTCGGCCCTTGTATAAACATCCGACCCAAAATGAAATTGAAAGGGAGTGAGATTAAAAGAAATATATTGGCCCGAAATTTTACAAACTCGGAATGTAACTTAAATTCTATAACGCTCGAAAAAAAATAGAAACATCATCCAAAAACCCATCATCCAAAAACCCGGGTATTACAAAACTGTCTTCTCTCGTCTTCCAGGGAAGGTTTCCAACAATTGTATCAAAGATTTGTTTGCCCATGTCCGCGCTATATATGACCCGAACAAGGCTTTCTGTTTGATATGCGACGATGTGTGGTGGACAAACGCTCGTGGACTACCAAGTTCATGCTTGTATCAATGAATGCATGCCTATTCAACTTTCAATGATTCACGATTTCTGGAAACAATTGGTGTGGGAAGGCCAAAGGGATTTGGTGGAGCCATCTCTCCATAGGAAGAAGAATGGTAGACCAAGGAAGAACTCAAAGGTTCTACCGAGAACCTTGACTAGGCTGGAGCATCTTCAACAGCGCGGAAAAGGCACTCGTTCTATGCCTGGGGTCGCACTTAGCCATGTTCCACAGGAGGAGGAGGAGGAGGAGGAGGAGGAGGAAGTAATTGCGGTTATAGGGCACTCGCTTGTCTTCTTGGGTGAGGGTAGGATTGTTGGAGGAGGATGCGAGAGGAGATGGCTTTGGAGTTGAGGACTCATTACAAGACGTATGCACTTATATATCCTTATATTACACATATTGATGAATTGATCAATCGTGTCAGTACAGACTACTACTGGATGGAGACGCCAACAGTCAGATTGGAATTTGCTACTAGATTCCAGTGTGCACTTGTCGTACTATCCGAGTGTGGTCCTCATACATGCCTCCCGATGATATCTAGTGAAGCTCCTAGTACTCCTGTGTGGGACAGTGTCGTGGCGATAGCTCATCTAGGGAACCACTATGTTCCGGTAAGCGTCATCCATTTACATAAATTCCATAGTCTAGTAGCTTTTATTATATTATTTACGAATTTGTCATTGTAGGTTACGCTCGTAGATGAAGCCCCCATGCAGTGCTATGCGAAGCTTTGGACCCAATATCATCATTATAGCGTTGATGGGGTGGATATTCACTTTCATGAACGCATGGCTCAGTACGTTAGTAACCACAACGCAACAGGGTTGCCCCCTAGTTTTTATTAGAGTAGGACTAGTATTTGTATTTGTATTTGTATTTGTATTGGTATTGGTACTTGTATTTGTAAGATATTATTATGGTTATTATTATTTGTGGGATGTTTTGTGTAATGTCGTATTTGTATTTATATTGGTACTTGTATTTGTAGGATATTATTGTGGTTAGTAGGGGGTCTAGGGTTTAGGGTCTGAGGTTTTTAGGGTTTAGGGTCTAGGTTTTTTAGGGTTTTTAGGGTTTAGGCTCTAGGATTTCTAGGGTCTAGGGTTTAGGGTTTTGGCGTAAGCATATTGAAAAAACACAAATAATTATCCAGAAAACAATGTCCATAAAACATCCAAATATCCAAACATAAAAAGTCCATAACACATCCAAACAAATAATCCATAAAACATCTACCTGTAATAACTGTAATCACTACACCGTCCAGGCTGGTAGTGAGGGGCGGCGGAAAAGGGCGCATGTCCGGTTCAGCTTCGGGAAACTGTCCAAAAACTGCTCTCTCAACAACATTGACAAATTATGTGGAAAAGGGACCTCTCAATTCACTAGCGTGTGGACGGAAACTTCGGACAATCCCTTCCAAGTAAGCCATGCGCTGCGTCAAAAACATGATTATTTAAATAGTAATAAACTAGTATAGGTAATAATGAACAACATATATGGTTCAATACCGTACCTGGACCAGTTCGACCTCACGGGGAAATACCACTTGATGAGCATGTTGATCTCTCATAAGATATGGATGAGACCGAGCTTGAAGCGATGGTACATAGTTTCTGTCCACTGCAAAAGGGAATATGGCTATCTCCCCCTCGGACACCAAGGATTGATAGCGGGAATCCCAACGATCATCCTCGTCTATGAAAGTGACGTAATATCTCTTTGGACCCAATTTTGATTCTCTTTTTACAGTGTCTGGCCTAATGACGTCCAACACATGAATCTTCTGGTGGTAGCCAAGCTTCCTATAGCATCTGCCCGGCATATACGGCTCCCTCACAATTGAAGTAGGTGAGTACCCCACGATAACGAGACATCACAAGCTCGCCGGTGGAAAAGTTAAGGCCCTGGCTCCACGACATCCAAAAAAACCTGATCAATCTTGATCTCATCTAATTGACGTTGCATGGCATGACATTCATCTTCATTACTGTGTCGGCTCCTGTCCGAATGGTACAGGGTCGGATCATTACCCAACGATCTGCTCAACCAACCCCTAAAGGTTGGAAAGTACCTCCAAATCCAAGTCTGTGAAATATATAAATATGTTATGTTAGAAGTGTGTACGAAACGTTACAATATATTTAACGTGTATATAAGTTTAGGTATACTGACGTGTAGGAGGAACATGCACCCACTAATACTCGCAGCCTCCCTGCGGCTTGCACAACCCAACTGCATGTACAAGTAGGCCAATGTAGTCGCTGCCCATGCATAATGAGAGGTCGTCCCATGGTCCAGTACCAGGCCAGGCCAAGTCAGAAAGGCTTTGACTGTCTAGAAGCTTCTGGAGAAGGGTAACTCTAAATAAGAGGAAGCAGAAAGCGTCGACCAAAAAGAGAATAGTTTGAAGAAGTCTCTCGAAGCGAAAGTACCGAGTTTGTTCAGTCTGTTTGGAGGGGGTATTCATTTCAATCCTTTGCCCTCCTTGTCGAAAAGTATTTAAAACACAGAGCTGTAGTTGGGTACCGGCATCAGACTTGTCCAAAAACAACGCGTTTCCGAGCAACATGAACAAGTAAAAAGATGCGATCAAATGCGGGTCCGCTTCTTATTCCACCAGCGCCAACAACCTATTCTTCAAATTTAATGTGTTGATGCCACCAGCTGAGGACTGCATGTTCACCTCCCTAACGTCAACTCCTAACATTTGCGCCATCCTCAAGCGTAAAGCTTCATCATCCAAAAGCCCTTCCTTGACCTTAATTCCATTCAATGGAAGGTTTAGTATCTTTGAGACGTCGTGGAGGGTGATGGTAATTTCTCCCCAAGGAAAGTGGAAACTATTCGTTTCCGGGTGCCATCTCTCCACGAATGCAGAAATAAGCGCTCGGTCTATTTTCCGGAAGTTCCAATCCTTCAGATAACTCAAGCCGCTTTGGTTTATAAGCCTCACCCAATCCTGTCCTTGATGGTTGTCCGCCAAATTTTTCAAGAAGTCTAACGCCTCAGACCGACCTTGCACTTTAAGGTTTTTCGCCCACTCTTCAGATTACAATAAAAATTAAGTTTTGAACATTATAAATAATATCATAAATTAAAAAATTATAGGCCGTTCTTACATGTTGGTGATCCCATATGTAATGTGCCCTATGGGTATGAAAGCGGGCGAGTAAGGACGTGTCGCTTGGGCCGCCACCATATCGGCCTACCGGATGGACCGGGGGCGCGAATTCAGGATCCTCATAAGTCGAGACATCATCATCTTGTGCACGGGATATCGGGCTCCGGAGGAGCCGAGTAGCGCATGGGAGGGGGCGGGTTTGTGTAGGGCGGAGGAGTCGGGTTTGTGTACAACGTCAACTGCATGTACGGCTCTTGTGGTGGCATACTATGGCTCGTACTACCATAATGGTGCGTCTCCTGTGGTGGCATATAGTTCGTAGTACCACCATATTGCGTCTCTTAGGGTGGCATATAGCTCGTACTACCACGATACTGCGTCTCTTGGAATGGCATATAACTCGCACTACCGTAATTATACGCCTCTTGTGTTGGATACTGCGGGGGGAATTGGTAACCCCCGTATTGGCCATGAGCGAATGGTGGACCAGCTTCAGCGTAACTCGTATTACCATATGTGAGCTGGGTAGGGTCCACATAGAGGTCCAGAAATATATCACCACTTCTATTCAGCAATCTTTTGATTGCTGAAATATCATCTGCATGCTTTTTTTACAATATTTCTCTAAAATCTAATATCGTACATAAAGTTCATTTAAACACATAATTAAATATATCAAATTATTAATTCATCCATAAATATATTAACCATGCACATTAAGAAAAATCATATTCAGTCTCAACAACTACTTAATCATTTATTTTTTATAATATAAATTAACATATAACTTACTATCATGTATGAACCTAATTTAAACTCATAATTAATGGAAAAAACTAATAATTACACCATAAATAAATTAACTATTCAAATTATTAAATTTTATAATTATTTTCTACAACTACTTAATCACTAATAATTACACATACATTAGTCTATAAATTATACATTAATTAATTATTTATTTATTTTTACACCATAAATTAACATATAAATTTATTATATCATGTAAATTACTTAATCGATCAAACTCTCGGTAATTAACCTATAAAGTATAAACTACTTAATACATAATACTAATAATTAATCCATAAATTAAAAATAAATTTAATATTTTGCGTACCAAAACCCTCCACGGGGCGACGGGTTGGCTCGTCGTCGCTTTCGGAAGTGGGACTTGAACCTCCTCTCGAACTCTCGAGGTTGCCTCGCTCTCATTCAAGTTAATATTTGGTCGGGATTCATTCCGTCGTCTACGTTGGGAGCTTGAAGATGATTTCGAGCGAAACAAACTCTAATAAAAAAATTACGTTAGTTTTAACCTTAATAACTTAAAATAATTCAATTAAAATAAAAAAATCATACATACTGATACCGAAAATCTTCTCATTATCTTGAATAGCGGTTTAATTCACCGGATTAGTGTATGATTTGGGACCACTTGAATCGAATTAACGGATTTTGGACCACTTTGAATCGGATTTGGGACCACCTTAAAAAAGATTTGGGCGAAAATGGAGAGTGAGGGCTGATAGAATGTTGAAGAGGGAGTGAGGAGGAGATGGAGTGGTGAATTGATCCGGGGAAAGGTTCATCGCCGAGTATTAAAGCGGAGTCACCCTTATTCCTCCTCACTATCTCCGCACCTTTGACTGTATTTAAAAAAAAATGTACATAAGCAGTATAACCTACCGCTCGTGAGGCCTTCAGTAGGGTCCACCGCTTTAAAATTCGGGGCGCCCTTAAAGTCTGACCGGGGCGTAATTCATTGTTCTAAATTAATGCGTGATTTGGAGGTCTAGGGGTTGATGGCAGATTTGGAAATTTTACATATATAGAGGGTATTTTTGTCATTTTATTCAACTTTAGGAACAAACGATTTTAACTTATGGGTGGTTGTTTGATAACTAATTAAATTTACGGGTGATTTAATAAAGAAATTATTTTTACGGGAGGTTTTGTGTATAACCCGATAATTGGAGGGTGGTTTTATGAAATTTACCCAATTTATTTTGAAACCAAAATCATTGAAAGTGAAAATAACTAAAATGGGCAAAAATCCGGGTTTGCTCTAGACTAGTAGTAGATCTCCCCCTTCTTCATCCCCTCTTTACCGTTGGACGACGCAGAGAGTTCTTCAGTCCTCCCTCACTGCTTGCTGCTCGGCACAAGGTCAGAGTTCTTTTTCTCTCCTCCACTTCTTCAACTCGTTACTCCTTCTTCTTCAGTTCTTTCTTCCTGCTGAAGCTCTCTCCCAGGAGCTCGTTTTCACACTTCTCCCACTACATCCTCTTACCTGCGCCCTAATCTGTGATCAATTCACTATTACTGTATGGATGCTTGCAGGATTTGGAAGCCACTGCGGGTTAGGTTTCATGATTTGGATGATGATTGTGGAATTATAGCTCTTTATTACGCATCTGATCTACCTTAATGAATTTCGCTTTTAACTGTTCACCATTAGGATGTGTTCATGACTACACACGGAGAATTCGTCATAAATTACCCTAATTGTTTAAAAGTTGAAGTGTATTGAAATTTTGGATTTTATGCGTGCTCACAAGCATATTCAGATTGTTAATTTTTCAGAATTTGGTATGTTTGTGTTTGGTTCTACATCAATTTGGTTTGCTCTTGTTTCCTGCTGATGTTGTTGAAAGCTAGTGTTGGTTATAGGTGTTTAAATGCTGATTTGGTGTAGTTTTGGTGACAGAGAGAGAAAATGGCATTCATGTGCACAGACAGTGGGAATCTAATGGCTATAGCACAGCAAGTGATTATGCAAAGACAACAACAGGAGCAACAACAGCAGGAGCAACAAAATCACACTTCTCATTCTCATCAACAGCAACAAAATGTTGGAACCTCTCCATTTTGCTTGAATCCATGGACTGGGCCATCCCACAATATTCCAAATAACCCTCCGCCATTGGGATATGGGATTCCTGGAGGCGGATTTGCTGATCCTTTTCAGATCAGCTGTGCTACTGATACAGGCGAGCCCGTTTGTCAGTTCCCCCCCTTGGATAGCTCTGGTAGTGGATTTAGGTTTGCAGATTTTGTAGGTGGTGGTGGTGGTGATTTTGATTCAGATGAATGGATGGACAGTTTGATGGGTGGTGGAGAGTCAACAGAGAGCTCCACTCTTCCTTCAAATTATAGCTTCTATGGGTTTGATCCTTTGGCCATGTGTCCAAGTAGGCTCAATATTGCTGTTTCACCTTCAGCTGATTTCAACCGTGTCATGTACTCAGAAGCTCAAAAGACCTTTTCCGCTCCACCCGAAATCATGCCTTCTCCTCATGTACAGGCGGTGGATAAAAAGGAAGAGGAAACACAAACACAACCTAAGAACAGTGATGTAGAACCCGAATCATCATCATCACCACTGATCCAAGGTTTACTTGAGTGTGCTCGGCTTTTTGAGTCTGAACCAGATAGAGCAATGAAATTAGTAGTGCAACTCAGAGGGTCAGCAGTCAAAGACGGAGATCCAACTCAGAGAATGGCCTTTTACTTTACTGAAGCACTTTGTAGTTGCTTCTCTCTTCCATTGCAGATGCCATTTCTGGCTTCAGATATTAATAGCGAGGATGTCACGCTGTCTTACAAAGTATTTAATGACGCATGCCCATATTTTAAGTTTTCCCATTTGACAGCAAACCAAGCAATTCTGGAAGCCACTGATAAGGCAATGAAGATCCATATAGTAGACTTTGGCATTGTCCATGGGCTACAATGGGCTGCACTTCTCCAAGCTCTTGCCACCCGGTCTGCTGGAAAGCCTGAATCTATCAGGATCTCAAGTCTTCCTGCTCCAGGCCTGGGAAAATCTCCATCAGCTTCTTTATCGGCCGCTGGTAATTGTCTCAATGAGTTTGCCAAGCTCCTTGATCTAAATTTTGAGTTTGTTCCTATAAGTACTTCGATTAAAGAACTCAACGAGTCTAGTTTCCGTGTGGAGTCTGATGAGGTTTTGGTGGTCAATTTCATGCTTCAACTGTACAACCTTCTGGATGAAACCCCTGATCAAGTTGAGGCAGCTCTGAAGTTAGCCAAGTCATTGAACCCAGTAATCTTGACATTGGGAGAGTATGAAGTTCGTTTAAACGGGGTTGGATTCTTAACCCGGTTTAAGACAGCTCTGAAGTATTACTTGCCTCTCTTTGAATCACTTGAACCCAAATTAGCCCGAGATGCACCAGAGAGGATCCAGGTTGAGAGTCATTTACTAGGTATGAGAATAATGGGTTGCTTAGGGAAGGAGACATTTGTCAGGAGGGAGCGAATGGAATGTAAAGAGAAGTGGAAGAGCCTGATGGAAAGTACAGGCTTTCAACCGGTACAATTCAGTCATTACGCCAGAAGCCAAGCCAACATTCTTCTGTGGAACTACAATTATAGTTTGGATTATAATCTGGTGGAGTCGCTTCCAGGATTTCTCTCCCTTGCTTGGAAAGATACCTGTATCCTTTCTGTTTCTTCATGGCGTTGATGTGACTCTTTTCTAGTTCTTGGTTTGCTCCAAAGGCCAATGCCATCAAAGCTTTGATGCTGGGCTAGCAACTGAAATTGTGCACTCACCAGCTACTTAAGTCTTCTTCAGGGTATTTTCTTATGTTATGATGTAGAGGGATCTTTGCTTTGTTTTCTGTTTTTGTTCCAATATCAAGCTTTGTAGTATCATGTAAAACGCCCTTATATTTTCTTAAATGTTAATATCAATCGTATTTTAGTTTCAACCAAACAAGCAAGCTTATTTTGCATCGATGAGCTGCATGTTCTAGAGTTGCAATCCATCCGTTCGTTTCTGTAGATGAGAAAACCTTCTTTCTACCTTTTTCACAGGCTAATATGTGTCAATTGAATGTACCTAGTCTTCTTAGGTATCTATCTGTTATGCGTCTAAAAACAACAAAGATGTTTATTTTTCTTAAACTGATCATTGTTCCTTCTTTAGTTTGATGATGATTTTTTTTTTCTTTGTGTTTCTAAGAGTCTGAGATTCGACAAATCAAATGTGAAAAGTAATGATTGAGTTTCTTGATATGAACTATCTTTGAATCTGTCTTCATTGTATTTTTAGTTTTGGATTGAGCATTTGTTGTAGTTTGAAAGTTCCAATATTGCTTCAGGTGGTATATTGCCTATGAGGCTTGATTTACAGCTAAGATAATAGCAGCTCTGCTTCAGAAAAGTCATGATAGATGAAATCTGTATTTACTACTCGGTCCGTCTGATCTGCTTATGGATCCAATAATACCTCATGAGTAGATGACCTGAAAAAAGATCTTGACAAATATACCAAGCAACATATCCTGAATTGGAAGCTCCCAAAGAGCGATGACAATCCTGACAATGGCAATTTCCCTCTGTGGATTGAAAAGAGAGGGAGTGATAGATAGGACAAAAAATAAAATGGAAACGACCTGAATCAGGATTTGTCAAAATCGATTTTGACGGATTTAGAACAACTAACAAGGAAGCGACTGGTTTTATTATCCAGTATTGTAATGCCTACCACCTTTGGTCGCTCCCCCGTCGCTTTAAGCCAGGGGTGCCCCCATCTTGACCTCCCAAATTTTCCGTAAGGGAAGTTCCATTGGGTAATTGTTGTTGGTGGTGGTGTTGTAATGCCCACCACCATCAACATGGGTATACAACAATGTGGCACCATCTCCGTGCTGAAAGCTGAAGCGCTTTGCTTTAGGAACGGATTAATTACAACACTAAGGTTACTAAGGTTGCAGGTTATAAGAGGGTTGAAATTGACAACCTCACTGTCATTAATTCTATGATACTTGACTCACTTATCATCCTTTCATGTAGTTAAGATTTGCATATTTTCAGAGAAGCTAATCCAGTGATATATAAAATTGTACACCTTAGCCACACTTTTTCCTTGGATTTTATCCAGAACCATCCAGAATTTAAGGTTCTCATCTAAAAGGTTGCTCTATGCTGACCTTCAACTATTCTTACCTAATAAAAAATGTCAACGTCCTAAATGCATCAAAATCCTTTGTTTTTACATCACCTTAAAAATAATCTTTGCACATATACTTATTCAGAGGATTCAGTGGCATTAAGTTACTTGTGAGTAGAGAAGGTCTATTTCCAATGGGTTGTACAATATCTAGTTCGGACGTAGAACAACTTTGGCTGATCAAACTGGGCTATAAAAATATGTTCTTGTGGCACAAGCTAATTGACTCCTTAGAATTGTCCACTATAAAATTGGTTAGCCTACTTGGTGAACCAAGAAGCTACTTCAAAAACTACAAATGCATAATTAATTAATTAATAATTTAACATACTGCAACACCTAATTGGTTGTCCTTTTAAGATACCTTACTATCCACTTAATAACATTTTAATGCACCTGAATCAGATTGTAGTGCAAGAATCCAATGGCAACGTATATCCAATTTAGTACACATTATATTGTACAATATACAACTAATTAAACGCTACAACTTTGTAACATGCATGATGCATGACTGATGACTCTCATATGGAGTCATGCAACTTAGAACCTACATGTTTAAGCAAGGCAGAATACATCGACAGACATTTGAACTTGTAACTTTTTTTCAACCAGCCCCTCGTACTATGAGATTTTCAAATAAACATTTAAACTATACCATCTTTTGTCTTTTAAACACTTTAAGATGACATGGCATAACTCGTGAGATTCACTGAGTGAGAAAACTTATAAAATGCTGATTTGGAAAAAAAAATATTAGAAAAAAGTGACAAATTCCTTCAATCACCATTACTCACTTCCTTTACAAATCTCTTTAATCACCAAATATTAATCACCAAATTATGTGATTTGGAAAATTTAGAAAATGCAGTAATTTAGAAATTTTGCTTTCCTAAATAAAATAAATCACCACTTTACAAATTTAGAAAATTTCTTTCCATACTCTTCAATTTATATATTAACAATTCAATCTATAAATTGGAATAAAAATCAATAATTATATACAATAATTTGTTAAAATATAATCACAAAGTAAAATTCCTACACTTAATTGTCAATCCTTCAACTCTGTACAAACAACAACTTGCACCAAAAACTTCAACCACGCATCTCCGACCGGCGCACAAACAGCCACCGCCCACCACCACAACCACCGCTCATCTCTCTCAACTCTCTATCCTTAGGCTTTGCAACCTCTCCATTTCTTATCTATTTTTACCCTTTCCTCTTAGATCCCCAATTCTGGATTGTATAGATCCGGAAAAAGAATTCGAAGTCTTCACCGGCGGCTTAGGAAGGAACCAGATCCAAAGAGAGAACTAGAACAATGGGAAGGAACCAGAACCACCGGATCCAGAGATCTGGAGAAAGAATTCGAAGAATTCAAAGTCTTCACCGTCGCGCCGCTTGTGGACTCGCCCGGATCTGGATCTGGTGGATTTCCGTTTTTTCCCCTCAGATCTTATCCACCGGCGACATAACAATTCAACTGGTAAACATCCCGAAGAAGGAAGGAACGAGAGAGAGTCAAGACGGAACGACGAATTTGGAGAAAGAATTCGAATTCTTCACCGGCCTTCATTCAACTGATAAACAACCCTAAGAAGGAAGAAATCAGGTAAACATCCCGAAGAAGGAAGGAACCAGAGAGAGTCAAGACGGAACGACGGATTTCACGGAACAACAGATTTGGAGAAAGATTTCGAATTTTTCACCAACCTTCATTCAACTGATAAGCAACCCTAGAAGGAAGGAACCAGAGAGAACGACAGGAAAGAGGGAGGAGAGGCAAAGAGAATTAGATCTAATTAATATTATTCTTTTAATTTTAAAAGTTAAAAATAAATTTGCCATTTATCTTGTATTATGTTTGCTTATGTGGCAAAAAAAATTCACCCATATTGGCTTATTTGGCATAAAAACATGACACATAAGCACGAGTGATGTACACCCGAAGGAGATTAAGATCGAAAGTATTTAAAAGTACAAAAAATGTTAAGTTGAGGTGTTTATTTGAAACTTTCATAGTACAGGGGGTTGGTTGAACAAAAGTTACAAGTTCGAGTGTCTATTGATGTATTCTGCCGTTTAAGCAATCATTAATGCAAGTATTGGGTGATTATATAATGTCTTATTTTTGCAATATCTCAACTTTTGCCACACGCCCACAGGCCACAACTAGCTTGACTAGCACTTTAAAGTCGAGGTCATGTGTTTTGTTATAGTTTTCCAATTAACCACAAACGAAGTTCGTACATATGCAACATCCATACATAATTTTGTCAAACTGACTTAATTACACCGGATATTGACTTTTATTTTCATCATATCCAGAACTCAAAATAACAAAATCACAAAAAATAAAAAAAAAATTCAACCACCAAACATAGAACCAGATACCACCAGAACAGCCTTCAAACAACTAACAAGAACGCAAGAGGCTCAATTGATTGTCAACTCTCTGGATTGAACGCAAGAGGCTCAGAAATTCAGGAATCAATTTTAATGCTAAAACATACCTACAAAGCTGAGAGGCAGTACCCTCCTCATCCATGCTGGAACTATATTTAGTTACTACTTTTAGCTCTACTAATAGCGAGGCTGCTTCTTTTGGAAATGGCATGAATTCTGCTAATTCTTAAAATAGTATTCTCGTAGGCTAAATAACAACTGCTCATCAGTTTGTGCTCCTCGGATAACAATAAAATCAAATCTCTCATGCCCTGATCACCAATTCATAGACATTTCCTGTGTTATCCCCGCTAATCCGCTTCAGCATTTCTAAGAACTTACGACTTCCCATGAACTCGATGCGTTTGTACACAAGACGACCAACTTCCACTGTTTTCTTATCAGCATACATTGCCCGAAGCCGATCCGCGTGCCTTGAATCAGTGTGAATTGCAGCTTCTATTTCATGGTCTGACATATTTTCCTGTACAACAAAGGATTGAATGATTAAGATCAAGAAAGTCTCAAGAACTATAATCAAGCTGAATTTCTATTTAGAATAATATACGTTTTATCATTTGAATATCCAAACTACATATTAGTGACTAAGCAAACTTAATGGAAATGTCAATGTAACACCTTTCAAGCTGCTAGCAGCTTATTTAACCAAATATGGATTTGATCAAATAAGACAAACAATATGGATAGTTGATTCTTCTACTAGAGTCAAAGGCTGTTTTCTTGACAAAACGGGAAAAAAAAAATTACTTCCCTGAACCTACCAAATCTTTAACAGATAATAAATGAAGATGCTTCAAGAAAGCATAAGGTTAAGGGGAAAAATTATAAACTGGCAATTCTACCATACATGTGAATTAAGGTAGTGCACACAAATAGCATCAAAATCCTAATAAGTCACCAATTAGAAACAAATTCAGAATTGTGAAAACAAGTTCAGAACTCATTAGTTAGAAAATTAGAGTTATTTATACCTGGTAAAAGATGTAGATAAGGTCCAACACCTGCAAACATGTAAATCCTTTTTCACTGTAGAACGTTCTTGAGGATGGGCCCATCTCACTGAATCGGTCAACTGGAAAGAGTATAGTAATGAAGTGGTGTCTAAATATCAATTCATTTGTCTCGCTGCATGAGAAACACAAAAATGTAAGATTAACAATTATATGACCAAATAGTGTTCTTTAATTAGTCTATAAAACTGAAAAATATTCACATAGCCTGTGCCAATATGAACAAGGAAAGTTTAAAAACCTTTCTTTAAGTGGTCGAGAGAGATTTGAAAACGCTGTGTCCGATGGCTTTTCATCATCTTTTGCATCAGGGAGCCCAGTTACATGGACTTCAACATTTTCAGCAACTGAAGCATCTGAATAAATAGTAGCTGTAGAAGGTGGCTCTGATATTGACCAGCAAATTGAATCTAACAAGGTACTAGGTGACATTGCATGTAAGAAAACCTGGCTCCACAAAGGCATTAAAGAATAAGATTCTCTAAATGTCAACATGTCTTTTTAATACGAAAATATTATTGCTTCAAAATGATTTATTTGGAACGACCAGATAGCAGAAGGAGCATAACAACAACAACAACATCTACCCAGAAGGAGCATAAATAGACTTATCAAAAATGCTTTCTGTTTTTCATTTCCTTCAACTTGTTTATGTAATTAGACTACACTTGTCCTCTATCCATTCTTGTAGTTGAGCAGAAGATTCCTAACTTGCCATAATAACATTATATACTATCTACTTATCTAGATACTTATGATTCATGCACAATGTTCCATACAAAATCTTCTGTTTTCTTCTATATCTCTGTTTCTCTTGCCTTCCCAAAAGCATTAACAATTTTTTTTCTGCTTTGTTCATTTTTTATTCCATGTTGGGATGTAACACGAACTTATGGCATAACAAGAAACAATTGCTTGTAACTTGCCAGCACATGAATCAATAATAGTATCATCTACACATTAGCAAGGAAGCATATGAAATCAGTCAAATCCCCATTAACATTCATCCTAGCTCCAAAAAGACATTCAAATGATAAAAGTACGACCTCTTGTGAGGCTTTACTGAATTCCATGATAATTAGCTGCATTTTATTTCTATAAACACCACAGATGTAAATTAATGCAATAACCAACATCACCAACTTCCATAACACTGCAAAACATCAAAGCTCCAGAACTGTAGAAGAATTTGACTGCTGATATGGTACAAGTATGTAAATTTTCAATAATATGTTATAGTAGTTCATGGCACAATATATAGCAAGAAAATGTTGAAAAAATAATCTGGTCTCACTATAGGCAGAATATAATTTGAAGTTTTTAGATTTTGGGGATTATAGTCTGAAGATTGTAGGATTATGCATTCTACGGATTCTAATCATTAGTGCTATAATCTTACAAGGAAAATATTCTGTGTGGTTTTTTTTTTTGGGGGGGGTGGGGGGGTGGGGGGGGGGTTAGGTAGGTTCTGTTGTTCTAGCCCCTCTTTCATCTAATGTTGAATTGTTGGGGTGTTTTTCCCACCATAACGATACAGAGATGAAAGTGACCCTCACATTTACTTGTTAGGATTATTGGAGCTTTTTCAACTTCTTATGGAACCAAGTTGGGACTGTGGAGCTATAGTTCTCTTATGTGTTTTTTCTTTCCAATATCCTTTGTTTGATATCGGTTTTTGTATTCTCTCCTCCTCTTTAAAAAAAAAGATATTCAGTTCAATAATTCATATAATTAAAATGTTCAACAGAATAATCCTCACAAGATTCTGCCAGCAATGACCAAAATATGTAAAACACAAAATTCTACAATCTTTAGACAATAATCTGCAGAATACAAACCTTGAATGATTATCCACATATAATGCACTTAATTATTTTGTGCCAAATTTCCAAAATAATATTCAAGGGTTCAGCAATATATATCAGCCAATAAGAAATGAACAATAAATTGATAAAAAACTCAGTGTTTAAAGACGTAGTGCATTGGAACAAGTATGAACTGCCCACCTGCATCCCATGATTCCGACGATTTCTAATGCTAACTTTTGCGGACTGCACAATTTGCTGCCTTTGCTCAGCATCTACACTACTCATGTTAGAAAACAAGACATCTTGGGGGCATTTCTCTGTTACCTTCTCCTACAATGAGAATCTAGTCACTAGACTCGTCAAATTATGAAAGACGAGCTAAATGAGAAAAAGAATGACGAATAAAATTTCAAGAGAGAAGCATGTCAAAATTTGATGAACATTCTAGTGGTTACTAAAAAAAGCTTGTTTCTGAATTCTGATATTATTATTCCTTACTTTAACCAGAGTTAGACCGTCAGAGAGTTAATGACCACTACAGAAGTAAACATTGTCAATTAAAACCTGGCGATCCAGTGAGCATCAAAATTATACAAGCAAACAAATTCCTGAAATGAATAATTTGAATATATACAATTTTGTCTTCTTTTTATGGTGCGACTATACGTTTGTCAAAAAAACTTTAACAGGGATTCTCTATTTCTGTAGCACATAATCATCCCAAGATCTCATTTGATAGATTTCTCTATTGTTAGCCCATGGAAGCCCTTACTGGTATATGTGAGAGAAATTCAGGAATAATCAAGCAGAAACATTTTCCAAAATTTACATGACAATTAAAAATTGCATATGTGAGAAGCTCTCGTCACAAGCCTACTGTAGAGAGTAACTACACAAGTACTCATGGAGTATAAAAAGTGAATAAACATAAGCAATTAAAAGCATCAGAAAGCACCTGCCCAGCATTACTTCCATCTCGAAGATCCTCAAGCAGCGTTCCTACCTCCCTGGCCAAATCAGCAGAGAATCGAATGAACCTTTGCGTGCATCTTTTTTTAGCAGTTTTCAGAACCCAAACAGGCTGCAACATGTGTGCTTGTCAAGTGAACCTCAAGTAAATGGCATTTGGAAAAAGCAACTAACTCAATCTAGAGATAAATTGTGCACATATAGTTTAGCTTGTTCTAAAAATGCGCACATATTCCATTAAAATCTTCAAAGCATCACGAATGAGCTAAAACATAACAATAGATGCATTTAATTATGCAAATACATTAGTATGCAAATAAATCTCCTAAAATTGAAAACCAGAGAAAGTGGAGTTTTGCATTTTATTTCACCACCACTCATCAGCAATCCAGCATCATATCTAATTATAAAAGAAGGTTGTTACTTGGAATTTCAGAAGACAGGAAACTTATATTTCAGAGTTTTTACATCATGGATTTCCATGACGGGTATGCAATATATTTCAGCGATGTCTTTAACTTAAATCACATACTCCGGCTTTCTCCAACCTGTTGTTGTCAACATGTCATCAACTTCATATTTTGCTTTTTATTTCCTTATGGCCACATAATAGATAAAACACTGGTTAAGCCCTGTATCTACCCTCACACTTCATTCTTTTCTTTTGCACAATTTCACCAGCTATTTTGAAACATCAAAGGAGGATTCATATGGCTCTTCCAAGACAAAACATTTCATACATATTTCCCAAACATTTTACTACAGAGACATCTGAAAAGGGTGGCATGTTATAGGTTTGTGTGATAAGACTTCTTTTAGGGAGGAAAGTCATACCATCTGATGGCTTCAAACATTATACTTTCATTGGATCCGTAATGATTTCTGAGGACCCAAAACCTACACTATCATATAAAAATCCCTGATGACCTTTATTGATTTGGAAATCTTATTATAAGATCCCTCAGAAGACAGCAAGTCTCTATTATGACGCTTTCACCTTCTTGATCTTCATAACTGTTCCCTTTGTTATTTCATGGCATAATAAAGGTCCTTGCTTCAGTTTTTTGGGGTTTGCATATCAGTATATTATCTGTACCTTGGATTATTTTCAGAAGTACTTACTATCTATAGCAAAAGGAATAGGTAATTAGCATAACATACAGTAACAATGTTGTCGACATGCCCAAGGTATCTTAGAATAGAAGACCCCTCACAAACTACATAGCTTGCACCGCAGCCAACAAGCCACTGATCCATGATTATAGCTCCCATTTGAGTAGCTGCTTCCGAAACCTAGTACAGATAGAAGTGCAAAATAAATGGTTTTATATATAATATGCAATGGCATTATGTTGCCTAAACATATTTAGGCAATGTATGCCTAGTGGAAAAGATAAATGAGACTCGCAATATAAGCAATGATGAATATCTCTACCTTGATACTTAGTTCAACTGAAACATCTGAATCAATATACATCTTTTGACCAAACATACAAGGATCCGTACTTTCTTGGAAGGCCACATCAGAAGACTGGAAACATTCTTCAATCATCTCAGCAGAATTAGCAATCCTATCACTCGTCTTCCTAACTGCCGGAACACAATATAGTGATTCTCTTAGCCTCACTGCAAGAACACAAGTAACAGTGGGCTTAGTACATATTATTATGGTCCTTACAGTTTGTAGCAACAAAATACACCTAAAGCAAGACATGTAATATAAAAACTGTTAACAGGCAAAAGGCAGCATCAATGTCAATTCTTACCATTCCTCATAACGCAGTCAATAAACCATTGGAATGTAACAATGAAAAGGCCAGCTCTGTATCTGGACTTGAAAGCATGTTCTAATTTGCGCCCTCCCACACTGTGAACAAGAGTTAAGTACTACATAGGGAGAAAGAGTTCACTACAAAAACAACAACAATTCTTATTGCTGCGTGCAGACGACTTATGCTACAAAGCACATGACTAATCGAGATTGAAAATTTAACACCCTAGCCTAACTATCCAAAAAACAACAGAAGAGCTTAACCAATACAAAACAAAAGAAAAAAAAGTACTTTATTCAGAAAATAAAGCCGCTCTATGGCTGCAGAATGCGAATCGATAGGAAGGCTGAAACTTATCAGAAACATGCTGGAAAAGGAAACATGTAAAAAAATGTTTGCTCATTAGATTGGAAATTGAGGATATCTTGACCAGTAAATGGGTGCATCCAGAATGCAAATTGGGGCTGTATTCGCCACCTAATCTCTCAGTGGCTTCCATGATTTGTTTTCGAGCTTCTGTTACATAGACAAAATGGGAACTCAGACTGCTTGCGGCATTGTGGCTAACCAAAACTTATCAATGGACACTTTAAATGCTTCATAGAAAACATGAGCACAATTCAGTAGCATGTAAAGAAAACTGTTTAGCCAGCCAAATATAGAATAAAGCCTCTGCAAACTTTGTTGAAACACATTCGCCACTGCCCTAATCGCTGTTCTCGAATCAAATTCAAACTACAAAGGAGTTGCTTTTCAGACGAAATTGAGGAATGTGACAGCGAAGAATCATCAGATGTACGAACATACACTCGGAACTTATCAAAGGCATGGTTCTTCTTTTGCAACTACTCAGAGGATTAGTATTACCTTTAGAAAAGCCCGTGACGCAAATGCAAAGGCCAGAAAAAGGACCATCGGAGAATGAAGTAGCAGGAGAAGAAGATGACTCCATGGACTCGAACACTGGATTATTGTTGTGTAAATAGTGAACTCTTTCTGCCTATGTAGTACTCTTGTAGAAACCCAGAGTCCCAGAAAAGCGACTTGAGTTGATTTGCTAGTTGTTGTTTTTATTATTATTAGGTAAGGATTAGGTGCACTCTTTCAAGGAGGGGAGGGCGTCCTAAGTTTCACGAGATATGGTTATATCGAGATATTCTGGTTTCACCGATTATGAGTTTAATCTCCCAACGACATTGATTGTTTACTTTAACAGCATCAATCACTTGGAGATTATCTCTCAATTTCAACCTTTCTTAGATTTCTAGTGGTCATTTGTCGAATCATTTCCCTGAGCGCTAGCGCTTCAGCTTTAACCACATAAACTTTTCCAAAGTTGCTCGTCAAAATATCCAAAACGTGACCTAGATGGTTCCTTATAACAATTCCACTGACCGCGTTTCTATTTGATAGTTTGGATGCATCAAAATTTATTTTCATGTAACTTGGTTTGAGTTTGCGCCACACCCGTCGTTGTCTTGCTCTTTCTATCCCTTTCCTTTTATTAGTTTTTGGTATGGTTTCCTCATCTTCAGTCCACTGGCTTGAGCTGCTAGTTGTTGCTACACAGATTGTTAGAGACGGGCTAATACCATGCTAAATTTTAACACCCTTCATTTTCCTAATTTTTCAATTATATAAATAGATAAAAGAAGAATTAATCGTTTCCTAGGCACATTCATTAAATTGGTGAATTTTTCTGAATTTTTTAGTAGGTAAAAATTAAGTCGAAAAACTTGTTTTACCTTAGTGTATTTGTACGAATGAGGACGAGAAGTTCGTTGTGGTCTTTTATCTGATTGATACTACATGAGTGACGTAGTCTAGCAATCAAATTTATCACTGAGTTACAGTCACGAGGCACACGTTTGGTTCAAACTGCCTTGAAAGACTGCAGAAGAACTAATGTATCAGCAATCATCATCTCAATCGGCCATGAACAAGATCTACTACCTTGTAAGGCTTGTATGACCAATAGCTCTCTCCTTCTATTTCAATTTTCTTCAAATTTTTAATTTTGGCTTCACATACTGTGTCGTACATACCAAATGCCCCTGCATGTAGTAACAGTGCAGTGTTCACTAACAAGTGCATTCATACAAAGAACCTCTGACCACTTCTCCAACGAGTAGAATAAAGTTGTTCGAAAACTTAAATCAAACATGAGAATTAAGTTGAGGATTTCCTTTAATATTATTTGTTGAGTCAAAAAAATTCAGCTAGGCTTGCATCTGAAAGATTCTGCTCGTGGACCTTGACTTTCGGCAAAATTTTTAGCTAGGTGTGCATTTGAAAGATTCTGCTCATGGACCTTGAACTTCAACTTCTGGCTTCTGATCAAGGACCTTATAGCACGAACGAAATCCCAAGATCTCCGAGATTTGTTGCAACCTCTTTGACTAGATCTTCTTCAGGATTCAAATACCTATCCTCAGGGGAGAATTAGTCGATGGCCTATCATCAAAGAGATCTATTCAAAGGCCTATTTTTTAGGAGGTGGTTACCATTTAACATATACCTATTTTGTAGCTATAAATGGGAGAACACACATCCAATGACTTGTATACATTCATACATTGTAAGAGCATCTTCAATCTTGATTTTCTATTTGATATTTACAATATCTTAAATATAATAAAATATTTAAAAGTTGATTTTTGGAAGAAAATTTGTCAGATCTAAAAGAAAAAAATTTCAAATGAAAGTTCTTCTTCAAGATACTCTCTCACATTATTATTTTTGATTCATAAAAAAATCACAATATCTAACATTTATTTTTATTTTTCTTTAAAAAAAATATTTATGAAATTCCCAATATCACCAATGAAGATGCTCTAATTATCTATTTCATATGTAATCAACCCACATAGTTCACATTAATCTCATGTCCTCTAACATCCGAACAAGCTTATGCGAACACTGGATTGTAATCCCTAGTTTATCATTAATCAAAAGGGAATAAACAATTCTTCTTTATTTGCATTGTTTTTACATTCAATTTAATTATATTTTTTGCTTTCGATTATACTTATGCTCGTTCACTCGACAAACGAAGATGGTCGTATATTTTTGGTTCTCTACCTCCTCTCAAAGGACATAAGAGTGATTTTTGGTCATTTTTTTGTCCAAAACATGACTAATGTTCAAAGGACATAATAGTGTGACTAATTGACTCTATATACAACCATGACTAAAATAAAAATTTCCACACATTTTTCGATATATTGTTCATTTTTTAATTTTTATTCACAATTTTCATCGTATTCATTCTCTTGGGATATGGATATTTTTTTTTTTAATATCATTTCTAGTTATATGAATCTTAATAAAGATAAAAAAATATTATATCCCCATACTCTTGTCGAAATTATTTAATGACTAACTTTATCCCTTCACTTCAAATGAATCTTACAGCTACAACTATAAGTTGTCCATCTCAAGTTAAATAAATGAGATTTAACTTGATTCACATTTATGTATTGATTTTCATCAATATGAAAATACAATAACTATTTAAAGATTTATTTGAAAGACATTATATACATATTTATAAATTGATTATTTATCTTCTTTTATAAAACTTGAGAAAAAGTAATAAGACTATGTATGATATAAAAACATATAAATACATAATATCATTTTTCTTAAAAAGACAAAAAATTATTATTGGCTATTCACAATTTCATATGTACGGGAACCACATTAATTTGAATTTGAAAAAAAATATTTATAAAAATAAACCCGCAAAATCGGTGTTAGATTGAGCAAATAAAATCAAAATAATGCTTGAACTTCCAACCAAACTTAGATGGAAAAGAAATTTATTATATCATAAATTACTATGTAATGTACACCGAATAAATAATTAAATGGGTTATTTATGTATAATTTACAATGATTTATTTTGTTTTAGTTGTATGATTAGTTATGATATTTCATAATGAAACATAAAATATAACTTTGTCTCGTCCGTTGGACGGGGTTAGCTCTCCAGTTAATCTAATTTCTATGAATTTGGGGTCATCCTTCAACCCTAGACACTAGTTGATGACCGCTTGATGATGAATCGTATGTCAAAGGGTTGACCCGATCATTCTTGTTGGAGTAGGAATTGCCAATCTCCGTTGAATCTGAATCTAACGAACTCTTCATTGATCAAATTTGAATGAAACCCAACTTGAATCTTACAAATTGACTTTCACTCGAGTTAATTAACCCTAAGCAAGAATCTCACGAACCTGTAATTGAATTCGTTATCACTTCTTGCAATTTTAGCATTGAAAGCTTCTCACTTTCAATTGAAAGAACACAAAGTGGGTACATAAAATTTTGATCTACCTCTAGGGCTAAAAGACTTACCAAATTACCCCATATAAAAACCTACAAATTAAAAAATAAATTAGGGTTTAATAAAATCTAACAAGATTAGGAAGCCAAATAAAACCAATAAGGCAAGTCGTGCTTTGACAAAGAAGGTAGCGTTGCAAGGCAACTCGGAGCAGTAAGAGATGCACGACCATAAGGAATAACTGAGCAGAACTGCTCGAGTGTGCATCAAGGGTGCACGAGTAGAGCGAGAACTTGGTAAAAATGTGTGGATCGTGCAGCAAGAGCATGATCGTGTGTAACGAGGCACACAATGAAAGGCATAAATTGGGCTTGGGTGCATGGCGTGCATCAAAGACATACGACCTAGGATGAGTTCCGAGGCCGACACTCGACCTTCCTAAGCTTTGACTCATATGTTGTTTTAAAGTCAGTATCTAAGGAAAGGTTGAGAATGTAGAGACATACCTTATGATAGATAACAAAGCATTTGTCATCTTTTTTTGCCTTGGACCTTGTAATCGGTCCATCACCTAAGATCTTGATGTCGGACTAGAGCTTCTCCAACTCTTGGAAAATTGAATTTGTATCATTCTCCCTTTCTTGGTCTTGATTCATCCCTAAATCATGCTCGGGTGGCTCAACTTCATCATCAATAAAAGGAGAAAGGTCGGTGGCATAAAACGTACCATGAACACCATAATCGCCAAGAAAGTTAATTTGATAGCATTATTGTTAATTCTCTTGACAACCTCAAAGGACCATCGTCGCAAGGATCTAGATTGGAATGACGTCTTATGGGATATTGTTCATTTCGAAAATGTACCCACACTAGATCACCAGGTTGGAAAATATGCTTACTGATACAACCCTGTCTGCAAAAGAGGTCGAGTATGCGTCGGATCTTGACACTTGATTACGTATTATCATTAGGGAACTAATGTGTTTTATTCAAGTATTTCAAGGGAACTGTAAGTCAAAAAGGATCTACAAAACTATACGAAGACGTTCCCATCAAGGGAACTCAAGTGTCGCATGTTCCCTGTCCAAGGGAACTCACAAGCCAATCCAAAAGCAAGCCAACGAAAAATACAGAGACTTGTTCTAGACAAATCAGAGGCATGGTCTATGCATCAAACTCATCTGATTCATCCAACAACTTGATGAGCTTCAAGAGTTGACGATATTTCAATCAAGTCACATGTCAAGAAAGTACATGTCCTTGGAGGCCAAGACAATGGTATTTCAAACAATTGCTCATGACGATAAGAATTGAGCTCCAAGGCATGAAGGTCTATAAATACAAGTAAATAGTGGGTTTGCTACTTACTTCTCTTCAAGTACAAAAAACAAACAAACTCTAGAGTGAGCTGATAAAGAAAGAAAGAAGATTCAAGAGAAGTCACCGACAACGAGTGTTCAATCTCGACGACAACGACAAGGAAAGAGTTCCTAGGAGCAAGGGAACTGTGATAGTGTAAGGTTTGATTTACCTGTCTTAGTTGAGTTGTTCACTTAGGAACAAGGTCGAGAAGTTTCATTACTGTTGATAGAGTTCGGAGATTGCTAGGAACAAATAAGTTTGAATCTTGCCTGTTATATCTAAGGAACAATCAATAATATAAGTCAGTCATTCAAAATCATCCAACAGAGGTAGAAGTTTACCCACACAACTAGTTGGTTGTTGTGGGTTACTCTATAAGGAATCGTCGCTTTCTTGTTATTGTTTTACTTGCTTACTCGTTATTCCGTTCCTTAGGGAATAATCTCTTATCCGTTCCCTATTCTGTACTAACATACAATGCCCCAACAATTAATACTTTATTGTATATTATTTCATATTTTATGGTGTTTTATTATTACATAAAATATAATAATGTAACTAAACTTTTAGCAAGAATACACATCGATATACTCTCTCTTAATAATCAATTGACGATATTCAAGATGTTCCGTTATTACACATCAACTAATTATATTTGACTTTTTAAAAATTATCTGCAATGATAATTTATTTACCTTCCTTCTTATTCAAATTAAGTGTCGTTTTAACACTTTAAGTTTGATCCAATTTAAGTGTCGTTTTAGGTTTTATAGGCAAATGATTATGAGTGAGTTATGAGTGAGAATTGTTATTGGAATGTGTTTTTATTGACTAATATTATTCATTCATCGGTAAAAGGGTGATGGTTAGTGGTAAAGTTTAAAAAATAATTAATTATTTGAATTTAATTAAATACTTTTTATAAAATTGTATGTCCAAAATTACTCTTCAAACCTGATAAGAGTTGTTGTTGATGTTGATGTTGATAATGATTCAATGGTTGATGCTGATTTTACAAGTTAATTTAAGGAGTTGAAATTATTAACTTATATTTGTGAAAAATTATGTAGGTGTTCGTTAGACTATGATCGAGACTGATTTTATAAAAGATGGATGTAAAATTACCAAAAAGGATATATTTATACATTTATACAGAGAAGATTAATTTTTAAATTTTTCAAAATTAAACTAGAGTTTTTACCCGTGCACGGGTTATGTTCATCATTTTATTAATTTTTTTTTTTGTAAACACAATTATAATCAAATTTTGGATACATATATTTCATAAAAATTTGACAATTAATTTTATGTTATAGGGATTAGGGTCAAACTTTGAAATGCAATTATAGAAGATAGTCATAAATACTCATTGCAAATAAAAAAAGATTGGAAGCAAACTTTTCATTTTTAAACTTCGCAACGATTTTTCTCCTTGTCTTCTCAAGTAATCTCTTCATTTTTCTACATTTGACTTAAATTATGCCCTTAAATATTTCATGATTTTGAACTTGTAATTAATATTCTATATAATCTTTTCGATCAAGTCTACCCCATTTTTTCTTTTAACTCTTTAAAGAATCCCGAAAAGAAAATATCATAAAAATAATTTGTAAAACTTGACACTTAAATATTGTACTTTTTATTCATTTTGTGCCCATTTATGAAAGAAAATTTATTATACTTAAATATTTATTACAACAACTAAAGAATAAAAATATAAGTACTTTTATATAATATAATTTTCTTGGACATACTTGACGGTGCACGGGTTATGTTCATCATTTTATTAATTTTTTTTTTTGTAAACACAATTATAATCAAATTTTGGATACATATATTTCATAAAAATTTGACAATTAATTTTATGTTATAGGGATTAGGGTCAAACTTTGAAATGCAATTATAGAAGATAGTCATAAATACTCATTGCAAATAAAAAAAGATTGGAAGCAAACTTTTCATTTTTAAACTTCGCAACGATTTTTCTCCTTGTCTTCTCAAGTAATCTCTTCATTTTTCTACATTTGACTTAAATTATGCCCTTAAATATTTCATGATTTTGAACTTGTAATTAATATTCTATATAATCTTTTCGATCAAGTCTACCCCATTTTTTCTTTTAACTCTTTAAAGAATCCCGAAAAGAAAATATCATAAAAATAATTTGTAAAACTTGACACTTAAATATTGTACTTTTTA
This sequence comes from Fallopia convolvulus, assembly GCA_964016875.1. Classification (NCBI taxonomy): domain Eukaryota; kingdom Viridiplantae; phylum Streptophyta; class Magnoliopsida; order Caryophyllales; family Polygonaceae; genus Fallopia; species Fallopia convolvulus. The sequence continues at coordinate 31,513,450 of OZ024736.1, forward strand.
TTCATTTTGTGCCCATTTATGAAAGAAAATTTATTATACTTAAATATTTATTACAACAACTAAAGAATAAAAATATAAGTACTTTTATATAATATAATTTTCTTGGACATACTTGACGGTGCGCAAAATAACCCGCTAATTAATAAGGGGGAATTAGCAAATATAAAGTACAAAAGAGATAAATTGTCGCGTTATACATACGCGTCAAAGCTCAATATATATAATCTATATGCTGGCTCGCATGAATCATGGTCATGCCACCATGCATATTCCACGTAAGCATTGGCTTATGATTTTCATAAGAAAACTCGTCCCACATCGAATGTTTGTGTACAAGCTAGCACGTGGATGATTATATAAATAGGAAGGCACTATGATCAAATAAGAGGATCGAAAATCCTCTATGGCTCGAGAACTATCTCGTTTGCCAAAGCTCGACGTGTTTGATCTCCGAGTGAGATCGCGCTATAAACGGTATAAGGTCTAAAGGCTTTATTCGTAAAAAGCACACAATCGGCTGAGGGGTGGGGAGGAGGAATAATCCGCGTACGATAACCGTTTGGTTGTACGAATTCCCGAGAGTTAGTATTTTTATAATCCCGTTTATAGCGCAGATTATATCGGGTTTCAACACTGGCGCCGTCTGTGGGAAGCTAGCTCTCCCTATCCGACCTACTCTCGGGAAACAATCAAGGAGGTCGCGACCTCTCCCCTCCGTTCGGTCACGACAAAAGTTGGCCAACTCAAGCTAAGCTAGCTAAGGAGAGGAATTAATTATCTAGAAAGGCAAGTGGAGTCCATCTCAAAGGAAGGAATGCGGTGTATTTACAAGCATGCGAGGTCTATTTATTTTAATTAGCTAACAGGGCCAAACCCATCAAAAAGGAGGGCTTGCGGGGTCTTTGGCAAGCGCGGCCGAGGTCGTGGCGGTGTGAGTAGCGATGTTGGCCAAACAAGCGTAGCAAGGTGGGCAAGGTTGACTACTTCCAAGCAGGCGAGGTTGGGCCGGCGAGGTTGTGGCATGGCCATCTTGCGAGGTTATTTGTGGTGCAGGTAGCGAGGTCTCCGAGGTATCATGATGTATGGCCATCATGATTCTCCATCCTCGTGGCATGGCATATATATTCGTGGTGGACGTGCACCTCGCATGTCGCCAAGAAACATCGCGGGACATCGCCGAACATCGCGGATTTCTAGCCCGCCCAAACATGGCGATGTGCATACGGGAGTCCAATAATCTCGGCGGTGTTGGGCGTGGTGTCGCCTCGGCTTTGAAACACTGCGCACAACCTCTCCGTACTCTCATCTAGCTAGCCCACCCTATTTGAAGGCCAAAATCAGCGAGGTCTTTAAGAAGGGCCGCAGACATCGCGGTCTCTTTGCGCGCCGATCATCTCGTTCTTCGTGGGTGGGTGTGTGAGGTCTTGATGCGGGGTTTTCTCTTGGCTTTCTTGTTCGCCGGGGTCCGCGGTCGTCGTCGCCCGGACACTTCCCGTGGCCTTCTTGTTAGGCCAAGTGGCTAGCTAGCAGGGTCTTCGGGGTCCTTTGGCGCGCGAGGTTGCTTCGGGATGGCAGGGTCTGCACGACATTCAAATCAGGCGGGTTTTCGCGACTACATGCGCCATCACCATCCGTGTTCGTGCGTTCACGAGAGGCAGGGCTAACTAGAATGGAAGAATAGCAAATGGAAGGAGAGGTAGGTATAGTTGATTGTTCCTTCATGATAATTATGCGCCATTTACATAATTACGTGCATGATAATCATGAAGTGCATGGGTTGGGCTGGGCTTAAACGTCTTGGGCCATATATATATTTGGGCCAAGAAAGCCTATACGTAGCCATGCACACCAAGTGCACTCAAAATCTGGTGGTAGCCTCGCTAAATATTGCTGGATTAGAAGGCATTGACGCACTAACGAGGCCGTAACCTCCGTTCTGAAAATCACGCGTCACATGATCGTGGAATGAGGTAAGCCTTGTAAACTTGACTCGCTAGTTCAATATACTCGGTATATACTCGCACGCTTGAACAAAGTTCCTAATTTTCTGTTATAATTAATCCACCCCTCGCTTCCCGCTTGGGGTTGGAGATTTTCGAAAAGTGCGCGAATCCACCCCTCGCTTCCCGCTTGGGGTTGGAGATTCTCGAAAAGTGCGCTAGTCCACCCCTCGCTTCCCGCTTGGGGTTGGAGATTTTCGAAAAGTGCGCAAATCCCCCCCTCGCTTCCCGCTTGGGGTTGGAGATTCTCAAAAAGTGCGCTAGTCCACCCCTCGCTTCCCGCTTGGGGTTGGAGATTTTCGAAAAGTAATCGAATCCACCCCTCGCTTCCCGCTTGGGGTTGGAGATTCTCGGTTCTATGGTTTCGAAGTCCACCCCTCGTTTTCCACTTGGGGTCGGAGAATCTCGTTAAAATCCACCCCTCGCTTCCCGCTTGGGGTTGGAGAATCTCGTTAAAATCCACCCCTCGCTTCCCGCTTGGGGTTGGAGAATCTCGTTAAGGTCCACCCCTCGCTTCCCGCTTGGGGTTGGAGAATCTCGGAAAGTGCGCTAATCCACTCCTCGCTTCCCGCTTGGGGTTGGAGATTCCCAATGGACAAGGTCCAAACTCTCTATGGACGAGGTCCAGACTCTCTCATGGACAAGGTCCAAACTCTCTATGGACGAGGTCCAAATTCTCTTATGGACAAGGTCCAAACTCTCTATGGACGAGGTCCAGACTCTCTCATGGACAAGGTCCAAACTCTCTATGGACGAGGTCCAAATTCTCTTATGGACAAGGTCCAAGCTCTCTATGGACGAGGTCCAAATTCTCTTATGGACAAGGTCCAAACTCTCTATGGACGAGGTCCAGACTCTCTTATGGACAAGGTCCAAACTCTCTATGAACGAGGTCCAAATTCTCTTATGGACGAGGTCCAGACTCTCTTATGGACGAGGTCCAGACTCTCTTATGGACGAGGTACGATAACTCTCTATGGACGAGGTCCGATAACTCTCTAAGGACGAGGTCCAAACTCTCTATGGACGAGGTCCAAACTCTCTAAAGAACGAGGTCCAAATTCTCTTATGGACGAGGTCCGATAACTCTCTAAGGACGAGGTCCATACTCTCTATGGACGAGGTCCAAACTCTCTAAAGAACGAGGTCCTAATAATCTAAAGGGCGAGGTCCCAACTCTCTAAACGAACGAGGTTCGATAACACTCTCTAAGGGCGAGGTCCAAACTACCTAAGCAAAGTGTGCTCACCCTGCTTGATCTCGGGTTTAGATCACATCGCATAAAATCGATAAGCTACGCACCTGTTTGTTATCTCGTTGCCCTCGAGGAATGAGGACACCAAGCCAAGGGGTTGTGATGGTGCGCAAAATAACCCGCTAATTAATAAGGGGGAATTAGCAAATATAAAGTACAAAAGAGATAAATTATCGCGTTATACATACGCGTCAAAGCTCAATATATGTAATCTATATGCTGGCTCGCATGAATCATGGTCATGCCACCATGCATATTCCACGTAAGCATTGGCTTATGATTTTCATAAGAAAACTCGTCCCACGTCGAATGTTTGTGTACAAGCTAGCACGTGGATGATTATATAAATAGGAAGGCACTATGATCAAATAAAAGGATCGAAAATCCTCTATGGCTCGAGAACTATCTCGTTTGCCAAAGCTCGACGTGTTTGATCTCCGAGTGAGATCGCGCTATAAACGGTATAAGGTCTAAAGGCTTTATTCGTAAAAAGCACACAATCGGCTGAGGGGTGGGGAGGAGGAATAATCCGCGTACGATAACCGTTTGGTTGTACGAATTCCCGAGAGTTAGTATTTTTATAATCCCGTTTATAGCGCAGATTATATCGGGTTTCAACAATACTCTCAAACATTTGAATTGTTTTTATTGATATTCATTATTCACACATTCAAAAGAATATAACACTTATATCCATTCAATTTCGTGTGTATATCCACCTATGTGTCTCTTCTTTAATACCAACTTGGTTTCTTGTAGACTCTTCCCAAACTCTCGTTTAGTATTTATTTCAATGGTTGTGAACATGTATGAAAATATTGATATATTTCATATGTATATTTTGGTGTCAATATAAAGAGGATGAGGTGAATTTTTATATTAAAAAAGTTGGAGGTTTAGAAATATGAAAGGTTGATTAGAAATGTGAAAAGTTTGATGTGTTTAATACATATCCAATTCATTAGAGAAATTAATGGTTCAAAGAAGATTATTGTTGCATAAATTGGTGGATCAAAATTAAAGTCTTTTTTTTGGAATATTTCTTGCATTATTGTATAATAAACTATATTAATTGATTGACTCTTGATCTTCTTGGCTTATTTGGACTTTCTAAGTTTAATAAGTAGAATTAGTCATAAAATAACCATTTTTCTTCTTTATAGTACATAGATAGATAGATTGTTGCAAATCATGACTTATATTTCAAATTCTCAACTTCTTTGGACAATGAATGTCAAAAAGCATACCTTACTATATATATAGAAGATATATAGATAGATAGAAGGTAAATAGATAAATTAGTAAGGTAATATGAAAGGTCACATAATCTAATACATATCTAATATGAAAGTAAGTTATAATTATTTATTATTTTCATACTAATTAATTTGGTAGATTTTTAATATATTAACATTAAATTAAAAACCAAATTTTATAAGATCGAATTTTTAATCTTTGTTACAATAGTTTACTCATTAGAGATTCACACTTTTTTATTTTATCCATTCATCTAATGATTCTTTATAAAAGTCGAATAGATTGTTGTAGTATTTTAAAATTTGAAAGGTCAAAATTAATCGTTAATCACTCATTTTTTGGAAAAAAAATTGTTCAACTCTTCCCAAAGTTCTTCCTCCAAAACTGCTTTTTCTAGTATTATCTTCATTCTTCTACATTTGACATAGATTGTGCATTCAAATATTGTATTATTTGAATCTTGTAATTAATATTTATTTATAATAATATTTTCGGTCAAGACCATTCCTCTTTTCACTTCTAACTCATAAAAGAATATTAAAGAAAAATGTCTTAAAAATGATTTATAGAACTTGACAATAGAAATTTGTATTTCGTATACATTTAGAAATAAATTTGTAGGCCCAATCATGAACTAAAAATGAATAAACATAAATATATTACATCAAACCAAGAAAAAACATGTACATTATCAAAGAATTTTGTACTTATATATAATTCAGTTGGACATACTCCTAAACATTGGAGTTGTCCAAATCAATATTCACCTTTCAAAGTAAATGTCACTTGTTTCCATGCATTTTTGTTTGCATGTCAACCTATTTGCTTCTTCCTCACTATCAACTCGACTTCTTGAAAATTCTTCCAAAACTCTCCTCGAATACGCCATTCTTTCAACTTTTTGTGTGATATGAGATATTGCATGTGTATATTTGAGTGAAAATATTGAGAGGATAAATTGACTTTTTATATTAGAAAAGTTGGGGGTTAAGGAATATGAAAAGTTGTCATCATATGAATAATTTTTTCCTTACTTTTTTACTCTCCATAATTATTACATGTGTATATTTGATTGTAAATATTGAGAAGACGAAGTGACTTTTTATATATATATTAGAAGGTTAAGAAATATGAAAAGTTGTCAATGAGAGAAAAATATACTATTCACCTTAATTATGAATTGATCGTAATTGCATTTATATATTTGAGTGTAAATATTGTGAGGATGAGGTGACTTTTCATATTAGAAAAGTGGATGATTAAGGAATATGAAAAGTAGTCAATAAATAAGTTTTTCTTTCCTTATTTTTTAATCTTCTCCTTAATTATGAATTGGTCATAAATGAGCTAAAATTTTCTAGATAGTTAAATAGATTTATAAATTTAAAAATAATATTTAACCCATTTAAATGGATCATTAATTGTCCAAATTTTTCTATTTTATAATATATATAGAAGATTAGTGAAGGGCAATCGAAGGAAATAAATTCATAAGGCTGAATAAGGCTGGAAGGGGTAGACTAAATTTTGGGTGAAATATAAACTACCATCAACTCCCATTAGTTACAATAATCATCATCAACTCCCACTACCGAACAGATGATAACTGACTTTATTTTTTTTACCGTAAGTTTGAATAAAGCTGTATAAGATCAAAATAAGACATGCCGAACAGATCCGAAATTTAATTTGGATCGGAGGGAGTAAAAGAAAACTATTTTTTCGAAAAAGCCATGTTTGACCCACACAGCCACCAACCACCTCACAACGTTGCACAATGGAAGTTTCAAACAGTAGCTCATGTACGACTAGGCAAGGTATATGGCAGAGGGATTGTGATGCATGCATTTTTGGCGGTATCGCTGTCTCTCTGGCACCCATATACGTGTCACACCTTTTTCCCTTTCTTTTTCTGTTTTCCAACATTTTTTCCCTACTTAAACCGAAAAAGAAAAAAGAAAAACCCTACCATTTCGACTCCAAATAATCCCAACTTCTCCCGTCTGCCCTTCTCTCTCGGCGTCTCTACCAGTTTCCCACCTACTCCACCAAGAATTTTCCACCGGCGACCGGAGTACCTATTGAGCTGTCCTTTTTCCCCCACTCGCGCCGCCGAGCTCGATCAGCTCCTTTGATCCCGACTCCGACCAGGTGAACGCTGACCACTGCCGGACTCAGTCAACGGTTTGTGCCTTCTCCTTTATCTATTTTTTTTCAGTCCGATAAGGCAAACGGAATTTGGAGTGTTGAAATTGCTGTGCGTTAGACGAAGATCTGGATGTGAGAATTATTTTTTGCCGTGTGCTTTGGGATCTGGTTGATCATAGTGTTTTTTGGAAACAAAATTTATCTGATGGATTAAATGCGCCGTGGATTCTTCGTCCAATCGAGAAGTAAATTTCTTTCGAGCTCCTCTTCAGCTGTGCTACGCTTTTGCCTGTATATGTATCTGTGCAATCTAGTCTACCACCTTTGATCTCAATTACTTCAAATACTTAGAAATCCATATATTGATCTTAGCTTAGCCTTGTGAGATGCTGATAATGGATGTGTTGGTGACGAAAGCGTAGCTGTTGAGGCTCAAAATCCATCGATAGTCCAAGCTACCAAAAGTCCACCATATGATTGTGATTGCTCTTTTCCTGTGAATTTTATTTTGTCATCTTCAGGAACTAGTTCTATTGTTTTTTATGAAGTAAAACTATTGTTATTGTACACATGCTAGTATTATATGTTTTTTATAATTCTTGAGGAATTTTTTCTTAATGAAAGTAAACTTGGCAATTCTCTGCTAGGGAAAACCTCTATTACAAAAGGAAAACGAGCAGAGAACTCTGATCTCTGTCACATGTTTTGTTTGTATGAGGCTATGAGCTAAGAAGATAATTTGTTTGCAGTGTATCAATAATTGTGTGCCTTGGTCATTAGCTCATATATGGATGAAACTGTTTTCATAGCTTTACAAATGTATTCCTTTTGTTAGCGGATTTATAACTTTAAAATTTGATTTTATTGGAAAAAAGGACAAAAACTATATTTTAGAAGATATAGAATAAACTGTTGCACTAGAGGGGTCCTCAAAGCCTAGGTGCAAATCACAAGGTGGATGACTCACTAAGGTGCACTTCTGCATAGTTAAAACTATTATAGCATAGCATCCAAATTAATGTAACATTTAAATTAAAACTAAAAGCATTCTTAATTCAAATGATTGAATTATAAGTGGCATAACTGACTATAACATTAACATAAAATGTGATAACATAGAAAATAAACTAGACTCAAGAGACTCTAAAAAAAAGAATAAGTATTAGCAAGTTTCAGTTAGATTGTAGATTGTTAGAAGAAGATAAAGAATTAAGAAGATTCAGATCTTTCCTGACTTTAAAATCTGGAGTAGAACTCTAGAAGAATCTAGAGAATTCGAGAAAATGAGGAGTTGCATTCTGCAAAATTATACGTCATGATGATCCACCTCTTCCCTCTTAAGGCAGAAGTTGCCTTCATCACATGGTCAAGCTGTAGGCTCTAGAAGCCAAACTCTATCAGAGTGTGGCATCTAGGGATAAAAGTGAAGAGGCTGGACACCTTTTGTGAATCAAGTGCATGCCTTAGCTCCTCATAGCCTCATACATAGGTGCATTGGCATCACCCACCTCAGATATGACACTGTTTCCTTCACAATGCCGTCTATCACTTGTAGATTTAGTTTAGTATCAATTGTCAATTGGTCTAGGAAATTAAATGTGGTGGAAAATATTTTGGCAATTTTGTACTGTAGGTGTAAAATTGATAAAGATAAGATCAGATTTCTGTTGTCATTTGTAAGATCACATGGAATAAGATAGATCTTGGATTTTTGTTTAAATAATCTTTTAGGATGTATGGGCTGGGTGCAATGCACAATACTCTCCAATTCATTTTCCTCATTGTAGCATTGCATGCTTCCAGATTTCAGGGTTGAATGTAAAAAGGGGAAGAAAGGAAAGGAAAATAAAAAGCCAAAGGCAAGGCTTATAATTATGGCAGTCCAAAGCACAGCTTTCATGATGACGATGCCTACAAAATCAAATATTGTGAATAGAAAATCTGCCTCTTCCTCAGGAGGTTGGCATGTGAGATCCTTCTCCTCAGCCTCGGGGGGTTTAGCTTCAAGGTGTCTTTCGCTTCGTGTTTTGGCTTTGGCTTCAGATGGCGATTCCATGACAAAGAAGGGGGGATCTGTACCCAATACCAATTACGTGGTTCCTCTTGACAAATCTTCTTCTTCTTCTTGCATCACTCGTCCACTAGCTGAGATTCTGCGAGACCTCAATAAGAGGATCCCTGATAATATCATCCAACCCGATTCCATGACTATTCCATGGTAAGATGTCTATCTAATCTCTCTAACTTGGAATTGTTTCCTATATTCTTACCTAACTTTCTGCTTGTATTCATGTTGTCTAATATCCTAGGTTCCATGCCAATCGAATGTTGAGTTTCTATGCTCCAGGTATCTTTTCCTGTTTCTGTACCTTTAATGTTTCCTTGTTACTCTCAGTCTCACGGATGTAGATCCTTCTGGCGTTTCTTGAGCTTAAAACAATTGTTGTTCGGTTACCACATAACTACATAAGGGTGCGGAGAGTTTTTTTTTTTTTTTTTTTTTCTTTTCTCTTTCTAGATGTAACGTGGATCTTGACTACTTGTCTGAAATATCTTGGTTCTGTTTGTTTTCTTTTTTTTTTTTTGTTTTTTTTTTGTGCGTGTGAAATTCTGTTTTCAATTGCTCAAACTACTGATTTGCAGTCCTCACTTAGACATGCAAACTTTAAGTTATGTTAGATGCAGATGCGATTAGAAAAAACATTTCTGGTACATGTTAGACATGTGAGAAGTATAAAAAGAACATCAATTATAGCAAATCTTTGCTTTTAAACTAATTGCATTTGTAGGAACTTGTGAAGAAAAGTTACGATATTGACCTAGTTTAGTTCCCCTTGCATTCTCTTTGTGTAGTTTGAATGCCTTTTTGAAGATGCCGAGTCATTTTTATCCAGTTTTTGTAGCTTTATCTAAAGTTCTACTTGCATTGGACAGGGCATTCTCTTATTTGGATTTTGTGCATAGTCTTGTAAAAATTTTCTTTATCCAACATTACTTGGGGATGGTGGAAATAAGCATGAAAATTTCTTTATTCTATAAAATGACTCACCTATTATGATTATCTGTCACAAGCCTTCTGATTGTATTCGTTACATGTTTTCCCCTTTCATGATAACTTTCTGTCTGCAGGATGGTGTGGAGAGATACGTGATGTTATTTTTTCTGATAATGGAACCGTCACTGTTGTATACCGCGTCACAGTACGAGGATCTGATGGGGAGGTGGGTTTTTTTCTCAACAATGTTTCAGCACCTTTTTTTTTCATTATTTTTTCCTTTTGGTAGCGGAGAGGTCTAAATGTGTTATAAGTTGGAAGCTTGTCAATAATTTAATACACACTAAAAACAAGTTATAAATTGAAAGCCTTAAAGAGCGCTATGTTTCACAATCACACCTAGTATTCGAGTCTGTCTCATACAGTCATACAGAATTTCAGATACATGATAGTTGAGGATATAAAAGGCGAATAAAGGGAAATAATCCTAGGAGATAAGAAAAGTTTTAAGAACATCAAAGTTGCCCCTATTAGAATTCTCGTAATAGTTTTCGTTATCTTCATATCATGTTCATTGCAGATCAGGTTTTAACATTTCATTCTTAATTTGCTGATGCAGGCCTACAGGGAGTCAAGTGGGACTGTATTACTAACTGACAGCTTTGCTAGTGATCCAGTTGCTGCTGCGGAGCAAATTGCTTTTGTTAAAGCATGTGCTCGTTTCGGGCTTGGCTTATATCTATACCACGAAGAGTGACCCCCCTTTGACGGGGTATAGGCCATTTTGTATCATGTTTAAAATCAAGATTTGTCATGCTCTGTATCTAGCCAAAACCTTCAGTTCCTGCTGGTGGATAATTGGAGCTGTTGTATTTCTGGTGGATTAGTTTGCTTTCTCTGGAACTATATATATTATCAATTGTGGTCACTACTGCTCTAGCGACCTACATTTCCACAGTTCTCCTGGCTTCCTTTTTTTCTTTTTCTTTTTTTTGGTATCTGTCAGCCTGTCTAGAGGACATTGCTAGGACAAACAACACTGATGCATGTGCATTCTTCCGAGAAGAGTTACCTGAACGGCTTGATTTCGGATTTTTTTAAAAATTTTCTCCGTAGTATCTTCTTTCTCATACAGTAGCTAAAAGTTTTGTTAGAGCATCTCCATCCGTGAGAGTCCTATTGAGTCTCTTACTAATAAAAACTAGTACTGGGCTAGTATCATGTACGGGCGATAATAGAGATTGAAGATCAATCTAAATGTAAAAAAAACGTTTTACTTGTAACGATATTATAAAGCTAGAGGTTACCAAGAAATATTATAAAGTTCATAAACTAATATAATATATCTGTTAGGATAAACCTTGAAAATAGCTAATGCATCACAAAGGAATGAAAACCAATATAATGAATATGTCATGAGCATAACATAAGAATCTCTATTACTCTTGCTTAAGGATGGCATGCAAAGAGGAAAAGAAGAGTTCAGTGAAGTGTCAAGAAGTGTAACACCCCCTTACTTACACTGGAGGCATTACCGCCAGTAAACCCGATTAAGACTAAACCGAAACTACCCAAGACTTAAAATTGACTGAACAAACTAAAAAAAACATTACAGCGGAATAAATACAATTGGTCTTATACAAACCTTAACTAAAAAAGAAATCAATAAATAGAACAACCTTCTATTTGAACAAAGTGTTTAAAATGTCTCCTTAAAATTTTAACTTCTTTTACACTTCGCTTTGCAGCAACTTAACCAAGAACTTCAATTTAAGTATAGCCATTGGAAACCTTTCTTCAACTTCTGGAGCTTCAAACATCTGAATCAGCCTCTTGAATCAACTTCCAAGAAATACCTGATGTATCGTTAAACAACGGTGGACACCAACCGACCATATAAAAGAAAAGAAAATGGACGGGTTAGTCTAATGATAGACTAGCAAGCGGAGAATCTAACTTGGTTCTTATGGTTGTAACTAAACATATTGACATCCAAATCCGAATAGACTCGGGTTATGATCCAACAGTTAGTAGTCTTATAGAGAATAAGAAGGAGACTCACATAATCAAGAGAGAGAACACCACCGCTTGTGGTTTCTTTTAAGAAGCATAAACAATTGTTGGGAACCCATAATAATCACATAACGTTTTGAAAAGCCTCCATCGACTAATGGTTATCGAATAGAATAACCATCCGGGTACATTAATGTGCCTAACGTGCTTATCTTATATTACTTAACTTTTTACAAACATGTTGGTAACTTTTAATCGACTGAAACCGCCGAGAATCCACATGTACATGGAGACGTCAAAGATGAGAGGGATGAAATCCATGATCATTGACGAACACCTAGTACCAATTTGCACTTAGCTAGAGTGCATAAACACCTCCTCCAGCGTTGAGTGAGGTATGAGTCATGACCCGAATGTTGGGATATGATAGTAACGAGCTAAACATCCCAACATAGAATGTGTTATAAAGAGGTCATCGGAGACTCGGCTCCTACCCCTGAAAAACTAACTTACTTCACAATAATGTTTCAGCATGAGACAACATACAAGGTCACACATAACGGACCTAAATCCAGTTCTATCGCGAAACTGAATAACTAACATGATCATTATTTCTGACAAATATAACGACCTATCATATTTTATTAATCATACAAGTTGTTCCCAATGCATATATTAAATGGGATTCAATTCCTCATTTAATAACAATAACGCAAGAGAGAATCGTCCACTTGCCTTAGAAGGCGTGCTCAACGTCCTTAGCAATTCCAACAGTTATCTTTATCATCCTTCTGACAAATATAACAAAAGGATTTTTCAGCAACGAGCTCACAGAAACACTTCTTAGTTGTATTCTCAACTCCTACAACTTCCTAATTGATAAACGATTTAATTTCCGAATATCGATATATATAATAAATCCTTAGTTATCATGCTTCAAGGAACCATCTTGGCGGAATTATAACTAATAATCCGCTTCACTTTTGAAATAATTTTCTAAATAAAAATTGTTCATTAGCAACAGTTCTTAAAGGTTACCAAATTTTGGATCAAACGGATTAACAACGAATCCCGAGTAATTAACCGAAATCCTTTACCTGCCAATCGGTAACCAAAACTTGTATTCGCTAACCAAAACTTGTGACACAAATGTCCAATCCATGTATAAAAAAAAACTTTCATTTATAACATAGCCTTATAAGTTTAATTTTCTCATTTATAAAAAATATTATAATTACTTTTATTAATTACTAATATAAATCTCACCTTTATAATAATCAAATAAATCATTAAACCATAACTTTTACTTTACAAAGTAGTTCATCTTAATACTCTTTTCCTTATTATTTTTTTTAAAAGTTCGACACAAGTAAAAAGATTTCATAATCTTTGTATAAAACTTATGTTATAGATTCTCACCTTTATAATTAACCACATAAATAAATAATACATTAATTTTACTTTACAAAGTAACTCATTTTAATAATTTTTTCATTATTATTTTTCGAAATAAAATTTAGACACAAGAGAAAAAAAATTCATAACCCTTTTTTATTGAAAGTTTTAAAACTTATGAAGTGAAGAATTTGTATTAGCTAAATAATAAAAGTAAAAAGATTAATTTCATATAAATGAGAAAAGTAAATCTATAAGGTTGTGTTATTACTTTGGAACCTTACCCAAAATGTTATTAATCTTAGCCAAATATATTTTTATATAAAGGAAACTGATTATTTTAAATTAATTTCCACTAAAATTGATTTAGAACATAAGGAGATCTAAAATGATTATTTTTGAATGTTTTAATCCTTATAACGACAAGAATTATAACTTCATTATGAAGTAGAGTCATTCGGGGCAACTATTGTGCTGGTAGACTCGATGGTTATATGTTTGTGCTGCAGGCCTGTAGTTTTAATATTTGGAAGGGGTTGGTTCATGGTGCTAGTGTTTTGGAGAAAGGATTGGGGATGTTTGTTGGTAACGACATCAACACTTTTTTTTGGAGCCACCCCTTGCTGGTTGACCACCTGTTGTCTGATGTTGTGTTGCAGCCGATCTCTGACGATATGTTGGGTATGACAGTTGCTGAATATTGGACTGATGCTGGTTGGAATTGGTCGATGCTATCGGTGTATCTTCCACCGTTATTTCTCTCCAAGTTGCAATCGATATGGCTGGTCATGGGTCTAGTTATGGGTGGGTGGAGCACTTCCACCACCCGACCCGCGAAATAAATTGTATCACCCGACCCACCATCACCCACAGAATCTTTCACACATATCTGACCCACCCGTCACCCGTGAATTCTAAAATTATAATAAAATTTTATATATTTTTAGAATTAATATAAAATAAAAGTTAATGCAACAATATGCTTACTAAAGTGATATCCAAGATATTCTCAAACATTTTATCCGTGAAGATTCACATATGTTGACCCACAAATTTCTATATCTTTCATTTGCTTAAGTTCCAATAGTAATCCTCAACTTCCTCTCATTAAAACAAGTTCCTAGGTCATTTAGATCTCTTAGCAAAAACGTTTACATTATCATAATGATATTCCATTAGGGATTAGGGTTCGTATAGTTTAAATATCTAAAAAAAACCCAAGTCTAAAACTTTCTTTTAGGAAGAAACTAAACTTAATTTTAATTTTGGATAAACTTTTACGGGTGGTAGACGGGTGAAACGGGTGGTGGGTGATGAGTCGGGTTAAACGAGAGTAAAATATCACCTATATCCGACCCGTCACCCATTTCACCCGTCACCCGACCCACCCGTTATAACACCCCTATTTTGCAACGATAGGTGTTACCGCCAGTGACCTCGAGTTTTACCACCCAAAGTTACCCTAGGCTTTATAAGGTATTAAATTGGATAAAACATGCAGAATTAAAAGTCATTACATATAAAGAGTTGCTCACATGTGAGACTTATAAGTATCCATTACAAAGTTCGAACTTAGTTTGACAAAACATAAACTTAAGAGTTGTTAGGCAGCGGAATATAAATTAACATTGTTTAAACCAACGTGGAGAAACCCAAAAATAAACAAAATGCCATCCTTGAAAATTTCCCGACCTTCCTTCCTTCACTTAAGTAATCTTCGTCTTTTACGCCTTCGATGGAGGTTTCCTAGCGTCTGGCATTTGTCGCGAAGGGTGAGAAATACCAGGCAAAAATGCGGAAAACAAACGGAATTAGTCTAAGGAGACTAAGCAAGTGAGAACGGAAATTCTCAAGGGTAGTATGGTAATTTTATTATCTCATCAAGGAGATTAAGGGAAGAAGTACTTAAAAAAAAATTATAATCACTTTGTGGAGCTTATAAGGACGGAATTTAGTTGATCTCGAAAAGAGATAAACTTGGATTCGAGAAGAAGGGAATCACGAGATTGTAGTTTCTCTTAGAGTACAGTTAACGTTGGGAATGTTTTAGGCCATATCAATTTTCTAGAAAAAAAACCTCTCGCACCCTTTTCGGACCGAGAGTCGCGTCGGTCTTACACGTGGTGCTAAATCGGCGCGGTTTTAATTCATTTTAATGTGCACTAGCACTTATCTTTATTACGTGTCAAAATATTTCATATTATTTATAAATTTTAAGGGTGTGGAGGCTGTGAAAGAGCCGAGTCCACTTAAAGGAAATAAAGGAATTTCAGGCCTCTTTCATCCTGAGTGTGCATGCCTCTTTCATCCTGAGTGTGCATGCCTCTTTCATCCTGAGGATACCGGGCCTCTTTCATCCTGAGTATATAGGCATCTAGCTAGTGCATAATATAATATCGCCTATGCTAATCCATAACGAATCTCGAAAAGAGATTGAAACAAACAAGGCCACAAATCATCGACCCTAAAGTTCAGTACTAGCGTAGTACGAATGATAATAACAATATGTCGTTATTTCTAAGTAAATGAATTAACCTAAGTTCATTCATTTTAACAAACATGTAGTTCCCAACATAGAAGAATTTCCTTAACGGAAATGATATATATATATAAAGGTTACAAGGGAGAATATCCACTTGCCTTGAATATCCTTCGGATATGGTACTAACTCGGAAATAAGACGGTTTAGTGTCGTTTGAGAACCTCGACCTATTTAATCGCAAGAATGATAATTAACACTTATTAAAATCCTTATTTTAATTTAAAGACAACCTTTTTCTTAGTTTCCTCTTCTAAGAGAAAGTGAGTTAAACTAAATTATTTGGTTAGATATTTTAGTTAGGAAGAAGGGTAAAATAATAATAACTCTTTTTATTATTATTTTCTAGGTGACACTTATTAAGGGTTTTGCAACTTATAAAAATTACTTAGTTAATAATATGAATATAAGGCTTTACTTAGCCTAAGGAAAACTCTTTTTAACTTACACACAAGTGTTTATATGTATTTAAAATGGTTTATAAAATGATTTTCATGCATCATTTTCTTAAAAAGACTTCTTTTAATGAAGTTTGTATTTATTAAAACTTTCATATAAATCATTATTTATTCAAAGGAAAATTCTAGCATGGTCATGCATGTGTATAAATGACTTCTAGAAAAACTATTTAATCTCACAATCATATTTTTGAAAGATTTTTAACAAAGCTTATGTTAAGGGTTATACTTCTTTTTATTTAAAGGATATAGTAAATATTCCATCTTAGTAAACTTAGAGTACATTCAACAATAATATTTATTTTAAAAACTCCATAACTTCTACATGCAAAGTTTATAGAAATTATTTAAAAGTCTAGCAATTTTATATATATAACCGGTTTTAATAAAATAAATAAAATAAATAAAAAATCCATTTAAGTGTTAAAATTGTTAGGAAATTACATGCAAGGTGGGTTTCTTAATAAAATTTATTTAAAGTAGCATGCAAGAACTTATAAGATCATCAAAGCATATTACAAATCCATAAGACTAAGTTATTTCTCAAACATCATCAAAAGTCCATTTCTTACTCAAGTGAAACATGCATGATGATTTTCTTCATAAAAATTCCTTTATTAAAACATGCAAGAACAATTTCCATTAAAAATCTTTCTAGCTTAAGTTTATTAGATCTTAAAATTTACAAATATTAGAAAAGTCTCTTCTAAATACTCAAAGTGACATGCATGTGGGTTTTAGGCAAGATCCAAATGTCTTAAGTTTTTACCATTGAAAATACTAGTATAACTTATGGATTTCCAACAAGAAGAGGGGCTTCTTTGAATCATTTAAATAAAAATAAAAATCAGAATTTATAAGGTGAGAATCACCCTTAAAATATGTAGGATTTTAGTAGAAGTTCACATGATTTGTAGAAGACACCATTCTTTCTAACAAGGTATGCATGCATGTAAGAATCAAAGGAAAATGAAGCCCTTTTTATAACATTTTATATTCTGATTTTTGAGAGGAAAAATCAGATTTTAAATCAATGTTAATCATGCTAAAAACAACTTAAAATGGTGTAAAAAGAGTTAGATTTTTATAACCTTAATTTGTGGGATTTTTGGAGCAAGAACACACCACTAGAGTGGAAGAGAGGGGCGGCGGCACGGCTGGACGGCGGCGGCTCCGGGCTGGTGGCAGCGCCTGGTGGTGGCCGGCAGTGGTGGTGGTGTGGTGGTGTGATGGTGTGGTGGAATGCACTAGTGGAGTTTTATGGAGGAAGAGAGAGAGCTAGAAGAGAGGAGGATGAGAGCTTCTTAAGCCTCTCTCTCATGTCATGTCTCTCTTTAAATAGAGAAAAAGATGATGAGAGATTGTGTAGAGATTTGAGAATAAGAGAGGATATTCTCCTAGTGATGGTTTTTGACTAACATAACAATAAGATAATAGCTTAAACTTCTTAGTGGATTTTGTAGAGATTGTTTCATAAATGAAGCAATCTAGTGCATATCTTTCAAAATCTCCACATCTCATTGTAATGATTGGTCCGACGCGTTTGCAAACGGACCGAGGGATGGTTTGTGACGCGCGTCGGAACGATCGGGTTTTAAGAAAAGAATATTCCGTTAACTATGAATTTATTAAGTTCCGTTTCTAATAAATTCATTTACTAGAATAAATATTTCATAATAATATTATAATTTATTTATTTTAGAATGTCTAGAAAAAAAAATCCAAATTTATCCGGAAAAATTCACGGATATTACACCCATCACCCGCTTCATTACGGTTTTTCACCCGTATAATTGGGTCGGGTGAAGCGGCTGGGTCGGTCACCCACGGATAATGTCCTGCCCTAGCAATCGATTACTGTGACTATGGACCCCTCAACTCGTGATACCTTTTTTTGGCACCAAGGGAAGTCTAGCTTGTTTTCTATAAGGTCTGCTCATCGCTTGGTTCAACAGGATAACCTGCCTCCGATCGACACGATTTGGAAAGCAATTTGGAAATGCCCTGCTCAAGATAAAGCTCGCCACTTTCTGTATCTAACAATGCACAACAACATTATGTGCAACTTCAATCGTGAAAGACGACACCTTTCTGCGACATCAGCTTGCCCGAGATGCTCGAATGTTGAAACTAGCTTACATGCTTTGCAGGATTGTCCCGTCATTCATGACGTGTGGAGGGAGTTACGGGGTAACAACCTAGCTCAATCCTTCTTTTTTCTCGAATCCGGACATACATGCTTGGATTTTGGAGAACATAAGGGCTACTGATGATTCTAGTACCATGTTCACTACTATGGTTTGACATGCCTGGAAAATTCGTAATAAATTAGTTTTTGAGGGCGTGGATGAGAATACTCGTCTTTCCAACACGGTGTGCTCTATCTCACAGGCCTATTGGGGGGCAAGATTGAAGCTCGATCGGGTTTTCTCTACCACCGAAACCAGGCCAAGTCGTATCACTGTCTGGCAACCCCACGGGTAGGGGTGGACCACCCTGAACACTGACGGGACCTCCAAAGACAATCCTGGCGTTGCTGGTGGGGGTATGCTGCTACATGACTCCTCTTGTACCTTCCTCCACGCCTTTACTTTCAATTGTGGCACGTTTGAGGCCATTACTGGGGAGATTTTCACCTGATTGAAAGCTGCAAGCATTTGTTGCAAACTGCTTTCTCCAGTGGCGGAGCCAGGATTGTCCGAAGGGAGGGGCGGACAATCTTGGATCCGTCATCAAACTAGTTAACATATGAAAGCTAGTGCAAAAAATAAATAAAAATAAAGATAGTTTTACATTAAAAAGCTTACAAATTAAGCTACATTTAAATCCCTACTACGAGATAATTGACATCTGCGAGTATCTAAACTTTAAAAACGACTCAAAATAACTTTGTTATCAATAGTTGCAAACACCTCTCTCTCAATAAATACCACTAAACTATCACTCAGCCATTCATCTCTCATTCTGTTTCTCAAATCACTCTTCACATATTTCATGGCAGAAAATGCTCTCTCAACAGACGCAGTAGCAACCGGTAGGAGCAAAGCTAGCTCAATCAGATGATAGATCAACGGAAAAATTCTGTCTTTTGCAAGTTCCTTCATCTTCTTTGCAAGACTTCCAAAGTCATCTAAATTAGAGAACCGTTTATCTCTTCTCATATCACTCAGAAATGATTCAAGCTCTTGAGGCAACAATGAGTGATCCGTATCCGAAAAGTCATTTGGATAAAAATGAGGAAGATGAGCAAGCTTCTCCACATCAAAATTAGAGAATTCATTCTTTGGATCAAGACATGCAAAACCATCAAGTAAATCTGTACTTGCTTCAGAGAAACGATGATTCAACTCTAATAGAATTGAATCAACAACCTAGCATTTTAAGAAGAATTATTAAATTAAACAATATCCAACTTTAACTAAGAAATGAATAAAGGTATAGCAAATCTATTACCTCGATAAAAATTTCAAACTTGTAATGGTGATGGTTGGTAATGGTATTTTCATCTCTCTTCACACGAACTAATCTTGGAACTATGTCATTCATATTAATCACAGGAATACTATTAGCTTGACACTTATTAGGAACTCCTAAATCAATAAACCCAGGATCAACAACAATATCAACCTCATCAATTTCGACCTCATCCGGGTTTACGGGTTAACTTCAAACTCAACATTCGCATTCAAAATATTCACATTAGAAGCTTGTGGCGATTGTTCAACACCTTGTGATTCCATTAAAATTCTAGGCCTTTTTGAATAATACTTCTCCATTTTATTTCAATCCACAACAAGTCAACAACCTATCAATTTGCACAAATAATAACAATTTCTCAAATAATAATAAAACTATTCACTAAGACACTTATTAGGAACTCCTAAATCAATAAAGCTTTTCAAAATTAACTACTAACTAAAAATAATTTTGTCTCAGTAAGCCAGTAGGCCAATCCGGTCATTGCCCATTAAGTTTAAATGTTAGTTGCATAATTATGTGACAGACTTCCAACCAAAAAAAATAAAGTGATGAATTGGAAAAAAATTTAAATTACCTTTCTTTGAGTGATTGTCTCCCAAAAATGAGTTGTTGGCTAGTTGCCTTGTTGGCACTGTTGGTACACAACTGTAACTTAGTGGAGGGCCTCTACTTGCTCAAAATCACCCAAAATTGAGTAAAGTTTGTCAATTTATAAAATTTGACACAAATACAATTAAATGAAACTAGCCAAGATATGAACAGAGATGAGAAATTTAACCTCAATTTCGGATTTTTGGAGACTTGCAAGTTGCAATCGTTGCTCTCGAGTCTTGCCACTCGGTTCTGTAGTTCGATGCCTCGCCACCAGTCGTCACCGGTCGCCACTGGTTGCCCACGTGCCACGGTCGGATTCGTCGGATCTGGAGAGTGGAGACTGGAGATGATTTTCGAATGACCTACAACTGTGAATTTGGGAATTACCATTTACTGATCTGATTTTGGCAACTTAAAAAATTAAAAAAGAATCTTATTTTTTTAATGTAAGGCCCACTTCATAAATTACAAATTTACAAGCCCAAAAATTAAAAAGCCCAATTTCTAATTTGTCATCTTCTTCTTCCCAAAGACTGAAGCCCCACACAAGTCGATGACGCAGAACTCTGGCGGCTTCTTGCTTTCTTCGGTTCTCTGGGCGCCGGCAACAAACGCCGCAATACACTAGCCGCCCCTCCCTCATTTTTCTCCGCCCCAAATCGCTTCTTCTCCGCCCCGACCTCGCCCTCGCCCCAGGGGCGGTCTTCTTCGAAGCTTCGCTACTCCGACCGTCACCAGGGGCGGCCGCCCTTGCCCGCAACCCCCTGCCTCCGCCTCTGGCTTTCTCTGAAGCCAAGATACAACACATAAATAGGGAGGTCAACACACCTGCATATATCCTAGCCAATTGGGCGTTAACTCTAAATGAGCCCTTTTCTACTTATAAATTAGCTCCTGATGTTATTTTACATGCTATTATATTTGATGTAACATCTCTAGGGGGTGAATTCTTAATTTTGTAATAATTCTTGCAAGGACTTAGTCCCCTTTTTTGACAAAAAAAAAAAAAGAAATTCAAACACTTTGAGCTATAGAAACTCAACAAAATTTTCTCAACAATTTTTTTTCGACAAATATGAATTTTGTATGATAATAAATTAATTTATTATTTATTATTTATTATTTAACCCAAAAAATAAATGAAATTCAACTAGTATGTCATTGTGTGCTAACTTGGCACACAAATCTTGAAAATAAAAAAATAATTTGATATTTCAATTCGGAAGCTCCTAGAAGGCTTGAGATACATCACTCGTTTGACACATCATCACATCCATAACCGTCCAATATAAAGCGTACTTGTCTTTCCCTTTTTCTCTTCACCCCCTAATTGCATCACGATCATTCTTTCTTCTCCATCCGCCGTAGACCAACCAGGTTTAATTTGTTCATCTCTTCAGGTTTTGAATTGTACATCGGCGGTTTGTGTAAGTCGGAGAAATGGTTTCTGACGCCAGTAAGAAGAAGGCTGCTCAGAAGAAAGCTGCCGCCGCCGCCAAGAGAGGTGGGAAGGCCGCAGCTGCTACCGCCTCCTCCAAGGCTCCGGCCGCCACATCCGATGTCATCCAGGTTACCAACGGTGTCGCCGAACTTACGGTTTCTGATCGGACATGCACTGCTGTTCTCTGTTCCCATCCGCTATCTAGAGATATTCGAGTTAGTTCATTTCCTTACACTTTCTAATTTCATGTGTCGTTTGGTTTCTCAACAAATCTGATCAATTGCGCTGTGATGCTGATTGCGTTTACTACTAATCATCTACACTTTTCCTTATATGATCAGTGTCTGGATCGTTAATGTATAGACGTATAGTGGGTTAAATTGAGGCTTTTTAGTTTATTCTTGCCTGATTGGTGAGAAAATTTGTGTACCTTTCTCTGCAAATACTTTTTTAGTAGCGGTAAATCGGATAATTAGATATGAGTTAAAGAAACAATTCATGGAACATGATAAATTGCCTGTGCGGTTCAGGTTCTTCACTAGTTTCAACTGTGTTAAGACGTGCCTTTATGACCTCGTTACAAAAAGGGTGTGCCTTTGTGGCTGTTTACGTATTTAAACATTTATTGTCTATAATATTCAAAATCATGAGTGACAATTTGAGTAAACAGTTTAGTATAACTAGATTCAATTATCATTGTCACATAGCTGAATTTTGGTGCATTCTAACTAGATTCAGTTTTGGTGCATTAACTAGATTCAGTTATTATTGTCACATAGCTGAATTTTAGTTTTCATCTTGGGCCTTCTTCATACACCCTCTCGATTTTATATTGGGGAAAGGGTGTGTACACATTGGCCCCCCAGATCCCACCTGAGGCGGGTTAACACTAGGTTGATGTTGTTGTTGTAGTTTAGTATGAGACCGAGTTCATGAGCCTCATAAATGTAGAAGGAGCGTTAGTGAGGCCAAAGGGCATCACCAACCACTCGTAAAGACCGTGTTTGGTCTTAAAAGCCGTCTTCCACTCGTCCCCTTCTTGCATCCGAATCTGATGGTAGCCGCTCCTCAAATCTATCTTCGAAAACAACACGGCTCCATGTAACTCTGATCATAGATCTGTATATGCTAAAATACAGATGTCTTATTAAATTGTGGCTGTATAGACTGATCTGCTCTGAGCAACACATAGATTAATTTGGTAATTTATTATCTCATTCACGTAAGATGTGAAACTAATAGAGGGATTCACTTTTGCATCTGCTTCTATTAGTATTTGATCAGACTTGTGACGTTCTATGCACTGAACAGAAATTTACAGCATTGATATGTGAAGTAACCTACACCCTCACCAGAGGGCTTTCTTCTTATTTCTGAGTTACGTACATTTTTTTTCCCCAAACCTAGTCATATTGCTGAAAAATATATTGGCCTCCTTGCTTGGAAGGTGATTCTACTCTGAAAATGTCTTTGTAAGCTAGAAATGCCCATTAGCCCATATATTCTATTTATATCACTGTTATTTTGAAATATGGGCTTTTCTTGTGCTGAATTTTTTTAGTAGCGACATGATATTGCTTACTTAAGCTTACATCCTTTTGTATTTTTTTTAAATTATAATTTTGATTACTGAGTATGTCACTGACATGGATTTTATGTTCATGTCATTTGATTAGTTCATTGCACATCTTTTCTAATGTTAAGCTTACACATGGCCTGAATATCAGAAGAGATACCATATTAAACTATATTTCAGCAAGTAATTTTTCACCCGATACTTGGATGCCTCATGATATGTGGCTTTTTGCCTCTTGAGTTTTACAGTTTGCTTGTTTCTAAATGATAGACCCCAATTGTTTTTTTTTTTGTGCATCATGGTTTTAATCTTTCTATTTTTGTACTGATTCGTAACTTATTGCTTCAAATAATCTCTCCAAGTTTATGTAGTTTACTGAAGCACTTAAAACTTATGGTGTGGGCTAGTATGCTAGAATATGCAAAATGTTATTTGATGAGCTTAAAAGTTGACTGATATAAAATTTGTATTTCACATTCATCTCATCAATGTAGTGGCATCTTGGTCTTGCCTATGAAAGCGTCATACAGAGGTAAAATGTCTGTGTATACACTTAGCAGAGGTAGCTTATGCAACCTTCGCAGGAAATGATATCTTGTAGGTATATTTATACTAGATTTCATCTCCTTGTCGTACTTCTGAAAATTAGATACTATTAACTTATTGAATTGCTTCTTGCAGATAGAGTCTCTATCTCTGACTTTTCATGGACATGATTTAATTGTTGATTCCATTTTGGAGCTAAACTATGGAAGGTTTGTCATGTATCTCTTTCAAGTTGAGTGTTAAAAAAAGTGTTATTGTTGAATCTTTATCCATCTTCATTTATGTTTTATTTTTCCAGACGTTATGGTTTGCTTGGTTTAAATGGTTGTGGAAAATCTACTCTTCTAGCTGCGATAGGATGCCGTGAGCTTCCAATTCCAGAGCACATGGATATCTATCATCTTACCAGAGAGATTGAAGCATCTGATCTTTCTGCACTTGAGGCAGTTATAAGTTGTGATGAGGAACGAGTGAGATTGGAGGAAGAGGCTGAAAAAATACTTGCTGCACAGGTTTATTTCAATCCTAAGTAATATTTCCTCTAGAACCGACTTTCACAAAGTATAAAATGAATTTAATTTATTCCTCTAATTGTAGGATGATGGTGGGGGTGGTGAAACTCTAGAACGTATTTATGAGCGGTTGGATGCCCTTGATGCGTCAACTGCAGAAAAGCGTGCTGCTGAGATCTTGTATGGTCTAGGATTCAACAAAGAAATGCAAGCAAAGAAGACTCGTGATTTCTCTGGTGGCTGGAGAATGCGAATTGCATTAGCACGATCCTTATTTATGAACCCGACCATTTTATTGCTGGATGAACCTACAAACCATTTAGGTATGATTCATCTTTACCTGTTTTCTTGGGCATTTCACTACGTTTGGGACATGTACACTGTACAGATGGCGAATGCTGATCGAGGCTGTCTTTTCACTACTAGTGTAGCTTCTAGCATTTCCCTTATAGTCGTCAACAATGTACAGGAGTTAATGCAATTTAATGCATTATTTGGTGCAATCCAAACGCGCCCTAACTACAAATCTTATTTTTACCCTTGCAGATCTAGAAGCCTGCGTTTGGTTGGAGGAGACACTAAAGAACTTCAACCGGATTCTAGTTGTTGTCTCACATTCCCAAGACTTCCTCAACGGAATATGCACTAATATCATCCATATGCAAAACAAGAAGCTGAAACTGTACTCTGGCAACTACGACCAATATGTCCAAACCCGAGCTGAACTTGAAGAAAACCAAATGAAACAGTACAGATGGGAACAAGAACAAATCTCTTCAATGAAACAATACATTGCCCGCTTTGGCCATGGCTCTGCAAAACTAGCCCGCCAAGCACAGAGCAAAGAAAAGACACTAGCTAAGATGGAAAGGGGAGGACTAACTGAAAAGGTTGTCAGAGACAAAATCCTAGTGTTCCGTTTCACAAATGTTGGAAAACTCCCGCCACCCGTACTACAGTTTGTGGAGGTAACGTTTGGCTACACACCCGAAAATCTCATATACAAGAATCTTGATTTTGGCGTAGACCTTGATTCTAGGATAGCGCTTGTGGGGCCCAATGGGGCCGGGAAAAGTACACTGCTGAAACTGATGACTGGTGAGTTAGTCCCGCTTGATGGGATGGTGAGGCGACACAATCATTTGAGAATTGCTCAGTTTCATCAGCATTTGGCTGAGAAGCTGGACTTGCAAATGTCTGCTTTACAGTTTATGATGAAAGAGTACGAGGGAAATGAGGAAGAGAGGATGAGAGCGGCTATTGGGAAATTCGGGTTGACGGGTAAAGCACAAATAATGCCAATGAAAAATTTGTCTGACGGGCAAAGGAGTAGGGTGATTTTTGCTTGGTTGGCTTATAGGCAGCCGCATTTGTTGTTGTTAGATGAGCCTACGAATCATTTGGATATTGAGACGATTGATTCTCTTGCTGAGGCGTTGAATGAGTGGGATGGAGGTTTGGTGCTTGTAAGTCATGATTTTAGGCTTATTAATCAAGTGGCTAAGGAGATTTGGGTGTGTGAGAATCAAGCAGCGACACGATGGGAAGGTGATATCGTTGATTTTAAGGAGCATCTTAAAAGGAAGGCTGGTTTAGGTGAGTGAGGAGACATGAAATTCATTGAAGGTCTTATTTCGAAATGTTACTTGGATCAGTAAATTGTGTTGAGGGGATGGCTAGAGAATAGGGAGAGCTTTGTTTGGGTTTAGATTATGATATAGCCTTGTCCTGGGTTATTTATTCAGGGCCGAAGCTATGCAGAGCCGCAGAGGAATAAAGAATCGTTGTGGAAGATGAGTTTTATGTATTTTCAGACTTGCGTTCTTGTATTTTTATGGTGTATTGAAATGAAATTATGGATTTTTATTAACGGTTCAATTTCTCTTACAAATATCAGTTGTAAGAATTTCTCAAATGGTTGATAACTTCACACGGAATACAATGGAAATAAATAATATCACACCATGCATACATGGAATTAAAATTTGCAAAAGAAATAACAATTAATTGAATAATACCACCACACAAGAAATCAATAATTAGTTTCTCTTCCGATGTAATTAATCAGGTATGATCGATCTTAGGTGATCGAGGTGGATATCGTACGTGAATGATCACCAGTTAACACGGTGGCAGGACTTCCTGATTTGACCCTGGTTGCCCGTAAGAACTCCGAGGCGGCCGAGTTTAACCATAGCCTGTCCAAACTTGTATTGGAACAAACCATTGTCGGCAGCATACTTGGACACGATGGGCTTGGTAGATGGATCAAGCGCAAGCATCTGGTCGATTTGGAGGATACCATTGCGGGCTAGAATTGCCTTGTAGAAGCCGTTGTCTACACTCCTAGGGCTACTTTGATCGAGGAAGACGGCGTTACCTCCACCTCCGTTGCGAGGGCACACTCTCTTGAGGAATGGGACGAGGGAAGGGCTCATGCTTGGGTCTGTTCTTCCGGACACACCGTTGAATTTGTAGAGGCGGTCTTGGAAGAGGCTGCAGCGGGCGATACCCACAGTGTGGCCACCTATATACATACATTATTGCATATATTGTACGTAAGATTATTGCATTGTCGTATATGCATGTATTAGCCTCATAAAACCAATTGGCAATATGAGGAGTAATCCACTGGACTATATACAAGTCCAGTTTAATTCCAACTTTCAGCTGTGAGAAAGGATTCTCAACAGCATGGTGTGTTCGATCTAGCTATAGCTAGGTGTATTATATATACGTATGTACGTACGTACCTAGAAGAAGAACAAAGTCTTCTTTGCTAATTCCTTTGGCAGCAAATGCTCGGATGGCCGAGCTAACGGGTATGGTTGGTCCAGGGAGATTTGCGTTGGCCTCACTCGCGAGTGAAGCGCGCCCATCTCTCCTTCCGGTTTCCACATTGTACCATCTTCCCCCGGCCTACATATAAACGTACAATCGAGACAATCAATGAAATAATTGTCAACATGCATGTTACATTCATCAACATTATCGATCATCATCGCTCGCTCCATTAATAATAACTAACCATGACGAAGGAAACCCTGGTGGCTATGACTATGATATCAGCACACGACACGACTCCAGGGCAAACCCTCTCCAAAGCAGCCTTCACCGCATCGATAACTTCATAACCCCTAACGCTTCCATTTGGAGGTGCAGTCTTCTCACTGCTTCCTCCGTCCAACAAGAGTGAGGCATCACATCCCTGTACATACGTACGTACGTTCAATATATATAATATAACGTACTAATGTGTACGTTCGTTGAATATGAATGATCTTAATTATCAATCTTAACACTCACCCGGACAAAGCAATCGTGGAATTGCATACGGAGGAGAGCAGCCACGAGCGAAGGGTCCTTAATATAGTGGGATTTGACGACGCTAAACACGATAGATTCAACATCGTTCTTTCCACACTTTCCGGCATAGAAGCCAACCTTCAAGGTGCTGGTGGCTAGGCACTCCCCAGCAAGACTCATCATAATGAGCATAGCAGCTAATGCTGCCGGACAAGTAGTACCCTTGCTCCTCGCCATCATATTAGAACAATTCACAAGTAGCTAGATTGTCTTTTTTGGTGTTTTGTTTCTGTGGAATCTGGAGCCTCAATCTCTGAGAATTTATAACCCAAATCCAATGACCAAGTCCCACATATATTTTGTACTTTAAGTGTTGATATACATTATTCACGACGTGCGTTCTTGTAATATAAGAATTTTCTCTCGTGTTGTACGTACCTTAAATAACCAAGTCTTCTCTTCACCAAAAAAAATAACTAAGTCTTCTTTTTTTCTTGTGGGAAAATAAATGTTGTTATTTGCACGATTATTGACTTCTTTTGGATCAGAATTAATGAATCTTTTTAATTACACAATTATATTAAATTTTTTCGATCATATTGATGAGCACTATACCAGAATATGTCTAGACTTAAGGATTATATATATGAGTGGATTTAGTAAAGGGCTTTTATAAAATGCCGCTTGTGGATGCCAACCGGCCGGCCACATATCAAATATATTTGTAGTTAGTTATATATTTGCTTGTTGTAGGGGAATGCATGTGGTCTACACTAGCTTGGGTTATTTTAGATTTTTTAACATAAAAGTTGTTGGATATTGGATCTCCCATGAGTATGTCCAATCTTTTAGACTCCCTTTCCCCTTTTTAAGTACCGTTCTTTCTGCTCAAGGATCGAGTTATCTTCACATATAAATTTTTGCCAAGGCTCACAACATTATCATTGACACAGAGAGGCTTGACTACATCCGAATCTGGGAGGTCAAGATGGGATACTATGCCCAAGAGAAAGGGGTTACGCTCGATAGATTCAAGAAAAACTGAAATTCAGCTATGTAATAATCTATGTATATATATAAAAGACGCAAGGAATAAAGCCATCACGTTGTGCCACCTAGGATTTTTCCTACGTGTCGTTTCCACGTTAAGCCACCTAGAATTTCGCCACATAGAATTTTTTATTTTGAAAATTTATATATGTTGATATTATTTTAAGATAATATATAAATATGATAAATTAATCCAAGAAAGATTCTATCTAAAATAAAGATATTATCTATTATATATTAGGAATTAGGATAGATCTAAATTTTTTTATCTAAAATTAAAATAAATTATAAAACATTATATATTATATATTAAGATAGATATATTTATTTATTTATTTTCAATAAAAATTCTATCTAATTATATGAAAAAAAAATCGAATTTTATTTAAAATTAAAGAAAATTATTTTATCTTTATTTTTATCTATTTATGTAAAGATTTATCTTAAATAAAATTTTGATTAAATTAGAACTTTCAATCTACATAATTACTTGCCTAAATTGACTTTGGATAAAAAAAATTACGTTATCTTTTCCGTAATTTTCTTTTTAAGTTATTTATGTAAATATAAATAATTTTCTTATCATTAAAATTTCATTCTTTATTTATATTTTTCATCGATTCTTATTAAGTATATTTTTGGTTTTTATTCAAATTTTGTAAAGAATTGAATTTGATAAAAAAAAATAACAGGAATTTAGATTATTTTTACCTTTTAATATTTTTTGTAAATATTTTTAAAATTAAATGATTCTAATTCAAATAATTTTTATTTATATTTCTTATAAATAAATTATCATTAAGCCATCAAAATTATAATGGACTCATCTTAATAATTTTGGCCTCGTTTCACATGACACCGATTATAAAATTTTATATAATTTTTTTCCAAATAAATAATTTTTTTTATATTAAATTAAAATCATATTCGTTAAATAAATTAACTATTAAATTTATGTAGTCGTGCATGACACGACGGGTATAACTAGTAATAACTTAATTTTGTTAGAATGCACCAAAATTAATATAGAGAATAAATCCATCTTAAAGGCAACAACATTGGAGTTCTTTCACCAAAAAACTCATGCTCATTGACTTTTATACACTGACTTTGAGATGGATTTAGTGTGATACTCAAAAGTGTGATCGAAGACTGCTTGTTCTTTCTTTCCTAATAAGGCCAATTAAAGAGTCTTTAACTCTTTGAAACCCATGCCACATGCCCTCTTTGGTATGTTCAACTTCTTCCAGCTACACCAATGGATCTTGTGCTCTTCCTTTCTTTCCCCCCACCAGAACCTCCCCATAATGAATTGAATATTATCACAAGAAATTTTGTGAAGATCAAACATACAGTAGGTTTCGCATTCTTGGAAAACTGTTATCACGGTTGGTGAAACTGTGGCCGTGGTTTTTCACTTCCAACGGCTATTTGTCGGAACCAAGCCGGAACCGGACCAGGAATCGGCGGGAACAGGAAAAAAAACAGAACCGAACCAGAACTGAGAATTGGGGGTAGTCGGTTCCGGTCTAGGTTCCATGGTTCGGGAACCAAAGAAACGCCGGTTCGGGAACCAGAACCAGACACGTGACTAACTCGACCTCTCCAAACCTCACCACGTCATAAAACTAGCGCTACGGCTCGGCTTCTAAACAAAACGCACTAGAATTCTTCAGACCAAATAAAAAAAAAAAAGCAAAAAAACAGCTATATACATTGTTTGCTCTCCAAAGTCCAAAACGATGAAAGAAATACAATCAACAAGAAGTGCATCTCTATCCATTAACCATAGGTCAAACAACAACATACAGAAATACAAGAAAACAAAAGCCTAATCTACTTTCCTATTGCTATTCATTGAAACAAAAACAGAAACAAAAACACAAAGATTTTACAAAAAGGTAACTACATCCTGCAGACAGCGACACTGATTCTTCTTCAACATCCTACTATTAATGCCTTGGTGGCTCTTGCAAGTACTAGGAAATCAGGAGTTGCTGACATGTCAAGCCTTGGTTGTCGTTGCACCAGTGGCCGTTCTCCTGCATGTCCAGCATCACCAGATCATCGTACTCTTCATCTGATTTGGTTGATTCATCGTCCACTGACCCTCCATCTTCTATCTGCCAGAGGAGATCATTACATAGCAAGGACTTTGTTTAGTCTGAGTTTAAATGCAATAATGTTTTTTTTTGGTTTACAACTAATCTTAGTACTATTATATATGTACCTCGTCTTGAGTATGCCTTTCATCATCACTGAAATCCTCATCACTGTCCTGCTGAAGATCATCACCTTCTTCATCGCTTCCAAACACTAAATGATCCTCCTTCAGCTGTAAGAAACCAACATTAGAAAATCATAATAACAATATTTAGAATAGCTAAAACCTCTACAGGCAATCTCAAACAAACAATTTAATGCATACAATGCATCTTTACCTCTTTGGAAAGTCCATCTAGATTCCGCGGGGAGCTGCAGCAGGAAGAGTGATATTTACTACTACCATTGTCAGTGCAAGTCGAATCAGCCTTGGACTCATCATTGCTACTAGAATGACTCGTGCCGCCAATATCACTAGGCCAAGCACTGATTCCAAAATGACCAAACTGAAGATTAATAGGCTCCGCCTTACCAATTTGCAAAGGCCCATACATCGGTGTTCCTATCCCGTTATTATCAGCACCACCACGCCCAAAAACAGGCTTCCCGTTGTCTGACTCAACAGGCCAAGCCTTTGCAACTGAACCATCTGTGTTGAGAAGAGCCATCAAATGTCTTGACGACCCTTTTCTCTGAATCAGCTGAAACATTCCCTTGGAGCTCGAATTTGCAGTGCATTGATTTCTGTATTCCTCATAAATAGAAGTGACTGTGTTTGTGGCGGAATCGTATAGCGGTTCCCCTGACCCACGTTTTCTTAGGCAGCTGAAGAGTGTTGCGTGGATTGCAGCCACGCTTCTGTCGACGTTAGTGTTGTTGACTTTTGGGACGAGGTGCTTGTCAGCTCGTCCACATAGGTATTCTTGTATTGTTCTAATGTTTCGAATGTACTTCACATATTTGTTTTTAGCAGGATCTAGGGTCATGTATTTAGCACGAACAGCAAATCTTTCCAAATGTTTATCTTCATTTGTTATGTATATCATGAAGGGAATGATCGAAGGATGTTTCTTCATAAGTCCCATCTGAGAAATAATACAGTAAGACTATTTATTAACTTTTTTATAAGAAAAGAAGCAAAGACAATATAGTAAAACTATCAGAAAGTCGTAGTTCTAGAATTTAGGAATGGATATTGGTGACCTAGGAGGTTTGTTATTGAAAGTTGAACATATTGATTCTTTTCATGCAAATGCTCTTCATTCATTGGCTCAAAGTAGGTTTGTATTTCATAAATGGTAAATTTTAGAAAGATATTATAATGCTTCAGTTCAAGTAATGAATTTCATAATAATAGTTGTGTCAAAGGCTAAAAAAAAAACATTTTTAGTAGAAAAAAGCTATAAAAATTTGACTCACCACAAAATTAAGACTTAAGTGGACCCCTTCGACAATGACTGATTCTTTACGGTCTTCCCACGCAGTGATCAGACGGTCAAGACTATCAATTACCATTTCGCTTTGAGCCTTGAAACCTTCAATTGCCATCTGCTTGGGACCCACCTCTGATGATTGTGCATCAGTTTTTGTACTACCGGAAATACCATCAGCTAAACCATCCTTGGAAACTGAAGGGGAGATTCCATCCAGCTTCTTAGCTTTCCTCTTAGCCTTTGCCTCTGCAACGGCTATAGGATCCAAGTGTTCCCCTGCATGGTAAGTTGATGACCAAAGCAAAGGATTCTGCTTTTCATCCACAAAGCTACGCATCATGTGTCGTATAGAATCAGTTGAAATTACCGTTGTGATACCCATTCGGCTACCCTACACGACAAAAAGAATAGTAAAGCCTTCATGTAACCAATTTACATAACGCATATGGATATATTTATTTATACACTTTCCTAAAAAGAGTTGACACTAAGACTACGGATAAATACAAAACTAACAGCCAAATGAATAGTATCAAATACATCTTTGTCTATTTATAGATACACATTACAAATGGAGAACGTCATGGTTAAGAAGGGAAATCTAGCTTTTCTAAACAAAATCGACCATGATGTTGTCACAAATTTATTAAGAAACTATGGAGAAAGTTTAGCATTGATTCAAAAATTACATGCAACATTAGCGGATAAAATGGGACGCATCCTCAGGCTTATTGGCTTTTATACAGTGCCTTTGAGATGGATATAGCTGAATTCAGTTATTAGTGTCACATAGCTGAATTTCAGTTTTCCTTGGGTTTGTCAGGCGATAAAGATCTTGGGCCTTCCACATACACTCTCTCGATTTTATGTTGGGGAAAGGGTGTGTACATCTTGGCCCCCAGACCCTGCCTGAGGCGGGTTAACACTGGGTTGGTGTTGTTGTTTGTTTGTTTGAACTCAATAATAATGTAAAAGTAGCAATCAATCAAAGACGTGAAATAATTCAAGACACTAATGCTGATCAGTTAAAGAAAATTAATACCAGAAGAGAAGACAAAGTAGACTTCCCGCAACCACTAGTGCCACATAGCAGCACGGTAACAGATTCCTTCCGTTCGTGAATTCTGGAAGAAGGAATAGAAGGAAATGTTATGCCTGGGTAACTAAATAAAACAGAAACTTCGCATAGTATGCAAAAAAATAAGAAGAGCAAAGTATTAAGTGCAATATCTAACCAGATACCAGAACTAAATTACAGAATCCAGCCCTTGACCCCTCCCACCCCTTAAATCCGACAAAAATGCCAATTATGGGTATTGAAATCAATGATCCATCTATAACTTGGATCAAGAAGGAAAAATTACAGTTATTTTCTCTTCGTTAAGAAGAAAACGACAAGAATATACGACATGCAATCCAATTTGCATGAAGCTGATTTGCATTAACATAATTTTTTTGCAAAATTGGGCAAAATGTGCATCCTTAACTCAAATTGAAGCTAAAATGGCTAGAATCCACCAATTTGAAGCAAAATTGAGCCAAATAGTCGTGCATGGAACTACAGATGTATAGCCTAAGGACTAAGGATTACTGTAAGAAAATCCTCCCAATTTCTGCTTCCACTTTTTGCCTTCGGATGCTTAATTTGAATTGTCATCTTATCAAAGCTCAGTACCAAAATGCACACAAGTGAATACAACAAATAAGTTCAAAGTCCAAAAGACACACACACACACATGCTGTAAAGCATAAAGTAGAACCTGAGTTTTGGTATGTATTGGGAAAAAAAACACATAAATATAAGATATATTATCCCAAAAGATGGTTCTAAACACTGTTGGATTTTATCATAATCATAACTAATGCCTTCGAAAAGCAAATGGCCAAAAGCCATAATATCATCCACAATTAAGGGCCAGCAACAACATTGGAATGTGGAGAAAAATGCATAATCAAACCTGCATGCCAAGGCCAAATCTGCCCTCTGATTGGGTCCCATGTACTTATATTCATCAAGAGCATCACATACAACATCTAAGAGCATTGCTCTTCTAACCACCACAGTTGTACGCCTTTTGTACGATTCAAATGGCACACTGTTACACTTCTCATCTTCTACTCCACAATTTAAGGGCTCGGCATTAAGCACCTCCATCCTTGAAGCAGCATCCACAGTGTTTTGGCTTCTGATCACTTCAAAAACCCTCTTGCTAATCTGAGTTCCGAAAGGCAAACCAAAAAAACAACAATAAGCAAGATGTGATGTGCTAAAGTAGCAAGTACATTATACTGTACAAATAAACCAAAAAAATTGAAGAAAGAGAAGTAGAATTTGAAATCTCATATCTCACCTTAAAAGCGTGGCGAGGTTTACAGCCCATGAGTTGCAGAGTGCTCTGTAGGACGGGACGAGTGTATCTGAACGACTCCTTGACATCTTTTCCTCTATTTTCTTCATCTTCCACAACCACTAAGTAAAGCAGCTTTGCAACTTCCGCCATTTCCTGAAACGAAATTCAAGCATCAGAAACTATATATATAAAAAAAAGCACAAAAGGAGGAGGAATCTCATTCCCGAAAAGTTAATATATGATTAAACAAACGATCACGAGCACGCACTCACGCGATCTGAGAATAATCGGTGGGCTACAAAAAGTTTCAACAATCGAAAAAGGAAAAAAAAAACTCAAACGGAATAGCGGAAAAGAAAGAACAAAATCTGCATGCGTAACTTGCGCACGGGAGAAAAAAGGCAGAATGCAAAGGAATCAAGACAATGCCGAGCAAAATCGCGTGAAATCAGAAGATCAATTGAACGAATTGCGACAAGAACAGAACTCAAAATCGGCCAGAATACGGAACTTGATCCCCAAGGCCAAGCAGAAAAAAAAGAAAAAGGATGAATGAGGTGCTAACCGCTCTAGGGTTAATGGAGGAAGAGGAAGGGGCTACGAAATCTGTGTGCGGGTGTAGCAGAGTGTATCGCCATTATCGTGACAAATGCGCAGAGGATTCCGTTTTGGTGTTTGGTTTTTGGGAGTTTTCTTCTCTGTCACACCTTCCACGCATCAAAGCCCCATGGCTCCACGAGTCTACAGATTCACACTTTCTCTCTCTGGCTAGAGTCTAGACTTTGTATTTGTGTAATTGTTGTGTCTTGTGTGTGTTGATTCCTTGCCACGTCTTTTTCTGGAGGAAAACCGATACAAAGTAAAAGGCGAGATTCTGACCGATTATAAATTTCTCAATCGGGTCGGGTTTGTGTCCCTAGATTCTGCCTAATTTGATCGTCTCGTTTAAATTACTAACACGATGGAATAAACCGTGTTATCATGTAGTTTCGAGCCAATCCAGTGCGCCAACATAATATTATTCAAATAATCGAGTGTTTATTAAACTAATTCTCTAATTGGTTTTTAAAATAAAAAAGTGATTTAATTATTTTAGTGAGATATTATTCTGGAAATTGTGAATGGATCATGTCAACATGAGAGCGTGCGGATTCCTCCTCCGTATCTTAATGGAGTAGCTTATTCAAACAACAGCGAATTTTACATGTTTGCAGTATGGGAACAGATTACTGTAACAAAAAAAATCACCGGCAATAATCTTTTTTTTGTGTGTGTAAAGTTTATAACATTCAAAAGGGTTATTCTCAACATCAACATAAATACTCTAATATATTTTATATAAATTTATAAAAACGGTAACGACATTTCTTTATTAAATAATAAAATTAAATATCTCAAACAAGTTGTGTCTCCTTGAATTGCCATATAAGTAAAACTCCATTTAGTAGTCATCTATTAAACACATGGAGGTTGACAATAAAGTTATATTCAGGCTTTATTAGAGTGTTTCAAGTATAACGGCAAATTTCAAAATTCAATAAGATTTCCTTATCGATGGCCAGTGATTCCCCTCCGCCGGGGCAGTCGGCGAACGGTAACGATATTGAATCGATGATGGAGGATAGGGAGAAAGTGAGGCCACCGGATACCGGCATATCTTGGAAGGACGTTGTTATTGTTGGGGGCGCATCGCAACACAAGACGATTTTGGATGAGGATTTTATTGAAGGGAAGATCCAAGTTCACTTTCCGGATGGTGATGACGGAGATCCTTCGATCTCCATCGCGGACGAGGTTATGAACGCTCTTGCATCCGTTTGGAAGTGGTCCGTGGTAGTTAAACTTCTTGGGAGCCCTATAGCTTTTTCAGTTATGGAGAGAAAGATCAGGGAAATGTGGAGGTCGAACATTAGGTACCAGATTTTGGATCTCTCCCATGGGTGCTATTTGATCCGGTTCGGTAGAGAAGAGGAGTACATGTCAGCCTTAACTGATGGTCCCTGGACGATATTCGGTAGATGTTTGATTGTTCGAAGTTGGTCCCCTAACTTTCGAACGTCAGAACCAATCAAGACGGCTCCTACATGGATCCGCATATCGGACCTACCGGTTACGCTATACGAAGAGAAAATTCTTATGAAAGTGGCGTCCGCCATAGGGAAACCAATTAAAGTGGACTCGAAGACGTTGTATACCAATCGGGGAAGATTTGCAAGGATTTGTGTGGAAGTTGATCTTGAGAAACCGTTAAAGGGCGCCGTTTACATTAATGGTGATAGGTTCTTGATTGAGTATGAAGGCTTGCCTACAATTTGCTTCGGATGTGGTTGATTTGGTCACGTTAAATCCAGCTGTCCGTTCCGACCAACACTTTCGAATCCTCCTTCCGAGAAGTCGAAAGTTGTCCCTACAGTTTCTACGATTCCGGGGTCGAATGGAGCTAGTCCGGTGATCATAAACAATGCGTCTAAGGAGGGTAACGTTGCTTTGTCGGAAAAGAATGAAACCCCGGTTGAGATCGCCGACCCTTCTGACGTGGCAAAAGGGAGTCATGGCTTGGATGAAGGTCGAAAAAAGGAAAGTTCATGCTAAGGGAAACAGAAATATTCTGAAGGCTAACCCGAATAGAAAAGATATGCCAGGTGAGGTGTATGGAAACAATGAGAAAGGAAAAGATAAAATTGTGCACGAGAAGAACGCGTTGTTCCCACAAATAAATAGATTTGAGGCTCTCGAAAATATTGATTTGAGGACTCCTCTGGCGCCGAAATTTGCGGAGATGAATAAGGCTGAGATACGGTCCAACAAAGATGGTAAGCAGATGTGGATAGATAAGGGGAATAAAGTAGGTGCAAAATTGGATGGAAAAACTCAGTGTTTGGAGAAAATGGGCTAGAAGGATGTCTCAGTTACTGGGCCTGCCCAAAAATCAGTGAATGGACTAGCAGCCCCATTGGATACGGTGGTGTCTTCTATAGCACAGAATAGGGAGAATAAAGATCAGAATAGCCCACTTTTGGTCGTTGAGGGATCGAATCACAATTTCAATCAGGTGTTTAACAGTGGCCTTTTCCAATCCAAGCAACATACAAGCAAGCGTTCGATTAAAATTGGACGCAAGATAGGGGTTTTATCCCAGGTTAAAGAGGGTAAAACAGAGTCGATAAAGTTGAAAACAAGCCATGAAGGGCATCCTACAAAGAGATCACGATCGAATATTGAACAAAATTTTGAGAGATCTTGCAGCGTTATTAATGAAACGGTGGAGGATGCAAACGTCAATGTTGAACCACATATACAAGTGCAAATTGGTGATCAGGATGGGAATGTATCGGATACTGGTCAACAAATCCCAGTCAGCGATAATTCGAATGCTGTCCGAGGGGACGATGATTCCGATATGGCGGAGAGCTCGTTAGCTCAAGGGCCTATTTAACACTTCTTGTTTTCTTTTTTTTTCTACCTTTTTATCAGTTATCTATGAATATATTAATGTGGAACTGTTTCGGTGCAGGCAAGCCAGGTTTTCGACGGGCAATCCGTTATATGAGTAATCATCATAAAGTTGATATCGTAGCTCTTTTTGAACCCCGGATCTCGGGTGAGAGAGTTGATGAAGTGTGCAAGAAGATGGAGAGATTGAGTTTTAATAAGCATGTTCGGGTCGAAGCTATTGGTTTTGCAGGTGGTGTTTGGTTGTTGTGGAAGGAGTCGAGAGTGAAAGTTGATATTGTACAGTTATACAGGGACTTTATTCATGCCAAATATGTGGATGGTGGCAGTACTCTGCACCTTTTTGTTGTGTATGGGCCACCGGACGCAACTCAGAGGGTGGTTTTTTGGAAGGATCTCGAGAATGCGGTGAAAAGCGCTGTTGGTCCGGTTGTTGTGGGTGGTGATTTCAACTGCATATTGTTTAACCATGAGAGAGAGGGTGGTTCGGGTGGGCTGCATTCGGACTCCGATACCTTCAATCTTTGGAAGAATAATAATGGTCTCATTGATATGGGTTTTGTGGGCCCTCGTTTCACCTGGAGCAAACGCCTGTCTCACAACTCTGTTGTCTCGAAGAGGTTGGATCGTGTGTTCATGAATGCCGAGGCAAGAACTTTGTGGAATGAGGCTCGGGTGCGTCATTTGCCTCGTTTTTCCTCTGACCATAACCCCTTGTTGGTTAGCTTCTGCCCGGATTTGGGTGTGAATAAGAGCAGACGTCCTTTTCGGTGTGAAGCGGCTTGGATGACGTTGATCGTGTTATTGGCGAAACGAGATAAGCCAGAATCTCTTAGCCAATTCCGTCCTATCAGTCTTTGTAATGTCATTTATAAAATGATTACAAAAATTTTGGCCAACAGATTACAGCCGGTGTTGATGGATATTATAGGTCCGACTCATGGAAGGTTTTTGCCGGGGCGTCTGATTACCGATAACATAGTGGTGGCGCAAGAAGTGGCCCATTCGATGAAAAGAAAGAAAGGGGCTAAAGGTTGGATGATTTTGAAATTGGATCTTGAGAAGGCGTATGATCGTCTTAGATGGGACTTTAT
This sequence comes from Fallopia convolvulus, assembly GCA_964016875.1. Lineage (NCBI taxonomy): Eukaryota > Viridiplantae > Streptophyta > Magnoliopsida > Caryophyllales > Polygonaceae > Fallopia > Fallopia convolvulus. The sequence goes on from OZ024736.1 coordinate 31,552,449, forward strand.
TGAGGATACGCTTAATTCCGCTGGTTTTCCCGATCAATGGGTTAAATGGGTCATGGAGTGTGTATCCGCTACTAAGATGCAGATTCTTTGGAATGGCGAGGTCTCTAATCATTTCACGACATCTAGGGGTGTTAGGAAAGGGGATCCTATTTCTCCCTATCTGTTTCTCTTATGCATTGAGAGATTGAGCCATATTATTAGAGAGGCAGTGGATATGGGTGATTGGAAACCGATTAAGTTGACTAGGAGCGGGCCTTTGCTTTCCCATATGTTCTTTGCCGACGATATCATGTTTTTTGCGGAGGCTTCCGTCAATCAGATTGAAGTGATCAAGAAGTGCCTTGATAGGTTCTGTGGTGCGTCGGGTCAAAAAGTGAGTGTCCATAAATTGATGATTTTTGTTTCACCTAATGTGAATGCTAGAATGGTCAGAAGTTTAGAGACTACTAGTGGTTTCAAGGTTACTAAGGATTTGGGAATTTACTTGGGGCTGCCTATCCTTCATAAACAAGTTAATAAGGAGACGTTCTCGGGGTTGGTGGACAAGTTTAATGCTCGTCTAGCAGGGTGGAAAGCTAGAACGTTAAGCTTTGCCGGGAGGGTGAGTTTGGTGAATTCGGTGTTGACATCTCTACCGGTTTACTCGATGTCCACGTTTTTGTTACCCGATGGTGTTTGCAAGGATATTGATAAAATCAACAGGGCTTTCTTATGGGGTAGTAGCTCGGAACGTCGGAAAGTCCACAAGGTTGCATGGGAGATGGTGACTCGTCCCCGCAAACAAGGTGGGCTGGGTATCAAATCCATGAAGGAGATGAAGTTAGCTTTAGTCGACAAGTTGGGATGGCGGTTTGTGACAGAACGTGATGGGTTGTGGATTGAGGTTCTTAAACACAAGTATGTCAACTGTGCCTTGGGTCAGTCGCCAGCGAGTTCGTACATTTGGAAGGGAATTCGTTCGGGCTTGTCTGAGGTGGTTATTAAGGGAACTAAATGGATCGTTAGTGATGGTTCTATGGTTCGGTTCTGGAAGGATGTGTGGCTGCTCGATTCTCCTTTATCTAGCTATGCCACGGGTCAGATTGATAACGCTATGTGCAGTGCTACTGTGAGGGATTTCTGGATTGAGAATGTCGGATGGAACTGGGATTTGTTCGCCCACCTGCTGCCTGCTGAAGTCTTGATGCGTATAGCTGCTGTTAATATCTTTCCTGATGCCGAAATGGAGGGCGATGTGCTGAGTTGGGTCCATACTGCAGACGGAAATTATTCTACCAAAACTGGTTATGATCTGTTACATGGAAACTTGCAAATTGCAGGAGTTGATCACGGGCTCTTCAACAGAATTTGGAGAATTGAGGTTCCGAAAAGGGTTAGGTGTTTTTTGTGGCAGGTGTGTAATGGAGGCATTCTGTCCAACATGGAACGGCAACGGCGGCACCTCACGACGCACGTGGACTGTCCGTTATGCCCTGGAGAAGCCCCTGCTGCGGAGTCATACGAACATCTTTTTCGAGATTGCTCCGAGGTAAGAAGTCTATGGCTGGTTTTTCACGCTACTGATGCTGTGCATGATTTTTTTCAGATGCCTTTCGCGGAATGGCTCCGGTGTAATGTGATGACGATTGAACATACTAGGCCGACCGAGTGGTGTAATATCTTTTGCACCACTTTGTACTGGGTGTGGCGTTGGAGATGTGCCAAAGTGTTCGGCGAAGAGGTGAAAGTTGGGAACAAGGCTAGCTTCATTCAGCTGCAGGTGAAAGATTACGCTCAGGCCACAGGTAAGTTCTCTGTTACTCCTTCTAGTTCAATCAAAATTATGCAGGAGATCTCTTGGATTGCTCCGAATGAGGATTGGATTAAAATCAACACTGATGGGTCGGTCAAAAGTGGGAATGTTGCTGCTGCGGGTGGGGTGCTTAGGGATCATTATGGTCAGTGGGTTACCGGATTCGTGCACAATCTTGGCTCTTGTTCGGTTCCTATGGCGGAATTGTGGGGAGTGCTGGATGGCTTGAAGATTGCGTGGGAGAAAGGCTTTCGGAAGGTTATCTTGGAGTCCGACTCGCAGCTCGTGGTGGGTCTTCTTAAATCTCGGGTGAGTAAAAGTCATCCGTTATATAGCCTGATACTCCAGTGTCAAGGCTTTATTAGTAGGGATTGGAATATCCAATTCCGTCATGTGTATCGAGAGGCAAATTCGGTTGCGGATTGTCTCGCGTCTTATGCTTTTAATTTTCCGTTGGGTCTTAATGTATTGCTTGCCCCGCCTGAGGGGATTACTTTATTGTTATTTGATGATGTAAGGGGCCGGGCTATCCCCCGCTTGAGTACTACTTAGCCTTTTTTTATGATTATTAATAAAACGCCCCCTTGAGGGGCCGGAGAGTACCGCCTCTCCTTCTACCCAAAAAAAAATACTCAGGGGTGACCTGTGGCATGTGCAAGACGTGCATTTACACAAGGCCCCAAAATTAAGTAGGGTTCCAAAATTATCAAGTCTAATATTATTATATAATAAAAGCTTAACTTTTTAGATATATTGAAGTAGATAGCTTAATTAATTAGTTCGTGAACAAAAAGGGATGATATAAATTTTGCATTTAAATCTTATTAGCAATACTTAGTTTAAATAGGTCCTCGTAAGTCATTGGACGCCTCTGCACATACTAATTTACTTATTATTTTAAAAAGATTCTATTATTTATTACGTTGTATATTTATTAATTTTTTAAATGAAAATCAAACATAAGTTGTTTATTATACTGTTTTGTTCTGTGCTTGTGTCTATTTTTATTATCTACTCTCCACTTTCATAAAACTTATCATTTTAGTCCATTTCTTTTCAATTTTGTCATTCATATGAGTAATAATTAATACTAAATATTGTTTATGAAGATTTTAATTTCATTAGACCAAAACACCACTTTGATATGGGTATTTTGGAAAAAAAAACAATATTTCTTAATGTGTTTGTAAGGCTAAAAAGGACAAGTTTTATAAAACAGTTGAAATATTAACTATTGTTCAAACCTTACAAATATTACTTATATTCAGGGGTGTTTATAACCGGATATCCGATCCGATCCGTCTAATCGGATCGGATATCCGCAATAAAATTTTCTTTAAAACCATATCCGTATCCGATCCGGGTATACCTGGATATCCGATCCGTATAGCTCGGATCGGATCGGATATTTGTGGCGGATATCCGAATATCCGAATATTCATATTTTTATATTTTTTTTGCATTTAAGTTCCAAATAATTTATTCAATCGGTAAATCTCACCCAAAAATCATGATCCAAATAATCATCCGCATAAAAAAAAGAGAAAAAATAATTTAAAGAAAAATAAAAATGGGATGTTAAATATAGATTTAGGTTTTATTTATCGTTAATTTTATTTGTGGGGTGAAATATATTAAAAATAATTAAAAAACAAACAAAAAATGGGTAGTACTAGGAAGTCGAAGCATATAAAACTACTTGGACTATTAAACTTTTTGTTATTGCACAAAATATATATGTATAGTATTATACCCTCGGATATCCGGGGGGTTTGGCGACCCGATCCGTATCCGATCCGGTGATCCGGCTAATTTTCTCGGATCGGATCGGATTCGGATAATTTTCCAATGGATTCGGATTTTCGCGGATCGGATCGTCGGATCACCGGATCGGATTGACCGGATCGGATATTTTTGAACACCCCTACTTATATTGTACTGTATTTTTGCTTTTAACTAATTTTTATCTCCTTAAATGAAATAATTTACAATGTAAAAGATTATAAAACCACGATCTAATAGAATATGTAATATACTAATAGTATCTTCCGTCTAATAATAAATATAAAATACATTTTGTCTCGTCCAACAGACAAAATAAATAATCGTTCAAAAGACTTTTCTAATGAAAGGATGATCTCTTTCCTTGCATGCTCAGTCGGATTTTGACATGTGTTCCCTTTTTGGGCCTGGCTCCAGTTAACTTTGTGATGTTGCATATTTTGTGTGTGGTTGTGGTCTGTAGCACAAGCTCGATGTGTACGTCTCCGATATTGAGACTTGTGGTTGGGAGTAAACTGAGTCAATGGGCATGGTTGTGGACGTCTTGTGGCTTTTGAAGATCCTCCATTCCGATAGTGGCAACATCAAGGGTCCAATTTCCTACCAAATTTGTCCTTTTTTGACCGTCTTGTCACATCGCTTTGTCTCTTTACGTTGTACTTACCTTACTCCCAAGCACTTTGTTTGTCCCTTTGTTTGGTTATTGTATTTTATTTGCTTGTGGTTGTTATGTCTGCTTGTTTGTTGTTGCTTGTCTACCAGTTGTTGTTTTGACGACCTCTCGGTTTTACCAATTACGTCTGATAACCGAATTCTTACCTAATAAAAAAAAATATGTTTATTAAGAAAATATAATTATATGATAAATTTCTGCTTGCAAGTGCATAAATATAATTTAGCTTAAAATGTAAGACGAAATTATGATAAGCAGGCATTTGTATTTATTTTATTCAAATATAAATGTTTCGGATGCTTTAGGAGGAAGTCGTGTCAGATTCTTTTTTTTTTAAATGCTATGCTTTGAGCTAATTGTATTTAACACAAGTTACTGTCAATTGTGTAGACTTCTTCTTCAACTACTACAAAGAAAGACCAGAGAATACGAACCCAAAGAAAACCAAGGAACTGTGTGGGACCACTCCCCTTAAAAATCCATGGGAGTTGGTCTTTTTTTTTTTTTTTGAAAGGAAACGTGATGTATTATTTAGTTATTAAGTTTCGCTAACGTGATGGGAGTTGGTCTTGTTAAGTTTCGTAATTTTGGTGATGTTTAGTTTGACGAAAAGACATATCAATAGACTCACTCACATAGTAACTCTAATTGCAAACTTTAATCCACAACTCATATAACAGATCAATCCAAACGAGATTAGATTTCCAACAAATTTAGATCACGCACACACAACCTTACAAATTCATTCAAGAAGATCTTACTCTCAAATCCGACAAAGCACGACGAACTATTTACACAAAAGAACCGAACCAAACTTTACAACATACAACTAGAGATTGTAAAACAACAATTAAAAATCAAGCCCAAAACAAATTGGCCCAAAATTCTTATAAGAATTAATGTTATATTGCTACTGCTTTGAGTTCGAATGTAATGTACAACCATTCTTATAAGAATGAACAAGAAGATCTTAGTTTTGGGCCTGATATTCAGATGGGCTTCAGTAAAGCTAGAATGGCACAACAATTAAAAAGCCGGAAATATATCGTAATTTCTATACGCTAAAAAATTATAAACATTACTAGAATGCGAACTCGGGTATTACAAAAAGAATGTAGGAGGGTCTTTGGCCCAATTCTAATGGCTTGACCCGAAAAAAAAATAAAGAGGAAAGGGGGAGAACAAATTGGCCCAAAATTAAACGTTATATTCCTTTAGAGTCGTCCATTCTAAAAAGAAAACGTCATATTCTTTTATAATCGTTCATTTTTAGAAGAAAACGCTATATTATTTAATAATCATTCATTCTTATAAGAAATCGTTATATTCCTTTAGAGTCGTTCATTCTTATAAGAAAACGTTATATTTCTTTAGAGTCGTTCATTCTTATAAGAAAACGTTAGATTCCTTTAGAGTCATTCATTCTTATAAGAAAACGTTATATACCATTAGAATCATTCATTCTTATAAGAACTCATTATATTTCTTTAGAATCGTTCATTCTTATAAGAAAACGTTATATTTGTAACACCCCGTCTTAACGTCGGGGCATTACTTGGTAGTTTGACCCTAACGGGTCCTACCTGAACTGGTTGACAACTAGAATACCTGGACCTTGCAACTCGGGCACAACAAGAAAACTATTTTAAAACATCCAGTTGTTATTTAACAAACCACATTTGCAACAATGTCATGCATGAGATCCCAAACGTCTAGTCAAGTCACAGCCAACATAATAAGTCTGCTAAAGTCAACGACAGGGTGAAATTGTTGAGAGGGTTTCTTGACAACAAATAAATTTATAAGTCAAGACCCCGCTGAGTATAGCGAAGTCAGGATCGTTCCACAGGAAGCAAGGTTGTTCGTTTATCAATCTACTAAAAAGCAAACAAACAAAAACAAACAAAACACTCACAAGTAGCCTCGTTAACGACGTTGTCAAGGTCGTTAACGAACCACCGAACACAAAAATACTCAAATAACGACCTAAATAAATTCGGTACCGAGACAAGTAAATCAGCAACGAAAATTCACTAAAAATAATTCAATAAAACAAAGATCTAGGACTAGGGACACCACTACATAGCCAAGCATATAAACTCGTAAGAAGATAAGATCATGCCTTTAAACAGATAGATACATCAACTTTCGTTGATTAGCAAGTAAATTAACCAACTTTCGTATCCTAATTCACTTAATTGCTTGTTTTGGATCTAAAGCTTGAAACTTTCGTATTCAAATAATATCAACCTTCAAGTTACTAACTTTCTCTTTCAATCAAGTTAAAAACTCAAATTACCTCCACTTTCGTTTCTGCATAAGCACAACAAACAATCTCAATAAAAGATAAAAGGCATTCAACACACAATCTTACTCATCAAACATGCTCAACTATGTCGGGCTTAACCCCGATCCTAGAAAAGAAGACTACTCACTAATCATGACTAAGAAAATAATAACTTTAATCAAAGAAAACAATGAAAACAAAACAATACTCAAATTAATAAGAAATATCATCTTATAGAGATTCAGAAGAAACCGAAAACACCGAAATACCGAATCAAAATCACGACTAACGATCCCGGTAACTTTCGTCTACCGAGCCCCTTCGATCACAACTCCGATCCGTCCTTCTCTCTCTCTCTCGGCTCTCCGTAATTCTCCTCCAAAATCCCCCCTTTTCTATGCTAGATAGAAGGGTATTTATACTAAAAAGCTAAAAACTAAAAAGGCTAAAAGATATAAACTTTCCTAAAAAGATAGAAATAAAACTCTAAAAGATAGAAACAAAATCTAAGAAGATAATAAGACCTAAAATACATATTCTAATAACCCTAAAAGATTCTAAAAAGAAACTCAACCGACACGGAAATAAATTCCCGCTCAGGATCGGTGAATCATAAAAATCATCCTTCAAATCTTCTCTTTTGCGGCCTCGTTAACGAGCCCTCACAGCCTCGTTAACGAGCCTTGGCTTTGTTTTCTTCCACACTTCCTCTCGTAATCTTGAGCTCTGACTTCTTCAATCTTGTATTCCTCCGTCTTTCACTGTAATGCTCCAAATTCAGCTCCATATAGCTCTTTTCCTTGCTAAAACCTACAAAATACACAAAATAGCGTAGCTTCCACTCTTTTCATAGAAATATACAAAACTATCTAAAAACACTCAAAACTAAACCTAAACTTAACAAAACTAAACCTATTAAGTAAAGAAAACCTACTAAAAACTATACTAGAAATGCGAACATTAAAATACCCCATACTTAAACTTGCTTGTCCTCAAGCAATAAACAAACACAAACCAAAACCAAAACAAACATACTCATCAAGACATAGCCATCTTCTAAAAAGCAACATCTACACATGAGAAAAATATAGCAAAAGACTATTAACGTCCTCACACATATATGTACTTAAATAGACATAAAATAATACAATCCAACCTTACACGGTATATTGTGTTTCTCTCAACTCTCAAGTGTTTAGGCTTATAAATTCAATCTCTCAACTCATCTTATATACAAAAACTCATAGAAATTGGAACTTATATCACCAATACTCTCCACCCAAGATTTGTCAAAACAAATAAAAATCATCAAGAGAACTTAGGCTCAATGAAAAACTTCATAGAAGCTTCCATTCGTCCGGGTTGTAATGGGGCTTGGTAAAAGACAATAGGGAGTTGAAATATTTTTGGTCATGTGGTGATAATAATATCCGGGAATCAAAGACTCCTAAAAACTCACATATCAAAAACTCTCATAAAAGATTATACCAAACTCACTCTTCTTTATGCACTTATACTCATTCACCCTTCATCATCCTAGAAAGTCTCATAACAAACAAAAGAATATCTGATATTATCTATAAATACAAATGCACTTCAACTCATCACTCCTCTTTATTATCATTCCTCTTCTTCTTCTTCCCTTTTTTTTTACATATATACTGCCTCGCTACCTCGTTAACGAACCCACTTCAGGGTCGTTAATGAGCTCCCGTGTACATTCTTTCTTTTCTCTCTCACCTCCATCAAATACTTTATTTTGTGCATCTTTTACTTATCAAGAGATCTTTCTTATTACATGTAAAAACAAGAGACTTCCAATCTACCCTTCCCGAATATCCTTCAATTGAAGCAAAATATAAGAAACTTCTCTCTTTTTAACACACAACAAAACTTACCTCTCCAATCTAAGTCCTAATTCCCGGATAGGGTCAAGCTTATCTCGGCTATGGTATACTTTTGTGGAGCTAAAAATAAAAGGTTTCAGGCTAGAATTGGTTATCAAAAGAAGGATCATGTAAAGGTGGATAGGGAATAATAGGGCTTATAAAAATAAGTTCTCCATCATATGATTTTCACAAGTAATGAACTAAAAATCTCATACGGGTCTCAAGAAATAGATAACCATCATAATTCCAAGAGATGATATGCATATAGAGAGTAAATCACACAAGAAAAGAAGAGGGATTTATAATGTTCTCCCTATAAGGCCAAAAATAACTCACAAGGTAGATTTTGTTGGATTGCATCATTTATGCTATAAAGTATATGTGCTCAATTTCATCAAATGCTATCTTCTTCTAAAACAAATAATTTCAAGTTGAGAATCCGGCTATACTTTTAAAGACATGCTTGAAAGGAATTATATGATTAAGTTAGCGATTGCTATTATAGAACCTAAGAAAGGGATATCTATCAATTCTAAAACTCTTTTTAGATTTTTCAAAAATTTTTGATTTTTTTTTGATTTTTTCCAATTTGCAACATAAAGAAATAAAAACTACATAAAACACATAAACACCTAGGACATAAGTTTTCTATTTTCTTTCACCCCATACTTAAAATTACAGTGTCCCCACTATAAGAAAAATAAGAAGAAGGAAAAGAAATAGAAAAGAAAACAACAAAAGATTAAAAACGAAAAAGAAAGACATAAAAACTTACAAAGTTTCAAAAGTGGGAAACAAGTAAAAACTTCATCTTCGGGCTGAATCAACGGTTTGGTGGAGGAAAGTAATGCTCAAAGTTCCCCATGAAGTCGTACATCGTCCTCCAACGCTCAGCGTCATCCGCCTCTCTCTGACGATGCCTCTCATCCTCCATTGACATGCGAGCAGAATAGACAGATTCCCATCTATCCATCCTCCTATGAATGTGATCCTGCTGGAGGTGAAGCTGCTGCATCCGTGCAGAAAGATCCTCGGCCCATGGTGGTGGTATACTCGATCCTGTGTACTCGGGCTGAGGAGGTGGTGGGTAGTGAGGCTGGAAATGGTCTTGATACATCACCGGGTTGTAAGGCATGAGTCCATAGGAATGAGGGTCGACAGGAGCCGGTGGTGGGTCGACAGGAGCTCTCGGCACCTCGTTAACGAAGCTGGGCGCCTCATTAACAGTGTTGGGAGGGGGCTGGAAATGGTCGTTAACGAGCCTGGTGGGGTCGTCAACGAGGATATTGCTCCCTAAGACTTCCGTGTCGATGTCTTCTTCCTCAAAATTTAGCTCCTCAGTTCCACCCTCGGTGTCGGCCTCTTTAGTGTCGTTTCCTACTACCTCGGTATCCTCTTCTTCATCTTCATCTTCATCTTCATCCATGGCTTCTCGCTCAAACCGGGATTCACATGGCCTAAGCGAAAGCTCATCCTCTGGCTTAGGTTCCACTGGGTAAGCATGTCCCATCCACGCCTCGTAACAATTCGGTACGTAGAGAAGCTCAAACTTGTCGAGGGTCGATGTAACGATGCGATCTTGAACTTTCACCTTGAATCCTCCCTCGGCTTGAATGAAGACACCGGAGCTATACCAATAATTCTTGTTGAGGAGTTGGGCGTGAGCCGGTGTGTAGCGGGTGAGGTCGACTCCAAGGTTTTTAGCCAAGAGGCTAACCAAGTTGCCACACCAAACCTCCTTGGACTTGGTTGATTTCCCGATGTAGTAAAGCCACTCGTACCCCAAATTTAAGGGGTCGGGTTCCTCAAAAAGGATGGTGCGGAGACAAGCAACTTCCGTCCTTGTAGGCCTGTTCAACTCTCTCTTCGGCCAAAACGTCGCGGCTAGGACTCTAAGAATAATCTTGAAAATGGGGTTGATGATGTTTGCCCCGGATAATGCCGCGGTGGAGGATTGAACCTCCCCGGTGATGTAGCTCCAAGTGCGAGTCACTCTGTATTCCTTCAAACTGTAGTCTCTAGACGGGTTTGGGAGCTCTAAAATTGTGTTGAACTCCGCCATTGTGAACTCACGACTCTCATTACCGAGCCGAAACCGGATTCGTCCCGCCGAGGTTTTTGACGAGAAGTTAGTCTCCAAGGTGGCCAAAAACTCGGATGTGAGGGCCGGATAGTGTGGCAAATTCTCTTGCTTCAGAAGATGAGCGACACCAAGGATAACAAAGGCCTCCTTGACGTCCGTATAGATCCCCGTGTTGACAGCAGTAGACTTTGAGAACCATCGGGTGTAGTGGTCCTTCTCCAGAAAATAACGGTAACGCCGTACTTGGCCCTGAGTGCTCAAAATCACGTCATCCACATGAGGTGGAGATGGGGACCTCTGGTTTCTCCTCTTCTTCTGAGCTCGGGTAGCGGGTCTGCTTGAACTTGCCATGGGATCCTACAAAATAATCAAGACTTTTCCAAGATAAGATCCACTCAAAAATAGAAGGCAAGAGACCCCATACTTGGTCTTGAATTAACCTCGGAATTATTCGTTAACTACCCAATTGGGTCGTTTACGATTCTGGACTCGGTATTGATCTTTGAAGCATTGCAGGGTCGTTAACGAACCTGGGTGGGTCGTTAACGAGCCGCCGAGACCAAAATTATAGAATTTCCGATTTTAATCTACCTTAAATTAAAGCATAAATCAAGCATGCAATCTTCTATATTTCTCCACCAATCCCACGATCGGGTATAAGCACCCCATACTTGCTCGATTACCCATCCCGAACATGCTAAAATTACCCAAAATTTTGACATGCAAAGTTTGAACTTGAGACTAGAACAAGAAAAATTCATGCTTTTCTAACTAGAGTGTTGTAATAGATAATCTAACATGAATAATCTTTCCTAAAACAAGAACAAGTAAGCACAATCAAGAATTTTATGAGCGAAAACCAAGCATGCCAATCGACTTCTCTAAGAACACGATCCAAGACATGAAATTTCTACCCTAAAAACCATGAATCATGCAATTTCGAGTGAGGGTTTAGAAATTATACCGGAGAATCGAGAAACTGAAGAACAAGAGGTCGGAATCGGGTGGTTAACGAGCTCAGATCTCGTCGGTGAGAAAATTGGATTTCTGGGCTTCGGTAACGACGACCTCTCAGTGGTCGGTGGAGTGAAGGATTCCGAATGGTGGGAGAGGGATTTCGAGCTCTTTGGTTGGGTTTTTGAGAAGTATGGAATTGGGAGAGTGTGGTGGTAGATTTTTGGAAGGGGTAAAAGGGTTTTTATAGGAGAGGGAAGGGATAGGGGTAGGTAGAGGGTGGCGGCTAGGATAGTAATAAGATAGATTAGGTTAAAAAAAACTTATCTGCCCCGTTTTTGACGAGTCGGGTCGTCGGACCGGGTCGTTAACGAGCTGCCGTAGCCTCTTGGAGTGATTTTTTTCGATCCCTTCTCCTGAAATCTTGTTAGCTCAAAAATTCAAATTTCTATCCTAACTAAAACTTAAAAATAAAACAAAAGAAAGCTAAGAAAAATAATCTAAAAAGAAAAAGAAAAACTAAATATATTCTAAAAGCGGGTTGCCTCCCGTAAGCGCTATTTTTAACGTCGTGAGCCCGACGAGCTCCTTTTTCTAGTCTGATGATGTGAGAGCCATGGTGACTCTTATCTCTTCGTCCGGGTCAGTTTGCTCATGGAATTTCTACAGCTGGTATCCATTAACTTTGAAGATTACGCCTCGGTTATCGGTCAACTCTACTGCTCCGTGAGGATAAATGTGATGAACCACAAATGGCCCACTCCATCGTGTCATGAGCTTTCCTGGGAATAATCGGAGTCTAGAGTTGAAAAGAAGTACCTTATCGCCGACGTAATATGTTTTGGGCACTAATTTCCGATCATGCCACCTTTTGGTGCGCTCCTTGTAGATTTCAGCATTTTCATACGCCTTCAGCCTCAGTTCTTCTAATGCTTGCAAGTCCATGAATCTTTTTGCTCCCGCCGCGTCGAGGTTCCTGTTGAGCTCTTTAAGAGCCCATAATGCTTTATGCTCCATTTCGACCGGTAAATGACATGCCTTGCCATACACTAGGTTATAAGGGGTGGCACGGAGAGGCGTCTTGTATGCTGTCCTATATGCCCACAGAGCGTCATCCAATTTGGAGGACCAATCCTTCCTAGAACGGGAAACTGTCTTCTCCAATATGCTCTTTATTTGCCTGTTTGAAACTTCAACCTGGCCACTAGTTTGGGGATGATAGGGTGTTGCCACCCGATGAGATACCCCATACTTAGCCAAAAGTGCTTCGAAACTCCGCTCAATGAAATGGGAGCCACCATCACTGATAAGGACCCTTGGAACGCCGAATCTGGGGAAAATGTTGGTTTTGATGAATTTAGCCACAGTCTTAGCGTCGTTAGTCCTTGTAGCAATAGCTTCAACCCACTTGGAGACATAATCGACCGCAACTAGGATGTATTTGTAGGGGCCGGATGCAGGAAATAGTCCCATGAAGTCTATGCCCCATACATCAAATAGCTCAACCTCTAATATCCCGGTTAGTGGATTTTCATGTCTCCAAGTGATATTTCCTGAGCGTTGGCATCCATCACATGCTGTCACGTAAGCTTGCACGTCCTTGAACATGTTTGGCCAATAGAGACCACTTTGGAGAATTTTTTTTGTGGTTTTAAATCCTTTTGCATGGCCTCCAGTTGGAAGTGTGTGACATCGACGGATCACACTCTCTATCTCCTCTTCTGGAACACAACACCTAAAGAGATGATCGCTCCCTTGCTTAAACAAGTAAGGATCATCCCAATAGTATCGTTTTACATCATGGAGAAATTTCTTCTTCTTTTGTGGGGTTAGTCCCTCGGGAATCACGCCTCCTACAAGATAGTTAGCGAAATCCGCAGACCAAGGGGCTTTTGACCCTCTAACAGCATGGATTGATATTGAGGAAGAAGAAATAGAAGTAAGAGAAGGAATGGATTCGATTTGAGCTGATTTAGTTTCAGAAATCTTACCTAAATGGGTCGTTAACAAGCTAGGAGTCATTATTTTGACCTCAATAACGACCTCCCGTGGCTCAGTAACGACCTGATTGACTGGCATGCCGATCCACTCTGAAAATTTACCCTCGTAATTTGTGTGTTCCAGCCTCGGCACCTCGTTACCGATCTTGAAGGGGTCGGTGACGAGGGTTTTGTGGAGTTCGACCTCGTTTAGCAGGAGGTGTTCGTCGGGCCTGGAATCGTTTATTGGCACATCATTGTTGGACTCGGTGATATGCTCTACTGGTAATCTGGATAAGTGATCCGCCACTAGATTCTCTGCTCCTTTTTGGTCTCTTATTTCATGGTCGAATTCCTGTAGTAAGAGCATCCAACGAAGCAATCTGGGTTTGGCATCCTTCTTAGCCATTGAATATCTAACAGCCTCATGGTCAGTATAAACAATCACTTTGGATCCAACAAGATAGGACCGGAATTTTTCAAAGGCCAATACCACCCCAAGGAACTCCTTCTCCGTTGTGGTATACTTACTCTGCGCCTCATCCAGCGTCTTACTGGCATATAGATGGCGTGGAGTTTTTTGTCCTTCTGTTGCCCTAAGACTGCGCCAACTACATAGGCACTGGCATCACACATAATCTCAAAGGGTAATGTCCAATCTGGAGACTGCATAATGGGGGCAGACACGAGGGCAGCTCTTAACCTGTAAAATTCTTCAAGACATTCTGGAGACAGCTCAAACACTACATCTTTCATTAGTAGGTTAGTCAAAGGTTTAGCTATCTTAGAAAAATCTTGAATAAATCGTCTATAAAAGCCAACATGCCCTAGAAAACTCCTAATATGTCTTATAGAAGAAGGAGGAGGTAGTTTTTCAATAAGCTCAATTTTTACTCTATCTACTTCTATCCCTCTTTTAGAGACAAGGTGTCCTAGTACTATCCCCTCTTGAACCATGAAATGACACTTTTCCCAATTTAGCACAAGATTGGTGTCTTCACATCTCTTAAGAACTCGTGCAAGGTTAGCAAGACAAGAATCAAATGAAGAACCATAAACAGAGAAGTCATCCATAAAAACCTCTACAATATCCTCTATCATATCCGAAAAAATGGCCATCATACATCTTTGAAAGGTAGCAGGGGCATTGCAAAGCCCAAATGGCATTCTTTTATAAGCAAAGGTTCCATAAGGACATGTAAAGGTTGTTTTCTCTTGATCATCAGGATGAATGGGAATCTGCCCAAAACCGCTATAGCCATCTAAATAACAGAAATAATCATGCTGGGCTAAGCGTTCTAACACCTGATCTATGAAAGGAAGCGAAAATGATCTTTTCTAGTAGCACTATTAAGCGTCCTATAATCGATGCACATCCTCCAACTAGTGGTAGTTCTAGTCGGAATAAGCTCTCCTTTTTCATTTTCTATTACCGTCATCCCCCCTTTCTTTGGGACTACATGGACCGGACTCACCCATTGGCTGTCCGAAATAGGAAATATAATCCCAGCATCAAGTAATTTAATAATTTCCTTTTTAACTACATCCTTCATATTAGGATTTAATCTACGTTGATGCTCTATGGTGGGTTTATGGTTGTCCTCCATGTAAATCCTATGCATGCAAAGGGAAGGGGATATGCCAGTTATATCATCTAGGGAGTAGCCTATGGCCTTTCTATGTGTCCTAAGCACATTCAGGAGTTTTCCTACTTCCTCATCTTTTAATTCAGCATTAATGATGACAGGTAGAGTAGAATTAGGACCAATGAATTCATACCTGAGGGAGTCTGGCAGAGGTTTAAGTGTTGGGGACGGTTCAGCAGGGATTAGAATCGGTTCTTCTGGCTTCGTCTTCAACACCTCCTCAAGATATTCAAAGGCTGAAATTTCGTTTTCTTCGGCAAAGGTCATTAACGAAGCTGGTATGGTTGTTAACGAGCCTGCATCTTCTACCAAGAGAATCGGTAACATTGCTGGAGGACTCATTACTGAAACTGCAGTGGTTATTTCTGCCCATCTTTGACCTGAAATTTCATCGCTTAATGCTGATCTTCCTATAGGATCTCCACATTCAATGATCTCTTTGTGGGTGTAGAGCATCTTGACTTCGGCTTTTTCGGACTCCTTATTGGATTGTTTGAATCGGAATTCCGTCACCTCATCCCCAATTTCGAAAGTTAGGAGTCCTCTCCTAACATTGATTATGGCTCCTGTTGTGGCAAGGAACGGTCTTCCCAAGATAATAGGCACCACCGGATCTTCGGGCATTGTCATAACGATGAAGTCGTTAGGAACAAAGAAATTGCCTACTTGAACTGGAAAATTTTCTATCAGCCTTATTGGTTTGATGCAGGATCCGTCTGCCATGTAAAGCCGCATATTGATGGGCTCTAGTGGTACCATATTGGCTTTAGACCAGATTGAGAGAGGAACTAGACTAGCACTGGCACCCAGATCGCATAAAGCCTTGAACTTGTGGTTACCTATGCCGATTGTTATTGCAAATCTTCCTGGATCTCCTAGCTTTTCCGGTAGAGATATCGATCTGACTTCATCTTGTAGCTTTGTAATGGATCTTTTCTTGCTAAGAATATCTTTCAAAAACTTTGTGTAAGCCGGCATTTCGCTTAGGGCCTCAACTAATGGGATGGAAATATTAATGCCCTGAAGAATTTTTACGAAACGCTTGAACTTACTCTCAGTAGAGTTCATAGATTTCTTAGTTGGAAATGGAAGAGATTTAACCATTCTCGGAACCAAGTTAGGCGCGAGAGGTGAGAGTACCGGGTCAACACTAGGGTCGTTTATTGTCCTCGGCGGGTCGTTACCGACCCTGATGGGGTCGTTAACTACCCTGGAGTTGAGAGGAAGGCTCGGATTAGTAGACTTACCTGGGGTAGGATCGTCAGGAATCCTCGGAGCCTCGTCATCCTTGTTTGTGGGCTCGTTATTTGCCCTCGCTGGCTTGTTAACGAGCCGTTTGGTGACGTCTTGTTCCTCCTTGTCTTCAGCTTGAACTCTCTCTGGTAATATCTTCCCACTTCTGAGGTGTACCGCTGCTATTTGGCCTCTCGGGTTCTCCTCGGGGTTGCCCGGGAGTTGCCCTTGTGGTCTTGGAATCCGTGCAGCTAGGTCCCCTAGTTGGGAATCACCACTCCTCTTCCAAATATCGAACTCTCCCCATCTTTTATCTTGTCGGTTCAGTTTGGCTTGGACTTTATCAACTTTGTTGTTCACTCCGTTAATGCTTTCCTTTATTTCCTAAACCCATGGTGGCGTCTCCTAATGGCCTGGAGGTCGATATGGTGCAGGTCGTCTATCTGGTGGGGGCACTGCATAGTTTTGACTTGTATTTGGATTGCCCCATGATTGATAGTTGTTCGACCTGTCATGGTAACTAGGCTGGTTTCTATATGGTCCTCTCATATAATTCATCTCAACTATTGTCTCAGCGGCTCTAACCTGCTCAATGTTAGTGCAAGCAGAGGTACTATGTGCAGAAGAACCACATTCTTGACATGATTGAGAGGATTTTAGAAAACTTACCTGTTTCTTCAGACGGTTGACCTTGTCTTGTAAGAATTGATTTTTAACATCTGGGTCAACTTCTTCTTGGTTAGGTATGTAGAGACGTTTTTGAGTTTGTGGAGCTTGCTGGGTTCCGTACATAGCATCGTAATTAGCCTGCTTATCCAACAGTTCCCACGCCTCCGTCAGGTTCATCTCTATAAAACCGCACACAGTATGCGTGTTGATGCGGTTCTTGGTCTCTACGTTGATACCCTGGAAAAAGATTTCTTGCAAAACATATAAAGGTTGCCCATGAGTAGGGCACTGTCTAAGCATCTCCTTGAATCTTTCCCATGTTTCAACGAATGTTTCATTAGGCAACTGGTGATAGGAGGTGATGCGTTTCCTCAACTCCGTCGTCTTAGCAGGAGGGAAGAAATTTGTAAGAAATTGATCGTACAAAGCTTTCCAAGTCCTAATAGACTTAGAAGGTAGGCTCTCCAACCAATTCAGGGCCTTTCCAGTAAGAGACCATCTAAAAGCTTTTAACAGAACATATTCTAGTGAGACACCTTCAGCAGCTATGGTGTCACATAAATCAAGAAAGTTTCTAATATGCTCCATAGGGCACTCAGCAGGTTTCCCTTCAAACTGAGCCCGTTTGATTAAGGATATAAATAAAGATTTGATCTCAAAAGGTTTCTCTATCGCTAGAAGCACAATAGGAGATTCTGGCACCCTCAATTCCGGATGCATGTATTGTTTGGCATTCCTTGCATAGGCATCAAGCTCTTCTTGTAAACGAGCCTTGTCAGCTCGTTGACGCTCAGCTTCGGCGTCTGCGCCGTCCTTCTCGGCTTTAAGTGCCTCCATCTGAGTCCGGAGGATCTCCAACTATTGAGCCATCTCTTCTGCTGTGGCCATGGCTCGATTTTCTCGGAGTCGACGGTGCAGGGAACGTTCGGGTTCTGAGTAATAACCAATGTTATCAAACTGAAGCCTTCGTCGTCCTACCGGCATACACTGAGAAAAACAGACAAAGAAAACAAAAATTAAAAGCAAAAACGGTGTCGGGCTATTCCCGAACCCAAAGATAAACTAACAAACTCGTTGCTTCCCCGGCAACGGCGCCAATTTGTTGAGAGGGTTTCTTGACAACAAATAAATTTATAAGTCAAGACCCCGCTAAGTATAGCGAAGTCAGGATCGTTCCACAGGAAGCAAGATTCTTCGTTTATCAATCTACTAAAAAGCAAACAAACAAAAACAAACAAAACACTCACAAGTAGTCTCGTTAACGACGTTGTCAGGGTCGTTAACAAACCACCGAACACAAAAATACTCAAATAACGACCTAAATAAATTCGGTACCGAGACAAGTAAATCAGCAACGAAAATTCACTAAAAATAATTCAAATAAAACAAAGATTTAGGACTAGGGACACCACTACATAGCCAAGCATATAAACTCGTAAGAAGATAAGATCATGCCTTTAAACAGATAGATTCATCAACTTTCGTTGATTAGCAAGTAAATTAACCAACTTTCGTATCCTAATTCACTTAATTGCTTGTTTTGGATCTAAAGCTTGAAACTTTCATATTCAAACAATATCAAGCTTCAAGTTACTAACTTTCTCTTTCAATCAAGTTAAAAACTCAAATTACCTTCACTTTCGTTTCGGTATAAGCACAACAAAAAATCTCAATAAAAGATAAAAGGCATTCAACACACAATCTTACTCATCAAACATGCTCAACTATGTCAGGCTTAACCCCGATCCTAGAAAAGAAGACTACTCACTAATCATGACTAAGAAACTAATAACTTTAATCAAAGAAAACATTGAAAACAAAACAGTACTCAAATTAATAAGAAATATCGTCTTACAGAGATTCAGAAGAAACCGAAAACACCGAAATACCGAATCAAAATCACGACTAACGATCCCGGTAACTTTCGTCTACCGAGCCCCTTCGATCACAACTCCGATCCGTCCTTCTCTCTCTCGGCTCTCCAAAATTCTCCTCCAAAATCCCCCCCCCCCCCCCCTTTTCTATGCTAGATAGAAGGGTATTTATACTAAAAAGCTAAAAACTAAAAAAGGCTAAAAGATATAAACTTTCCTAAAAAGATAGAAATAAAACTCTAAAAGATAGAAACAAAATCTAAGAAGATAATAAGACCTAAAATACATATTCTAATAACCCTAAAAGATTTTAAAAAGATACTCAACCGACACGGAAATAAATTCCCGCTTAGGATCGGTGAATCATAAAAATCATCCTTCAAATCTTCTCTTTCGTGGCCTCGTTAACGAGCCCTCACAGCCTCGTTAACGAGCCTGGGCTTTGTTTTCTTCCACACTTCCTCTCGTAAACTTGAGCTCTGACTTCTTCAATCTTGTATTCCTCCGTCTTTCACTGTAATGCTCCAAATTCAGCTCCATATAGCTCTTTTCCTTGCTCAAACCTACAAAATACACAAAATAGTGTAGCTTCCACTCTTTTCATAGAAATATACAAAACTATCTAAAAACACTCAAAACTAAACCTAAACTTAACAAAACTAAACCTATTAAGTAAAGAAAACCTACTAAAAACTATACTAGAAATGCGAACATCAGAAATATCCAAAGCAAATAACAAGACTAAACAGGACTCCCAACCCACTCTGTAACCTAGTGACACGCGTCAACAATCCGCTGCAACAACTGGCCTAGGCTCCAACACGGGATCTGCAAGAGTACCTGGAACTGAAAAATAAAAGTCCCCGAGGGGTCAGCTACTATCCTAGGCAAGCTAGATAACAAACGATAATAGTAAGACGTTTGAAAACAATAAATGACAAACAACTTAATATTTAACAAGTGAATAGAACAAAACATAGTATATCAGTACACATACCCACAATTTAAACCACAACGACAAAAGTGAAACATTTAAAACAATAACCAACAATCGACAAAAGTAAAGAGTTTGAACCCATAACCAACCATTCAACATTCAACAAGTGAAAGGAAACACAACGAAACAACAATTCATCAAACATCCCAACAATTCATAAGTCAGGAACCAAATAATCAACCACACACAAACACAAGAAAAAATCATTCACAAACCTATTTGGAAATGCAATTCTTCCTCCCACCATTGCATTCCAATCTACGGCGCTAACACACCTGCGCCCGAGTGTAAAGGCAGGCCATCTCACTTTTCATATACGTCATTCTTCCAACCCCTGGTCAAGCCTCCACTGGAGCACTTTCCAAAATCAAGCAATCAATTTTATTTTTAAAGGGGCCCGGCCGACACACGACCATGGCTAGACGCCTCTTCGCCATTGAAAATTGTCTCACATGATCGTGCCGGTTACGCTGCCAGCACAGAGAAAACGATATTATTTATTTTACTAGAAAACGTTTAAAATGAAAAGCACATCACCTCATGCATGAAAACATTTCACCAGGAAAAACATACATTCAGGACTAATTCCCAAAACCATTCTCACAATCACGACATGAAATCTAACAAGACTAGACTAGAGCCGAGCAAGTCGAGAACGACTTACCTGGAAGGCGATCCCCAAATGAAGTAAGAAACGCGTCGATACTAAAGACCTACGAATTATAACGTTCACGGTTAATCGAAAAACCGCGAGAAGTATCTTTCGATTCTAGGCAAGCACAACTATAGTGGCTTCGCCAAGCGCGATCATGCTTTCATGTTATTCAACAAAAGTGGCTTGGCTCGATTTTAAAATTACTAAACATCTACTTAATCAATATACTAGTATTTTAACCTACTAATCTAGATCAAGACATTAAATTAAAACCACAATAAATTCACTAGCCATTATTAAATGAATAAATTAACAAGTTCATTAATAACATTACATTCGAACTCAAAGCAGTAGCAATATAACATTAATGACCACCATTAAACCAATACATTCAACCAATTCACGAAAGGCTAACGAGTCAACTACCAACAAATTGCCATGGTTCTCTTTACTGTAAACACCATTACTGACCATAATTCCCAACTAAAAAATAAGTCGGCTCTTGAACTATACAACATGCCCATGAAACTCGACTAATTCGTTACCACGAGAACCCACTGAATACATTACTTAATTGTTGACTTTGCACCTAAATCCATACACTAATTAAGACCCAAAGTTAATTGAACCTTGTAGCTCTACACTAATTAGTAACGTTGACCCTCTTCTCTACACCATTCAAGCAACAATTCCACACACACAAAAGTCGATTACAACTTACAACAACAATTGCAAGAACAATAATTAACTATGTAAGGGCAAGAACAAATGGGGCAAGGTTCAACCTAGGGACGGGAATTCCGGACACGGCACTAGTAAGGATTCTTGAACAATCTTCCCACACTAATGCAGGGCGGATCTTGGTGACATTCACGACTTTAAACCAGCGGTGTAACTCGAGCTCTTGGTGAGGGCGTCGACGAACAACAACAGTCCCAAATGGCTCGATCGGCGATCTCGACTCAACCACTTAGAATCTATCTCGAGGCGCCCAAAAAAATCAAAAGGGGATGAAGAAAAAGGAGAGGGAGAGAGCGAGGCAAAGGAAAGGAGGGTTGCTCGAGGCCTTACTAGCAACGACGACATGTACCGATCGACGAGGTTTACCGGCGATGTTGGCGCTCGAGCTGTCGACGACGACGAACGCTTGTTCAGTTGAGCCTCCTGGCGTCTCAACACCACCGAAGCACAGGGAAAGGCGACGAGTTGATGCTAAGGACGACGGGCAGCGAAGAATCGGGTCTCCTTCCCTCTTTGCCGAGTGGCGCCAAGAACATAGAAGAATGGAGTAGCAGCGTAGTGAAAGAAAGGGGAAAAGGGGAGGTAGGAGAAAAAGGGGTTCGGGCTTCACTTTAACAAAAGGATGGGCTTTTTGGCCCAAAAGACAAAAGGAGGGTCAAAAGGTAATAAAAAGAGGTAGATTAGAACAGAGGAATTAATTATCAGGTTTTTCGAAATCCCGAGTGTTACATTTATACCCCCCTTAAGAAAGTTTCGTCTCGAAACTTCCGTAGCTCAAAGTGGAAGCCCACATGGATTCTCGAGGTTTCACAACCTCTCCCCCTTAAAGAGGTTCGTCCTCAAACCCCCAATTTGTTACCAACAGATTAACATAACATGGGAAAACAAAACGCAGTTCAAAGTACTATAACCATGAAGGAAGACAATCAATCCTTACATGTGTCAAAACACAACAAGCAAACAACAAACATGCTTAGCAACACTAAGTCATAACAAACATCGAACTTACTCCCAAGTAACCCCTAAACTCTACTCTCAAAGGCCTCTACTAAACCCGAGTATAGATCGGGGAAATTCTCTCTCATCCTATCCTCGATCTCCCAAGTGGCCTCCTCGACACCTCACCGAGACCACTAAATCTCCTTGTTCCGCAACTTCTTCGAACGCCTATCTAGGATCGCTATTGGCTGCTCTCTGAAGGTATGATTGGGCTCAACCTCCAACTCTTCATAGTTGAGCCCGTGACTAGGATCCGGAACATACTGTCTCAGCTGTGACACATGAAAGACAGGGTGAACTTCATCCAAGGCGGGTGGTAACGCTAGTCTGTAAGCTACCTCGCCAACTCTCTCCAATATCTCAAACGGCCCAATGTAGCGGGGACTCAACCTCCCTTTAACTCCAAATCTTCTCACACCACGAGTAGGCGACACTCTCAACCAGACGTGTACCCCTATCTCAAACTCTAGTGTTCGCGTCGCTTGTTTGCACAGGATTTCTAGCGGCTCTGCAACTAGCATATGCTCTCGTATCAAGGCCACCTTCCCAATCGTCTCCTCTATCATTTGTGGCCTCTCTCCTACAACATTTGACGGGTCATCCCAACACAAAGGTGTCCTACACTTCCGGCCATACAAGGCCTCATACGGAGCCATTTGAATCGAGGAGTGCCAACTATTGTTGTAGGCAAACTCCACCAATGCTAGGTGATCCGACCAATGTCCTCCCCAATCAAGAACACAGGACCTCAGCATGTCCTCTAGAGTCTAGATTGTCCTCTCTGACTGGCCATCTGACTGTGGGTGGTAAGCAGTCTTGAAGTGTAATCTTGTCCCAAGTGCCTCATGCACTTGTTGCCAAAATCTGGAAGTGAAACGCCCGTCACGATCTGACACAATCGTCTTCGGCACACCATGCAGTCTAACTATCTGATTTACGAACACCTCTACCAACTTGTTTATTTTCCAAGTCTCCTTAATAGGCAAGAAACGAGCAGTCTTTGTCAACCTATCCACTGCGAATCAGATGGCATCATGTCCCTTGCTGATCCGTAGTCCAGTGACATAATCTATGGAAATATCCTCCCACTTCTACTCTGGAATAGGAAGGGGTTGGAGCATACCACCTGGCCTCTGGTGCTCGATCTTCACCGGTTGACAAACCTGACACTTAGCCACAAATCTTGCTACATCTGGCTTCATGCCATCCCATCAGTAATATTGTCGTAGGTCTTTGTACATCTTACTCGCTCCAAGGTGAATCGAGTAAGGTGTAGCATGGGCTTCTTGCAAAATCTTCTTTCTCATCTCTACATCCCGAGGCACACAAATTCGACCGCGCAGACTCAAGATACCATCCGCTCATTGTACAAGGTCAGGTGCCTCCCCATGGCTCAACTTTTGTTTCAAACCTTGAATCATTGGACACACTTCTTGTTTTGTCCTCACTTCTTCAAGCAAGGTCGATTGACACTCCATAATACTCAGTCTACCTTGGTAACGCTGAATTTGTACCTCAATTCCGTACCTTATCAACTCCCTATGTAGCTCGGGTTGAGCCGTTAAACGAGCCAACATACACTCTTGAGAGGTCTTCCTACTAAGTGCATCAGCAACTACGTTCGCCTTCCCCGGGTGGTAAAGAATCTCCAAGTCATAGTCCTTCAGTAACTCGAGCCATCTTCGCTATCTCATGTTCAGTTCTCTCTGAGTAAATATGTACTTGAGACTCTTATGATCTGTCATCACCTTAAATGTACTCCCATACAGATAATGACGCCAAATCTTCAAGGCATGCACCACCGCAGCCAATTCCAAATCATGAGTAGGGTAATTCTGTTCATTCGGCTTCAATTGTCTTGAACCATACACAATCACCCTATCCCTCTGCATCAACACACACCCCAAGCCTACCTTGGAGGCGTAACTGTAGATCACAAAGTCCTCATTTCCTTGAGGGAGAGCAAGTATAGGAGCCGAAGTCAACCTCTTTTTCAGCTCTTCGAATCTTCTCTAGCATGCCTCATTCCACTCGAAACGAGTGGTCTTCTTTAGCAGATTCATAAGCGGTTGGGCTATACAGGAGAACCCTTCTACGAACCTTCGGTAGCAGTGGCGGAGCCATGTTGAGGCCGGTGCGGGCCATGCCCCCCCCCAAACAATTTTTTTTATTTTACTAGAGGAGTAATTTCTTGAAAAAGAGGAATTTCGATGGTTTCCGATGGAGAATTTCTTCGGTCTCTTCGTCTAGAACAACACCATTAAGGCAAAAGCAATAATTCTAGTCCCGCAATCCGTCTCTTCAGTTTCTCATCAGATTTGATCGAAAGTCCATAAATCCCGTACATATTTTGAGGTGGGAACTAAGAAACACAAGCAAACATTCACCAGGGAAGTGGAGCTCACGGTTCAGAGTCGATTGTTGTCGGTAACTCGGTATCGAAGTCGGAGTCGAAGAGGAGTCACATGAGTCAGGAAGAAATAGTCGGAAGCGGGAACTCGGAACTTGGAACGTCGTTCGTCTTCACAATCAGCCGAATTACTTGAGTCACTGAATTAGGTTCTTCTTGAATTTTCAGACTAATTCTGATTGAATTTGTATGCTGAACAATTCTTAGGCTCATAGGCTGATTGAATTTTTAGGCTGATTGCATTAGAAAAGACATTGATTGAATTTTTAGGCAATTTGTCATCGGCTGATTCTGATTGAGATTGAATTTTTAGGCTGAACAATTGACAATTCTTAGGTGTAAGGCTGCTTGAATTTTTAGTTTGGTTGAATTAAAAAAAGCACATTGATTGAATTTTAGGCAATTAGGCTTCGTGATTGAAATTTTGGACGGAATTTGGTGCAGATACTTAAAATGTTAAGTGCAATTTTTAGGTTGAACAATTCTTCCTATGAATTCTAATTTGCATGAGCCACAAAGCCAGTATTGTATTTTTAGTCTAATGTGTTAAGTGCGATTGTTAATTGATAGTTAATGTTATTTTTAAGTCTAGTTGATGATCTTATTTTTTAGGCTAAAATAGGTTCTTAGTTTATCGTATTTTTAGTTACTGATTTTGATTTAATTCTAAGCCTAATTGTTGTGTTAATTTTCTAATAAGATTATTAGTTAATCTGTTTTTTTATGGAATCTAATTTGTTTAATATGTTAGGCTATAATTTGTACAATAGCAATTTAGAGTTCGTCTTCAAAATTGTTAATTCTAATGGTGATGTAATTCGTATTTTAATTCACAATTGAAAAAAAAACTGGCAATTTCGGCCCCTCCAATACTTGAATCCATGCTCTGCCCCTGTCCGGTAGTACCCCGCTAAACCTATGAAACTTCGTACTTCCTTCACATTTTTTGGGGGTTCCCACTCTTTTACAACCTAGATTTTTACAGGGTCCACCATTACTCCCTTAGCAGACACCACATGTCCCAGAAAGGTGACTTCCGGTAGCCAGAACTCACACTTGCATAGCTTAGCAAACAACTGACGTTGCCTCAACACTTTCAACACTTGCCTAAGGTGTTCTGCATGCTCCTCTTCATTACGGGAATAAATCAAGATATCATCAATGAATACCACCACAAATTTATCCAAGAAATCTATAAACACTCGGTTCATCAACTCCATGAACAATGCATGCACATTGGTTAATCCGAACGGCATCACCAGAAACTCATAATGCCCATATCTAGTCCGGAAAGCCGTCTTTGGAATGTCTTCCTCTCGAATTCTTAGCTGATGATATCCTGACCTCAGATCCACCTTCGAAAACACCGTAGCCCCTTGTAATTAATCCAACAGATCATCAATACGAGGTAGTTGGTACTTGTTCTTGATGGTGACTCGGTTCAACTCCCGATAATCAATACACAAGCGAAGTGAACCATCCTTCTTCTTTACAAACAAAACTGGAGCTCCCCAGGGTGATAAGCTCGGACGTATATACCCCTTCTCCAACAACTCTTCCAATTGTGCCTTCAATTCCTGCATTTCCATCGGAGCCATGCGATATGGAGCCCTCGAGATCGGTATTGTTCCTGGCTCAAGATCAATGCTGAAATCAACCTTTCTTTGAGGTGGCAAGCCCGGTACATCGTCTGGAAAGACATCCTTAAACTCACAGACTACCGGTATATCCTGAATGGTTGGTCCTTCCTTGTCCCCTTGTAAAACATAACACCAATACCCTACACACCCTCCATTAAGCAACTTGGCGGCTTTTACCATACTAATCACCGGTCTCGACCCAACTTGCTCTAACTCCTGACTCACTTGTACAGTCTTGTCATCTGCGGACACCGTGACTGTGCCCTTATGTATATCTAACACTACTTTGTAACGCCTCATCCAATCCATTCTCAAAATCACGTCATCATCTGGGGACAACTGCATTACTATAAAATCTGCATACTAGTCTCTACCTCCTATTCTGATAGGACACTGCAGAATCTCTCTATTACCACTCACCTTACTACCATCGGGTAGGCCTACTACAAAATATTCCTCTTCTTTACAAGTCAACCCTAGTCTAGCCACGCAAGCAGAGGACACAAAAGAGCGTGTGGCACCCGTGTCAAAAAGAATGTGAACAGCTTTAGATTGAATCCAAAACGTACCTGTAGCAGCTGGCGCATGTAAGGCATCAACCCTCCTCATCTTGAACACTCGAGGTTGGTTGATTCTGTAGGCGTTGGCTCCTGTACCCCTGCCTCTATTCTGGCCCGATGCTTGTTGAGTCTGCTGTGGTGGACGACGAGCTCCCTGGTTCACAGTCCATGGCGAAGATCCTTGAGAGGGTGCACCGACCTTACAATATTGTCGTAAATGGCCAGACTTCCCACAGTTGAAGCAGTTCCGAACTGGCTTTGGACACTGATTTCTAAAGTGATTATTGCCTCCACAATTTAAGCACTCTTTCTGTCCCCTAGAAAACTGACCCTGCTGAAACTGGTCTTAACGACCCTGTGACTGAAGATCGGACCGGTTCTGCTGAAATGAACCCGATCGACTATCCCTCCTTGAATCTGTAGGGCCAGACAGCCTCTGTCTCTTGCTCACACTAGCATGTATCTCCAACTGACCCGGTCGGGGCATGGCCATAGCATAAGCCATAACAGATTCTTGAACATCTTTCAAGGTAGTGAGCCGAAGACCAGAAACATAAGCACGCAGATGCGGTTGCAACCTCTTCAGGAAGGTTGTGATCCTCAAATCCTCTGTGGGAGTGGCATTTGGCACAACCGCTAACTCTTTTTGGAACTTTAGAATGGTTTCGTCCACCGTGATGTTCTCGGGTCCAGCATCTCGAAAAGCAACCTCACGAGCCGACCTAACCATTGGAGGACATTAAAATTCTCTAATCCTCTTTTGGAACTCTTCGAAGGTCACATCTATGTGACCTTCTCTGCTCAAGTCCCACCAATCAAAAGCATCCCCCTGCAACAAACTTTGTACCAGAGACATCTTCCTCTCCTCTGGCGCTTGAATAGATTCCAAAGCAGATGTCACTCTCCTCAACCACTGCTCCACATCCGTACCCTTAGCCCCAGTAAAGTTTGGCAACTCGGTCTTCTTGAACTCCGTGAGCCACTTGTCAGGTTGGGGCTGGCGGCACTGTCTCGGTAACTCTACCACACTATCAACTACTTCTGGTCTTTGTACTTCTGGTAGCCCTCCTAATTGAGCAGCTCCAACTGTATTCTAGCCTGATGCCCTCATCGCAGTCCTCTAAAATCCAGTGACAGCATTCTGATCAAATACAACTTCGGTGCTCAACAGATTCTGAAGCATCCCTACAAGTGTGGCTCGAAGCGCAAGATCCATCTCTGGTGATAAACCAACTGGCGGTATATTGGCCCTAGATTGGGCCTCATTAGCTGGGGCCCCTCCTCCAACAACAAACAAGCTATCGTCTTGATGGATCCCAGTAGCTACACCACCACTCTCAACAACTTCTTCTTGAGGGTGAACGTTCTGATACTCCTCTGGCTCAGCAACTAAGGGAGTCTCCCCTCTACCTCTACCACGGCCCCTACCACGGCCTCTACCACGACCTCTATCACTAGCAACAGCAACTCCAACTCTGGTTTGTGGAGCCATCTATAACAGAAAGTCCCACAGTCAAACTTTAAACTTGACTAAAGGTTAAGGATTTACTAACTAATCTACATGAGGTGTTTCGGCGGATGGCAGCGGAGTCGCGTCGTGTCGTCTACCCCTATATGCAACATGACTACCCCATTTAAAAACTTCTTAGAAAATACCTGCTGTTTTTTTTTGTTTCTAGCTGGACCTCGTGTACACTTGTTGTTCGATTCCATGTGCCCTTGTTGCCAACATGGCTCTAATACCAATTTGTAACACCCCATCTTAACGTCGGGGCATTACTTGGTAGTTTGACCTTAACGGGTCCTACCTGAACTGGTTGACAACTAGAATACCTGGACCATGCAACTCAAGCACAACAAGAAAACTATTTTAAAACATCCAACTGTCATTTAACAAACCACATTTGAAACAATGTCATGCATGAGATCCCAAATGTCTAGTCAAGTCACAGCCAACACAATAAGTCTGCTAAAGTCAACGATAGGGTGAAATATCCAAAGCAAATAACAAGACTAAACAGAACTCCCAACCCACTCTATAACCTAGTGACACGCGTCAACAATCCATTGCAGCATCTGGCCTAGGCTCAAACACGGGACCTACAAGAGTACCTGGAACTGAAAAATAAAAGTCCCCGAGGGGTCAGCTACTATCCTAGGCAAGCTAGATAACAAGCGGTAATAGTAAGACTTATGAAAACAATATATGACCAACAACTTAATATTTAACACGTGAATAGAACTAAACATAGTATATCAGTACACATATCCACAATTTAAACCACAATGAAAAAAGTGAAACATTTAAGACAATAACCAACAATCAACAAAAGTAAGGAGTTTGAACCCATAACCAACCATTCAACATTTAACAAGTGAAAGGAAACACAACGAAACAACAATTCATCAAACATGCCAACAATTCATAAGTCAGGAACCAAATAAGCAACCACACACAAACACAAGCAAAAATCATTCACAAACCTATTTGGAAATGCAATTCTTCCTCCCACTGTTGCATTCCAATCTACGACGCTAACACACCTGCGCCCGAGTGTAGAGACAGGCCCTCTCACGTTTCATATATGTCATTCTTCCAACCCATGGTCAAGCCTCCACTGGAGAACTTGCCAAAATCAAGCAATCAATTTTATTTTTAAAGGGGTCCAGTAGACACACGACCATGGCTAGACGCCTCTTCGCCACCGACAATCGTCGCACATGATCGTGCTTGTTACGCTGCCAACACAGAGAAAACGATACTATTTCTTTTACTAGAAAACGTTTGAAATGGAAAGCACATCACCTCATTCATGAAAACATTTCACCAAGAAAAACATATATTCGAGACTAATTCCCAAAACCAATCTCACAATCACGACATGAAATCTAACAAGACTAGACTAGAGCCGAGCAAGTCGAGAACGACTTACCTGGAAGGCGATCCCCGAATGAAGTAAGAAACATGTCGATACTAAAGACCTACGAATTATAACGTTCACGGTTAATCGACTAACCGCGAGAAGTATCTTTCGATTCTAGGCAAGCATAACTATAGTGGCTTCGCCAAGCACGATCTATCATGCTTTCATGTTATTCAACAAAAACGGCTTGGATCGATTTTAAATCTATTAAACAAAGTCTAGACATGACGACCCACGGACCAACATCTACTTAATCAATATACTAGTATTTTAACCTACTAATCTAGATCAAGACATTCAATTAAAACCACAATAAATTCACTAGCTATTATAAAATGAATAAATTAACAAGTTCATTAATAATATTACATTCGAACTCAAAGCGGTAGCAATATAACATTAATGACCACCATTAAACCAATACATTCAACCAATTCACGAAAGGCTAACGAGTCAACTAACAACAAATTGCCATGGTTCTCTTTACTGTAAACACCATTACTGACCATAATTCCCAACTAAAAAAAACAGTCGACTCTTGAACTATACAGCAAGCCCATGAAACTCGACTAATTCGTTACCACGAGAACCCACTGAATACATTACTAAATTGTTGACTTTGCACCTTAATCCATACACTAATTAAGACCCAAAATTAATTAAAACTTGTAGCACTACACTAAAAAGTAACGTTGACCCTCTTCTCTACACCATTCAAGCAACAATTCCACACACACAAAAGTTGATTACAACTTACAACAGCAATTGCAAGAACAATAATTAACTATGTAAGGGCAAGAACAAATGGGGCAAAGTTCAACCTCGGGACGGGAATTCCGGACACGGCTCTAGTAAGGATTCATGAACAATCTTCCCATACTAATGCAGGGCGGATCTTGGTGACATTCACGACTTCAAACCAGCGGTGTAACTCGAGCTCTTGGTGAGGGCGTCGGCAAACAGCAACAGTCCCAAATGGCTCAATCGGCGATCTCGACTCAACCACTTGGAATCTATCTCGAGGCGACCAACAAAATCAGAAGGGGACGAAGAAAAGGGAGAGGGAGAGAACGAGGCAAAGGAAAGGGGGGTGGATCGAGGCCTTACCAGCACTGGCGACGTGTACCTATCGACGAGGTTTACCGGCGATGTTGGTGCTCGAGCTGTCGACGATGATGAACGCTTCATCAATTGAGCCTCTTGGCGTCTCAACACCATTGAAGCACAGGGAAAGGCGACGAGTTGATGGTGAGGACGACGGGTAGTGAAGAATCGGGTATCCTTCCCTCTTTGCCGAGCGGCGCCAAGAACAGAGAAGAATGGAGTAGCAACGTAGGGAAAGAAAGGGGAAAGGGGGGAGGTAGGAGAAAAAGGGGTTCGGGCTTCACTTTAACAAAAGGATGGGCTTTTGGCCCAAAAGACAAAAGGAGGGTCAAAAGGTAATAAAAAGAGGTAGATTGGAACGGAGGAATTAATTATCGGGTTTTTCGAAATCTCGAGTGTGACAATATTCTTTTAGAATCGTTCATTCTTATATATAAGAAAACGTTACATTCCTTTAGAATCTTTCATTTTAATAAGAACTCGTTATAAAAGTTTAGAATCGTTCATTCTTGTAAGAACTCGTTATATTCATCTAGAGTCGTTCAATCTTATAAGAAAACACTATATTCATTTAGAGTCGTTCATTCTTATAAGAAAATGAAGAGTCGTTCATTTAGAATCGTTCATTCTTATAAGAAATCATTATATTCCTTTAGAATCGTTCAATCATATAAGAACTCATTATATTCATCTAGAGTCGTTCAATCTTATAAGAAAACGTTATATTCCTTTAGAGTCGTTCATTCTTATAAGAAAACGAAGAGTCGTTCATTCTTATAAGAAATCATTATATTCATTTAGAGTCGTTCATCCTTGTAAGAACTCATTATATTCATCTAGAGTCATTCAAAATTATAAGAAAACGTTATATTGTTCATTCTTATAAGAAAACGATATATTCATTTAGAATCGTTCATTCTTATAAGAAATCATTATGCAATTTGGCTTTTATTGACATTTCACTATCAAAACTTGGCTTGGATATACTTATATTCATTCATAGTCGTCTTATCCAAGTTAATTCAAAGCTAAAATCCTTAGCATTATTATTCCAACAGCTTATCAGGCTGAGATTAAACATCAATACTAATTTACATATCCAAACTCTAGACCTATTGGAGTTCTGCTTAAAGTCCTCACTTGACCATCTTATCTCAAAGAGATTTAAATCTTTAGAGCAACATGAAAGTAATAGCAACTAATGGAGAAAATACTAGTATATCCTTTATTCCAAAGAAAGGATTACTAAAGTATCATTTCTTAGAGAGGGCTCCATTCCAGGAGTTCATATCAACTTACTTTCCATAAACATTCCGCTTAAAAGATAATGACTTTCTTAGATCCTGATGTCAAACAAGACGAACTATTAGCAAAGTGCTTTAGAGTCGTTCATTTTTATAAGAAATGGTTATATTCATTTAGAATCGTTCATATGCTTGATGTTGATAAGCACCCGCCAGGGGTCCTAGGGGGTTCGGGGGGCAATGCCCCCGATGGTGGTCTCTTTGTTTTCTATATCGAAGAGTTATTTTATTATAATGTTAGATTAATATTTGTATGGTAGATTTATTTTATTAACATGTTAGATTAATTTCGGTTTATATTATTTGTGTTTAAGAGTTCATAATCTATTATTTGTGTTTAGAAAAGTAATATGGGCTTCAATTTATATTATTTGTATTTAAGAGAATTATTATATATTCTAATTTTATTATTTAACATTTTAAATTATATCATGAATTACAAAAAAGGATCTCTTAATCCAAAATGTTGTTGCAATTTGTTTTATTGGGAGGGAAAGTAAATTTGGAGGGAAATAAAATATTTGGCGGATTGAAAATTTTTATTAGGAGGGAAAGTAATGCTTTAG